>CM034150.1:291456978-292656978 GCA_019776745.2 Taxus chinensis
GGATTGACCTCTACTGGTGTCTCACCTAAAGCTAGCCTTCGGGCACTAGTTGCCTCACCCTGACCCTTTCCCGGGGATCGCTAATCCCCTTTACTCTCCACACTATGCGTGCAAGACCTTGTGTGTACTCTTCAAAGGAAGGGACATTTATCCCTGAAGCAATCAAGTGATCTTGATAATATCATGCCTCTCTTAAGGGATCCCTGAACCTGGCCAAAGGTATTTTCTGATGTGGTTCCATCAGCCTCTAACCCTATCCTTATACTGAGGGACCCTGTCTTGCCCCTTTCTATAAAATGGGACCCCCTCACTAAGCATGTGTTGGTGCCTATGCAGGTACCTGTCCCTGTACTACCTGAGCCTATGTAGGTGCCTGTGCAGGTACCTATCCCTGTGCTACCTAGGACTGTAGGGCTATAACCTATGCCTCAAACCCTATCATGTTTCCCTGCACTATCCCTAACTATGTGACAAGAGTCACCACCTGCCCCTGTAGGGCATCTCTCTCAACTATGATGGTAGCCAGGTCTAGCTAGCCTAGCCTCAGTGGTACTTCTCGTAGCTGTGCTACCCACCACTATCTATACCTATCTGTAACTCCAACATCATCAACCCACCGGTCTACCATCTTCTCCTCCTTCCCTATAGGAATTGTTGGCTATGGTAAAGACATAGGCCTCTCCATGTCATCCCTCATGTACTATGGAAACAGTGACAGTATATCCCGGGGAAATCCCAACTGTCACCTAACCCTTTCAACGGGGATAAACTCGTACTTGGCAGAATAATGTACCTCTATTCATCACACTAGATGTAATCCATCCAACTTCAAGGCCATATACCTGTATGAAGGGAAGTAAACACATGGACTCCAAATGATGTCCACGCTAGACAACCCCTCTAATAAATGCCTATAATAGGCTACATCATGTCTACTGACATCTCGGTGCTCTCTAATTATAGGTACCCATCACCTGTAGCTAACCCACACAAAACCCATATCGAATGCATCAAGTCGGGGCATGCCCTCTAGATGCACACACACTATGTGCTCAAACACCCAAAAATGTAGTAGGAAGGTGCAACATAGGATGAACCATTGAAATCACCCATAGGCCCATAACTCTCTATACATTTGCAACAAGAAGGATGGTGCCCATGCAAACTGGGTCGTGTCCTCCATCATATTGTGAAGAATCCCCATCAATAATTCTAGGAATCTCCCACCCTCTGCATCTGGTAGTGCAAAATAGCACACTGCCTCCATCATCAGAACTACTAGCCTCATGTCCTCTCGATGGGCTCGATACATATCTCCATAACTCATGCTAGTGCTATAGAACCTAAACTCTGCTAGTCCCTCACCAAACACTGTCAACATTAGCTGCTCAGATACCTATGAAGAAATCAAATACACATGTGTCCCTACTATCAAAAGCCACAGGATCCTATACACTTCCTCCAAGGTTATGGTCATATCACCTATCAGAAAGTGGAATGTGTTGGCTATTGAATTTCATCTGTCGATGAGGGATACCATCAAACTCGGCTCCCAAACTATATGCCGGTAGCATTTAACCCTGGCTAGGCCTACCTCGACCACATGCTTCCACTGCTCCATTGTCATGATCCCGTGTACTGCTACTAATAGGGGAGGTACCCTATCATGCATCCATAACTGGTCCCTTGCCTACATATAACAACCCATCCCATTATTAAACCTTGACCATACTTGCATTCACCCTTGATACCTCACTTATAATTATTACCCTGCCTATTTTCATTTAACGATACCTTCCTATCTCACTCAACCACCCTTACTCATCTCCTGGCCCATTTTTCTCTCAATTTTGACTGGCATTAATTCATCTTAGCAAGCACCGGTCTCCTAAAACTGACATCAATCACCCCATCCGTGACCGATGCTGGATAACACCCATCGACGTCAGCTAATACTTGACTGACGTTAGTCACTATCGCGGTGAAAATCCATGAAAAACCTACCCTATTTCTCTTTAAATTCCCCATTTCTCCCAAACTAGTCACCCATTCCTACTAGAATCCACCCTCAACCCCTCCCCCACCCTCATTCACCTAACTACACCTTCGTATGTTCATATTTCACCCATTTTCTTACCAAATTCAAAATTTATTTTCCCCCTTAACACCTATTTTACCATAACCCAATTTCTATAAATAAATCTACCAAAAAAATGAGGAATGGGATCGAATCTTACCTCATCACGATGTTGTCTCTGTGGGAGAACGTCTATCCATTGTGTCGGTGGTCCACCAGAACCATCTCCTACCTCTTCCATGCTGAAATCTACCTCGAATCTCTCCATGAATCAAATCGGTCCACCCAATCTTGTGGACCTGTCTACTTCACTCCTCTCACCACCATGATCTCTCCACCTCATCCAGGTATAATGCCTTATCCTTTCCTCACCAAAAGTGAAAGAAATTCAAACATATTTGTCATTTTTCTCAAATGGTACAATATAATAATGATTCCATCAAATACAATATTTTTATTTTATAAACCCACTTCGACATGAACGATGCCGGTCCTCTTTGTGCCCTAGCCAACCAACATTAGTAACCCTCTAACCGGCATTAGTCCACCCTACTACCTATTTATTTTTTCTATTCTTCCTTTTTTCTGCAACCATCTGTGCTCACATCCATTTTTATCATCCGAGACACCCATTCAACCATACCTACAAAGCCAACCTACCCTTACCTTGCCTTTGTTGCATTTTAGGGGTTGTTATTTTCTCTATACCTTGGCATTACCCATGTCGTTACCTATATACCTTGACCTGAACCACTTTTTGTGACCTTTGACCCTCCATGCTCACTATACCTTGCAACGTGGTTACCCGTATTGTTTGGCCTACAAAACTTACGTTGCATATTATTGTGTTGTTTATCCTGACCTAACCTTTGGTGTACAGGAACATACGTAAACATTCCTACACTTGACCTTTGTTGTGTTTCTACACCATATCCTATACCTTGGATACTAGAATCACTTGAATCTTGTTTGAATAGATCTAACGACCTTAGACAACATAGAGTTTGAAATCTTCTTAACCTGGTACCTTGTCATAGTTTCCAACGTGTGTGTACGTTCAACTGCCACTACCTTTAACCTTTTCCCATTTACATGTTTACTTGATTTGACCTTTTATCTTTACCCAATGCACCCAATGATCTTTATTTTACCACCTCCTCATTTGATCAAACCACTCACTACTTCCGTCTCTCACCTCATCGGTTCCTAGTTTGAGGGGGGTTACCTTCACCTACGCTTGGGGTAACACCACCCTCACTTACACTCGACACAACCATTTCCTATTTTTTCCATCGTCACTTACCAATACAAGCCACGTGATAAAAAGGGGAAAAATGTAGACACCAAAATTGGGTCACACTCCCCTTGATCCCCTTTTGAATAACCAACTTACACACATTCACCTAACCATGACCTTTATACCCCACATTAATATTAATTTAATTACTTTAATTAAATGGATGCACACCTCACCTAGACACCTCACCTAGAAACCTCACCATAGACCTATTCATAGCATGTTTACATAAATGAATAAGAATTAGTTCAACCTAAAAAACAAAAGCCTATTATTCCTCTAACCACCTTCCCTCTCATAAAAACATAACATCCATTCTGATCCGTGAATAAATGAACGGACCTAACCCAAATGATGTGATATCTTCCATTTTTAGTAAACCTAGGGAATCCCACCTTAACCAACGCCGGTCCTCACAAAACTGATGTCGGTCAACTAGGAACCATCATCGATTACCATTTATTCACCTTGGCAACCTTGTTTGTTTTTTGGTACTTTTTGAGATCAAGGAGACAAGGAGATAACTGCATGTAAGAAGAACCAAAGCCTTTTTATACCTAGAAACATTCATAGACAACACCAGGATAGATCCATAAGTATTGCACTCATGGTGACATTCTGGGAAGCATTACTACTACACCAAGCTCCATCCCACCAACCAATCATCACCACCATATAATCATTGGACCTACAACACCAGTAAGTACACTTTTTACCTACATAATCTATTTCCACTTCAATCTATTGGGTTCTTCTATTGCTATTATTATTTTCCACTTACACTGTCATTCCCCTACCAATTACTTTCCTGTAAACCCAACCATTCCTCTTCCCATGCCATAAAACCACCTATACCTAACCTCTATACATTTATGAGTGTTCCTAAGATCCCCATACACTGCATTTTGCCTTCTGTCATCTCTTCATGACCTCAGCTCAATCCCCATTAGTAAATCTTATTGAATCTTATTAGCCTGCCTCTACTAATGTAGATTACCCATAACCATCGTCGGTTCTACCTAACCATGATCAGTCATACCTCGATCAACACTAGTATCTATGTTTACCAATATTGTGTAAACCAATAACCACCCGCCTATCAAAAATATCCCAAACACCTCACCCAACCCTCATAAGACCCTGTCTGTGGCCTGCAGACCACCTGACCAACCTGTAACTTGACCTGAAGACCTTTTTTTTTATTAAGGGCAAATAGTTTTGAAGGGACTATACCCTATATACCTTGACCTGAAGACCCTGACCCACATAGTTTTTATATTTAATTGGATCGATGCTAATAGTGATCTGAGGTACCCAAATTAGAATACTAGCACTAGATTTGTTTATGTACACATTTCAGTTATTTCATATTTGTTTTATAAAAACAATGGATTTACAGCCTTCTAGGGAGTATCACACTTCCTGGATCTAGCATGCGCTTGGTAGTCAACTGTCATATATTTTTTAACTCTTATTTATTTGTATTTATTTCTATTTTAGGTAGTTACTCCTAGGAAAGAGGAGGCTCTCATAGTTAGCATTGGATCGAGCAGTTAGAACACGCACATCAACCTCCAAACCAGCACAATATGTATTCCTCCTTGGCCCTTACCCTTATCGATGATATTTGTAGGTGCATATGGAGTATCCAAATTGGATCTCAAAGGTATACAAGGTGTATTCAAATCTTATATTGATTTGTAATAAATTTTGGAAGAAGTATATCATCTTGGATATTCATATGAATATATTGTTCATCTTGATACATCTTATTGTACCTTTTTGAATTTGGTTGAAGGCATTACTATTATGATTTGATCTAAATATTTGAATAATTATGTGATTTTTACTATATCATTAATATAAGTTTATTTTTATGTTCTTTGTTATGGTTCTTAAATTTTGTATTTTTCATTAAGAAGACCATATAGTTTGATCTGTTGTATGTAAGAATGTGTTCTTAGAGTTTGAAGAAGAAGTGTGAAAAGGTTTTATTGGGGACAGATTCACCCCCCCTCTATGTTCTTGTCACCTCCAGCATGAAAATGCTACAGAAATATGAGAAGGGACATGGAGGAATCATATTATGTCATGGATAAGAAAGAAAAGTCATGGCCAAAGAAGAAGTACTGACAAAAGTCTAAACAAGGCCACGGATGTTTTTAACAAGCCACATGTAAAAGTAAAATAGGTAAGAACCATAGAACAAAGGAAAAGGGTTTACAGATGTTGACTTGAAACCATGCCACATTAGATAAACCACGGACAAGTAGAGAAATTAGTAATGTTGTGTAATGGGGAAGTCAAGCCACGAATGTAATCAAAGGTCTCATATCAAAGGAAAATGGTAGTTTTCCCTCGAGGGCTAAAATAGATGTAACTTTTGATCCAATGATCTAATATTTGTTAATATTATATTATTGGAAATATTTCACCCCCTCATGTAGTAAAATTTGTATTTATCAATGGAAATAGAGGTATGTGCATGGAACAAAGGAAAACATCCCAAATAGGAAAATGAACTACTCTAGGCAGTGTAACTACCAACATTAAATCTAGAATAGGCATTTTTTCATCTTCAACAAGACAAATGGGTTTTGGAAGTGGGTTTCAAAGGTGAATAGTCACTTTTTTAAAAACATTTAGAGAATTGAATGGAATTTAGTGGAATAAGGAATTCGAATTTCCCTCTCTTTTCTTCTTCTTTCATATTTTTTCATCTTCTTCCATTTTTCTATATATTAAAAAGTGATTTCTAGTTTTAATGTCAAATACTTTGGGAATGCGAGGGCATCAATTTAATGTTGCACGATTTTTATAAGAGTTGCATTCCTTAGCTTATGGTTCTAAAATTATGTTGCATTATCTTTGAGAAATAAAATCATCAATTTTGTGGCTTGCTTCTTCCTTATATGGTGTTTTATTGTAATTATTTTCCTCTCATTTTCTTGTGGGTATGTTGTCTGCATTATTTCATAACCTATATCTATTGTGTATTTTGGAAGTGGGAATTTAAACACTATCTTGAACTATGGCCATTATTTCCACCCTCTTTATCATCATTTTCTCTTAATTTTTCTTTTTTTGAAGCATCTTTCCCCTTATATTTAGTGTTATCACCTTCTCTAGTTTAGGATTTTTGTTTTACACATCTCCTTCTCACCTGGGTCCCTTGGAATGTTAGAGTAGACCTAGATAATCACATTTCAATTCCCAGAAGTAGTTTAGCATTATAAATAAGTAGAGGAATTTGAACTTCTCTGGAATTTTGTCTCAGTTCGATTCCCAAAACTTGGAGATAGTCACATGTTGCCTCAAAGCCATAGATTCTTGTGATTTATGACAAGTGCATATTTGATTTCTTACAAGTGCTTTCAATGTCATCACTAAAATCTCTATTATTTTCTACATTGTAATCCTCTGAACCACTAAAAATTTATTCACTAAACAAAATGGGGGGAATGGAAGAATCCACATGCTTTGAAAATTCACTCTCTTCCCATGAAATGTACTATCCTTTATTCACGACATCTTCCAATGTTAAATTCATCAACGAAAAATGGAAATTTTAATCTTCCATCCAATACTATGTAAACACTAACAAAAAAAAATCCTCTACCCACGTCTCTGTAATGTAGTGTCTTCCTACTTGGATAAACTCTTCGCTCTACAACTTTTGTACCTTTTGAAAGCAAGTCCCAATGATCATCCTCTACAAATTAAAGAGATATTGATGCTATAAAAACATAAAATACAAATTTTTTGAGACGATAGAAAATATGTTAAACCATTTCATAAACCATTAGAATTATGTATACACATAGCACATGAGCTGCAAACTTCTATAATTTAGTTAGTTTTATAAATACTTGAAAATTATGCAATAATTATTAAAATTGACATAACTATAATTATGACATGAATTCTAAATTATGATTGAACTTGACCTAATTGATTTAAAATGATAGTAAAAAATAGAGGTTACAATTCCATTTGCATAAAATGAAGTTAATAAGAAACTTGATTGCTACCTGCTTCCTCCAAATATCATCCTCATAGTTTCTATATATTTATTTTACAGTACTTCTTCATACTCTCCATATTTTTTTTATTATTGGTAAATAGTTTTTTGAAAGGGACTATACCCTTGTACAGCAAGGCTCAAAATCCATATTTGAAAAACAAAGCATAAGAAAAGAGATCAAAATCTAGAAAG
Organism: Taxus chinensis; assembly: GCA_019776745.2. NCBI lineage: Eukaryota > Viridiplantae > Streptophyta > Pinopsida > Cupressales > Taxaceae > Taxus > Taxus chinensis. The sequence continues at coordinate 291,464,569 of CM034150.1, forward strand.
AACAATAAATTCCAACTACAGGAAATTGTCTGCAAAGAAAAACCAACAACCAACAACTCATCAGCAAAGAAATAGCTGATGTAAAGTGACCAAACAACAATGGCACAACATCACCATTGTAAAAAAACAAGTTGAAGAATCATCAAGGTGAAGAGGTGTCCTGCTTGGTGATAAAAATTTTCTTTTTGCTAACCGTTACCCAGCCTGATGAAGCCTCCGTGGATGAAGGAAAAGGAGGAGTATTTTCCTTAGTTGCATTTGTACCAGTTGGGATGGCCATGTTGTTATCCAGATCTTTATCGTTTTCCTTGTTTTCACCAACTACTTGTGAATTTTTCATGCTACTCACAATTTGAGTTTCAAATAAAGGGGTTTTCGGGGTAGAAATGGCATCAGTTTTTGTATCTGTATCTAGATCTTTTCTTGCACCGAAACTCAGAAGTTCTAGGAGGGTATCTTTCCACCAGTTACGATTCTCATGTTGACATTTTTCCATCCTACAAACAGTAGAGGTGTCTCCTAAGCAAAAACACCTTCTACATCGGAAAGGAAGACCTTCATACTCTCCATATAACCTTACTATGAAAATGGGAATTTTCCCATTCTAAACATTCCCATAAAAGGATCTAATCTTTATTCATTCTATAATTTTCATCACACTCATAGTACAAGTATGTTCCTAATTATTTTTATGTGTATCTAATTTATTTATGTTATTCTTATATGATTCCTATATGATGAACTTTGACTCCTTTTGAAAATTTGAACAATGTGATATGGGTACATGTTGTATGAAATAAGAATCAAGTACCAATATATTTCGGGTTTATAAAGAAGAATTATCAAGTAATAGACTATCACCAATGTTATTTGATGTCTTCAAATCAAAGTTTGGAGCTAGGATGGGTGTTATTCTCATCTCTATAGAATTATAACATACCTTCTACTCTAATAAACTACAATTTAATTTCACAAAAAATTTCATAGTGTAGAATGATTTGATCAAGGAAATCTGGTTGTAGACAAAATGATGTAAAGTCGATATAAGATTTTTGAGACACTAAGGTCGTTGTAAAGTAGGATAAGTCATGGTCCATTACTAAACACTATTTTTGAGATCATTTAAAAATATGTCTTTGTAAATCATTAAAGGATTCAATATTTTTAAACATTCAAGCATTTTCCATAAAATATAAAGTAGAAACTAACATGAGGGTACTACTTGGAAACATTTTGATCCAAACATGACCTCGTTGAGAGTAAGGAAAAAAAAAAACCTCTATTTATATACTCTTTTTTTGAAAATAAATACTATTGACAATTAAAAGCAATAACTATATTTCCACTTTTATCCAAAAACATTCTAAATACTTCGAAGAGTTTTAACCTATATTGCAACAATCTTATGTTCTCAAGGGGATTTTAATCTTGTAAAGGATTTTAAAATATAATGATCAATAATATAGATAGAAAATTAGAATGGTGATCAATAATGAAGATTACTTGGAATCCGTAATTACCCTTGAGAAGTCTCCAAAAAATGGATATTTGGTCTTGATAAACAAGAAATATTTAAAAATATATATTAGGGAGTATAATGATAGATTTTCATGGACCTATGATGTTTTTCATATGATAACGGGCATATCACCATTCTAAATTGTCTAATACATGCAATATTGCACTTAATAATTTAAATACCTCTATAAAGGATGTGAGAATGGTAAAATGCTTTAACAATGTGTGGATTCCTATTTTTCGTATAGTTTTTTGAAGACAAATCCTCTACATTTATTATCCAATAGTCCTTAAACTTTTATCTATTAAACCTTTCAAAAAAACCCACCACTTTCTAAGGGTATAAAGATCAAAGGTGGGAGTTATAATTACAAGCATCATCCAAAAAAGGGACATTTTACTATCCCATATATTCCACCTACACCATTTATGTAGTAATCTACTTCTTTTAACCATAGTATTCCACATTGTTAGGAAATTTACGGGATGAATTATAGACCCACAATATAAATTATTAGAGATTATAGTTTATGAAGTGCATTAATTAAGAGCATAGATTTAGATTATTATATTATAGATTACATAATGTAAATATAATGAACATAAAGTAAATAACATAGTGACACAAGATATAAGTGGGAAAACCATAAAATGTAAAAAATCCACTAATAAATCAATTATCTTACTTGAGAATAAAATTTCACCCAACTCTCCCACTATTTAGACATGCAATTATACCTTTACTAAGGTATTACAAATTTCCTCATACATTCACTCATGAGTCTATAATCTGATCGTACATATATTGTCCATAGATGTTACAATATGTGTAACCAATCTCTAATGATATTACCTTGTTATATATGAGGTAGGTGCTCATGATCCCCTCTTAAAATCCAACATGGGTCTATGTCGAGTCTCATAAATAAGAAAATTACCTCTTTATGTTATGTAAAAAATGCACTTCCTTAATGTTAGGTGGGGAACTATGCAAAAACATGTTAACATTTGTTCCTTATGTCAAGTCACCTTTTGGTACAAAAATAATTACAATCCATAAATCAACTCGTGATTTAGGCCAGCATCCAAAAAACACTTGTTCCATAGGTTTGGAGTTCTGTAGTGAACTAAAGTAGAGTCATGCGGGTTTCTCAACTGCGTAGTACACTACTAAAGTGTTCCAAAAACTTATACAAGCTTTGAAGAACTGTAAATGCATTGTGGGTTTAAGAGAGGCCATGATACACTATTTTTCCATGGTTCAAAATAGTGTTTCAAGGATTCAAGAAAAAACTGTGATATAAAGGAAAATATATGAATTATTAAGATAAAGTGATTAATCATGAATACTTACATCAGACTATGGATTTAATAAACTCAACATATCTACTGCTTCACTGGGAATTACAAGTAAACTTCACATACATGAAAATTTACTTAAACAACATAAAAAAAGTCTTGGGAGTATCCATTTTGAAATATTCAGTCCATTGAGAGGTGACATTATCATGTACACTCCCCCTTAATGGAAACTCTAAAAATCTTGACAAGGCATGAAAATTAAAAAACTTTACATCACACAATGACTTCATGAAAATATCTACAACTTGATTTTAAGTCTAACAAAACTTGACATCAATATCACCATTTAGAAAATTCTCTCAAATGAATTCAATATGAACTTCTATATGCTTCATTATCTAATGATGAAATGGATTATTTTCAAGAGAAATACAAATTTTTATTTCCCATAGAAGTGGAGTTCTTCCTTTGACACTCATATTAATTTATTCCAACAATATTTTTAGCCACATGCATTCCTTTACTGCTTCCACAACACTTGTATACTCTATTTTAGTAGAAGAGATAGAACTTGTCAGTTTCTTCTTGCAACTCTAGGTGATGACACTTGCACCCAACTTGAAAACATATCCAGCAGTATATTGTTGATATATAATATCATCAGCATGGTCAGAATCAAAAATTTGAAATAATTTTGCATCATCACAAGAATAATAAAAACCATAATTAACTGTTCCTTTAACATACTTTATAATTATTTTTTCTATTTTCCATTGATCTTCTTAAGGATCCTGCATGAATATTGAAACAATTCCTTCTACATATGAAATATCTAGCCTAGTAATAGTGAAATAAATTATACTACCAACTAATTGTCTATATAATGTAGGTTTAAATTTATCACCTACATGTTTAGGATATAATTTAACACTAACTTCAACAAGAATGGAAATTGGTTTACAGTCAATCATGTTAAATATTTTAAGTAGATTAGTACCATACTGATATTGAGATGTAATAATAGATTTGGGATCCTGAAAAACAACCATTCCTAAAAAACGATTGAGTAGACCTAAGTTACTTATTTTGAAATGTTGTTTTAATATTCCTTTGATTTTAAGAATTAAATTCTTATCACTAATAGTAATCAAAAGATCATCAACGTATAAGAAAAAAATGATAATATTATTATTTTCTTATTTTACAAACACATCATTATCAGAAAAATAGTTTCTGAATCCAAGATCTTGAAAAAAGTTATTAATTGTAGCATACCAAGCTTTAGGAGCATGCTTAAGACCCTACAAGGATTTTCTCAGTTTACAAACATATAGTTCATTACCAGGTTCTTCAAAACCTTTAGGTTGACACATGTTTATTTATTATTTTAGATCATCATTTAGAAATTCATTTTTAACATCCGTTTAGTGAATCTACCATCCATATTGAGTAATTAATGCTAGAAGAGTCCTAACAATGCTCAATTTAGCTACAAGAGAAAAGGTTTCAATGTAGTAAATACCAATTTTTTGAGTGAACCCACAAGCTACTAAATGCACCTTTAATTTATCTATTTCTCATATAGAGTCGAAATTAATGTTATCTAACCATATATATCATAAAATGCTTCTATTAGAAGGAGGAGGGACAAGTTCCTAGGTTTTATTTTTAAGTAGAGTATTGTATTTAGATTTCAAATCTTTGATCCATATTTCATCTTGACTAGATTCTTCAAAATATTGTGGTTCAACCTCATATAGGGTCATCAAGGCATGATAATTATGTTGACTACATGTCATCTTTCTAAGGCTATCTGGATGAGATTCTTTAAATAGATTTTTAGCCCATTTAGTAATTCTAATATGCGGCACATTTTGGGATGATTCCCCCTCAGTATACATCATATATAGAGAAGGATATTCATCCTCTTGATATTTTTTTTCCATATTTTCTGGAGAAGGATTATCAACCTCTATTTTAGGAGAAACAATGGAGCAATCATAAGAAGTGTCATAGAATTTTTTCTCTAATACATGAACATTTTTGTTTTCTAGAATGACATGTTTGAAGGGGTCATAGACTCTTAAACCTTATTTATGAAATCCATAACCAAAAAATATAAATGAATAAGAGGTTGGATGTAGTTTCTTCCATTTAAATTTTAGAGTAAATATAGAAGTTGGACTACCAAACATTCTTAATTGAGAGATATTTGTTTTTTGTTTTTTCCATGAGGTGTAGATTAATGGAAATATTTTATAAGAACTCTACTTAAGATATAGACTACAATATTTTTCACTTATTCCTATTGAAACTTAGGAACATTTGACGCATGAATCATAATCCTAGACATGTATAGAATGGTCCTATTTTTCCTTTTAGCAATTCCATTCTATTTTGGGGGATAGGGAGTTGCCAACTCATGCTGAATTCCACATGACACATAGAACTCATAACACTTTTTACTAACATACTCACCTCCATTATCAGATCTAATTCTTTTTATTTTCAAATTAGAATAATTTTCAACAAAGGCTTTAAAATATTGAAATTTAGACAAGACATAATACTTTTCCTCAATGAAGTATGACCAAGTCATCCTAGAGAAATCATCAATAAATCATACAACATGCATGGCTCCATTGAGAGAGGGAAATTAAAGTGGACCTCTCACATCACTGTTAATCAAATCTAATAGATGAGATGAATTTGGATCGTTATGTTTGTGAAATGGTTTAATATGTTTCTTGCCAAGAAAGAAAATTTCACATATTTCATGATCAGATTTCATACCACGGAGACCTATTACAATATTTAAGTGAGACATTTCATACATAATCCTAAAATTTACATGTCCTAGTATTTCATGCCAAAGTTGAAGATCATTTCTAGAAGAAGAAGAAAAAGATTAAAAAAAACCATCAAAAATGTATAAACCATTTTTCTATATACCAAAAGATATATTGTTACAAAGTTCATTTTTCACATACCATTTAGTTTTCAATTAAACAACTTTATAGTTTTATTCAGGTAATTGAGAGCAAGATAAAATGTTCTTTTTCAACTGAGGAACATATAAGACATTTTTAATTATTCCATTTTTCAATTTCACACTCCCAAAACTTTCATATCGATTGATAGAATTGTCCTCTAGATATATATTTTCCTCACATTTTAAAACATCTAAGAGGATATCATGAATATGGGTTGTGTTCAAAGAGGCACCACTATCTAGGATCCATTCATTGTTATTTGAATCTGAGAGTGTAGTATACAAGGCAATATATTTCTCAACATTATTTTCCTAGTTTTGAGTTTGGTTTTGATTCTGATCCTTCTTTTGATTGTTAAATTTATTATTTTTAGTATTTTTTACAAAAAAAATTGTTTCAGATAAAAATCATACTCTTTATGACCAAATTAACCACACTTGTTACATGTGCCATTGAATTTCACTTTGAAATGTTGGTTGTTCATAAAAAATTATAGTTAAGATACGATTTAAATTTTAATCTAAGGTTTGGTTTCTGATTAGGATTGATATTATTTCTATTTTGAGAGGGTTTGTAATTTTGAGAGAATAATTTCTAAGTGGCGTTATCTTTTGAATCAAATTTTTCCATAACACGCTCTTTTTGAATAAAATCGAGGGTAGGGTATCCAGATCGGGTAAATAACTTTCATTTTTACATTCAGAGTTTAGGATGGAGATGAAGTTTATGATTTTTTCCTTGATATTTATCTAAATGATAAAGTAGTTTATCTTGAATACAATCACAACTACATTCATCTAACTGTTATTTAATGTTTTTATTATCCTTAAATAATTAACTAATTTTTAATCCCCTTCATAAGAGTCGTAAAAAGTTCCATAATGAGCTTAATTATCTTATAGAGGTGACTACCTTCATGCATGGTTTCCGATTATTTCCAAGCATCAGCAAGATATTCCATACGTCCTATATTTAGTAAAAATTCATCTTTTATAATCTACAATTGTATTGATAGGGATTCCTGAGACCTTTGGGAGAAAGAGCTTAGGTTTTTAGGGTTTTCTTGCCTTCCGGTGGGTTGTTTCACCACACTAGTAACCAGATCCCATAATTTTCCATCCATAAGAAAATATTTTAACCTAACTCTCAAGATATTGTAGTTTTTTCCATTTAATAGCTAAGATTTATCCATAGGAAAAATAGCATATCTGAACATTTTTTATAATAAATACACATAAACAACTTGAATTTTTTTTAATAATTAACATAAATTAATATAAATTTAAGTCCACCTGGGAAAAGGCAAGCCCACAGGTCACATAAATTGAGGAAAGCCACAGATAACTAAGAAAATCGCACAAGTCCAAACAACCATGGAAGAATTGGAAAAGTCATGAGAGACTAAAATAAAGCTCCACATGTATAAAGAGCCACATAATACTTGTAAAGAAACAAAAGACTAAAAAAATATGTGTAAGTTTGAAAAACCATGAAAGACTTGAAAAAGTTGAGGAAGACTAAAAAAAAATCGTGCAAGTCTAAAGTTCCACAAAATACATGCAAAGAAGTGGAAATCTAAAACAATCCGCAAAATTCCAAAGAGCTGAAGAATAATTGAAAATCCACGGAAGACTAAAACAAATCCGTGAAAGTCTAAAGATCCACAAAAGACATGGAAAAACTGTAGAAGACCACACAAGTATAAAAAAGATGCAGAAGACTTGGAAAATTTGTAGAAGACTATAATAAGGCCCAACCTATTTAAATAATATGCATGAATATAAACTGGTTATAAAAGGAATGAATTCTTCAAATAATCCGCAAAAGACTGATAAATCCACAAAGGACCAAGAATTTTCCATGAAGGCCTGAAAAACTTAGAAACAAATTCTAGATGGAGAAAATAGTAGATCTATGTACGTAAATGGCAATCGAGGCTACAAAACACACACACAAGTAATATCTAACAAAATAATATTCTAATATTCATTAGTTTGGAGAGAAATGGAGTTTTGAACATTATTAGACTTGAAGTCAGCTACATAACAGCTAGGGTTTCACAAATTCAAAAACTTCAAGTTTCTTCACACATGTGAATTAAAAATAGCCAAATTTATCCCGCACATACATAAACACCAGCTATGATACCATGTTAGGAAATTTGTGACATGAAAAATGTTATGAATTATATATCCACAATATAAATTTCTAAAAATTATAGTTTATGAAGTGTCTTAGTTAAAAACATATACTTAGATTGTTATATTACATATTATAGAATGTAAATATAATGAATAGAAATTAAATAACACAGTGACACAAGATATAAGTTGGAAAACCATAGAAGGTAAAAAACCCATTGATAAATAACTTATATTTATTGAGATTAAACTTTTAACTAGAACTCCCACTGTTTCCACATGCATTTAAACCTTCAATAAGGTATTACAAACTACTTCATACATTCATTGATGAGTTTGTAATCTACTCGCACATATCACTCGTATACATGTTACAACCTATGCAACCAATCTCTAATGAGATCAAAATGAGGGATGTCATGATCCACTCTTAAAATCCAACCCGAGTCTTTGGGGGATTTCATAAATAAGTAGTTTCCCACTTAATATTATGAACCCAACACATATTGTATATCTAGTTTGACGATCATCTATTTCTTGAAAGAATTAAACATTGATATTCATAAAATATATTGATCTACTATATCTCATCCATAATCTATCCTCCTTCAATATTCTCCACCCTTAATTTTTAATTAGAGATATGCTCATTTCCCTAAGTTTCCTTATACCCAAATCCCCATGGGCTTTAGGGAGATTGAAATATTATCAAGATATTAATGGGATATTATTTATTTCCTCATATCCAAACCATGTAAACATTATTTTTTATTTGTTCAAGTATTCTATAAACTTCGACTGAGATCCTGAAGAGATACATTTAGTATACTATAAGGATTTGTATACATATTTCCATAAGATCTATTTTTCCTACCAAAATAATTAAATCCATTTTTCACCTAGCTAATTTTTGTTGTAACCTAGCCCATAGGGATTTATAAAAATTTAATTCCATTATCCCTTTGAAGAGGGGCATACCTATATTTATAAGGTATTTTTCAAATATGACACCCTACAATAATTGAGATTATTTATTTTTTGATCCATGGCACATTAATAAAAAAATATGAAAATTGTAAATAGGTCAATATACTATGAAAAAATATTCATGTAATTCTATAGAATATTTTTGATTCATTCAACTTATAACATTGAAGCAAGGCATTATAAAGTTTTATTAAATGGTCTTAAACCAAATAAAGGTATTAATGCAATGTTTAAAATTTATAATTGTATTTGACCATGACATAACAAGACCACCATGTAAGAATATTGTTTTAAAACATACCCATACCACCATTTAATTATTAATTAAAGGCAATTGTTTTAAAACACTAGGCTTCGACCACTCATTGTAACTGCAATACAAGTGGAGGGAAAGTGAGAGCGAGCTTATCTATTCCACTATGTGGCATGATGGAGATATTAATGAAAGTTAATGTTTTTAAAGGAGGTGGATTTCTTGGAAATGGGAAGCTTCACCACGAAGCTATTTCATGTGAGCTATTTGTGTGATTATTGTTTATTATTTCACTTTTGGTCTCCCTTTCTTTCGTTGGACTATTTTTTCTTGTGAAGAAAAAGATATCAAGGAAATTTATGAGAAACACCAATCTGATCATATGCATGAATTTTTCTAACTCTTCTATTTGGATTAATTTTTAGATGAAGAATATCATTTGGTTTTCTTTCCCTTGCATGAAATCTAGAAATATACATGTGTTATTTAGAAAATTTTAATCTAAAACTCAATGGAATCACTTATATTAATGGGTAAGAGGAATACATATTATTTTAGTTGTATTTTGATATGGGTTTAAATATAACTTCATATTTTTTATTTGTTGTATTTGGCCCTTGTATAAGATAACCCTGAGTGTCAATAACTACTCTAGTCAAATAGACAACTAGTTTTGTTCTCTTTTTCCTGTGCACTAGAGTTGAGGGTGATAACTTTAATCACTTGGGTGTGGTACTCTATAACAAGGGGAGCATGCCTAGATAAACTTGAACTTGTATAATCTTCAGGGCAGTCACTATGCCTTATAACTTGACCATCACCTGATGTACTTGTAATTATTTTAACAATCAAAATATAATTAAATAGTTTATGAAGGTTGGTACATACCACATCTGCTACACCTGTAGTTGTAGTTGCACATATCTAGTAAAATCTATAGATATGTGTTCTTTTATATGAGAAAATGTGGGTCTGCCTTGGATATAATATATGATTCGAATAAAATACAATCTTATACATCAAAAATAACTCTCAGAAAACAAAACAATAATTTTCAGAATATTTCAATGACCTATATAAGACATATGTAATAAAAAAAAATTGGTAAGTTGCACTATCCATTAGGAGAATAGATGGTGCAGTAGCACTAATTTTATAATGTCCTAGATTTCTATGTTAAGTAATATATTTTCATGTTTCTCCAGATATTTTTTGGGACTGCCTTTGCAATTTTTAATACATATCATATTTTCCAATCATTTGCCTACATCTTTATTTCATCACATGTTCTATCCTAGTTATACCCAATGTTATGTTAAAGGTGTTGTAAGGTCTTGATTGTTGTTCAGATTTTATAATTCATACATGACCTTATACAATTTCTATGAAAACTATAATTTTTTTATTTTGTAGTTTGAAAGTTAAATTGGTAGCTATACCTTATAGCACAGTCATCATAATGTGAGACCATTCTACCGTTGGCAACCGTTTTTAGTTTTTTGGTTCAAAATTTCAAATTATTCAAAATTGTTTGGTTTTTACCTTTTTTAATATTTCATTTATAGGTATTTCTTATATGTTGAAGCATGAAGAGTGGATTGATCTTCATATATAGGGGCCACCAATTTCAAGACTTGATCATTTCACTAGAATTTATTTTTGTGCCTTCATTTGACATTTTTTTTCTTTGAGATTTCGATTTTCCTATCACATGGGTCAATTAGGAATCTTTTATAAAAAACTCTTGTAGCTTGTGATAAGATCATACCAAAAGGATTTTCATACAATTCGTTTGACAATTTGTAAATGGAAATTTAGAGCTTTGGGTTGTTTAGAATTTCTATTTTAATTCACTTGCACCAATATTCTTAGGAACATTAAGTATGTTGGAAGAACAAGAGAATAATGGGGGGTGAATCAGTCCTTATAAACTTAATTCAATTTCATATTTCTTACTTAAACCATAAACCAATTAACCATCCATTAATGAGTGTGTAACATCATTTAACATACATTCAATTAAACATGAACAAGCCATACAACACCATAACGCAATATATAAGTGGGAAAACCTCAAGGGGAATAAAATCATTTAAAATTAAGATTAAATTACTTAAATAAAAATTATTTTGTGAAGCACCAACTTCACAAGAAGTACTAACTCCTAATTTAGTGGAGCACCAATTCCAAAAGGAGGCTACAACCCCCTAAGATGAACAAGCACCCATTAAAACACCTTTTAAGAATATATATTATGTATTTATTTCTACAAAAACTGATGGATATCACCTATTCGTCTCACACACATTTAAATCCTTGTCCAAACCCTTGCTTCTCTAATTTGTTATGTCGTTCATTTTTTCAAGTTGTATTTTCTTAAAATTCTTGCACACACACTTCCAAACCTTATTCAACCTTTCATAAACTCTCTCATATCTTAAAATCAGCCTTCATACCTATAATGCATACTGACATAGGTTTCACTTTTTCCCTCTCAAAGAACTAGTTCAAATATGAAATACAACTTCACTTGTATACCCTTCTCTTGATTCAAACACACACAAGGTTAGTTTTCCTCCTTTGGTTTGAAAAATAAAACTTACAAACATCCAAATAAATTTATTAAAAAAATTCACTTTTTACCCATATAGGTCAGTCATGCCCAAACTATCAAACTTGCACCAAACAAGCTCAAAACCCCATCACCCATATGAGCTGAATCCACTAACAATAAAAACGTGATTATGAAATCTCCAAAAATAACCATACATGTGTAATATTATGTAAAAAACATCAAACATGCTCATTATTTATCTTTCACTAATCAAAAAATTCATAACACAACTCAAAAGGCTTACATACTTCTCAAAACATTTGTTTCTAGCACCTGACCTTTACCTTTGGGAATCAAGTCAACTAATTAATAAATAATATTTCACATGTAACCAATCTATATAATCCATAGGAAATGTATAAAAAATCCATGCATGTTAGGGATCGTGACACATCCATATGTCCAAACCACACCTACTTTCCTCTTCACCAAATCAAGTTGCCCAGAAATTAGCTTTACAAACTCAACCGGTTTGCACCATTTCTGCTACTTTCAAGACATAAAAATGCCTTACATAGGAAAAAAATTCATCCATGTTAACTCTATAACTGATAAAAAAAACATCAAATAATCAATCTAAATCCTCATTCACCTAAATATTTTAGCCTGAGAAGTCATATCCTAAAAACAAGGAATCCTTCTTCAAAAACTAACTTGGATGACCCATCAAATCTAATGGTCATGAGACAAAACATATACCATTACAACTATCTATGAATCATGTTTCTATAAATGATTACAAATATTTATAAATCGAAGGGGAAGGCCTTTAGCCAAAACCAATCTTTGAAAATTGCTTGAAAATGCCTCAAAACAATGCTTTGACTAGTCTTCAAAAATAAGGCACACTTTTCCATTTATAAAAATCAAAATGACCTGAAACCATCATTAACAAAAATTAAAAGTTCCATGCTAGAAAAGACTTCTTTTTATTTTTCAACTCCTTCGGACAACATTTTCCCAAATCTAACTTCTTTAGAAATAGGCTTGTTTAAGTGGCGTCCACTCATCAAATCATGTTATACCATACCTTTATGGGAACCTGGAAGAGTATTATACATATCAAATCCTCATAATATCACTATAAATCCATTCTGGGGACTTATGGAGAAAATTTCTCCTACAACTTTCAAGCTAAGGTTCTAAACACACAAAAAAATGTTTACCTTTTTAACATCCCTTGATAAAAATGTGATAGTGAAATGACACAATTATTTTTGTAAAACCTTCTAGACACAATGTAAAAAAATCCATAAAACACACAATTTCCCATACAAAGAACACAATTTAGGGTGAACATAATAAGGTACAATTTGAGCTAGAAAACAATCTTTCTTGTACCATGTTTCACACAAAACATCATAACTTGTAAAAATATCTTCAGAATGACTCTAAATTTTTCTAACACATTTATGAAACCTTTTTGCATCATATGCAATCATTTTCAGAGCTCAAATAGTTCTCAAACTTCTCAACTCATCTCATTTGCATGACTACCCCATGGGGTTTTACATGGTTTACGCTAGGGTTAACTGAAACAATATCATAACTCAAAATGAATAATCTCAAAAACATAATAACATACCTATAACAATATATATTACACTATTCCATACATCCATGATCTAAACTGGATCTGTAACTCAACTCATGCCTCCAATAACCTATAACTAGTCAAGATGACAACCTGAATCTCAGTCTTCAACCTAAAACCTACACCCTAAAACTCATGTGAGTTCTTAAAAAATGCTAAAAAATTATCCCAAATCTACCAACATGTTCCTCAAGCAACCAAGGAACTCAAACAATCATTCTTCATCATCTAGCCTAGCTAGGTCACTTAACTAGGCTTGCTAGACCAATCCATTCTCATTGAAACAACTCATGCCATCATGAAACCATATTAATCTACATTTCATCATAACAATGATCATCCTATGACTCTACTCCATTATCCTATTTTTTTAATGGGATTTTACATCAATGACAACACCTATAACACAACATACTAATGATCTCCCCCTTTTTCATTGATTGAAAACCTCCTGAACTTCTCCCCCTTTTTACATTGATGAAAAATAATACATGTAATTGCATGAACTTCCACTTTCTCAGCTTCATATCTTTATCTCTTGGTTAGAAATATCAACCAATGTTCTCATACTAGATCACAAACTTAGTAATTTCTCACAAAATTCTGATTTTGTCTTCTTTCAAAGCATTTATGACTTTACTCTCCCTAAGAAATATCATACAAAACATATATTCATTCCAAAAATGAAAATAAAAATATACAAACATATTTCCTACCTCTTTCTTGATGAGTCTCATCTTTTTAATGCAAAAACTACACTAGTTTCTTGTATACTTTGAATTTTAACTTATTTGAGGACTGAGTTCCCTAGCCATAACCTTCACTGCATTCTAGACAAATGTTTACAAGCCATTTAAGAAAAAAAATCTCATGAAACACCACCTTATGGTTTTCCCTGGTCTCATGCCATACCACTCTAGTATAAAAACATACAAAAACTTGGCTTCTTTCCTGGCTCACTTGCCATGAAGCTGACTCAACCATCTTTCCTTTTCCCTAAATAATTTTCTCATTATTATAGATCTTATTTACATGATATTTCACCCAATAGGTCATAATACCCACTTCATAAGTCATTTAATTTTAATCTATCTTCATTTTTCCTTACTAGGTTCTCAAGTTATCTAGACGCTCTTCATATCTTGTGTGGGAGTTTGAAATGATTCCCACTGCCTTCAAAGACCTTGTCAGAATTTTACCATATAATTTTTATAATGTGAAGTCATGAAAAATTCAATTTAAGTAAGATATTACTGATATACATATGTAATTACCATCTCTTTGTCACAAAACTACTCTAACCATCTTAAAAAATTAAATGACTAAAAAAATAGTCTCCCTCTATCTTGGAGAAACTCTACAAACTTGTATCTTCACAAATATTCATCCACAGACCTACTGTAGACTCAAGAACCAACCATCTATCATGAAATTTTTCATTCCTATCAAGAACCATACCAACTTGAATACTTTGGATCACCTTGTTGAGATACATAGAAAACTATCCCTGCTTAGATAACTAATTTTATACCTGGGTCATCATAATTTTGATATAAGATAATCTCCTACAAATATTTATACCTTACCATTATATGAATTATCCAAATTTTAACCTTGCAAGAACAATGCTACTATAATTTTTACTTATAGGAAACTACATTCACCTAACACTATTTCATGACCAACACAAACTCTTTCTCAACATGTTTGACGATACAAACAAATTAAAGGAGATGTTAAGTACCTTCCACACCTATATCGACACATTTATCTATTTTTCACAATTTTGACACTGTTATCTTAGCTTTGACCCTTACATGAAATATTATTACTCTTGCAACTAGATCCTTCAAACTCTTAAACACCTCTCATATGTTACACCCTTTATATTCATTAAATAATGCATTTAATAGCTTAAAAATAACTTCACATACATGTAGGAAACCATCATAGATCACCATTCACTTTGTGTTGTGACACTACATAATCAAAGACAGATTTTAACTAATTGATTAAAAACCCCCACTTAGACTTTCAATTCAAACTTATCCATTATATTAAACCTTATAAATCCTTTAAGGTCATTAAGGATTCACATTCCTTTATTAGCAAGTTCATTTTGTATCTATGTGAGAACCTACAATACTTTTACTTACATACACTATCATCAATGTACCTTTATGATTCATAATAATAATTAGACAATATACCATTTGTAGAACACCTCCATACTAGTGATTTCATGTTTGATAGCACATATGAGAATAATTTTCCTCTCGAAGCCAAAAACACCCTCTTAATCATCTTATTATCCTTCATACATGTTTGCATAAGCTATTAGCCCTACTTGGGTACATTTTCTCACATAAATTTTTAAATTATATGTTCTAAACCAAACTCGTGATAATTTTAGACACCCATTTGTATTTTTTAGATGTATACGAAATTTCACCATAGGCTACTTTGGATAATAAGGATCAAATTTCACTCACAAGTCTTAAATTTGGTCTATGAACATTTATCATCTCTATGAGTACAAAATGTCATGAAATGTGAGCAACTAAGGATGAATTTAGAAATGAGAACTTAAAAATCATAAGGAGGAATAATTCAATATCAAATGTTAAATGTTTCGACATTTGAATCAACCTTTAAGACCTTTATTTCAAATCACACACTAAACCATGGATATGGTTTAATAGAATCCTCTATATAGACCTTGGCTATCTCTTCATGTTAACTCAACTCTTTATGAATTTTACCCATACCTTGACACTTTGTACTTACTTTAATCATGTATTCACACCATAATTAATACCTTATACACACTCAAGGGACCCATATTCATCAATGTAGCATCATTGTTCTAGAATACTGATATAAACTGTCCATTTTGACATTTGAAGACTTTGCATTCACATTATGACTCCATATCATCATCCATCATCTAGATAAATCTTGTAAATATTATTATTCCAGCAAAAATACCATCTAATTTTGAATAATTCACCATTTTTTACCCAACCACATCAACATTCTCTTTTTCTAATATGTGAAATTATAAATAACATAAGCACAACATGACAACTGAGAACACAATTTAGTACCTTAGACATTTCATAACTAGGTTTCCTTATTTTCATAAATCTTATTAAAAAATCATTAAGACTTGATTGTTTCTTATGACCTCAAGATTCAGAGACCCAAAGACAACAAATGACACTTGATGACCATATATACTCCTTCATGAATACGAAAGGTATAAGACACTTTAATTACTTTCATCCACCATTTGAGACCATTATCCAGTTTCACATACTACATATACTTTTATATAGACTTGATATAGGAATTATAGGATATGAGAGTCCTATGAAACATCTTTTTTTGACTGAGAACCAAATTTATCAGGTAAGAAATTCCAACATTACTACTTAATCAAACATAATACACTTGACATACCCTGATACTACTTTAACACATGATGAACATGAATTCTTGATGAAATAACAAATCTTCATAATAATATTATGAAATTATAGACATGAGATCATAACTATATAAACTCATATATATATTTGATAATGACCACACCATTCTAACTACATTAACTATAAATAAAGACCATAAAACCTACTTGAGACAATGACACCATACATTAACATGTGATCATATTCTTTAACATACCTCCTTAATCAACAAGTTTCAAACAAATAGCCCCCCTTGACATATGCTTCCGAAGTAACAATCAAGCTTCACATGCTTCAACTCTCATAGGTTGATTACTCCATGAACCTTAATGGAGGAACATATGACATTTGAATACACTTAGAAAGGTAAAACATCCAAGTACACATGGGACATGGAATCAAGATCATTTATCAACTCTTTTAACATCTGAATATTTTCTTCTTTTTTTCTCTTATTGAGGACTTCATGAGAAGACATCAACAATTATTTAGGTTCTACAAGAGAAAATAGACCATCATGAGAAATAGGTTCATCTTGACTATAACCAAAAAATTTATGATAATTTTTTTTCTTTTTGAGTTCTTATTTCACTTTCTCAACTGGTGTAGACTTGACATCATCCTTCCTTTTGTAGGTATTAATTTTGGTTGTACAGTATCTTGCACTGTGACCAAATTTGTTACACTTGAAATAATCAAGTTCACTCTTACCACTAAGAGCATCATTACTTTATTTAGAACCCTTTTGGTGACAATATCTAGCCACATGTCCAATCTGATTGCAACTATAGCACACAACTTCATACTTTTTCTCATTCCTCCAAATATGATTAGGACAATCATCATGACAAAAATTAGAAATATGACACTTCTCGTGGAAACTAAAGCATGTAATATCTCTTGACTAATATGAATGATCATGTCAACCATTATTCCATGAAAATGCATTCTTAACAGACCTTATATTGTCCCTAGCTCTATGACTAAAAGAATTGCAAGAGTAACAAACAACATTGAACTTACATGTAGAATTAATTACATTGGGCTTCTTGATAACCTTCTTGAGATCTTTAATATCCTTCATAAATTTAACAAGATTACTAGGTCTAACTTTGTTCTCCTCATACATTTCTCAATGTTCTTCTTTGAAACCTAAACTAGATTTTTCCTTTGTTTCTCTTTGGTTATCCAGCTTATCACTCAGAGATTCTGAAAATTTATACAACTTCTCATAGATCTTTGACTTACTATGAAACTGCTCCAAATATGATTTTAATGATCTCAAATCCTCTTCATAGATAATCCAATCTTATTTTTTGACCTTTAGGATCTTATACATCTTCCCCATCTATGACTCCCATGCCTGAATGACTTTACCATGCTCTATTTCTATGTAATTTATCATAAATTTCAAGCTATGAATCAATGATTGGGAAATATCATACTTCATTCTTAATGCAACCTCAATATCTGAATACTTACCCATTGCTTGTGCTTTAAAGGATATCCTTCATGTTTCTAAAATTTCTTCATGGGGACCTATTCTGATACCAATAATTGGAATACAAATGGAATGAGGTGGGGTGAATCAGTCCTTACAAACTTAATTCAATTTTAGACTACTTATTAACACCATAAACCAATTAACTATCCATTAATGAGTGCACAACATCATATAACATGCATTCAATTAACCCTGAAAAAGAGAGATAAAAACATAACAAAAGGTATAAGTGGGAAACCCTTAAGGGGAAGAAAATCCATACTGAAAATTATGATTATTTTACTCAAATAAATAAAATTCAGTGAAGCATCGAACTTCATAAGGAGCACCAATCCCTAGTTCAGTACAACACCAATCCTATAAGGAGTACCAACCCCTAGTTTATTGAAGCAGAAAACTCCAATAGGAGGATATAACCTCCATAAGATGGTCAAGATCACCCACTTAACCAAATTTTAATGAATATATATTGATGTATTTTTCTCCTACAAAAACTTGATGGAGATTATTATATTTAGCTCATATACCTTCAAGACCCTCGTCACAATCCCTTATTTCTCCAACTCAATATTCTCTTTCACTTATATCACTTTGTATTTTCTATTAAAATATTGCTTACAAAATCTTTCAATACATTATTCAGCCTTTCATAAACTCTCTCAGACTCTGAAAATCATCATTCATTCTTGTAACACACACTCACATAGGTCGCACTTATTCCCTCTAAAAAGAACTAGTTCAAAATGTGAACTACAACTTCACTTATATACCCTTCTCTTAATTCACAAACACACAATTTAATTTAACCTTATTTTCTTTGATTAATAAAACTTAAGAAAATCCCAATAAATTTATAAAAAACATTTAATTTTTACCCATATAGGTTAGCCATGCCCAAAACCATCAAACATGCACATAAACTAGCTCAAACCCCCATCACTTGGATGAGCTAAACCCACATATGACTAAAAATCATAGATTATGTAAAGATCTAAAAATTCATCACACATGTGTAATATGACCATAAAAAAACATCATCCATGGTCTGTTAATAATAGCTTGTACAGTAATGAAATAGTTCATAACACAACATCAAAAGCCTCATATCCTTCTTGAACATTGTTGCTTCCAACATCATGTCTTCACCTTTGAGCAATCAAGGACCACCCAATAAAAAATAAAATATGGATTTGTAACCAATAATTTAGAATCATTAATGACCTATGTGAACACATTTCCATCCATATCAAAGTTCATGAAACATCCATATGTGTAAACAACACCTACTTTCCCTCTTCACAAAATCAAGTTACCCAGAAAGTTGTTTTACAAACGCAACTAGTTTACACCATTTCTGAAACTTCCAAGACCTATAAAATTCCTTCACTATGAAAAAAATTAATCCCTATTAACTCTCCAACTGATATACAATCATCATATAATCTATCGCATACCTCATTTACGCTTCACATCTTTCATGCCTAAGAAAACCTATGTCATGAAAATAATGCATGCCTTATTCTTCACTAAATGACCTGGATGACCCATAAAATATCATCATAATCATGATAAAAACCATATAGCATTGAAAATATATCTAAATATTTTTTCCATAACATATTATAAATACTTTCATACTCCAACTGGAAGGCCTTCAACCAATACCAATCTCTGAACAACTGCCTGAAACTGTCCCAAAACTACCCTTTGACTAGTCTTCATAAATAGGGCACGCTTTTCCATTTATAATCATCCCCATGACTTGAAACCATCATGAAAATCAAATTAAAAGTACCATGATGATAAAATGTCAATTTATTTTGCAACTCCTTTGGAAAACCTTTTCCCAAACCTTTCCCCAAACTGAACTTCTTCAGAAATAGGCTTGTTTGAGTGAGGTCCTTTCATCACCACATGCTCTACCATACCTTCTAAGAAACCTAGAAGGAGTATTATACATAATAAAATAATCGTAATAGCACTATAAATATCATCCTTTAGGAACTAAGGAATCAAATATATCCTACCACTTTCAAGCTAAGGTTTTGAACTCTGAAAAACTTGTTTACCTTCTTAACATTCATTCATTAAAATGTGATGAGTGAAATTTCCTCGTTATAATTGTTAAACCTTATAGAATTAATTTAAAAACATCCTTGGATATCCACAAGATCCCATGCAAAGCACACAATCCAAGGTGAGCATCAGAAGGTGCAATTCGAGATGGAAAGCACACTTTCTTAGACCTTATTTCACACAAAACATCATAACTTGCAAAATCCTCTTCAGAATGACTCTAATTTTTTTTTCACACCTATATAAAACATTTGTACATAATATAAAATCATCTTCATATCTCAACCAGTTCTCCAACTTCTCAATCTATCTCATTTTCATGACTAGCCCATGGGGTTTTGTATGGTTTGGGTGAGGGTCAACTAAAACAACACCATAACTCAACATGAAACATATCCAAAACGTCCTAAAATATCTAGAACACTATATATGACACAAATTCATGCATCCATGAGCACACTTGTCTCCACAATGCCACCTCATGCCTCCAAGGACCTAGATCTAGTGAAGATGAGCACATGAATCTTGGTATTTAACTTGTAACTGCACCCTAAAAATCATGTGAGTGAATATTCACTCCCCAAACATGATCTCCAATCTTCCACCATTCTCTTGAAGTCATGAAATAACTCTAACAATAATTCTTCATCACCTAACCTAGCTAGGTCACCTAACTAGGCTTGCTAGACCAAGCCATTCTCATTGAAAAAAATCATGCCATCATGAAAATACATGAATCTAAATGCCATAATTACACTGAGAATCCTATGAATCTACTCCATCATCCTATTTTTCATTAATTGTATATCACATCAATTACAATGCATATAACACAACATGCCAACAAAGGGTTCAGTGATATTACTTTTGCATGCACGATGTTCCCATTCAAAATGGCTCCTTTTGTTATCCCTTGGACCCCTTATTTAACCCTAACCCATCTCTTTATGATTTTCCAATAGCCACCTTATATTCTTATTATCTTCTAGTTCCCAGATATTTTAGTGGAGATTTCACTAAAATTTGCACTCAGTCTTCTCCATAGTTTTTAAGCCAAACACTATCAATCTATTTAAGGAAAAAAGATGTTTTTTAAAAAACTAAACTCTCCAATATTGGTATATTATATTAGGCTCTTACAAATCCCTAATGGATCATTCAATGAATATAAATAATTTTTATTGGTTCCTTCATCTCTGTAAGTATTTAGTATCCTTTCTAGGCCCAAAACAGGGGTTTCACTATTATAATAATGAGTAAGGATGTTACAAGACTTACAAATTTTCAATTATCTATAGAAATATAATATATTAGATTTCACCATTTTAAAGAAATATCTTGCAATAATAAGTAGGCCACAATGGTTTCTCCTAAAATTTCCTTGAACAAGGTTCATAACAAGTAGTATGGTATTTATAGTGCAACCAAGGCATTGAAAATAGTTTAAGTGAAGTTTTATGTCTTAAAATTGAGATAAGAAACTAGAAACACTTATCTGTTTTGATATTTTCTAGTAATATTATTTTAATTCATACTCAAGGATCATCATAACATGAGAACATATAATAGGCTTGCACAAATTATTAATACTAATAAAGTTCTAGGAACATCAAGGAAACAAATTTTTTTATGTGATTCAATTACCAACATATGAATCAATCTAGAATACATCCCACACTATTGATATGAAACTTCTATCTCTTTCTTATTACTTCGATGACAAATGTAATAATAAAAAATAACAAAAAAAGTTATATTGTTAACCCACACTATAGTATCTTTTGATATGAATATGATAAAGTTTGACATCTTTGTGTATATGTAAATTTATTTTAAAGATATCTTATACATCTCATAATGCAATTCTCAATATAATTTTAATAAAGACATAAAAATACATAAGAAAAACATTCAAGCTCAATATAAACAATACCTAAACATGGAATACATCGGTATAAAGTCTATAAATTTACTAATTGATACCTATACAGGGACTTGTGATTCTCAAGAGATAGGAATTTATCTTGGAATACTAACTATCCCCAATAACATTATCTATCACAAAACTCTAGAGATTGCTCAAAAAATGTTGTAAATCAAAAGAAAATAAAATTTAAAGCATTTCATAATCCAACTCAAGACCAAAAACAAAGTATTAGTATAAGAATTAAATTGTTCTTTATTAAAGCTTTCATAAAATTAATTCCATTGAAAATGATCCTTTCAAGTAAAAACCTCCAATAATATATGTTCTTTTCCTTTTAGGAATACAAGGATTTAAGAAATATTTTTATAATTTATCCTTCATGTGACCCTCCGATGTTCTATGATCTACAAACAAATTCATCATTCATTATCCATCTTCTCTACTCATTCTGAAAACCTATCCATTCCTAGTAATTCAATCTTTGTGTCTATTTTATTGGAATAACTACTCCCTTTCTTTCTCTTTATTGACAATTATAAATTAAAACAAAAGGAATGATTGTGGTCTTTCGATATGTAAAATTATTTAGTATAGAGAAGTGTGAATGGATATTTCTAAATTTTCCTTCCACTATCATGTGCTTCATAATGTGCAAGAAAAAATCATCTCATCGGAGGGGAATATATTTCCTTACGATTTTATCTCCCTGTTTGTGAGAAAATTTGTTAGGTGGACAAAATGATGGGTTACTAATGTTCAAATGGGAGATTTTTTACCAAGGTTTCTACGAAATCTAAAAATGGTAAAGACAATGAAAAATCTCATCTCGATCCATGCACTAGTTTGCAAGATATATCGATTTCTTCGTCTCATGACTACGAAGTTTTCAGATGAATTTCTCTAGTTTTCTCTTTTGTTCTTAATTACTTCAATCAACCTATGCTTTAAGACTAATGTGTTTTCACAGTGTGGAGGATTTGATGAAGTTGGTTCAGAGTGCATAAATGGTGGATTGGGTGTCTCAACAAGAATGGATAGAGTTATGGTAGGGTGTGAGGCTATGAAGAAGGAATGAAGGGAAAAGGTGGCTAAGTTTCGGTGTAGACACTAAAATTAGGTCACACTCCCCTTGGTCCCCCATAAAACAAATACCTTGAACAAATCCACCAAGCCATGGCCCCCTTTACCCCAATTTAATATTAATTTAATTATTTAAATAAAATTAACTCATTATCCTCACCATATTTATTATTTAAATAGCCTAATTGAGATAATGCCCACACATCCACCTCATCTAGCCACCTCACCCTAAGACCTATTCTTAGTAAGTTGCCATAACTAACTAAGACTTACCCAAACCCTAAAAATCAATGCCTACATTCCCTCTAACCACATTCCCGCATGTGAGAAGGAAGCTTCCACTCTAATTTGTGGAGTAAAACAAGATCCCAGAAAATCAAAGGGATCTGCCCAGTTTAGTAAACCTAGGAAATCCTACCCTAACCAATGTCAGTTACCCTTAAGTGATACCGGTTAAGATGAAAATTCCATTGGTTACCTTTTAACTCCCAAAAAAACCTTATTTTGAGGTTGGCACATTTTTTAGGGATAATCACGTCTTTTGAGAACAAGTGATGAAACTAGAGCTACATGCAAGCAGAACCATCATTAGTATACACATCAGAGCATCCATATCCCATACTTGAAGCAATCACATAGCCATCTACCTTCACCAGAGCATCCAGAGAAGAGCCAACACTACATCAAGTCCATTTGATCACCCACCATTACCAACCAGGAATTAAGCTCGTATAAAACGTAAGTCTGTTAACCTGCTTTAGTTCCCTATCATTTGAGTAGATCCTTTTGCATTTGTTGTTAGTTTTTGCTTTCATTTCCATTTCCCACCATTTTATCTCCATGAAAAATTAACCACCTCTTTACCCACACCATTGAACTATCCATTCCCATATTTTCATCATTCTTGTGCATCTTCAGGATCCATACGAATATTGCCATTGCCCTTCCACCTTCATCTAATCCTAGATCTATCACTCAGCCAAGTCTCATTGAGTTTCCTATACCCCAACCATACCAATGCCAATCACCCATAACTGTTTCTGGTTAACCTAAACCGACGTCGGTCTCTGTGTCTTTTATCAGAAACCTAGATTATAGCTTAAAACCACCACCAAATACCCTAAACTGACCATAATCTGACCCTGACCAATAACAATATCCTGACAGTGACCTTGACCTTTAGATTAAATCATAACTTATCCTGTTGTGAACAAATTTTATTATTGTAGATGAATGAGATACCTAAATCATTTTAACTATAGTAGGATTTACTTTATTACCAACATTAAGTTGTTTTAAATAGTGGATTGACAACCGTTTAGGAAGTACCACATTTCTCGGATCTAGCACATGCTAGGCAGTCCACTGCATATATTTTTTAACTTTTATTCGGTGGTCTTGTGTTCCATTTTAGGTAGTTACTCCAAGCAAAAAGGAAGCTGTCACAATTAGGTGTGGATTCTAAAGTCATATGTGTATAACAACCTACCAACCAACATTTCAACATGTATTCCTCCTACACCCATTACCCTTATTTGTTTCATCATTTTCTAAAAAATGCTCCAGAATCAGGTGAAACATTTTGGCATGCCCTGTGGGACCCATTCGGAGTTCCTTGCATTTATTCATTTCTAGGTGAAAAGTTTCATATTTGTTTCCTTCCAAAAAGGTTCTCACATTAAAATTTATCCCTTGGAATCTTCTCTTCTTTCTATTTTCTCAAAGCAATCGTGTTTTGGTGCTTAAAAAGAATTCTTATTCTATTTCATTTGCATTGCATTAGTGAAAGTTCATACTTTTTCCTATTCCTATTATTGTGTCATCAAACTCCATATTTCAATTTGGGTTTAAAATCAACTTCATTTCATTCTACTTTTCTACATTAGCTCACATTAAATGAGGGCAACCTATAAGCTAGAAATCATGACCAGCTGATGGTTGACAAACAAATAATAGAAACCACATCTCTCTCTCTCTCTCTCTCTCTTTGAGTCTTACCAAACTACACAAATTCAAAACAAATACATATTCTTAAACATCATATTTCTTGGGAACATCTGTCAATGATCACACTAATCAAAGGATTGGCAGGTACTCCCCAGCTCGCTGCTATGTCAAGTTATACTTCAGAGCGAAGCCCAGCCCTACCATAACATACCTGAAACCTGGCCTTGTAGATTTCCTTCTTCATAAGAAGCCATCCTCACCAAAAACCTCTATTCTACAGTTCATGAGTCAGTTCTTAAAATAGAATAAGATAAACAAATGTAATAGAAAGAGCACTCTTAGGATCATATTTTTCTTAGTGTTTCTTCTTGGATTTCATTTTCAAGTGAGAGGTCATGTTCTTCATTTTTTCCTTTTTCTCCTTGCATGCTCCTCATCACAGTTGGTGTATTCTAGCTTCATCTGAGTGTGCCTAGACCATATTCACATCATTCTCAGAATTTTGGGTCTGATTCCACATAAAAGTTTAATTCACAACCACATTTTCTTCATCACTGTTTCAATTCCACAATGACTGGTGTCAGTCCAATGATCTTCGTCAATTACCTTCTAACCGTCATTGGTTATACCCACCTGACATCGGTTCACTGTTCTTTTGGTTTACTTACCCAAAAGGACACATATTCACCTTCTTCAACTATTTAGAGTTCCTATAACTCTCATCATATTCACTTTATTGGTAAATCTCATCAACATTTTACATACCTGGTAAATTTGGCCTTATACCTTATTTTTGACCAATTGTATACTTTCCAAAGTGACTGACAGTGGTTACCTGTGACCGGTGTCGGTTTACGCTAACTGGCATCAATTATCCTGTGTCATTTTCCAGCTATCATTTTTAGCCCCAATTCACCCACAACCACCTATTTATCATGCATGTGCTGTATTTTTGTGTCACTTATAGAAAATAGTCTTACCACATTAGTACCTATTCACATGGTACTGACACATCGACAAGCAAGCACCCTCGTATTCCATGCCAATTGTCAACCACTCCCACCTAGCCCTTCACCACCTTCCATTTTATCACCCTCCATGGAACCTATCCAACCTATACTAATCGTTATCGTAGATGAGGAGTTCACACAACTCCTTGACCAAAACCTTACCACCTTACAATTTTATCTTTCCCACTCGTCCACTCGAGATGCCTCAGGTCACTTGATATACGAAATGCCCATATCTATTCCCCTAACACTCGCTCCTACTCCTACATTAGCCTCGTCTAGCTCCTTGTTACCTACATCTACCTTGCCCCCAGTCGTTTCACAGCTAAGCCCTATACCCGCTATGACTATCACGTTTTCTACATCCGTTGTACCCACCACATCCACTATACCTTCACCAACCACCCAGAATACAACCTCATCCATGCCTATTGTCTCTCATATACCCGTATCTATACTACCACCCTCGGTGTCGGTGACCCCTACCCCTTTTCAAAATGTCGTACTTTCTATTCCACAATCGTTAGCCCCCATTACCACTAAAGTCACCATGACCCTTCCGCCTCTGTATACGTACTATCAGCAGCCTCCTATTTCATCTGTCACTCATCCTAGGTACATACCCCCTATTTCACTTCCTTCTTCTCAATCCACCTATGTGTCTACACCATATACTAGAATGTCACCCCTATCATATGCCCAACACCAACCCTCTTATGCTACAGGAGGCACCCAGCCATCACAACCTACCAATAAACTAATCAAATTAATGATGGACAAGATTCAAACATTGGAGGCATCGGTTTCTAGCTCCCAAAACACTCTCACCTATGACGAGATTTGTAATGAGCTTAAACACCCATCCATTCCCATTCATCCATACCCCATGCATTCGGAAATTCCTAAATTCAAACGTTTCAATAGCAAAGAAGATCCACAACATCATTAGTGGTCTTTCAAACATGGGTGCTACCTAGTCACCCACAATGATGCTCTACTCTTGAGGACCTTTCCCATGTCTCTAACTGAACCTGCGTTAGATTGGTATAGTGGGCTACCTAGACACTCTATATTTTCATTTAATCAGGTATCCCAAGCCTTCTTGAATCAATTCTCTATCAATATCATTAAGAAGGTTACCATGACTGACCTATACTCCATGCGTCAGTATGATAACGAATCTATCATAGATTTCATTGCTCGCTGGTGTACCCTGATCAATCAACTCAAATTCCAACTACCGTAAAATGAACTCATCAAGCTCTTCACGCAGACTTGTGATAGACATATCTCGCCGACCCTGTAGGTCCAAAATTTCTGAACCTTCGACGAAGCATTCACCATGGCACGAAAGATAGAGATTTGGGCCATCAAAGAGAAGAAAATGCAATTACGCAATAAAAATTTGGCATTCAAGTCAAATGATACCTCTTATTCTTCCAAACCACAGAATAATTATTCAAAGGCCAAGGGGACTACTAACATATTGGTACTTAAACCCGACCCAACTCATCCATCAAATCAGACTAGCCCCTCATCTAATCTCTCACCCGTCCATACTTTTCAATTCAGACGAGAACAACAGAAATACACCCAAATTGGGTAGCCTTATTCTTCTGTCTTAGAAAATCTCATTAAATTTGTGGCCATCACCCTTCCACCTATAAAACCACACACTAGATTTTACCTTTCTCTCCCCACACCCACATTGTATAAAGAACACGACTTCTGTAACTATCATCGAGTAAAGGGTCATAGTGATGGAAATTGCATCACTTTAAAAAACATTATCCAAGAAATACTTGAGAAAGGAAAGTTAACTGTGGATAATCCTAATGCACCTGCCAATCAAAACCTACACATATTTAAAAATCCTTTTCCTAATCATGCCCCTTCATCTGATCAAATCGGTGAAACTTCAACTCATGATAGCCATACCCTCAAGGTCCACACTATTTTTAGCAACGCATTTGTTTCTTCTGAATTACCTCATATCCCTTCCATAGAGGAAATTCTAGCTTGAAGTCCCCCACCTACACTTGAACCCACTTCACCTATTCCTCCACCCATAGAGGAACACCTTTTACCTCCTTCCTCACCTGTGGAGGAGCCTTACGCTAATATAGAGGCTATTTAACCTTTGGCTTCTCCACTTAGAGAGTCGTCACCCACATTACTTCTTCAATCCATTGAGGATATTTGTTTATCTTGTCCACCCATAGAGGAGCACCCATCATCTCCTCCACCTACAGAGGAGAACCCATTTTCTCCTCCACCTATCAAAGATCTAGTAGAGATACCTTTTCCTCTAGGTGAGCATTCTCCATCAGCTACCCAAGATCCTGTGGACCTACTTTTGGATCTCTTAGCCATGAGAGATGAAGCTAGCAAATTCCCCATCTCTAAGACACATTTTACATGAATTTCCATTATGTCCTCATTAACCTCACCTACAGACATGTCATTCTCACGTTTAGCTGATCACTTAGATTATGTGGATAGAGCCTTATTGTAGGGGCATCTTCTGATTCCTATCTCAAAATAGATGCATATGTTGCTTGCTGACACTTCCACTATCTACCCAAAGAATTTTTGACAAATTTATCCAAACATAACCACCTCTATTACAACTTCTTCCATGACACCTATCACAGTTAAACACACATCCTTACCCATAACCCAACATACATCTCAGTCCAAACCCACAACTACATCATCCTCCTCGCCTAAACCTATTACTACCTTAGGGGTCACCCCAACCACCAACATTACTCATCCACCTATCAAACTAGATTTAGCTACATCCTCCACAGTCAACACCCAACCTACTCCAGCACCCAAATAGAAGAGCCAAGCCCATAGAACTCACACCCCAGTTGCGCCAATCACACCTGCATCACCTTCACCCTTTTTATCCGTCTTAGGACCTCAACCCCCCAACACGGTTAAGAAACCTCCACCCATCAATAAACCAAAAACACAACACCCCACTCCTTCCTCGCAAACCTCTAACATACCCAAGTGCTTGACATGACTTACACCTGCACCTAAAACATCTCTACCACCCATACCTCCAATACCCATAGCAACGTCTTGAGTACCCCCTACACTTCAGTCTCTGTCTCTCACACCCCTTACATGACCCATGTCATCTACGTTCACAGGACCTCCGTTATCCCCATCAGTAACTCACCCTCTTCCCCCATCCACTTTTCTCTCTAGATATCATACACTCATATCACCTTTACCCAAGAAGGTGCAACCTAAAGACAAAAATCTGCTATTTTTCAATAAGGTAGTCAAAACAACCATACACCCTCCTACCAGTTCATCTACCATACCAACACCCAAGCAAACATGACCAACACCCAAGACCACACCAACATCCAAAATCATAGGTCGACCCACTCCCCCTCCTACAAAGATCATTCCTCAACAATCAGTCACACCTACACCAAGACCCACTTTCACTTCCCATTACGACCCACTAGCTGGGTCTTATGCAAAAATCTTAACCAACCTCCATGAGAATTTTGTCATCACATTACTGCCACTCAGACCTTATGACCCCCTCAAACCCAATCCAAAAGGGTTTGATGACACAAAAATTTGTGCCTACCATTGTGTACGAGGGCACGATGTGGAGAACTGCAAGGCTTTGAAAACCTTCCTTATCTAGTTATGTACTCCTGAAGTGAACTTTGACAATGATGACCTTCTTGATGAGGACCCCATTTTACCAAAACCCATTCCCACATTCCTCCTCTCACTTATTGCTCTACAACCATGACCTCCACCCCCTCAGCTCTTAGAACCACCCCCAAGATTCAAAATAAACATGGTTCACATCAAGGAACTTACCACACTATTACCTAAATGTCATTGCGCTCAACTCACTTCACAAGGCTTTTCTCCCCCGGTAGGTTTTTTCTTGTCATGTTGTTATACCACTCATCCTACACCTTCTCCATTTTCCAACTCCTCTCAGATCAACATGATACACATAACTACTCATGCTCAGAGAGCCAAAGGAAAGGAAAAGGAAATTGACTCGCCAACCAATCCTATACCCAACATACCATCTACACCCACACCTAAAATTACTATCTATCACCCCACATACCCTATTTCTAATGGGGTCACACATCACACCATGCTCAAACAATTTCACCAATCTCCCCTCAAAATTTCCCTATATGACCTCATCCAAACCTCAGAATCCCATCATCAAGCTCTCATGAAGGTTCTTCAATCTATTGAGGTTTTATCCAATGAACCTACACCCGTAGTGTAGATCAAGAATTTTGCGCTTGTTACCTGTCCAAGTTAATGTACCAAACTAAAAACAAAAACCCAAAAAAAAACTCAAATGAAATTGATACCTGATTGATACGATAAGATCCAAAGATGTAGATGGAAAAGAAAACTGATGTAGACCAGACGGGATGGCTACACTAAAATTTTCCTCCGTAATTTCTATTTCATTAATGTATGTATTAGGAATAGGATGTTATTAAGTGTAATTAGTAGTAGCATCTGATAGAAGATAACGGCACCGTCAGTACGGTGCCGCCAATAATGTAGAGTACGGTAACAGTCAAAGTACAATAGGAATGTTGTAAAAAGTAAATATTTGTCGTAAGTGGTTCGGTAATGTTAAAATGTCAAAGTTGGGATAAGTAGAGAAGTAGGGTCTACATGATTAGGAATTAGAAATATTATATTGGTAATAAGGAATAAGGAGTGAGGTCATAAATATTTTGTGTATTTTATTTGTAAAAATTCTAAAAATGTGGAACCCATGTGAAATGATAAGGTTTATCTTATCTTAAGAGATAAGCTTACATGTACAGATAAGAGTTAAGGTATGGAATATGATTTGTCAGAGTGGATTTCTTATCCTATCTTAGAGATAAGATCGATAAGCCTGGAAGTTCTATAAATAAAGAGGCCACCCCCCCCCTCATTTAACATAGAAGGAAGTAGTGAGAAAATATTGTATGAAGTGTGTAAAGGAAGCCATTAGTTTAAAGGTGTGTATGAAGAAGCCCATTAAGAGGTGTAATTGTAAAGTTTCTCACCTTAGTATTGGTGGAAGGAAAGTGAAGTCAATAACACTTGAAGTACCTCATGGGTGAGATTTGTAACAATTTCATGTTAATATTATAATTTACTTTGATATTTCAGATTTTTCATCATTCCGTCTTATCGTAGTCGATGGTAGTCTTGTGTTATGTTTGTTGTTTTGTTTCTAGATTACATCCACCAAACTAAAGGCTATGCATTAGTAAATAATCATATCACGAGGAATTCCCAGTGAAGAATTATCATAGTGCTAGATTGGTGATGACATTTTGGTTCTTTTGTCGGGGACCATCCCTCATTGGTGGATTGTCTGGAGAGATATTCCCACTTGGTCAAAAAATCAATTGGTGGGTAACCTTGTTTTTACTATGCATAGTAGTTACCATGGTAAAGTCATTTTTTGCCCGTGAATAGTAGTTTACCATGGTAAAGTCATTTTTTCTATTAATAGTATTTACCACAGTAAAGTCACTTTTTACCGTGAATAGTATTTATCGCAGTAACTTCACTTTTTATTGTGAATAGTGTTTACCACAGTAAAGTCAGTTTTATACCACAGTAAGTCAAGTTTTACCATATATTGACCGTGGTCATTTCTATTTTCTATTATAGTGATTTTAATTATTGGTGCACATAAGTCTTGTTGATTGTACTTTTGGGTTGGTATTTCACTGTGGTTACTTTTGAAAATGGGGAAGATTCCTATTTTTTCAGCCCAATCTAATGAAGATGCTTCCTCTTTCATTCAAGAGTTTAAACAATCTTGTATTTGTAATGGCCTTATAAGAAGGGAACAATGGAATAAATTTTTTCCTACCTTTTTGGATGGTTCAACCCTTAGGTGGTTTAAAACACTAGGTGATATTGTGAAAAACTCATGGGATTTATTAATTAAAAGTTTTCTTGAAGAATTTGGTGAACAACAGAGATATGCAGATCTCGTGATTGATATCACAAAGCTAACCTAAGGAGAGAAGGAGAAGATAAGGGATTATCATGCTCATGTTATAGAGCTAAGGAGGAAGCTTGACACCCAGATCCGGAAGGAAGGATTAGCGGATGGGTTGATGAATGGCGTGGATAATATCCTATGTAAGCACTTCATTCTTGGGATGAAGCCAGAGATCAGAAAATGAGTGAAGTATGACCGCCCAGCTACCATTGAACAAGCAAAGGAGATTGCAAGAAGGCAAGAAGAAAGCATGGAAGAGTAGCCCAAAGAAATTGTTGCTAAAGTAGAGCCTACACCAGCACCTTTTCTCCAGAATCCAAAACCACTCTCAGTGAGCACAAATATTTCTCCTAGTACATCTACTGAGTATGAATATCTGGTCAAAAAGATGGGTCAGTTAACTATTAATATTCTTTAAGGAAAAGAATTTAGTTCTCAGGGAGGAGATAGAGGTCCAAAAAGAAATATTTCTGAAGTTGTATGTTATGGTTGTTATAAAAAGGGTCATTATAAGTATAATTGTCCAGATAGAGCTTCTACATCTGGTAAAGGAGATAATGATAAAGGAAAAGCACCTGTGAATTCTTTTGATGTAGTAGATAAGAGCAGAAATATCGAAGTAGATGTGTTTGTAACAAAAAGAAAGAAAGAAAAAGATAATCAAGATGGAAATGATCCTAAGAAAATGAAAGGAGAAACTACTAAGAAACATAGGAGAAGAAAGTTGAGTGTGCAGGATTTTCTAATTTCACAGGGGCAAGGACCATACTCCATCTTGGAAGATCTGTCCAAAAGGCCTGCAAATATTACATATGGTCAACTCTTGGCTATGTCTTCTGAGAAGAGGCGGGAGCTACGAAGTGGACTCAATGCTTGACGAAGGAAGAGGTTGAGGTCCTTGTTTTGGAGGCAGAGGTGGATCCATATGCTCCACAAGTTGAGGTATTATGTAATGGTATTTCAATTCATGATGTCTTAGTTGATGGAGGTGCTGCAGTTAATGTAATGACCGAGTCTGTAATGAATATGTTGGGGTTAAAATTGATCACCCTTCAACACTTATGTTAATTTCATTAAATAAGGGAAAAACTAAACCAAAAGGTGTAGTTTCAAATGTGGCAATATCTGTTATCAGTGTTGTATGTGTGGTAGACTTTCAGGTGATGAAAATGGTACTGTTGCATACCTAATGTTGCTGGGAAGACCATGGCTAAGGAGAGTTCATGCAAGAAACTACTGGAATGAAGGCTTCATGACACTTGGACATGGTAGACAGAGGGTGAAGATAAACGTGATCCCTCAACATCATAAGGTAGAACCTGTGGATTCAAGTGATGAAACTGATGATTGGACATCCTCTGATTACTCTAGTATCAGTGAAGTGGACACTGAAGATGAAAAAAGTGAGGTTGATGTTTTAGTCATGGATATCCTTCCAGTCACACCAACTCATGACCCCATAAAATTATCTGAAGAATAATTTGATGATCATCTCCAACAAATAAAGATTGGTGATTCTGTGATGGAGAGTGAGAAGGAATCCTACCTCCAGCTCTTTCAAAGGTAAATACACATATTCACTTTTGATTACAAGGAACTCCATCAAGTAAGTTAGGTAGAACATTCTATTGAGTTGGTAGATGGTGCCAAGCCTATAAAGAAAATGCCATATAGAATGAATCCTAATTTTTACAAGACTGTAAAAGAAGAACTAGATAAGTTGCTTGATGCAGGATTCATATTTGCTGTGGAGAATTCATAATGGGTTTTTCCCATTGTGATTTCAATAAAAAAGAATGGGAAGCTACGCATTTGTGTTGATTACAGGAAGCTCAATAAGGCAATAAAGAAGGATCATTACCCTCTTCCATTCTCGAATAAGATCTTGGATGAAGTAGCTGGCTAGGAGTGGTATAGTTTTGCTGATGGATATAGCAGATATAACCAAGTCTGTATAGCGGAGAAAGATCAGCTGAAGACCATGTTCACCACTCCTTGGGGAACGTTTGGTTATAGAGTTATGCCTTTTGGGTTGTGTAATGCTCCAGCAACATTCCAATGTTTGATGAATAGGGTGTTCGAACCCTACATTGGGACCTTCATCAGAGTATTTTTGGATGATTTTTGCATCTATGGGAGCAAGTTGGACCACCTGCACCAGATGGGGACAACATTTCAAAGGTTAGATGAAGCATTAGCCTCACTAAACCCTACAAAGTGTGTCTTTGGATGTTCTAAAGGTGTTTTGTTAGGGCATGTTGTATCCAGAGATGGTATTGGTACTGATCTTGATACAGTTTCAAAAATCCAAGATTTACCATTTCCTATGAATAGAAGTAAGTTGAGATCATTTTTAGGCCATATGGGTTACTATAGAAGGTTCATCAAGAATTTCTCAAAGATTGCATAGCCACTAACCCAGTTCTTGAAGAAGGATGTTACTTATGAACCAGGAAATAAGGACATGAAGCTTTTGGACAACTGAAGGAAGCCCTGGTGTCTTCAACTATTTTAAAGAATCCAGATTGGAGCAAGCCATTCATTGTGTACACTGATGCCTCAGATGCAGCACTAGGAAGTACTTTGAGCCAAAAGGATTAAAATGGGAATGAACATCCAATTTACTTTGGGAGCAGACAAATGAGCAGTGCTGAGGTAAATTATACTATAACTGAAAAAGAGGCTCTAGCTATCATTTTTGCTATAAAGAAGTTTAGAAATTACTAGCGTAGAAATTTATAGTTGTAACAGATCATCAGGCTCTAAAATATATTGTCAATAAGCCTAACCCATCAGGGAGGATAGCAAGATGGATAATTTTGCTACAAGAATTTGAATTTGATATTATAGATAGGCCAGGAAAGAAGCATTTCAATACAGATGCACTCTCTTGAGCCTATGATGGTTTAGGATCATCTTGTGATGATGATGATTTCCCCAATATAGCATTGTTATCCCTTGACACAATCCCTAGTGAATACATAGATATTTGGAATTATCTGAATGAATTCAAGTTTCCTGATGGTGCCAATGCAAAGACTAAGAGAAAGATTACTCAAGCCAGTCGTCCATATTCTATTTTTCATGGAGTATTATTTCGAATAGGACCTGATGGACAGTACAAGAGGGCAGTTGGATGTGATCAAGGGAATGAACTGCTAGAAGAATTCCATAATGGTACATGTGGAGGGCACTTCTCTGGACAACTTACAGCAAGAAGGATATTGGATGCAGGTTATCACTGGCCCACTCTTTTTTAATATTGTTATAATTATTGTAAGACATGTGATATTTGTCAAACACATGGTAACCGTAAGACTTCATCAGCTCCATTATGTCCTATTCTTCCACTTGGTCCCTTTGAAAAGTGGGGAATAGACATTGTATGTCCACTTCCAACTACCTCACACCAAAATAAGTATATTTTAGTTGCCACAGATTATTTAACCAAGTGGGTGGAAGCTAGGCCATTGAAAACAACTTCCATGGATGAGGTGGCAAGGTTCATATATGAACGCATTGTCACCAGATTTAGTTGTCCATTAGAAATTGTAACAAATCAAGGAATCCACTTCATTAATGAGGTAGTAGAATCCCTAGTCAATAAATTTTCTACTAAGCACAGGAAGGAAACAACATACAAGCCAAGCACAAATGGACAGGTGGAACGAACAAATTTTGTGTTGTGTTAAATTCTAGCAAAAGATGCAGCCTTGTAGGTACATAAGTGGGATAAAAGGATTCATGCAGCATTGTGGGCATATACGGAAACATCAAAGTAAGCAATAAGATACTCCCCATTTCAGTTGGCCTATGGCATTGATCCAGTTCTTCCTATTGAGTTTGATATTCCCACTGTGAGAGTTATGAAAAATGAAAGGATGGATGAAAGTGATTCAGTAAAATAAAGGTTGGCACATCTTCATTTGCTAGAGGAAATGAGGGAAATAACAAAGGATACAAGCCATAAGAAGAAAATGAAGAAGAAGGAATACTTTGATCAAAAGATATGTTGGTATCCATTTCATGTGAATGACTTGGTTCTAGTATATGATTCCAGATACAAAAAAAGAAGACAGAAAATTTCTTCCAAAATGGATGGGGCCCTACAAAATAACAGTTGTGCATGAAAATGGTACGTACCAACTGGAGGAATTGGATGGCACTCCCATTACGAAATGGGTCAACCATGACAAGTTGAAGATTTTCCAAGCACCAGAATAGTCTACTCTGAGGACGGAGTACAAGCTAGGAAGGGGGAAGATGTCGACACTAAAATTTTCCTCTGTAATTTCTATTTCATTAATGTATGTATTAGGAATAGGATGTTGTTAAGTGTAATTAGTAGTATCGTCTGATAGAAGATAACGACACCGTTAGTACGGTGCCACTAATAATGTAGAGTACCGTAACAGTCAAAGTACAATAGGAATGTTGTAAAAAGTAAATATTTGTCATAAGTGGTCCAGTAATGTTAAAATGTCAAAGTTGGGATAAGTAGAGAAGTAGGGTCTACATGATTAGGAATTAAAAATATTATATTGGTAATAAGGACAAGGAGTGAGGTCATAAATATTTTGTGTATTTTATTTGTAAAAAGTCTAAAAATGTGGAACCCATGTGAAATGATAAGGTTTATCTTATCTTAAGAGATAAGCTTACATGTACAGATAAGAGTTAAGGTATGGAATATGATTTGTCAGAGTGGATTTCTTATCCTATCTTAGAGATAAGATGGATAAGCCTAGAATTTCTATAAATAAAGAGGCCACCCCCCCTCATTTAGCATAGAAGGAAGTAGTGAGAAATATTGTATGAAGTGTGTAAAGGAAGCCATCAGTTTAAAGGTGTGTTGAAGAAGCCATTAAGAGGTGTAATTGTAAAGTTTCTCCCATAGTATTGGTGGAAGGAAAGTGAAGTCAATAACACTTGAAGTACCTTATGGGTGAGATTGGAACAATTTCATGTTAATATTATAATTTACTTTGATATTTCAGATTTGTCATCATTCCGTCTTATCATAGTCGATGGTATTCTTGTGCTATGTTTTTTGTTTTGTTTCCAGATTACATCCACCAAACTAAAGGCTATGCATTAGTAAATAATCATAGCACGAGGAGTTCTCGGTGAAGAATTATCATAGTGCCAGATTGGTGATGACAGTGCGCACACGAGCTATCCTGCAAAGTAGATCCAGGAAACCTACAAGACACAGATGCTTGAAAGAAAAAGACAACGTTAAAAGATATTTGCGTGGAATGCCTGATAAGTGAGTCCGGGAAGTGATAAGCTCCCTCAACGGATGTCAGTCCACATTTTTAATTAAGGAAAAAATAATACATGATAAAAGATGTACATAAATGACTAGATTTTCTGATAAAAAATAACGAACTGAATCTAAACATCAGACAAAAAGCATTAGGAAATAGGAAATTCTAAAAATAATGCTAGATTAATGTTACCTAAGTCATTTTACCTATCTGCAGGATGATTGGCATTGGTTAGGAAAATCAGCATCGACTGATTCAAATCGGTGTCGAATGATTCAGGTCAGCATCGACTGATATAAATCGGTGTCGACTTGGGAAAATTTATAGGAATATTGAGAAACAGATAGTGGAGGCTAGATCGTCGATCTCTGCTGGATCTGCAAGTGTCATAGGGATACTGACAAGGTTCCACCTATGTTGGATGTAGGAACAGAGTCACCAATAGATCGATGAAGACTCACGATGTCGATGTGGCAGGAGCAGAGTAACGATACTCCTCTCAGGGATTAGTTTAGATAGGATTCTCTCTCACTTGATAGATAATGCTCAAACTTGATGCTCGAAACTCTCTCATTCTTTTTGTCTAACTCACTGTCTATCTCGCAGTCTAACTATCTAACTAGAACTAAGTTCTAGGCCTCTATTTGTAATCAGTGCCAACCGAGATGAAATCGGTGCCGCTCCGAAAAATCAGCGTTGAACGAGTACTGCTCGGCACCGATCAGGGAACAAACTCTTGAAATGGCAATAAGGAGTGATTTCTGGAAAGACGAGAGTGATCCTTTCACCTCAAATACAGGAAATATCCCACTACTTGGTTTAGGAGGAGGAGAAATAGGGGGGATATATGGATAGAAGAGATATGGAGTAGATAAGTGGTTAGGATATATGTAAAAAGGTGTAATTGAATAGTTAATATTTAATTACTCATGGGTAAAACATAATGGGGTGAATTAAACCTAGGATAGGTGTTTAAATCACAAATTGAATAATACCCCAAGGGGGCAATGGTGATATGAACGTGCCCCAGGTTACCTGAGAAGGTAAACGAATGTGAGGGACACTAAATTGGGTAACCAATTTTAGTTGTCTACATTTTGCCCCTTTTTGTCGAGTAACTTGTGATAAGAAAAGTTGCAAGACAAAAATAAGGAAGTGGAAGAAAGGAGGAAAAAGTGATGATGTGATCCCCCTCAAACTAGAAATGGGATGGGTGATAGAATAAACAATCCCAAGTTTGAAAAAGGTAGATGAAAATGCAGGATGCCCCATCTAAATGTTTGGAGTAGATCTGATCATTAATGACGCACAAAAATAACATTAAGGAAGCTACCTAAGGAACTCACATTGGTAGGGCAGTCTAGACAATCTCCATAGGAGGTGACGTTAGTACCTACAGACCCGCGAGTGTAAGGAGGGCTGTAAAGTAGTTAGCACCTAAAGAGAGATACATTGGTATGGACAACCGAATGGTCTGCGAAGAAGAAAACGTGAGTGCCTACAGACCTGTTAACTCTAAGCTGCCAAAAATGTGAGTGCCCCATGTACAGGGGACAAGCTCGAAATGGATGATAATATTGAAAGTATGTGCCAAAAGGCAACATTCAGGGCACAATAATGACCAGATAAATAAGCCAAGCATCAACACTATGGCAAGAAGATTTAGGAGATGGCAAGAAGCTACAGTGCAACTGATTGGTAACAATAGATGTAAATCGGCGGTGATCCAGACTAATCGGTGCTGACCATAACAATCAGCGTTGACCAAAAAAATCAGCGCCGATTATACCAAGCGCATATAAATATGCGAAAGGAAAATGTGAACGATTTATTTAGACCATGATGATTGATTTAGAGAGAGTCAAAAATTGGATTTGTGCACCATGGAAGCTTCTGGGAGCAGTCAGAAGCGGAAGAGGACACGACCAGGGGTAAGTGAACCTAGCCAAACTTCCTTCTATAATTTTATCATAAAATAGCATATTAGGCTCCCAATTTTTAGAGAAAAAAGGAATAAATGAGGAGTAAGAGTGTTTTTGACACTCGTCCTCCTAGTCGGCGTCGATTGAAAAAATTGACACTGATTATATGAGATAGGCGTCAATTACCTTTAATTGATGCCGATTTTACCATGAGACTGATAAGATGATAGAATGTATGTTTTTGATGTTCTGATTTGGATAAATGGGAAGCTAACATTGCTCTTGACGTTGTGGATGCATGGATGAGAGGTGTTACACATGCGGGATGCTATCCCCAAGATTTTGGAGACCATTCTCCCTGATGTGACTGATGTAGATTGGTGCCACCTAGATTTAGCCGGGCTCAGGGGCTTTTAGTACTACCGAAGGTTCCGTGAGATGTAGTGCTGATGCGAGCACTAGTACAGTGATGGGATAGCTAGACTTGTACATTTTGGTTTAGGACAGGTGAGATGACTATCACCGACAAGGATATATACAGGATCCTGAGGCTTCCGATCACCGGGGACCCTATTGAGATCACTCCATGAGAGCAGTAGCAAAGGGCCCTAGGACGGTTATATGGGGATAGGGTGGATGAGTTAGAGATAGTTTCCGGGGTAGTGAGGATAGCCTTGCAGTACAGACAGGATGATTTCAGGAGTAGATGGATAGTGTTGATTCAGATGGCGATCTCCTACTTTTCTCTACTAGATTCAGGAGGTGGGATATTCTCGTTTTTATTGCTAGATTGTGTTTGTGACATCCTTCATTTTAGATAGGTGTTCACATTTGCTAACACCCTGATAGCTCAGATATATTATGAGCTATCGATGTATACCACTGGCAGGAGGATAGGGATTGATGTTAGTTTTGTGCTTCATTGCTGGGCATATGAGCACATAGCAGTGATCAGGCCATCTGGGATTCCATGGATGCCAATAGCAGTGGGGGCCATTGACTATGGATTTTGGTGATGGAGGTCTGACATGGCCCCGAGAGATACAGGGAGATCCGCAGATTGGTATGTTGAGCGCTTTAGGACGCTGACACCAGAGCAGGTCATCTGGAGGCCATATCGGGTATTTCCGACATGGGCTATTTAGGGTGCTCACTTGGTGGGGTTGAGATGGAGTAGGGTAGTTAGGGGACACCAACCTAATATGTGGGAGTGAGTCCCGTTTATACAGGTATTGAGATAGTTTGGCCTGGTGTAAATAGTGCCGACCACCTACAGGCCATATAGACGAGACATCAGAGAGACAGATTTTCTGATTTTGATCCCGGTAGATCCATTGAGGGAGGCTCCACCTTCTGCAGACAGTGATGATGATTCTGGAGTGGATGACAACTATGTAGAATGGTATTTGACAAATATTCCATGACACTTGCCAGCATCCATAGATGTCAATGAGGATGATATAGCCATAGCGTTGGAGAGGCTGGATGGAGAGCATTTTACGCTGACACAGACACATCAGGTTGCCCTAGAGGAGATTAGAGCTCTGACAGAGGAGAGGGATGCCCTGATATTAGAGAGGGACATAGCTTGCCAGGAGCGAGATACAGTGATCCAACAGAGGGATCGCTACCATCGACATAGGGAGGACCTTAGGGCCAAATATGGTGATACAGGTACCACGTCAGAGTCTGGGACACAAGACATGACCATAGGAGGGCCACCACCAGCAGTACCAGCAGTGACACTATGAGCACCTAGTACAGTGAACCTGAGTACATATCTGTCTCTCCTCACTGAGGTGAGATACTACGAGGATGCCCTAGCACAGCATGCCCCTTAGGTGCCTCGTCACGGTGTGAGGAGGAGATCTGCAACAACCACAGCTAGTGGTGCATCAGAGGGAGGGAACACCGGGAGAGGGTGAGGTGGAGGAAAGCCCCCAGTAGTAGGTGCTTCTAGTTCGATAGGTAGTGGCTAGGAGAGACAGCCTGGTCCAGAGGAGGGTGGAGGAGATAGTGTCTTCCACCTATCGGATTTTACGATTTAGAGATTGATATATTTTTGTATCAATGTATTGATGTAGCCTTGATTTGAAGGCATTTTTTATGTATGATATAGATGGCTTGATTGAAAGCCACCCATTCTTTGTTATACAGATATTCATGTATATATATATAGATTCATTATTTTCTTTGTCAAATGATTGTACTCATGCTTTTAATTTTGATAGACATGGATAGATGTAATGTAATTGTGATGGATATAGACATATGCTGATAGATGATAAATAGGTGTGATCTGATATTCATAGAATAGATTAGACGTGATGTTGATGTGATGTGATTGATATGTGGATTTAATTTTGATGAGAAATAAATATAGGACCAGATGTAGTATAACTTGGATGGACATGTTTTTTAGATGATAGATGGATAGATGTGATTGATAGATTTTTGATATATTTAAGATGTTTTAATTGAATTTTTGATGAAAAATAGATAGATAGATCCACATGTGTTGATAATACATGCTATGATATGTTTTCTTTTGGAAAAATTAGATAAGATGAAATTAGATAGATGATAGATTTTGACTAAATTAACATGTTAAATGTCAATTTAACTAGATGAATAAGAAATGATGATGGGAAATAAAGGAAATACACCTAGATAAGAAAAAGAATGATAAGCTAGGCCCCTAACCAACCATAAATAGAGACTTTTGATAGGAAACTAAAAGACCATGCATACAAGGCCATATATGAGGTTAAAATAAACCTGACACTAGCTAGTTGTAAACCAGAGCTAGAAGGTAAATGGACGAAGAAGTAAGTATGTATCTTGTCAAAATTTACAAAAGGATAGAATGCAAAATCATATTGGGAAAATAGGGTTCTCCATATGATCAGAAAAAAAAGGTCTTATATCTCAGCTTCATGATGTTTGTTTTGATAGAAAAAGCAAATTGATCAATGCGGGAAAGTTTGCTAGATGTGGAAAGACTGATCGATACGGGAATGTCTTTCAGTGATGCTAAAAAGTGAACAAACTGGCCAAAGAGGAAGTCTGTTACTAAAAAAGGCTGATCAATGTGAGAAGCCTTGGAAATTCCATGAGAGAAACAAATGTCCTTCAAGGGAACGGTCTGTAGTTTTAATTTAATGATAGCCATCCTTCAAGGGTATGGTCTATATCTTTTGATTTCCTTAATAATGCATGGATAGTTGTCCTTCAAGGGATCAGTCTATCTTGTAGGAATTTTGGATAGCATCTCTTTTTTTTCTTTTTTTTGGGAGGAAGCTGAGTTTAGACCAGATAGATCAGATAGAGGGAAAGAAAAACGTATACAAATGCGTACTCATACCCTAAGTAGATTTGATTAAGATAGACACTTGGGACAAATGAAGAAGTGATTAAGGTGTTCCTACCATGAGGAGGAACATATCCATAAGAAAAATGCCATGAGTAGTGCCGCGGTACTCATATTTTAAGGTAGAAAAAGACATAACGTGGAGAACCACATAGTTCTTAAATCACTACAAAAAGGTATGACTGGTTATAGATGGATGAAAGATCTATGTTGCCACTAAGAACATGTAAGATAGATTTTAATAGTAGAAGGGCCTTAGATGCAAGGCATTAATAGGTTCCATTTCAGGTACACCATCCATGGAAGATAGACGGTAAGCCCCAGATCCATATTTATGAGTAACCACATATGGACCCATCCAGTTAGGATAAAAATTACCACACTGACTCCGTTCTAGTGTAGTGACATTTTGGTTTTCTTTAAGAACAAGATCACCAACTTTGAAGTCACGGTGCTACAAATGCTTGTTGTAAGCACGTTTGACATGCTCAAGATATACTTGATGATGTTAAAGAGCATTGAGACTCCACTCATCTAACAACTCAAGCTGCACTAGACGCTCTTGACGATAGTCCTCATCAGAGACAAATTCTCTGAGAGAAACATGAAGAGATGGGATCTGGACTTCCAAAGGAAGAACAACCTCAGAACCATAGATGAGAGGGAAGGGAGTAGCACCAGTAGGAGTATGAATGCTAGTATGATAAGCCCAGAGAGAAAACGGGATTTGTAAATGCCAATCCCTACTATCTCGACTAGTTACCTTTGCGAGGATGTTATGCAAAGTTTTATTGGAAGCTTCAGCCTGGCCGTTAGCTTGGGGATAGTATGGAGAAGAAAAGATGAGTTTGATATTGAAAGTGTCACAGAGATTTTGTAAATTGACATTTTTGAAAGATTTACCATTGTCTGTGATGAGTTTTTGTGGAATACCAAAGCGAAAAATGATGTGTTGATAGACAAAATCAACAATTGGTTTAGCTTTTGTTGAGGAAAGGGGAATAACTTCCACC
Source organism: Taxus chinensis (assembly GCA_019776745.2). Taxonomy (NCBI): domain Eukaryota; kingdom Viridiplantae; phylum Streptophyta; class Pinopsida; order Cupressales; family Taxaceae; genus Taxus; species Taxus chinensis. Next base: position 291,508,597 of record CM034150.1, read on the forward strand.
CACTTAGTAAATTATTCTGTTGTAGTAATGATAGAATGATGATGCTGTGAAGAGAGGGGATTGATAAGACCGATGAGATCAAGACCCCATTGCGAAAAAGGCCACAAATCTGTCGTAGGTTGCAAAGCTTGACTAGGGATATGCGTAAGATTGGAATGTTGTTGGCATTTGAAACATTTCTTAGTGTATTCACAACAATCTCAATTAAGAGAAGGCCAATAATAGCCTAAGCATAAGATGCATTTAGCTATGGCAAAACCACTAAAATTTCCACCACATATACCATCATGGACCTCCTAGATAGCCTTAAATGATTCAAGGGTTTTGAGGCACCGAAGAAAAATACCATCAAAACCACGTTTGTAGAGGATTCTACCTAGAATAGTATAGCGATTAGCGCGTAGGATAAAATATCTTCTACCATTAGAAGTAAGATCTGGAGGAAGCAATGAATGGGATAGATAATCAACAACGTGTTGATACCACTCGTCTTGAGTATTGGTTGTAACGACATTGATTGAATTCAGTTTCCTGAGATGAGATAGTTGGTCTAATCGTTACATAGCCACATAAAGTCGCGAGTCTTTGGTAAAAGGTAGAATAAGTGAGGCTAAAGAATCCATCATATCTGTAAATTGATTCATAGTATGAGGAATAGCTTGGATAGTGAATTTATCAAAGGATTGAAGTTGAAAGAGAACGATATCATGATATTTTTGAAGGATATCATTCTTTCATTGATAGACACTAGTGGCTTGATTAACAATGAGTTCAGAGTCACCAATGATGTTGATATGGTGGGTGCCAAGATTAATGGCATTTTGAAGACCTTAAACAAGAGCTTCATATTCAGCCATATTATTGGTACACTCAAAGTTAAGTTTTTGTGCAACTGGGATAGGTGCCCCCCAAGGAGGAATCATAACGAAACCTGTACCTCCCCATTGTTGGAATTTGGATCCATCAAAGAAGAGTTTTACTTTAAACAGAGAAAGACCGAAATCAATTTGTTGGATATACTCATCAAGGAATTGAGTGAGAGGGTCTTGAGTGTCCGGAAGAGGAGCATCAGCTAATTGATCTGCAATGACCTGACCCTTGATAGATTTTTACGGGATAAATTCAAGATCAAATTTTATCATAAGCATGAGCCAACGAGTGATACGATCATTTTGATAAGGCTTTGCATGAATTGTCTTGAGTCGATTGACACTTGTGACAATGTAAGCTTAGAAGTTTCAAAGAAGAGAGCACAACATAGCTTTTCATCTTCGGAATAGCATGTTTCATACTCATGGAGAGTATAGATGATGTAATAGACGGCTTGTTCTTTACCACAAGCGTCCCAATGTGAGATCATGGCTCCCAGAGCATGGTCATTCATAGATATATAAAGATAGAATGGATCCCCCTCGTGTGGAGGTGTAAGCACAGGTGGAGAAAGAAGATAATCTTTGAGATCATCAAAGGCTTTTTGGCAACGCTCATCGCATTCAAAATGAACATTATTACAGAGGAGATGATGGAAAGGTTGACAATGGTCTGACAGTTGCGAGATAAAATGAAGCACTGATTGAAGGAATCCTTGAAGACTGCGGAGTTGATTTAAGTTAGAAGGGGGAGGAATCTCAAGGATAGCTTTTATTTTTTCAGGGTGTACTTCAATACCCCTAATAGAAATGATAAAGCCTAAGAGTTTACCAATAAGAACACCAAAGACGCACTTAGATGGATTTAGAAGAAGACAAAAGTGAATAAGCCTCTCAAAGAGAGGTACAAGAATCAAAAGATGATCCTAACAGCGTTTGGATTTACTGAGGAGATCTTCAATGAAATCTTCCACAATTTTGTGTAAGAGATCATGGAAGATGTAGGTCATTGCTCACTAATAGGTTGCTCCTGCATTCTTAAGACCGAAAGGCATGACACGATAACAAAAATTCCCCTAAGGAGTTATGAAGGAAGTCTTATGTTCGTCCTCTGGTGTGATGAGAATTTTATTATACCCAGAGAAACCATCCATAAGAGAAAGCATCTCGTGACCCGCATTTAAATCTACTAGTTGGTTGATATTAGGTAGAGGAAAATCATCTTTTGGAAAAGCAAGATTAAGATCCTGGAAGTCAGTAAAAATTCAAATTTTTCCAGTAGCTTTAGTTACTAGTACTACATTTGAAACCCATTGTGGATAATCAATGGGTTGGATGAAGTTAGTCGAAAGAAAGTGCTACAACTCTTCTTTAATAAGAAGGGCTACTCGAGGGTGCATTTTACACAATTTTTGTTTAACTGGTTTGATGTCGGGAAGAGTAACGATATTGTGGACAATGATATCGGGATCGAGTTCTGGCATATCCTCATATGACCAAGCAAAGGCTTGACGATGGTTGGAAAGAAAAGTGGTGAAGTCTCCTAACTCCTGTGGATTAAGAGATTGGCCAACCTTAATGATGTGAGGGTCTTTAGAAGTCCCTATATTAAGGTCGACAGTGGCTTCATTGAGAAGTGTAGACATGTCAGAAGGAATGGTTTTAGGAAGATAGGAATCCTCTGCCCCTGGATAGGTGAGGAAAAAGTCATCATCCGCACAGTGGATAGTGTTGATAGTGGGAGAATCGTCTCCAACTATTCCAAGGAAGATTAACGGTATAGAAGTGGATTTGTCATTAGTTTTGTAGGTCAATGGTCCTAAGGAAATGGTATTGATTAAAAAAAAAAAATTTAGACGGAAATGAAATGGCATCATCCTCATCAAATGATGTTTCTGACCTGACGGGAGAAGATGGTTCCTCAATGGAAAGAGGCTCATCGAGAATGGTGATGGTGGCCTTTGAGAGGGTTTAAATCCTAAACCAATTTTTTGATGTGGTTTAAGAGTTGGAATGGATGCAAGGTCATGCACACCTTGTTCATATTTTCTCAAGCCAAAGCCCTACCACGCGCATCGATATAAATATGTTTTTACAAATGTGGGATTTTGTAGACAATCAAACCCTGTTGAATAAGGTTTTGCCCTAGGGGGATAATCTGGGTGATAGTGAGCTGTATCAAGACAACCGTAAATGAAGTTAGTATGTTGATTGGGTAGACCAATGGTGATGATGTGACCAAGACCTGGCTGATATTCAGGTTGTTTGTCTGGTCTACCATACTCATTAGGCTTAAGATGGACGTCAAAAGAAAGAAGAGGAAGTTATCCTAGCGAGAAACGCTTCAATGTCTCTTCCATATTTTGAAATTTTGGTAATTTAGTTGTAGGTTAGGATGATGATGATGCAGAAGGAAAAGGATCTCCTGGATGAGTATAGATTTTTCCCTCATACTGATGTTTTAAGCACCGATGGAGGGTTGATGGGATGTAATGCATTGTACGAATCCAGGAGCTTCTTAGGTTCATATTGTAGTGGAGTTTTCCCTCAAAAATGTAAAAGAGCTTGTGAAGTAATTTTTTTACCTACCCGAATGGGCAGGACCATAGTTCCTAAAGTAACTACCAGCTGATCGTTAAATTATTGAAGGGCGAAAGGTGGTGGTGACACTACATTCTTAGGTAATTTAATTTTTTCGAATGTGTGGGAAGAAATGACGTTGATTGCAGCACCACTGTCAATCATACTGCATTTTAATGTAGTGTTGTTGATGTGAACCGTGATAAAAAGAGGAGCCTCTAAATCCTCGGCAGAAAGGGGAGGTATTTCAAAATCCTCAAAAGAAATGGTAGTTGATGGTCTATTCAATCCAACAACCATCTTGAAATGCTGGGGCTCATTTGAATTCATAGCGATGCAACGCAGATTATCAATTAGAGCCTGGTGATGTTGCGGAGAAGATTGAATGAGGTCAAAAAGAGACATTTTGACCACAACATGGGTGAGTTGTTTCATAACAATCTCCTTAACTGACACAAGAATTTGAGCTTGAGGTGAAGCACGAATAGAGACCTAAGGTCTTGAGGCTGATGAGGAAGGAAGAGTTCCTTCAGGGGCTGCAGAAATGACAACCCGTGGTCGAGATGTTGTATATGATGATGGATTATCATACTGTTAGGTTTTAGTGGAAATATGAATTGTGTCAATTTGAGAAGGTGGAAGATCATCCATAGTGGAATTAATAGAACTAGAGGTCTCAGTGGACTGTTGAGGCTCAGATGAAGTTGGGACAATGATCTAAAAACCAAATTTAACTAGCAATTGTGTACACACATTTTCTTGCTTTGTATTAATTTTCGATGTAAAAATTGTGCATTATTTATTTTTGTATTTTTAATAAAAGAGTAAAAACTACAAGTACTATGCAAATACTGAAAGAAATGAAGAGGATTCACCAGAAACGTGATGCAAGAATTGATAACGGAGTTCGGCGCTTGAGGCCTACGTCTCCGGGTCCGGTTGAATGGGACCGATCTATTAGAATCTTTAAAATAATCCTTTACAAAGAATTCTACAAAATTCTGACCTTCTCACAGTCTTCCTCTATCAAAAATAACAGGGGTTTCTTTTTACATTTCCTTCAAACTCCACTCCTAGCTCAAGATATGAGCATTACAATATTACTACACAGTCCCGAATGCATTACAAATAGAATATCACCCTTTTTATATTGTTTGTGCGCCTCCTAGCATGCCAGATGGGTGCTTATCTTTTTACTCGGCCCACCAAAGTTGCATTCCCCTCCTTGGCTTTTGGCTTATCCTTTTGGGATTATAATCCCACATTAGGCGGATGAAAACTTGGTCAACACTTTATTTATTTAATGGGTGCAGTTGTTGAGTGACTTAAAAGCCACCTAAGCCTATGTAGAGGGCGCTTTGGATAGGACGCATTGCATTGGGGTTGGCGCATGGTTTAGTTTTAGGCGCGCATAATCCTATAGAATATGCATGTACAGTCTAAAGTGGAGGACAATTTATAATATGCGTGGAAAGTTTAGACATATGCGTGGAAAGTGGAATAGTTTGAGAAATGTGGCGTGGAAAATTGCAAATAGGTTATAAGGCGTGGATAATTTAAATAATACATTCCCATTGTCCCACATGCATGGTGCAAAGGAAAATATAGAGGTTTATATACACAAGTTGGTTGAATGGTTAAATGAGAAGGAGGCCAAGGCACTCCTCCATAATCGAGTGTGTCAAACCTGGCTGAGGGCCCCCAGCTAGTAAATAGCGGGGTCCACTTGTCTGAGAATGAGTGTCCAAGACCGGCGTTCCAAAATCTATTTTTTAATATGTCACACAATTCGTCCATGTGTCGCAATATGATCGCAACACTTGGCGAGCGTGCACACATCCAACCTACACAAAACTCCAAATTTCGCCAGTTGCCCAAAAATTTCAGCGGGCTATAACTTTTGCAAATGAGCTCCGTTTCCTGCAAACAAACTGTCATCGGAATCGTATAATTTTTCTCCACGCTTTAAAAATGACTGCAACAATTTCTAAGAAGATCTTAGATTGGTGTTTCTCTGTGAGGATCCTCTGGATCATTCCTCCCCATTGAGAAACTTTTGGACCCCAAAATTCAACCTAATTGGTGAATAGGTGAGGGTATTTCTCCCTCACCTTTTCGGTTTCCATCCATTTTTCCTTGTTCGGATGCATGCCTCTGAACCCAACACGAAGATATTCAATATCACCCCTTCGTGAAGCTCTTACTTTCCTGTCCAAAATGATGTCTTCCTGTAACTCATCAAGATATTCAGGAGCAAAATCATCAATGGAAGGCATAATGTTAGAATCATCATGATCAACAATCATAGGTGGTTCATACAATCTTAAATTCTCAACATTTACAACTGAGTAGATTTGTATATATGGAGGTAAATCTAACCGGAAAGCATTGTTACCAATTTTTTTCCAATATTTGGAACGGACCATACCGTATAGGTTTCAATTTTTTTTACCTTCACCTGTCAGTCTTTCCTTGCTGATGTGAAGCCAAACTGAATCACCAACTTTGAACTTGTGATCAGTTCTATGTTTATCATGCCTAGCTTTGTACTTAGCCTGGATTTTCTCCAATTGTTCATGGACATACTGATGAACCTATTGTATTCTCTGCACAAATATTTTAGCCTTGTCAGAATCACTTGCACCATTAACAACAGTTTCATGTCGATAATATATATCTAATGGAGAATTAGGCAGATATCCATAACAAGTCTCAAATGGAGACTTCAAAGTAGAAGAATGTAAGGCATGATTATAAGCATGTTGCACATAATAAAGATGTTCATCCCACAATTTAGGATGTTTGTTACTATAGCCCCTAAGTAATTGTACCACTGTGCGGTTTAGAACCTCTGTTTGACCATCAGTCTGTGGATGAAAAGAAGTGCTCTTTTTCAGTTTTGTGTCCATTAACCCCCACAATGTTGACCAAAATTCCCCAAGAAATCTAGAATCCTGATCAGATATGATTGAAGTAGGTAAACCAAAATGAACCCAAACAAACTGAAAGAATAAATGTGTAGTTCCCTCACCAGTTATTTGTTTAGTACATGGAACCAACACACACATTTTGCTAAATCTGTCCACTACCACATATAAGTAATCTTGTTTTCTCCGTGTCATGGGCAAGCCTCCCACAAAGTCCATGGAAACACTTTCCCAAGGCCGTGTTGGAATAGGAAGAGGAGTGTAAAGTCCTAATTTCCTGTTACTTGGCTTGCTTGTGGCACAAAGAACACATCCCTTAATATATCGGTTTACATGTTCATGCATTCTAGGCCAATAGCAATATTTTTGTAAATGTGCAACTATCTTACTTACACCAAAATTCCCTGAAATAAGAGAAGTATGTGCTTCCCTAATCATATGCACACACTCATTTTCTGGAATACAAAGTTTTCCAGAATGATATAACAATCCTTCATGCAAATGATAATCTTTTTCTTCTACTTGTTTCCCACTTACTAAATCCTCATACACTTCTCTAAAATCAACATCATTTGCATATTGTTCCTTGTAACTAACATGAGCCAAAGAACTATGCTGTAAAAGGATAGATGCTACTACCACTGGTGGTCTGGACAACATGTCGGAAACCTTGTTTTGAATACCTTTTTTATACCTGATTACAAGATGAAATTGTTGCAAAAATGCCATCCACCTGAAATGTCTAGACTGCTGCAATTTGGTTTGTGTTTGTAAATATTGAAGCGGTTGATGGTCAGTATGGATAATTGTTTCTTTTCCCATTAAATAATGCTTCCATTTTTTAACACTTTGAACCAAAGCATACAACTCTTTATCATAAGTTGGATAGTTTCTTACCACACTTGTAAAGATTTATGAATGGTAACACACTAGTTGTTTGTTCTGCATCAAAACTGCCCCCATTGCGTAGTCACTAGTATCCGTCTCAATCTCAAATGAATGTTGTAAATCTGGAAGTGCCAAGATCGGAGCGATACTTATCTTCTCTTTCAGTGTATCAAATGTTTTTTGTTGTTTTCCTCCCCACTGAAAGACCTGTTTAATACTTGTCAAAGCATGCAAAGGAGATGTAATATATGAGAAGTTAGCAAAAAAATTTCCTCCAGTACTGAACTGCACCTAGACAACTTCTAACTTCTGTCACATTTGTGGGTCTAGGCCATTTCACAATAACCTCTATTTTTACAGGATCAATTTTCAATTCTCCATTTCCTACAATATACCCCAAGTAAATTAAAGATGTCTTTCCAAATTCACATTTTGACATCTTCAAATACAATTTCTCTCTCCTTAGTGCATCTAAGACTTTCTGGATGTTTTTAATATGTTCATCCCATGATTTACTGAAAATAAGAATATCATCTAAGTAGACAATAACGAAATCATCAATGAATGGCCTAAAAATTTCATTCATAACTCTCATGAATGTTGCCGGTGCATTGCACAAACCAAAAGGCATCACTAACCATTCAAACAATCCCTGTTTCATTTTAAAAGCAGTTTTCCAAACATCACCTTTTGCAATTCTTACTTGGTGATAACCACTTCTTAAGTCTAACTTAGTGAAATAAATTACATTTCTTAATTGATCCAGTAAATCATCAATTCTAGGAAGAGGGTAACGATTCTTTATAGTAATCTTGTTTAAAGCACGGAAATCAACACACATTCGCCAAGTGCCATCCTTCTTAGGAACCAATATAATTGGTGAACCACATGGGGATGTACTTGGACGAATTATACCTTGAGCCAAAAGTTCCATTACCTGTCTCTTGATTTCCTCGTTCTCTACTACTGACAACTTGTACATTCCGATATTGGGAAGAGGTGCATCCTGAAGCAACTGTATCTCATGTTGAACCCCTCTTTTGGGAGGTAGACCTTATGGATCCTGAAAAACATCATCAAATTGAGAAACAATTCTTACCAATTCATCCTTATGTTTTAGATCGCAAGTCTCAAAATCCATCTCATTTTCTTTTTCCTTAGCTTTGACCACCATGAGCACAAAACTTTTGCTTGAGTTGACAAGCCTTTTCATTTGACCTACAGTTACCAAGGATAGATTATTCTTTTCACGGCGAGCTCTAATAATAAACTCAATTCCATTCTTTACAAGCAAATATTTTTTTTCTTCCCTATAGAAGATTGCTTTATGATCATACAAATAAGGACTTCCCAAAACCACCCCACAAATATCCAAAGGAACTACATCCAATTCAACCTCATCAATAAACTTGTCTATAATGGCAAATCTGAAAGTACAAGTTTTAGTTACCTGCAGTTTTGCATCATCACAAACCCAGCCCAAAGGATAAGGCTTAGGATGTGGTGTAGTTTTGAGCCCTAGTTTTTTACAACCTCCTCTGAAATCAAATTAGCTTGAGATCCACTATCAAAAAGAGTATCAATTTTTGTATGCTTTGAAATTACTCTAATGTGGAAAATCTCATTTCTTTTCTTATCGTCAAGTGTAGTTTGTTTACTAGAAGAAGATGCAACATCTATAGTGCTATTGTTGGAAATTGAAAGAGGTGATTTACCTTGTAAACCCATAGCTGTGATTTTGGTTTCATCACCTGAATCAGAACCAAGATCATGCACTACGGTGTTTGTTTTATTTTCTTTTCCTTTCTTAACCATCCATTTAGGCTTCTTTTCAGGATGTAATTTCCAACATTTAGACTCATCATGGTTTTTTTTACAATGATTACAAAATGGTTTTTCATCTTCCTTCTTAACAGTAGAGTTTGTTTTATGCTTACCCTTTCCTTTTCCTTGTTCTTTCGAACCTTTTCCTTCAGATTGCTTGTTATTCTGATTAAAAGAAGAGAAAGAGGACTACTTTTTCATTTTCCCTCATGCTTCCAGATGGGTTGCTTGAACACATACTGCATCAAGATTAGTAGTACCTAAAACAAGTATCATATGCCTTATATAACTATGTAATCCACCAATATATTTGAGTAGTGTTTCTTATGTGTTTAGGGAAATTCCTAGAGTTAGAGCCCTTTTCCTAAATTCTTGTGTGTATTATTGAACACATTGTCCCTTAGTTTGTCTTAATGTTTTCCAATCCATCATAGCTTGTTGCTTATAACCAAGAGGATAAAATTGTTGCCTAAGATTTGAAACAAATTCAGACCAAGAAGTGATTTCTATACCTTTGTTTTCTTCCACTTCCTGAAGCTTACTCTCCCACCAAATGAGTGTTGTTCCACCCATCCAAAGAGTTTCCAGATGAATCTTTGCTTCATCATCAAAAATTCTCTGAACCCTGCAATATACTTCTATTTGCTTGACCCAGTTATCCAACTTCTCTACATTTAGCTCTCCAGTATACATAGGCAATTCAAACTTGATATCTAACTTTAATGAAAGAAAATCAGATTTTAAGGAGTCTCTTTTTGGAATGTCAGAACTAGAGCTTTCTTCTTTCTTACCTTCTCTAGTCCCCTTTTCCCTTTTCCTTTCTTGGTACATTTCTTCCACCATTTCCTTCATTTGTTGGAAGGATTGACGAAAGCTTTGTTCCACTTCCTCTCGATATGCCATTGTAGGACTTCGAGATCGTCTAGTACCAATTTTGGGATCTCCTTCAACTAATTCTCCTTCACCCTTCTTAGATCGAGACCTTGTTAACATCCAACACACAAATTGCAATCCAAAACACGTTAGACTGAACCAAAAATCAGTCAAAACCAGCTCTGATACCAATGATCTGAAAACCAAATTTAACTAGCAATTGTGTACAAACATTTTCTTGCTTTGTATTGATTTTTGATGTAAAAATTATGCATTATTTCTTTTTGTATTTTTAATAAAAGAATAAAAACGGAAAGTACTGTGTAAATACTGAAAGAAATGAAGAGGATTCACCAGCAACGTGACGCAAGAATTGATAACGGTGTTCGGCGCTTGAGGCCTATGTCTCCGGGTCCGGTTGAATGGGACCCATCTATTAGAATCTTGAAAATAATCCTTTACAAAGAATTCTACAAAATTATGAACTTCTCACAGTCTTCCTCTATCGAAAATAACAGGGTTTGCTTTTTACATCTCCTTCAAACTCCACTCCTAGCTCAAGATATGAGCATTACAATATTACTACACAGTCCCGAATGCATTACAAATAGAATATCACCCTTTTTATATTGTTTGTGTGCCTCCTAGCATGTCAGCTGGGTGCTTATATTTTTACTCGGCCCACCCGAGTTCCATTCCCCTCCTTGGCTTTTGGCTTATCCTTTTGGGATTATAATCCCACATTAGGCGCATGAAAACTTGGTCAACACTTTATATATTTAATGGGTGCAGTTGTTGAGTGGCTTAAAAGCCGCCTAAGCCTATGTAGAGGGCACTTTGGATAGGACGCATTGCATTGGGGTTGGCACATGGTTTAGTTTTAGGCACCCATAATCCTATAGAATATGCATGTACAGTCTAAAGTGGAGGACAATTTATAATATGCGTGGAAAGTTTAGACATATGCGTGGAAAGTGGAATAGTTTGAGAAATGTGGCGTGGAAAATTACAAATAGGTTATAAGGCATGGATAATTTAAATAATACATGCCCATTGTCCCACATGCAGGGTGAAAAGGCAAATATAGAGGTTTATATACACAAGTTGGGTGAATGGTTAAATGAGAAGGAGGCCAAGGCACCCCTCCATAATCGAGTGTGTCGAACCTGGCTAAGGGCCCCCAGCTAGTAAATAGCGGGGTCCATTTGTCCGAGAACGAGTGTCCAAGACCGGCGTTGCAAAACCCATTTTTTTAATACGTCACACAATTCGTCCACGTGTCGCAATATGATCGCAACACTTGGCAAGCGTGCACACGTCCAACCTGCACAAAACTCCAAATTTCGCCAGTTGCCCAAAAATTTCAGTGGGCTATAAATTTTTCAAACGAGCTTCGTTTCCTACAAACAAACTGTCTTCGGAATCATATAATTTTTCTCCACGCTTTAAAAATGACCGCAACAATTTTTGAGAAGATCTTAGATCGGCGTTTCTCTGTGAGGATCCTTTGGATCAGAAAACAACAGATACTTGTTCCTCCTCCTCTTCCAAAAGAAGATCACTTTCTTCCAAGAGGTTGTTAACGATAGATTGAAGAGCTTTACATCCCTCGATGTCATGACCTAGAGTGCGATGGTAAGCACAAATCAAATCAGAGTTGAAATAAGGAAGGTTTTACTCCTTTAGGATTATAGGGTTTGATCGGGAGGAAGGGATATGGATGATAGACTTAGATAAGTTGGTGAAGAATCTCGGTATAGAATCCAGTAGACAAAGATGAGGACAGAGATGATGGAGGTGCCTCTTTTACCTCCACGGACTGCCGAGGTAAAAGAACCTGCATGTCTAGTTTAACAGTATTTTTTAGGGGACTCATTTTAATTTTTTGGACATCTAGAGGAGCAGCCTTGGACACTTGAGATGGAAGCAAGTGAGGCATGGATTGATTTCTATGGAGGAGGAGCTCCTAAGATAGATTTTGAAGATGATGAAGATGTGACAAGTGTTGTGGTCTTCAGAGATAGGGAAGGCTGCTTGATTGAAATAGATGACGATTTAGATAATGTTGATTTAGATGAGGGAGGAGCTCCCAAAATAGGTCTGATTGAAGGAACATAGGGTGCCCTATGGATTTTGGTGATGAAGATGATGGTGCTGATAAAAGAGGTGATGCCTTTCTAGTAGGTAAATCCACTTTACAAGGCATTGGTGAAGATGGTGTTGTAGAAGAAGATGATGGTTTTGATGGTGTTATAGAAGAAGATGATGGTTTTGATGGTGTTATAGAAGAAGATGATGGTTTTGATGGTGTTATAGAAGAAGATGCATTCTCTAGTTGATAAATCCAATCTTTTATGAGGTGCAGAAAGAGATTTTTTGAGGGAAAGCACCAAGAGTCTTAATAGTTTGAAATATGGGTTTTCCTTTTCCAGGGATGGTGACAAATTCAACTGCATAAGGTGATTGTAGCATTTTTGGGGGGAAGGAGATGAGAAGGTGCTGATGATGTAATGTTCTAGATCTTAGTTTGTCTCTGGTTTAAGTCCAGGAACCGAGAGTGTAGGTTCCGATTGCTATTTCTTTAGATTTTCCCTTTAATAGGAAAAATAGTATCGGTGATGGAAGAAGTGGATGATGAAGAAGAAGTTCCTTGCGAGGGAGGTACTTCTGGTACAGTAATTGTGGGTGTAACTACCATGGGAAAGGAAATGGGAAGGGTCAAAATCGAAGATGCTTCCATTGAAGTTGGTACAACTATAGGTATGTTTAACCAATGGCATAGTCGCAGCAAAAAATGGGAGAAACAGAAGTAGATGTATTCATGTAGTGGAAACTCAAAGGGATGTAAAATGTACCTCAAGCATCGAAAGAATATCTGACGATGAGACAGATGAGGATGAAACTATCTCAGGCATAGGTGAAAGATCAGATAAAGAGGTAGAGGGAGGTGAATTCCATCTCTAACAATGTGGGAATACCCCAAAGATGTGTTGTCTGAAGATAGTGGAATCCCAACGATTAGTGGAGCGGCAGAAGGTTCTGATTCTAGTCGATGTGTTCATAGATGACTTAGTTTTAGAAGACTATTCTTCAGTAGAAATGACGCTGATAGTATGAGTGTTTTGATTTTGAGACTTTGGAGCATCATTATTTGGGGAATGATTAGGAAAAGGTTGTTTAAAACACCATCAAGCCCCTAATTTGGGGGAGCATTTGGGTTATCCAGAATGAGCTCGCCTTTATCAATGAATTTTTGGACAAGATTTTTGAAGGTCTGACATCATTTAATGTCATGGCCTTTGCTTCTATGATAATGACATAAGTCATTTTCCCTATACCAGAATGGATGTTCTTGGTTCTCATCAAAATTTCTAATAGGGGGAAGTTTGATCATGTGAACTTCCAACATTTTTTCCAAGATAGAAGCATATGATTCCCCCAACGAAGTAAAAGATCAAGATGATGAGGGCCCTTTTGGAGAAGATGAGGAGTCTCTCCGTGGTGTTTGATTAGAAGTGTTATCGACATGTGGTGTTTTTAATATGATAGTATTGGTAGACCCCTGATTCTTGGCTTTGTTAGAAGCCGAAGGGTTTGTTTTTGTAAACTGAGAAAAATATGGCTTAGATTTAGAGAGAAGTTTTAACTTTCCTTGTTCAATGGGGTGGGACTCAAGTTTGCATGTCATCGTAAAGACTTCTTCAAATGTGTGAAAGGTCTAGATCCTTAAGGTGGAAGAAATATGATTAGCACAGGATCGAGTAAACAACTTGATCTGTTAAGATTGAGGAAGGGAGAAAGACAATTGGTTTATTATCCCTCTCCAACAAGCGATAAAGTCTACAATAGACTCATCATCAAATTGAAAAATGTTATAAATATCTGTAATCGAGATATTATGTGTGATATTTATTGAATTTTTTTCAAAAAACATCTAGGCCAATTGAGATAAAGAAAACAAGGAATGTTGGGGAATGTTATTATACCAGTCTAAAGTAGGTCCTGCAAGAGACATAGGGAAAGTACGGAGCATAAGCTCCTAATCCTGGACTATAAGGTAGAAAGCATGTTTGAATGCTCATAGATGCTATTGAGGGTCCTCCCAACTATGAAATTTTGAAAATTTAGGAAGTTCCCATTGGGGAGGATAAGGCTTAAAAGCCACTGATGGATGAATCGGTTCATTGCATACTTCTTCAAAAGAGTATGAGGGATGAGCCCCTTTGGTGGATGCCTCCATGTCTGTGATTTTCTTGAAAAGAATTTGGACCACATCAAATTGAGGAGGAGGTATGCTGGTATGCCCTACATAAGAAGTGAATGATGGATTTCATTGAGGTGTTAACATGGGATTCATCTGTTGATTAACAGGATGGTAAGAGGAATAACCAGGTGTTCTAGGTGATTCCTGATGAGGTATTTGTTGTGAAGGATCCTATGTATAGACAGGCTGTGAGATGACAGGCGGTTGAGGAAAAGGTGGTTGAATGAAAGACGGAGCCTATGATTGATGGGCTCCTACACTTGTTGATTGAATCGGAATGGATTTAGGAACATGGGTGTTGACTTGATTGGACATGGTGGGGAACAAATTCTGAATGAGGCTTTTGATTTCTGGATTGGTTATTAAGGGCGCCGATGCTAGAGGATGGGTAAAGGTCACTGTCGCTGGAGCATTGGAAGAAAGATGAGGTGGAGGATGAGAAGAAGGAACCGACTGACTAGCGAAAGGGGGTTGATTCACCAAGAGATACTGACCCTGAGACACAATAGATGACATAGAAGAATTAACAACAATCTATGAGTGTGCAGATGTGCCCATTATAACTAAGGTAGAAGAATTCTTAGAAGTAGGTTGTGGGATAGCCGAGGTAATTACGGCGCTAGGAATAGGTAAGACTATTTCAGAACTAGTCGTCATGGTTGGTGGAAGAGAAAAAGGAGGTACAGGTGTGCCGCCCTCTTCTGTGGTTCGAGGAAAGAAAAAGGAGGCCAACTGTTCTACAAAATCCTGGGATGGTTCATGAGGATAATCATAAACTTGTTGGATTGGTGGTCCCTGATTAGATATTTGAATAGAATTATGTACTAGATAGTCCATAAGGGCTACTGGATTATGATTAAGGAATGCCTGAAATTCAAAGTCCCCACGAGGAACATACTCTATGTCAGAAGCATATGATATTTCTGAAGGACTGGGGGAAGCTGGACATGAAGGGATTGCTTTAGGCTGATAGAAAGGATTATATGACCAAGATGGGGAACCAAATAACAGCGGTCCCAAGGAAGATCTGGGGGGTGCCAAAACATCCACAGTAGTGGTGATCTCAAAGGAAGAAGGGGTCATTTGAGCCATTCTTCTATATTGTAATCGAGTGATGAACGTCATAAACAAGAAGAAATATAGCGAAAAAATAAGATTTACCTAAGTAATGCACAGACAAATCAAGCAGCGTAAGTGATTATCTCTTTTAAATTTTTATGCTTTTAAGAAAGAAAATGTTAGGGAAGGCTTTTTAGAATAGGAACTACTCAGATAGCCAAACTAAGGATGGTTTGGGGAATGTTTGGTGAGGAGTCCTGAAGAAACTTCAGTAAAATACTGGTACGTGGCTTGATATAGGGGGCTACCCCCGCACTTCACACACTGCTGCAATAAGGGAGTCGGGTGCTTTGCCAATATATACCAGAACTTCCGTGAATTTATAGTGCGGCCCGAGTACCGCGTAGGCTCTTCCTCTTGGATTTCACTTCTAAGTAGGCAAGGCCAGGGGAGGAATTCTTGTTTAAATGCTTTGTACCTAGTGATTTTGGCTTTGTGTGCAAGGGTGAAAAATAAAAATCAAATAGTGTCACTACCAATTTTGATAAATTTTCCAACCTAATTAAAACTAGATGAAAAACACACAACATAAATGATGAAGAAAGAGTTCCTTTTAAGCACTAAAAATGAAGTGTTTGATTTCGATGAAGACAAGTCAAACAAATTCTTTCCCAAATGTGATTAAATTATTTTTAAGCACCAAAATCGAAATGTTCGAATGTGATAGAAAACAAACAAACAAAGTCTTTTTTTTTCTTTCCTTTTTTTTTTAGTTCCTAAAAAGGAGAAAACACCGTAAAAGAGAAATACCTATAGCTTTAGCTCTCCAAGGTGTGTGGACTTCAAAAAGTGCATTTTTGAGCTCTTCCCCTCGAACAATCCCATGAACAAGAAAAATTCTCCACAAGAAAAGGTTAAGAAAACACACAAACCAATCCAGAAAGATATATCCAGATAATAGCAAAATGAAAATTTCTATTTAGGGAACTAGAAAAATTTCAAGGAAATAACAATTTTGCATAAAGATATGGATCGAACATGCAATATTGAAATCAAATGAAAGATTTACTAATTTTAGATATAGAAATTGGAATTTAGATTTGCAAAAAAAGAAAGGATCTAACTTTGCAAATTCAGAAATGAAAGCAGTAAGACTGAAATGATGGAAGGAAATACTTAAGAACAACTAATAAAAATCAGTGAAGAAAAAGAACAAAGCTCAAAACTGGAAAAGAGATGAACATACCAATAAGGGATTTTGGTTTGGTCCCACCGTGCGTGCCAGAATGTAGATCAAGAATTTTTCACTTGTTACCTATCCAAGATAATGTACCAGACTAAACACAAAAACCCTAAAAAACTCAAATGAAATCGATACCTGATTGATACGAAAAAATCTGAAGATGTAGATGGAAAAGAAAACTGATGTAGGCCAGACGGGCGCACATGAGTGATCCTATAAAGTAGATCCAGGAAACCTGTAAGACATAGATGCTTGACAGAAAAAGACAGCGTTAAAATATATTTGGGTGGACTGCCCGAAAAGTGGGTTCAGGAAGTGATAAGCTCCCTCAGCGGATGTCAGTCCACATTTTTAATTAAGGAAAAAAGCATATATGATAAAAGATGTACGTAAATGACTAGATTTTCTGATCACAAATAACAAAATGAATCTAAACAATGGACAAAAAGCAGCAGGAAACAGGAAATTCTGAAAATAATGCTAGATTAATGTTACCTAAGTCCTTTTACCTATCTACAGGTTGATCGGCGTCAGTTAGGAAAATTGGTGTCGAATGATTTAAATCAGCGTCGACTGATTCAGATCGGCGTCAACTGATATAAATCAGTGTTGACTTGGGAAATTTTGCAGGAATATTGAGAAACAGACAATGGAGGCTAGATCGTCGATCTCCGCTGGATCTGCAATTGTCATAGGGATACTGATAAGGTTCCACCTGTGTTGGATGCAAGAACAGAGTCACCAAGAGATCGATGAAGACTCATGATGTCGATGTGGCAGGAGCAGAGTAATGGTACTCCTCTCAGGGATTAGTTTGGACAGTATTCACTCTCACTTGATAGATAATGATCAAAATTAATGCTCAAAACTCTCTCTTTCTCTTTGTCTAACTTACTATCTATCTCACCGTCTAACTGTCTAACCAGAACTGAGTTCTGCGCCTCTATTTGTAATCGGTGCCGACCGAGATGAAATCGGTGCCATACTGAAAAATCGGCGTCGACCGAGTACCGGTTGGCACCGATCAGGGAACAGACTCCCGAAATGGCTAGAAGGAGTGATTTCTTGAAAGATGTGAGTGATCCTTTCACCTCAAATACAGGAAATATCCCACTGCTTAGTTTGGGAGGAGGAGAAATAGGGGGGATATATGGATAGAATAGATATGGAGTAGATAAGTGGTTAGGATATATGTAAAAAGGTGTAACTGAATAGTTAATATTTAATTACTCATGGGAAAAACATAATGGGGTGAATTAAACCTAGGATAGGTGATTAAATCACAAATTGAATAATACCCCAAGGGGGAAATGGTGATATGAACGTGCCCCAGGTTACCCGAGAAGGTAAACGAATGTGAGGGACACTAAATTGGGTAACCAATTTTAGGTGTCTACATGTAGCCTCTATTATCACACCCCATCATATAGCCTCTCTCACCAAACTACCACCTTTATCCACACCTCATCGTACTCACCAAATAGCCTCCCTTAGCTTCTTAGAGGAAGAGATCGCACCACACCAAATAGATGACCTAGACCTAGCTCTCTTCATCTTTTTCCACATCGATGATATATGGGTACGGCACATAATGATCAATGGGGGAACTAGTATTAACATCATTTCATCTCATGCATTTTCTCAAATGCGCATACCTAAAAATTACATGCATAAACATCATGTTATGCTACAGTAATTCAATGATGCTATCACCTCTACACTAGGCACCGTCATCCTCCACGTTCATGTGGGCCCCCACACTATTCCAGAGTTATTTTATGTCTTGGATGGTGAATTTTAATATAAACTATTTCTTGGAAGACCCTATATTCATGTCATGGGTTGTGTTCCTTCCACTTTGCATCGTTGTGTAAAGTTTGATCATGAAGGACACACCTACTATTCCATCTAACCCATCACCTTTTAAAACATGCAACATGCTTTACTGACCCAATGACGTGCTTATACCCAGTAAGGTGTCTACCTCCACAACCACTACCACTTCACCTACACCTCCACTTACCATTACAATTGCTACCTCAACCACACCTACATCCTCCATTCCTACCACCGCCACAACCTCCACAGCCAACCCATCAGCCTCCTAATCTGTTAACTCCACCTCCGCATCGACCTCTGACACATCGTCTACTCTAGCTAACCACATACCAACCACCAATCCCTTGGAGGGAACTTTTCAATGCCTCACTCTAGGGGAGTATCACCTATATAGTGTTAACACATTCCTTACTCCATAAGAGTATGAAAATTTTCACCAACATCCTCACTATGATCACCGCATAGGAGAAATCCTCCTTTATGGTCCTCCTCACCTTTGTACCAATCTCACCTATGAGGGACTTGATACAACCACTTACACCCCCGAACAACCATCACAAACCCGCCCATTTTCCGCTGACTTCTAGTGTCTCACAAATTTCTATTTCGCCCACACCTTCCTGCACCGATGCACATGTAAGGGTTTTAGTTCTTGATTTTACGAGTAAGGACGCTATACTGTTATTCCATGTACTACCCGTAAACATAACGATCGTAGTGGTATCAGGTTTACTAAACCACCTTCCAAGAAGGCCCGCATTGAACTCATCGAGGACATTAGCCTTTCTCCACCCTCTTCACCCACTTCACCTTCATCACCACCTTCACTGACGGAGTTGATGGATCCATAATCTATGCCTCCTAACTTTTTTTGTAAACACCATTTCCTTGGGGCCTCTAACTTATCAACATGAGGGTGAGGCTCCTTCTTCTCTTCCCTTCGTGTATGCTAAAATAATC
Organism: Taxus chinensis; assembly: GCA_019776745.2. Lineage (NCBI taxonomy): Eukaryota > Viridiplantae > Streptophyta > Pinopsida > Cupressales > Taxaceae > Taxus > Taxus chinensis. The sequence goes on from CM034150.1 coordinate 291,527,923, forward strand.
AATGATGATACACCTTCAATTAATGTCATTTAATGTCAGGATGATGAATCTATACTCACCTCCTTGGTGTAGAAGACTCATATATTCATCAGTCATTACCCTCTGAGACACAAACCATGTAGAATGAATTGACTATCGAGATGAACATTCATACTTAGGATGACCCGCACATCCTAAAGATCATTCAATCTTTAGATGCTGCTGAATAGGGAGCCATCACTTCTTTTCTCAAAAATCATAACCATGAATTTGTTTGGTCTTATGCAGACATGCCCGGTATTGACCCCACCATAGTGGTCCACAATATCGTGACTGTTCCTAATGCCAAACCCATCAAACAAAAATTGAGGAAAATACATCCTCACATTTCCTTTCTTGTCAAAGAAGAACTTCAACGCCTTCTTTCCATTTCCTTCATCTTACCCATTGATTATCCCTATTGGATTTCTAACATTGTCCTTGTCACTAAGGTGACAGAGGGACTCTACATTTACATAGATTTCCATGACCTCAACCTAGCCTGCCTAAAAGACGACTTCCCTCTACCTAGTATTGACCAACTAGTTGACCTTACCATTGTTCACGATATGTTATCACTCATGGATTGCTTCTCAGGTTATAACCAAATCTTGCCTGCCCCAGAGGATCAACACAAAACCGCATTCATCACCCCTTGGGGGACGTTATGCTATCAAGTCATGCTTTTTGGCCTTAAAAACACCGGTGCTACATATCAGTGGGCTATGAATTATATCTTCCATGAAATCATGCATCGTATATTGGAAGATTACATGTAAAATCTCCTGGCCAAATCTAAACACCGCTCTGAGCATACCATCGTCCTAAAAACCAATTTTGACCACCTCATCAAATACTATGTTTGCCTTCAATGTAAGAAGTGCGTCTTCATGGTCCTCTCAGGAAAGATCCTAGGATTTATCATTTCCCTACGTGTTATAGAAGTTGACCCTCCTAAAGTCAAGGCCATTCTGGAAATTGCTTCACCCACTAACCTTAGACAACTCCGTAGCCTGTAAGGTAAGTTGCAATCTATCCACCATTTCATTTCACAATTATCTGATCGGTGTCAGCCATTTCATCAGTTTTTCAAGAAGGATGTATCCTTTAAATGGGACGATGACTACCAAAAATCTTTTTATTCCTTAAAATAGTACCTTCTCCAACCACCTATACTTATCCCACCTAAAGACGATCAACCCTTCTATCTATACATCTTTGCTACCGATCGCTTGTTGGGGTCCATGCTCACTCATCGCAATGAACAACACAGGGAGCAGGTGGTTTATTACATAATCCATACTCTTTTTGACTATGAAACCCGATACACCCATCCCGAAAAACTTTTCTTAGACTTAGTTTTTGTTGCCACAAAACTCCGCCATTACCTACTCAACCACAAAATGTATGTTGTGACCAAAACCGACCCTTACACTTCATATATGCTAAACCTTACCAAAATCAACATGCTGCATGTTCACTTATGCTTTTAGATGACCCTGAACTTGAATTAATTCATCAAAAGTACATATAAGCCCAATCTATCACCAACCAATTGGCCAATGCACCTATTTCCGGGGATCAACCCTCTAATTTTGATTTTCCAGATGAGTCAATTGCTACCCTTTCCCTGGATGAACTTGCCTACCATATGAAACTCTTATTCGATGGTTCCATGTGTCAACGTGGGGGTGAGGCTGGTGTTATTCTCATTTTTCTTGGTGGTGAACCCATGCCTTTGTCTTTCAACCTTAATTTTTACTGTATAAATAATATTTCTAGATACGAAGTTCTCATATTAGGTCTCTAAGCTACCTACGCCCTAGATGTCAAATCAATCAACATATTTGGTGATTCTAAATTGGTTATAAACCAAGTCAATGGTATATACCAATGTTGTAATGAGATACTTCAAAAGTATAAACATCATGTAGACATACTTTTGACCACCTTTGACCATTACGCCCTTCAAACCGTCCCCCATTCAACCAACAAATTTACAGATACCATGGCCTGCTTGGCTTCTCAAATACCTTCTTCGCCTGCTAATTCTAAAATCTTTGTCACCATACAATGACGCTAATCACGCTCATATTTACCTCATGAAATTTACTCCATCAGAACTGCTACCCCCGACCTGAGTGACCTTTGGTATAAACAATACTCTGACTATATTTCTCTCTCCATCTTACCTTTTGATCTCACTCATAATGGACAATGCACCTTCCTTAAAAAGGTCTCTCATTACATTATCATGGCAGGAATCCTCTATAAGCATGGATTTGATGGTATTCTCTTACAATGCCTCACAAGTTCTGAAATTCCTTATACCATTAAGGAATTTCATGATGGCATATGTGGAGGTCAATTCAGTGGCCTTGTTGTTGCTAAGCATATTGTTTTCCTAGGATATTATTGGCCGACCCATAACCATGATTGTTGTGACTATGTCAAACACTATTTAAAGTGCCAACAACATGCCAACCTTCATCATACACCTAGTCACGCCTTACAGGTCACCCGTGAATTTTGGCCCTTCTCTCAATAGGGTTTGGATCTTGTCAGAGAGATCAACCCCCATTCTTTCCAACATCATTAGTGGATCGGCACCACTATCGAATAGTACACAAAATGGGTTGAAGCCATATGACTCATCTCCAAAAAATCTGATAAAATATGTGAGTTCATCAATCATCGCATCATTTTTCACTTTGGTGTTCCTCATCACCTCATCACTGATAATGGAAAAAAATTTAAAAATAAAACATTGCAAAAACTTTGCGATTCCTTTGGCATTCAACTAAGTTTCTCGTCACCTCATTACACAAAAACCAATGGCCAAGCTGAATCTACTAACAAGACCTTAAACAAAATTCTCATGAAAGTGGTTAACGATACTGGGAAGGACTGACATATGAACATTCCTTTTGCCCTATGGGCATACCACACTAGTATTCACACTTCCAATGCTGCCACACCATTTTCTCTAGTCTATGGTACAGAGGCTGTTCTACCTCTTGAAGTCTAGATTCCCTCACTCTTCATTTCTCTCCATGACATGCTTAACAATGACAACTTTCATTAGGACCGTTTAGCACAACTGGAGTTATTAGATGAATTTCATTTTAATGCTCTTGATCACCTTCAAGTTTAGCAAAAAATTATTAAACATGCCTACGAAAAATGTGTCCATGAATGAACCTTCCAAGTCGGTGCCCTTGTCCTAAAAGAAAATCAACATGTAACCAAAGCAGAAAAAAATAAACGGGGAAAATTTGCTCCTAATTAGCTTGGACCATAGATCGTAACCCATACTTACGGATCAGGTGCTTATCATTTATCTTCACTCGATGGTAAAACCGAACCTGAGCTCCTTAATGCCTTACATATTCGACCGTTCTATTGTTGACTTCTAGTCCTACATCACTTTTTTCCTCTTTCCATGCCTTCCTTTGAGCACTATCCACTTCTTATACCACACCAGTGACTAAAAAAGAATTACATGAGTACCCGTAACTTGTCATCTTATATTGAATATGTGTACCATGGCACTACACATAGTAGGATTCTCAGGGATACTTTTAATCTACCTTTAGATGAGATTCCATGGTCGTTTCACCCTGCTTTCTGAACAAGAATCTGGTTCTTCACCTTGGTCTTGTCTATGACTTCAAAATCCCTCACATGAGATCCAACTCCTTGAATCAAACTTCTAATAAAAAGATGACTACCTCAAAATGACATCTTCCTCTCAGAAATCGCTGCTATAAATAGACTTATCCCTCGAAGGACAACTATGTACAGCTCTTTAAAAAAAAATGAGAGAAACTAAAGCTCACCACACCGATTAGCTTCACGAAGACCTCAAGGATTTAAATTACGCATCCCATATAGAATTCCCACATCAATCAGTCTATCTCAAATATCAGTCAACACAGAAAGCCCTTTAGTCACAAAATTTCCCATTGCGACCTTGGATCTCTTTCCTAAAGAGCATGCTACCTTACACCATATCAAAATTAACCACCTTGCACCCCTCTCACCATTCACACTCCCATTTCCTACCGCCTCAAGGGACCTCTTGGAAACCATGACATTTGGTGATTATGGGACTACTTTTCACCCTTAGAACAAGAAATCATGAAATGTAGTTAGGGTCTCACATTCATCACCTCCTCCATGGTATGGCCTACTCAGTATGACCCTAACCAATCAGGTGGCTTTCTTTCCTCTTATATTTTAACTTTCTTTATTACGTATTGATTACCTTATACATGACTTGGTCCTCAACACTTCCTTTTGGGGTAATATTCTTCTTCCACCATAATCAAAATCGCCTATACCAAGTTTTTCACAACTCACCCACACCTAATAGACCTAGACCCAAATCATGCCTACAACCTACCAACTCATTTTCATACCTCCTCATATTCTTCCCTAGCTTATGGGAGAACTACATTGGCCAGAGGTCCCTTTTCACTGGGACTATGTAGGCAGCACTTCGAGGGCATGGGGCCCTTTGAGGTTAGCTTGGCCACTCTCTACCCTAACTAATTCATCTTTCATCTTCCTAAATTACATTCTATCCCACTTAGTTTCCTTTTTATTTTAAAAAATTAGAAATTAAACTAAACAAACAACTAGTGGCTTAAAAAATTTATCGTCATCACAACATACATTTATTATGACTACCATTCCTCTACCATCAACATGCATGTATTATAAATCATATTAAACATGACCAATCCCATCATTCATTGCAAAAATTAATGAATCACAATCTAAACCAACCTGACTCAATCCATGCCTAAACCAACCAGACTCCATCATGCCTCACTCACCTAAGTTTTCATCCATATCCTAACAAATAAATTAAAATTCACGTAAAACATCAATGAATCATCAGAATCTCATGCATCTCATCATAGAAATAAATATGTGTGTCTCAATACAATATACAGGGATATCCAATCATTTCCATCTCTCAAAATTTTCACCACACAGGCTGATACTCAATACAAAATGTCATCGACACACAGTCCAGTATATAATCAAATTTCTAAAAAATATCTTGTACATCCTCACTATCTTCGGCATGCAAGCCAGTATATATCAAAAAATGAATACAAAATAAAAAATACAAGGATGGGCATCAAGCCTCACCCTGCCGAACATCCTCCATGTTAGTCTCTCCAGTCTCCTCCTTGGCCCCTGTCTTGCGACCTGCTAAAATCTACCCACCCATCATAGGTGCTAGCTAGGTCCCTATTGGTGCATCACTTGGAGCTGGTCTCCATGAGCTAGTGGCCTCTCCCTGATCTTGTGTCAAAGCTCGATGGCCCCCTCTTCTCTCTACACTGTGAGTCTAGGATCTAGTCCTCTCACTCGAGGCCTGATGTGCCTTGTACTCTCCATAGGATAGAAAATCCATCCTAGCCACCATGAACTGATCTTGGTAGTATCTGGCCTCACTTAGGGCATCCCATAACCTAGATAGGGTTATGATTTATGGTGGCCCCATAGGCCTTGGCCCCTCTACCTGTCCTGTGGGACCCGGTCCCACCCCTACCTATGAACTGGGACCCTATCCTGGTGCCTGTGGAGGTGACTTTGGCCTCACACCGTGTGCCTATATATTTGTCTATAAAACCCTAATCTATGCCTGTGCTATGGCCAACTGGCCCTGTAACCTTGTCACCTGTGCCTGTAAGGTAGCCACCTGACCATCATCCCCATCTCCATCTCCATCCCCACCCTGGGCCATCTGGGCCTGAAGACTCACCACATGTACATCTAACTTGGCCACCTCAGTCTCTGAGCTAGCAAGCTGTGCCTGCACCATACCTAACTAGGTAATCAGAGTCACCACCTACCCCTGTAGGGAATCCCTTTACACCATGATGGTGGCTAAATCTGGCTCCCCTAGCCTAGGTGGTACTACTCAGAAATGAGCCTCCCTCCAATGTCTGTATCTATTTGTAACCCTAGCATCATCAATCTACTAGTCTACCACCTAATCCTCTTGCCCTGTGGGCACTATCGGCTGTGGTAGAGGAAATGGCCTCTCCACGTCATCTCTCCTGTACTACTAGAAGGGTGGAGGTATATCATGTGGTAGTCCAAACTAACGTCTAACCCTATCCACTGGGATCATCTCGTGCTCCCCAACACGGTGCCCCACTATCCATCTCAACAACTATGGACCATCTAACTCATCATGCATCCACCAGTATGAGGGATAACCCACATACGGTTTCCATATGATGTCCATTTTGGACAACCCCTTCAATAAATACCTGTAATAGGCTACATCATGTGTAGCCCTATCCACTCGTCACTCTCCAATCATAGGTACCCATCGCCTAAACCCCACCAACACCAATCTTGGTGGAAATGTATCATATCGGGGCATATCTACTGGCCACACATAAAATATGTGCTCATAAGCCCAACAGTGTAGTAAAAATGTACAACACAAGCTAAACCTGTGTAGATGACCATACACCCACAACTATCTATATAGCTGCACCAGTACTGTTGGTACCCAGGAAAAGTGGGTCTGATCTATCATCATGTCATGTAGTACACCCATCAATGAACGGGGAAATATCCCTCCCTTTGCATCAGGTAGTGCAAAACAGCACACTACCTCCTTCAATAAAACAACGAGCCTCGTCTCCTCTAGATGGGCCAGATACATCCCTATGTAGCTTAGAATGGCACTATGGAATGTCATGTCTTCCAATTCCTCTCCGAATACTATCAACAGCAAATCCTCTGAGGCCTCAGAGGAGATCGAATACACATGCGTACCTAGTATTGGTAGCCACAGGATCCTAAACACGTCCTCCAGGGTGACTGTCATCTCACTCGTCGGTAGGTGGAATGTGTTGGTCACTGGATCCCATCTATCTATGAGATTGACCATCAGACTCGGTTGCTTGATTACATGCTGATAGTACCAGACCCCACTCAGGCCCACCTCCTGCATAGGCTACCACTCCTCTGCAATCGCTGCACCTCACACTCTCAAGAGAAGAGGTGGTATCCTATCTCTCATATGTAATTGATCTCTCCCCTACATCTAATACAAACAAAAAATTAATCCACATTCGTCATACCTATGCTCACCCACTATCATTTCCCCAAACCCATTTTTCCCTTGCCTACTCTAGGTTTTTCAATAACGCACCCTATTTTACCCTTCCCTATCTCACCCACTCGACCTAGGGCCCTTTTCAGTCCCTTTTTTTCAAAAACCCGACTGATGTCGGTTATCTCTAACAAACCCTAGTCACCCCTAAACCGGCATCGGTCACCTATTTTGTGACGGATCCCAGTTTGACCCTACCGACGTCGGCTAAACCTGACCGACGTCAATCATTGTCATGGCTCAAAGCCCCAACCCCCAAAATCCTCCCCTCTTAAAAACTTCCCACTCCCGCCTCTTCTACCCACCCACCCTCCCCTATACCTCTCCTTACCCCCTATTCTCCTATTTTACTCTCTCCCCACTCCTATTCTACCCCATTCACTGTCCCCCATTTCAAATTTCTTTCCCCCCTCCCAAAACAAAAAATCGAATATGTCAAACCCCACTTTAGCAACTAATTTACCTCGCAAACACACAACAATAATTTGATACTTACCTCATCACACTACCGTCACTGTGGTGGCACGTCTTCCCACTGCACTGGTGGCCTGCCCGATCCCTCTCCAGCGTTTGCCATCACCAAATCACTACCCATGCCTCCAACCAATCAAATCACACAATCCGATCCCATGGAACTGACTCTCAACTACCAATCACCCACCATTTGGCTCGCCAACTCAACTCTCCATTCCATCTGGACACTTTTCCACCTTTCTCTCTCTCTCATGTCACTTTCCCAATTCACAAGAAGACAAATGATTTGTAAAACATGCGACTTTTTCATTTTTATAATAAACCCAACTTAACCAATGCAAGTTTTACCTTCAATGACATCAGTCACATGCCCTACTTTACCGTGGTTGGTTACCCTATGTCGGCATCGATTACCCTTGATCGGCATCGGTCACCCTCTCTTTCACATTGCCCACACTTTCACCCTATTACCCTACTCGTCACTCTTTTTTCACCCCACCTAACCTTTACCCTAACCATTTACCTCATCCTCTTGACCTCATCATTTACTACCTACCCTCATCCTCATTTGAGGAGTCATTATTTTACCCATACCTCGGCCCTACCCATGCCATGACCTAGATTTTTGGACCTGGAACATCGCTAGTGACTTTTTACCTCATGTGTTCACTATACCTTATGACACGATTACCTATGTTGATTGACCTAATGAGATTACCCTACCTCTTGCCCTAACCATCCATCCTAACCCTACCTTTGGTGTACCAAAACACACCTAAACATTCCTGCACCTGACCTGTGAAGTGTTTCTGCACCATGTCCTATACCTTGGAACCTTGTTGGGATAAACTTATCAACCTTAGATAATGTAGATCTTTTTTGCTCTTCAACCTGGTACTTTTCTGTAATTTATACATGTGTATACATTTTATGGTTACAACCTTTGACCCTGACACATTACCTACATTACCCGAGTAGACCTTTGTCCTGTTTCCCCCGTTACCCACCTTCCTCTTCATCACATTAACCTTTTATCAAACCACTCACCAATTCTACCTTCTGCCTTGTTAGTTCCTAGTTTGAGGGGGGAATCAACTTCACCCACACATGGGGCAACCACATCTTCTTTTTGCAAACATTGCTTACCAATACAATCAAATCAAAAAAAGGGGCAAAATGTAGACACTAAAATTATGTCACACTCCCCTTATTCCCCTATTAAATAAATACCTTAAACACATCCACCTAGCCATGGCCCCCTTCACCCCACTTTAATATTAATTTAATTATTTAAATTAAATTAATTCATTATCCTCACCATATTTATTATTTAAATAGCCTAATTGAGATATTGCCCACACATCCACCTCATCTAGCCACCTCACCCTAAGATCTCTTCTTAGTAAGTTTCCATAACTAACTAAGACTTACCCAAACCCTAAAAATCAATTCCTACATTCCCTCTAACCACATTCTCGCAAGTGAGAAGGAATCTTCCAGTCTAATCCATGGAGTAAATGAAATGAGATCCTAGAAAATCAAAGGGATATACCTAGTTTAGTAAACCTAGGAAATCTCACCCTAACCGACGCCGGTTACCCTTAACCATTTCCGGTTAAGATAGAACCACCTCCGGCTACCTTTTAACTCCCAAAACAACCTTATTTCGAGGTTGGCACATGGTTTTTAGAGGTTGGCACATTTTTGAGGGATAATCACATCTTTTGAAAACAAGTAATGAAACCAAAGTTGTATGCAAATAGAACCAACATTAGCATACACATTAGAGAATCCATAGCCCATACCTAAAGCAATCACACAACCATCTACCTTCACAAGAGCATTCGGGGAAGAGTCAACACTACACCAAGTCCATTTGATCATGCACCGTTACCAACCAGGCATCAAGCTCGTATAAATAGTAAATGTGTTAACCTGCATTGGTTCCTTGTCATTTGAGCAGATCCTTTTATATTTGTTGTTAGTTTGTGCTTTCATTTCCATTTCCCACCATTTTATCTCCATGCAAAATCAACCACCTCTTTACCTACACGATTGAACTATCCATTCCTAGATTTTCATCATTCCTGTGCATCTCTAGGATCCACAAATCTCGCCATTACCCTTCCACCTTCATCTAATCCTAGATCTATCACCTAGCCAAGTCTTATTAAGTTGCTTGTACCCCGACCATACCGATGCTGGTCACCCATAACCATCACCGATTGACCTAAACCAACGTCATTCTCTATGTATTTTATTAGAAACCTAGATCAGAGCCTGAAACCACTACCAAATACTCTTAACTAACTAGAATCTAACCCTGACCAATAACAATATCCTAACATTGACCTTGACATTCAAATTCAATCATATCTTAGCATGTTGTGAAAAAAAATTCTTATTGTAGATGAATGAGATACCTAAATCATTTTAACTATAGTAGGATTTACTTTATTACCAACATTAAGTTGTTTTAAATAGTGGATTGATAGTCATCTAGGAAGTACCAAACTTCCTAGATCTAGCACACGCTAGGTAGTCCACTGCATATATTGTTTAACTTTTATTCGGTGGTCTTGTGTTCCATTTTAGGTAGTTCCTCCAAGAAAAAAGGAAGATCTCACAATCAGATATGGATTCCAAAGTCATACACACGTAACAACCTACCAACCAACATCTCAACAGGTATTCCTCCTACGCCTGTTACCCTTATTTGTTTCATTATTTTCTAAGAAATATTCCAGAATCGGGTGAAACAGTCAGAGTTAAAATATGTAAAAAGACATACCAAGGGTGGGGTGAATTTTTATGTCCCTAATGTCCCTTTATATAAAAAAATGAAAACATATTTTCTCCTCGTGACACTTGTCAAGATCTAGATGATTGAGCATTAGGGTTAGGGAGTTGCAGAAAACCACCTAGGGGCTGAATATTACACTATAGAAGGTTGCAATGATGATATGGGGGACACATGGAGCTGGGAACATTTTCATGTCATTCATGTCCCTTTTCCAAATGGAAAAAATGGTCATTCATTTTCACATCGTGCCACGTTGTGACACTTGGTGTCATCTGAATGAATCAGGGGATAGGCTTTGTAAAGCTCTTTGGGGATGAACTGGCGATGCAAAGGGTTCCATGATTGACCAAAGGGAAAAATAGGGCTAGGAGAATTTTACTATCCTTCATTTAAATTTTATAAAGGGATGAAAGAGACACCAAAATTCTCCAAGATCTTGGAGCTGACACATGTCCACATGAAAATTTGGCTAAGTGTTGAACACGTTCCTTGAGCCAAGTTATGACGACGATAACACGGGCTCTTGAATGAGTTTAGAGGAAACAATATATATGATATTTACTAAAAAACACTCAGTGAGTTGAATGGTGATGATTTGGATATCTAATTCTGAATGCATCACATTATAATTCCCCACTTTTTTCTCAGGATCACTAGTTTTACACCAGAAGAATGAGTTGCCTAGGGAAGTATATGATGTTTCATGAGGTCTTATTGTTTCCACCATTTAGGGAATGGAAAATGCCTTCCATAGATATTTTTTGGGATCTTTAATATTTACGAATCTTTAGGAATCCTTTCTTGAATGTCAGATTCTCCTTTTTTGTGTATGCTCCTTTATGCCTGAAAACCCACTTTTACTAAATGGACTCCAAAAAGGTTCTTCCGAATTGATACAAATGCCTTAAAACCTTTTGAAAATTTTCAATCCTCCTTTTTTGATAGTGCATTACCATTTTTATCCACTTTATATTTTTAGTATTCCTCTCCATGGACACATTTAATTAATAGTAAGTACAGTGCGGGTGTCAGATTGCAAAAAAACAAGCCTTGAGATTCTGGGTTTTATTCTGGGGTTCCACACTCCAAATTTTGGGTGATTTATTCATATGAATAATTGAAAAAATGATATTTTAATTATTGGGGAAATAATAATGATAAAAAACACATCCCTCCATATCCTTAAAAAATAGGGACTTCATGGTGTGAAAACTAGTTTACGTGAAACTAGAGTCTTCAACGATCATTTCGTACAATTTTCACACGATTTCACCACTAGAACCTTGAGAATTGAAGAGGTAGCTTGATGCATTTTTCACTTATGTTCTTAAAGTGATATGGTAATATTATAATGAAAACTCATTCCTCCATATCCCTAAAACAAGGGACTTCATGGCGCGAAAACTAGTTCATGCGAAAAATAGATTTTTCAGTGATCATTCCTTCCAATTTTTGCGCAATTTCACCCACTCGAACCTTGATAAGAGAAGAGGCATCTCAATTCCTTTTTCATTGTTGTTCTTTATGACCACCATTAAAGGAGTCTTAAATATTTATATATCACAAAGCTGGTGATGGAAGACAATGAAGTTATTTGCAGTTGAGAATGAGTGGGAGGCTAGGAAAAAGCATTTGGGAGCTTACTTTCAGGCACATAAGAAACCACCACACTTAAGATGGGGGAATTGTTTTCCCCCTATGTCACTTTTCTTAAGGGATGAAAGGGACATCAATTTCCACTTCGTACCTCATTGCAACACTTGGTGATCATCCGCGCAAGGAGAGGGAAGACTCGAAGTTAGCTCTCGAGGGCTTAACTAGAAAATGAGAGGTCATATTAGTGTTCTTGGAGCCAAAAAAGGGTTGGCAAATTTTTACTATCCCCTATGTCCCTTATATAAATGAACAAAAAGGACACCAAAATGCGTCGGGCTCCTAGAGTTGACACATGTCAACTTAAAGAAATGACTAACTATGAGAGCTTGAGAATAAACTTGTGAAGGCCGTATCTAGATTTCCTGAAGGAGTATTTTGGAAAAAATTTCTATGACATTTATTTAAAATTTCCTTATGAATCCAATGGTTTTTTTCTCAGATCTTTATTCCTCCATTTAATCCCTAAACAATTAGATTTTTGTTCTGGATCCCTGATTAAGGATGAGAAAAAATGCATATAGACCTATTTTTCCAAGGTGTTTTGAAACAAATGATTTCACCATCTTGCAGGTATCTTAATTACTTTCTGAATATGTCATATTTAGCTCCTAACTCATTCCATAGATTTTGGAATTTCTTCTCAAAGCTAATTAGCTTTTTAGGTCTTGTGCACTGCCAATGCTTAAGAACCCTATTTTATTATGAATCTATCCCAACTCATCGAAATCTTGGATTCATCTCTATATTGGATTTTCCTCCTCCATGTTTCTTTAGGGGTTACACCTATCCTGGGAAGGCCAGTGGTAGCCCTTCCCAACACTGCCTAAAATTAGCATTCTTGAAGAAATCTTAAAAAAACCTAGGGGGAATTGAATTGAATTTCATAATTCACATAGGGTATTGAGTTAACATATCTTGGGAGTTCATTCGACTAACTAGGTAAGGCTTGTGTAGAGGATGGGTAGACCTAGGTTGTCTTGGAAAGGTGAAACTTGAAAATTTCAACATAGGGGTATCTTTGTCATGCTCGAAAATTGTAAAGTTTCCTATTGCACATTTTCATGACAACACTCCCATTTCACGAGTGTCTTTAGTTAGTTATATATCACCCTAGGAGATACCATATAGTTTAAGGACTACCTACATGAAGTACTTATAGTTCACATTGAAATTACTATCTTCATAGGTCAGCCATGCCAACTAATGTTTTCTTGGTATGTTAAAAATGTGTATACTTGTTATATTTTTATTTATAATCTCCAATGATTTATCAGCATGTGGATTACTATTTTCATATATTGTTTCTAAGACATAACCTCTACATTTCTTATCCAATAGTCCTTAACCTTTTCCCTATGAAACCTTTCAAAAATTACCCACCGCTTGCCACAAGTATAAAGATCAAAGGAGGGATTTATAAATACAAGAATCATCACAAAAAGGGAAATTTTGCTATCCCATATGTTCCACCTACACAACTTATGTAGTGATTTACTTATTTTAACCATACTATTCCATATTGTATATCTAGAATTGGATGATCATCAATTTCTCAAAATCGATAAAAATTCTTATTACTCAATTGTTTTGATTTACAATTTCTCATCCATTATCTATCCTCCTTCAACATTCTCCACCCTACAGTTTTAATTAGAGATCTGATTATTTCCCCAAGTTTATTTATGGCCAAACCCAATGGGATTTAGGGAGATGGAAATTTTATCAAGGTATTAATGGGATGTTATTTCTTTCCTCATATCCAAACCATATATATATATATGTATATTCGAATATTATATGTAATTTCCATGTGATCTTGAAGAGAGACATTTTGTAAAATATGAGGCTTTGTATAGATATTTTCATAAGATTCATATTTTCTACCTAGATTATTAAATCCTATTTCCACCTAGCTAGTTTGTGTTGGAACCTATCCAATAGAGATTTATAAAAAATAACTTTTGTCCTCCCTTTCAAAGGGGTATCCCTATATTTAGAAGGTAATTTTTGAATAATAGACCCTTAAGTAATTAAGATTATTTATTTTTGATTCATGGCACATTAATAAAAAATATGTAAATTTTAAACGAGTCAATATACTATGCAAAAATATTCATGCAATTATATAGAGGTTTTTTATTCGTTTAACTTATAACATTGAAGATTTTCCTAAAAGGACTCGATCATCTAAAAACTATTAAAGAGCTATAGAATTAATATCTAAAGGTATAATAATCCCTTTCAAAAATATTCATGGATTCTCTCCTCGTATTTTATCTAGGGCCTTAAAAATATAATAAAGAGAGAAAGAGATAGTTTGTCACTTTTCCTTGTCCCTCTTTCCACCATAAAGAACATGTTTGGTTATCTATTGAAAAATTAGGTCTCAAAATACAAAAAAATTAGATCTATGTCCTTAGTATGGAAACCCAATCTAAATATGAATTTCTTCATAATCATCCACAAAATTATTTTAATACTCTTTCTCATATTAATTTTCATATATATTCCCTCTCCTTTATATTGATTTATGTAATGAAGGGAGTTTTGGATCATTATTATACTGTATATAATTTTAATACCTTTTACAAAGGATTTGTATTGCTCTACAGTAATTTTTGGCAGAATGACCTGCATTTCCATAGCTATAATTTTTGAAAAAATATTGTAAATGGTATTTTTCAAACTAATAGGTTTGAAATATTTGAAATCTCTGTCCCCGTCATTCTCAGGGATAATAAATTTGAAGGTGTTATTCCTTAATGAAAAAATTAAATGGATATTTCCACTACATATTGTCACATATAATTTAAAAGATAAAAGATCAAGGCCAAAATGGTTCTTTGTCTCATTCCATTCAAAAAATAAAATAACGCAACCTCCTCTAACAAGACATTGAATAAGCACTTTATTATCATCTTGCATAATAATCCTTGGGACAAGGTTCATAATGACCTCCTTTCCTTAGTAGATTTTTTATTTATCCCATCATAACTCTTTAAATAATAAAACTACTTCCTCCATTATTTATAATTCCTCTAGCATGATTGAGCCATTGATTTTCACTCTATATCCTATTATTGTTCCTATGAGGAATGATTAAGTTCAATATTGTTTGTATTAGAATGTTTAGAATGGGAATATCCCCATTCACACACAAACAAACTTTTATTTATCTTGTATTTAATGGTTAGATGCCCATTCTTCTAGAGGTATTAAAATTATTAAGTTCAATATTTATTATATTATAATGTTTAGAATTAGCACATGCGTATTTTAATACAAACAAACATTTTTATCTTGTATTGAATGGGAAGATGCCCATTCTCATATAGGAATCATAGAAGATGAATAGAGATAAAATTTAATTTGTTTTCGAATGGGATGTTTCCCATTCTCATATAAGAATCATATAAGAAGAATAGAGATAAAATTTACTTTGTTTTAGAATTGGAAATACCCGATTCTCAAAGCCTTCATATGTATAAAAATGATTTAATTCAATCTTCTATTGAATGAGCATATACCCATTCTCATATAGGAATCACAAAATACTTGAATAAAGATTAAATTTAATTTATTTTAGAATGGGTAGTTACCCATTCTCATATCCTTTATAGAGTTATTAAAATTATTTTGTTCAATATTGCTTATATTAGAATGTTTAGAATGGACATATTCCCATTATCATAAAAAAAATCATTTTTTTATCTTGAATTGAATGGGCATATTCCCATTCTCATGTAGGAATAATAGAAGAAGAGTAGAGATAAAATTTAATTTGTTATAGAATGGGTATTTCCCCTTTCTGACAACCTTTATAGAGATATTAAAATAATCAAGTTCATAATCATAAAATAAAAAAACAAATTAGTGTTCGTTGTAAAATAAGTTCGCATAGGTAAAAGAAGGATTGGGGATAAAATCATTAATTCAAAATTAGGTCGGTTTATTATGTTTATGGAGGGAGTGATTAATATGAATGGAGAATTGGTGCCACCTTTGTAGGAATAACTATGAAGACATTAGACATCTGTTCATACACTGTGATTATGCCTTTAGAGTTTGGAACTTTGTCCTTTCCAAATTTGAAGCTCTCTGGGTGATGCCGGAGGATCTTACTCAGCTGTGGAACCAATGGAACCCACCATTCAGACATTGTGCTATCAGAAGAATCTGGAAATTAGCCATCCCGCATTTAATTTGGAGGATCTGGAAGGATAGAAATAATATAGTTTTTAGAAATAAGAAGTAGAATTTTAAACTCAATACTGGCAAGATCTCCCAAGGCATCAAAGAGGACATGGCCAGATTTAAACCTCCTAAGAACAATTGTTACCCTGAAAATGAAAAGCACATCTTATCAAATTGGCAGATCAGATATTGGAGCAACCCCGGGAATAGTGTGGATAGATCTTTGGTCAAATGGCATCCCCCTGAATCCAATTGGTTCAAGCTGAACTTTGATGGTGCCTCTAAGGGGAACCCTGGAACAGCAGCTGGAGGAGGAGCAATACGGGACCATAAAGGTAATTTGATTGTTGCATATGCTGGAAAAATGGGAATCCAAACCAATCATTTTGCAGAAGCTTTATCTGTTCTCTGGGGTTTGAGAGTTGCTCGGGCCCAAAATATCCAGAACCTCATTGTTGAAGGGGACTCCCTTAATATTATTAATCTGCTTAATCAGTCCTCTTCTCCTAGCTGGAATATCAAAGATTTTATCTCTGAGTCCATAAGCATCAGTCATACCTTCAACAGCATCAGAATCATACATACTTACAGGGAAGGTAACAAGCTGGCCGATGCAATGGCCAATTATGGCATTAATATAAATTTCACTATTTGGGATAATGATAGTATCCCTAATCAGCTTCACAACAGCATACATGCGGACCTTCACACGCAAACAATCTCTAAAGATATGCTTTAATCTTTGGAGGAAATCCATAAATTCTTCCACGGGTGCTGTTTTAGTTTATTTGGCGTGGCATATGATATCTACTCCAAATGATAGCAAGATTTTGTTTAGGAACTTCAAGTGGAGTTGTCTAAATTTAAAAACAGCGCACGCGGGAAGTACAATAGCTGTTGATATTCGGTTGCCAAGCTCCGCGAAAACCGAAGATAACTACAAGGTGAAAGCTGACAGGATAAGGGTTTTCACGTGCGACTTCACGCAGACTCAGATCGGCAATCCTACAGCCGTTCGTGGGAGGACCAACGGCTACAGTTCCCATTTTTATGCGACCCGCAACGGTGAGAAACGAACCACTCTCAACGCCCAAAGGTATTTTGAAAATTGTTGTAACCAGCACATCCTTGTGAAGATGGGAGGGCCTCCCTGCCAGATTGAGCCGTGTGCAGACCCTGACTGGAAAGATAACACTGAGCTCTGGAACATTCTTAGTATTGGCGGATTCACCAACTTTGTGGAGAGAGTGCAAGGGCATGATCAAAGCATCTCTGTTCGCTTTGCCAAGGAATGGAATGAGAGGATGGTCGACTATGGAGGGCAGAAGATTCTTATTAATGACGAACTCATAGCCGAAGCGACTGGCCTCAGCTTGGAAGGATACCGCTTCTTCAACAAGAGGGTTATCAAAGAGGCTGAAGAGAGAAGATTTGTGGAGGAGGAGGAGAAGCTTATATTCAACACCGCGGGTCTGCTTGTTAATTCAATTCCTTCTCCGTATGATGAAGTCACCCGCATGATGATTCGCTACATATCCTTGGAAGGCAGGTTTGTTACTGTCCCTGCCAAGCACCTTGTCTTTTTGAATCACTTTCGTAGGAGTAGGTTGGTTTGCTTCCCCCACTATCTGTTAAACTCTCTTGAGCGCTCCATTTTGGAGTTCCAGAAGCATACCCGGGCGGTTCCCCTTCACCAAGGGATTATTCTGCTTATTCACAAGCACTGCCTTATTAAATTCCCCGGTCTCCCTTCCTCTCCCGGCCTGGCTTTGTTGGGCTCCGTTGCTGCCAGTCCTGTCTCCCCTGCTATCCCTGCTGCTGCCCCCGCCTCCGGTGCTGATGCCCCCATGCAAGCTGCTCATGCTTCTCCTTCTTTTCCTCCTGCTGCTGCCCCTGCCACCCACACTGTCTCTACTTCTAAACGTGTCACCAGGGCTTCTAGGAGACTCAACCTTGAGTCTACTGCTGAGGGGGATGAACCTTTGGATGACATTGCTCGTGATCTGCTGAACATTAGTAGTGCCAGTCCCCAGGCGGCACCAACGGATAACCCTTCTAGAAGATTGGAGGCCTTAGAGGCTGAGCTTAAATTGCTGAAGGATGAGGTAAAAAATCTTGCTAAGCAAAAAGGCAAAAAAAGCATTGAGGGAGAAGGGAGCATTGGCAATAGCCAGCTTGATGAAATATACAAAAAACTGACCTCCCTAGACTCTCGCCTTGGGAAAACGAAGACTAGGCATGAGTATAATATTGCAGCATTCAGGGCCATAGAGGAATTCATCGAAGGTCATGCAAGAAGTGTTTCGCATCTCAGCGGTGTCCCGATGACTCTTTGGGGCAATGAGAAAGAGAGTAAAAGAACCAGAGAGGAGCTCGATAAGACGGATGTTGCTCATATGACCACGCTGGGTATGTACCATGCTTGGAAAAAAGTAAAGATGAGTATTGATCAAGCGGCCAAGAAGTAGTCCAGTTTTACTACTGCTTCTTGGCTGTAGGCTTGCTGTTTTGTTGCCGTTGTTTTGCTGTTAAGTCTCGTTTGTGTTGCTGTTTCTAGGCTTCGGTGTTCTTTGCTGTAACTTTTGTGCTTTGATACAGCTTCTCTGCTCCTCTCTCTTATTCAGGCTTTTAGGCCTCCTTTTGTACACAAGGGTATAGTCCCTTTCAAAAAACTATTTACCAATATTAAAAAAAATATGAATGGAGAATTTAAGGATCTTCTTAAAATTATATTGGACCATAGTCCTCTCATCTTCCACCTCTTGGAGGAATATAGAAAGGGCACAACCTTTTCATATTATAAAAATGTAGCTTATTCATACATATATAGAAAACAAAATAAAACAATGGTGGATTCAATAGTTTCAATAGTGTTAATTATTTTAAATATATTTACAAGATAATGAATATGAATCTTAATTTTTGAAATGTAAGAAGGTTACTTTTATAAACAATTACCTTAACATACTTTTTCATGGTGGTCTACCTATGACTAATAATTAATAATTAAACAATGACAATACTCTATGTCGTGGTCAAGGACCATTATAAATTTTAATAGTTGCATTAACACCTTTCAAATGTCCTTCAAGTACCAATATGAGTGAATATAAGGTAAAAATATAATATCTAGCCATAATCTATAGTGTTTTTATGATAATGGGCATATGCCCATTCTAAACATTCTAATTTAAGCAATATTTACTTTAATCATTGAAATATTTTTCTACCTATTCTTATACAAGATATATTGATGATGAATAGATGTTACATTTGTATTTTTAATAGAATGGTAATATATCCTTTCTCATACATTAAATATGGAGGAATAATATGTTACCTATATGAAAATTATAAAGCAAAACTCTATTATAAGAATGGTTGAAATGAGCATATGCCAATTCTTATGCAATTAATATGAAGGAAAAAAAGAGGTTGCATTGTCAGTTTGCATAAAATGGGAATCTTCCCATTAAAAAGATTATCAAAATAGGCATATACTAGTTCTCATAAAACCAATATGAAGAATGAATAAATTAATCTATATCAAGGAAATATATCTTAATGGTAAAAGTAAATGCAAATAATAAATATATCATTTATTCTTCCTCTATAATAACTATACAAAAAGTGGGAATATGTCCATTCAATAAAAGTTTAAAATGTTTGTTTGTGTGACAGAATGAGAAATTTCCCATAGTAAAACAAAGTAAAATGTAACATTATTCTTATTCTATGATTCATACATGAGAATGGGCATCTTCCCATTTAATTCAAGATTAAAAAAAATTGTTTGTATGAGAATGGGCATATGCCCATTCTAAACATTCTAATACAAGAAATATTGAACATAATTCAAAATATTATCATACAAACAATACAAATATTAATGAGCTTAATCATTTTAAGACCCTATAGGTTCTATGAGAATGGACAATTTCCCATTCTAAACAAAATAAATTGTAACATCTATTCTTATTCTATGATTCCTATATGAGAATAGGAGTCTCCTCATTCAATATAGAAATGTTTTTATGAGAGAATGTGAAATTTCCCATTCTAAAACAAAGTAAATTTTAACTCTGTTATTCTTTTGTACATGAGAATAGGCATCTACCCATTCAATTAAAGATAATTTTTTTTGTTTGTATGAGAATGAGAATATGCCAATTCTAAACATTCTAATACAAGAAATATTGAGCCTAATCATTTTAATATCTCTATAAAGACCGTAAGAATGAGGAACTTCCCATTCTGAAAAAAGTAAATTTTATCTCTATTATTCTTGTATGATTCTTATCTGAGAATGGGCATCTACCCATGCAATACAAGATAAAAAAAATTGTTTGTATGAGTACGTGCATATTCCCATTCTAAACATTATAATACAAGCAATATTGAACTTAATCATTGTAATACGTCTGCATAAAGAATGTGAGAATGGGAAACTTCCCATTCTGAAACAAATTAAATTTTATCTCTATTCTTCTTCTATGATTCCTATATAAGAATGTGCATCTTCTCATTCAATACAAGATAAAAATGTTTGTTTGTATGAGAATGGGCATATGCCCATTTTAAACATTCTAATACAAGAAATATTGAACATAATAATTTTAATACCTATATAACGGTTGAAAGAAGTGGTAACTACCCATTATAAAACACATTACATTATCCTATGTGAGTTAAATTAGTAAAGTATAATGTTCTATTAAATTTTCTTACACCATGGAAAGGTGTTAATGCTATGTTTAAAATTTATAATGGTCCCTGACCATGACATAGATCATTGTGATTGTTTAATTATTAATTATTAGTCATATCCAAACCACCATGTAAACATATTGTTTTAAAACATAGCCAGGCCACCATTTAACTATTAATTAATGGTAATTATTTTAATACAACAATCTTCAACAACTCGTTATAACTGTCATGCATGTAGACGGAATGTGAGAATGATCTTATCCACACCACTACATGACACAATGGCGATATTAATTCTAGTTAATATTTTCAATGGTGGTGAATTTATTGGGAATGGGAAGCTTCACCATGAAGCTATTACATGTGAGATATTTGTTTGATTATTGTTTATTATTTCACTTTCGAGATCCCTTTCTTTCATTGGATTTTTTTGGCTTGTGAAGGAAAAAATATTAAGGAAATTTCTAAGAAACACCAATCTGATCACATGTATGATTTTTTATAACTCTTATCTATTGATTTATATTGAGATGAAGAATAACATATGGGTTTGTTTCCATTACATGTTAGAGAACTTCCCATTGTAAAACAAAGTAAATTTTATCTCTACTATTTTGTTATGATTCTTACATGAGAATGGGCATCTACACATTCAATACAAGATTAATTTTTTTTTTTTATATGGTAATGAGAATATGCCCATTTTAAACATTCTAATACAAAATAAATTTTATCTATATTCTTCTGTTATGATCCATATATGAAAATGCACATATAGAATGGACATATGCCCATTCAATACAAGATTAAAAAATATATTTTTTTAGGAGAATGAGCATATTCCCATTGTAAAAATTCTAATACAATACATATTCAACTAAATAATTTTGATACCTCTATAAATGCTATGAGAATGGAACTTTTCATTATGAAAATAAATAAATTTTAACTCTATTATTCTTGTGATGATGAATGAATTTTGTTAATATAAAATGTTCAATGTGAAGTGATATTATTTAATGATCATATTTGCTTCAATATTAGAAACTACTAGGAATGCTTACCAAAATTTTATTTGATTTTATGATTATGAAATTAGCTATTAATAGATGTTGGAAAAAAAAATTGCATTATTACCTTGTTTATTGACTAAACGTACTATGAAGATAACAAAGGATAACTAACATTTTACCTCTATTGATTTTTGTGACAATGAATGAATTTTTTTTATGTAAATTTTTCAATGTGAAATGCTACTAGGAATGCTTAAAAGATTTGTATTTGATTTTATGATTAGAAAATTAGTTATTCACACCGATTGGAAAACAAAGATTACATTATTATCTTGTTTTTTAAAAAATATACTATGAAGATAAAGAAGGATAGTTAACCATTTCATACTCGTTATTTTGTAATAATATAACATGATTACGAGTTGATAATTTATGCCAGTTCATTGAAATTAGAATGTATAAAATTTTATCTTCTCCTATGTCATGCAGGAGAGAGTAATCATTATAAATTGTTTTGTTGGATTGAATATATCTATAAAGGCTGTGAGAATGAGGAAATTTACATTCTAAAAGAATATTAATTTTATCTCTATTATTCTATTATTCTTATATTAGAATGAGAATCTACCCATTAAATACAAGACAAAAATTTCAATTCTAAAACAAATTAAATTTAATCTTTATTGATAATTGTGATTATGTATTCCTTTAGTTTATGTGAGATTATCTTATTTAATGATGATATTTTCATCATTATTATATGCTACTAGGAATGCTTACCATATTTTTATTTGATTTATGATTAGAAAATTAGTTATTCACAGTTGTTGGAAAACAAGTATTCCATTATTAACTTGTTTGAACATTGGTATGTTTATTGATTAAATGCACTATTAAAATTAAAAAAACATAGTTCACATTTTTTAATCTTTATTTCATAATAATACAACATGTTTATGGGTTGTACGAGAAAATACCCATTCTTCAAAAATTAAATTTTATCAAATTTATACTTCTATGATTTCTATATGAGAATGGACATATACACATTCGATAAAACAAAAAAAAATTGTTTCTATGAGAATGGGCATGTGCCCATTCTAAATTTTCTAAAACAAGAACTATTAAAATTAATAATTTTAATACATCTATAAATGTTGTGAGAATGGGAAACTCTCCATTTTAAAAAACAGTATATTTTTTCTCTATTCTTCTTCTATGATTCCTATATGGGAATGAGGATATTCCCATTCAATAAAAGACATAAATGTTTATTTGTATGGGAATGGGAATATTCCCATTCAAAACATTCTAATACAATAAGTATTGAACTTAACAATTTTAATACCTAAAAAAGGGTGTGAGAATGGGTAATTTCCCATTCTATAAAAAATTAAATTTTATCTCTATTATTCCTATATACAATAGACATATGTCCATTCAAAACACTATAATACAAGAAATATTAAAATTAATCATTTTAGTATCTATATAAAGGCTATGAGAATGAGAAAATGCCCATTCTAAAAAAAAGTAAATTTTGTCTATATTATTATTTTATGATTCCAATATGAGAATGAACATATGCCCATTTAATATAAGATAAAATACGTTTGTTTCTATGATAATGAACATATGCTCACTCTAAACATTCTATTACAAGAAATATTGAACATAATTATTTTAATGCCTCTATAAATCTTGTAAGAATGTTTAATCTCTATTCTCATTCTATGATTCCTATATGAGAATAGACATATTCCCATTCTAAACATTATATTACTAGAAATATTGAACTACCTCTATAAATTCTATGAGAATGAGAAACTACCCATTCTAAAAAAAATTAAATTTTATCTCTATTCTTCTTCTATGATTCTTATATGACTGGGCATCTTCCCATTAAATACCAGATAAAAAAAAAATTGTTTGTATGGGAATGAACATATGCCCATTATAAAAAATGAATCATTTTACTACCTTTATAAAGTTGAGAGAATTGGAAATAGCCCATTCTAAAACAAAGCAAATTTTAACTCTATTCTTTTTTTGTGATTCAGTCATAAGAATGGGCATATGAACAATTATTTCCAGATAAAAATGTATGTTTGTATGAGAATGGCTAGATACCCATTCTAAAAATTCTAATACAAGTAATATTGAAGTTAATAATTTTAATACCTCCATAAAGAATATGAGAATGGGAAACTTCCCACTCTAAAAAAATTGAATTTTATCTCTATTATTATTCTTGTTTTCCTATATGATAATGGACATATGCCCATTCAATACAAGATAAAAACTGCTAGTTTGTATGATAATGGACATATGTATATTTTAAACATTGTAATAAAAGAAATAATAAAATTAACCATTTTAATACCTCTATAAAGGCTGCGAGAATCAAAAACTTCACATTCTAAAACAAATTAAATTTTATCTATTCTTCTTCTAAGATTCTTATATGATAACCAACATCTCCCCATTCAATCGAAGATAAAAAAATTGTTTGTATGATAAAGGGAATGTGCCCGTTCTAAAAATTCTAATACAAGTAATATTGAACATAATCATTATAATAGCTCTATAAAGGATGTGAGAATTAGAAATTTCCCATTATAAAAAAAAGTAAATTTTATCCATATTCGTTTTCTATGATTCCTATATAAGAATGGGCATCTACCAATTTAGTACAAGATAAAATAATGTTTGTTAGTATGAGAATGGGCATATTTCCATTGTAAAAATTCTAACACAAGGAATATTAAACTTAATATATTTAATAACTCTATAAAGGTTTTGAAAATGGGTAACTTCCCATTATAAAAAGAAGTAAATTTTATCTTTATTCTTCTTCTATGAAAATAATATAAATTTGTATGACAATGGCCATATGTTCATTCAATACAAGACAAATAAATGTTTGTTTGTATGAGAATGAGCATATGCACATTCTAAACATTATAATATAGACAATATTAAACTTAATCAGTATAATACCCCTAAAAAGTTTGTGAGAATGGGCAACTTCCCATTCTAAATAAAATTAAATTTTATCTTTATTCTTCTTCTATGAATTCTATATAAGAATGGGCATATTCCCATTCAATACGAGAAACTTTTTTTGTTTGTATGAGAATGAGCATATGGCCATTCTACATGTTCTAATACAAGAAATATTGAGCATAATCTTTTTTAATACCTCTAAAAATTCAGTGACAAAGGGAAACCACCCATTCTAATTTTACAAATTAAATTTTATCTATTATTCTTCTATAATTCCTATATGAGAATGGGAATCTTCCAATTCATTACAAGATAATTTTTTTGTTTGTATGAGAATCGACACATGTCCATTCTAAACATTCTACTATAATCATTTTAATACCTCTATAAAGGATAAGAGAATGAGAAAATTACCAATCTAAAACAAAGTAAATTTTATCTCTATTCTTCTTCTATGATTTCTATATGAAAATAGGCATCTTCCAATTCAATACAAGAAAAACTTGTTTGTTTATATGTGAATGGGCATATGCCCATTCTAAACATACTAACACAAACAATATTGAACTTAATCATTTTAATACCTTTAACTAAATATGACCTTACTCTTATCCAAATAGCTAATATTGTAATCCAATATTACTTGTTTTGGATTCCAAAATGTTAAATATTGGAATTATCTGCACTCCAAAATCTCACATATTGGATTCTAATATTACATATATCGGAATAAAGAATCAAATATATTGGAATGCAAAATAACACATATTGGAATCCAAAATCACATATATTGGAATTTATTGCACTCCAAAAAAACATTTATTGGAATCTAAAAATAAAAATATTAGAACCATTTATACCTCCTTTCGGATTCTAATATATCATATTACCTATTAAATAGATGAATCTAGGTATAATTGTTTAATAATCTTAGATAATTTGAAAATTATATGCAAAATAATAAACATAACATGTTTCTATTTTATATGGGCTAGTAGTGACTAGGATATAAATTTTACTTTGAAATAAGGTTCTTATCATTTTTATAATTTATTTAATATTAAAATATGCAAATGTTAGGAAGATTGTTTAATGATTTCTGAGAATCCAACTTTGATTTGCAAAACAATAAACATAAAAATGTTTCTATTTTATATGAGTTAGCGGCCGCCATGAGTAATTTATGCTTTGAAATAAGGTTTTTCTTAGTTTTAAAATATCGGTAAGATTAAACTATGCAGATTTTAGGAAAATCATTTAATGATTTCATGGAGGCCAACATTGGCCTACAAAAAAGTAAACTAATCATGTTTATTTTTTTTATATAGGGTAGCTGCCGTTAGGCTTTAATTTTTTCTTTTGAATAAGTTTATTATAAGTTTTCAAATGTCACTTAGATTAACTATGAAAATCATGGGAAAATATTTTAATGATTTCATCTAAGCTGACATTGGTTTGCAAAATAATAAACTAATCATGTTTCATTTTTATATAGCCTAGTGACTACTAGGCTTAATTTTTTTGGGGAATAATATTTTACTCAATATTAAAATGTCTTTAAGATTAAACAATAAAGATATTGGAAAAATCATGTAATGATTTAAGGTAATCCAATATTGGTCTGCAAAAGAATAAACGAAACATGTTTCTATTTTATACGGGCTAGTGGTTGCTAGGCTAATGCCATTCAAGAGATCTGAGATACTTCCAGGTTCATTTAATATGATGTGATTGGACATCAATGTAACCAGAGAACTAATGAAGATAGAATGAAGAAAGTAACAGATGGCGACAATCGAGACTATGAGAATATAATTAAATGTAAAAGCATTCCATCCATATTTTCATATTTAAATGTAAATATC
This sequence comes from Taxus chinensis, assembly GCA_019776745.2. Classification (NCBI taxonomy): domain Eukaryota; kingdom Viridiplantae; phylum Streptophyta; class Pinopsida; order Cupressales; family Taxaceae; genus Taxus; species Taxus chinensis. Next base: position 291,554,815 of record CM034150.1, read on the forward strand.
AAATTAACTATAACACTATTGCATAAATATTTTAATTTTTAAATATGTATATGACATTAATTAAAATTAATTGTAAAACCATTCTAGATATGTTTTCGTATAATGAAATAAATTAAAATTCCTTTTCTAAAGATAGAATTATGGTAAATGATTTTAAGAATTATTTTAATTTTATTGTATCACTATTCACCACAATGGGATCCCAAACTCACATAATAAATTAATTTTTTTTTTCTCGATACCTATGAATGCATTGATTGTTGAAGTGGTTGGAAATTTTTCAATTCCTTAAACCGTTGTGAACAATTTGTTTACTATAAATTTTGAAGTCATGAGGATTATATGACTGATACAAAGAAAATAAATTGTCATGCATATGTTCCACTATTCAATAATTTGTGAAATATGAATTCCTTTATTCTCTGCTACAGAGGACCATTTAGATGTTTAGGAAGGCTTAAAAGCTTGCAAAAATGGAAACTATCAACAGAATGACTCAAGAATTATTGTACACTTCTATTTCCTCTACATTAAAGAATATTTTAAACAAATCCAACTTACCACTTTCATACAACTTCATCAACTCCTACATTTCTCATCCAATCTTAACTAGCTCCCTTATTCTTGGCTCTAAATGAGACCCAAGTCGAAATTTTGGTAATATCTCAGTGCTTATACATCCTTAAAATTTTCCACACCACAACCAATGTTATATCTACTAAGGAAATGAAAACAATGCAATCAAGACACCAACTCGAGTATTGTTAACAAAATTCTCCTCATATGCCTTTATGTTCAATGTCATTACAAGAATCATGGGTGGATAAATTCAAAGTAATCCAAAACAATATGCCAAACTAATTAGGATTCTTGTAAAATCCCTGAAATGCTTACAAAATCTTATACTCTATCTCACAAACCCCTTCCAGAAATCACTCATTCTCTCTTGAAACTTACAAGGACTAACTAGCCCTGGTTGCACCTATTATCACCCTTATCTCACTTGTAAGGGTTTTCAAAGGATATAAAAATCATATTCCAGTACCCATTAAGCTCTTTATCCTTCCTTAGGATTTTCATTATCTAACTCTAAGTTAAAAGTATAGTTCCTTTATAAAATGGCCTTTATAATTAGGTTTTCTACCATTCACATAGTCATAGAAGGAAATTGGTAAAAATATCTCATAATTCAACTAATGAATCTAAAAAATTATTCCTTTAACATTTCTAGGATGCACATGGGGTTGCTTCTACTAGTTTTCAAGCCTAAATTAAACTCCTAAGGATTTTAATTCATGTGTTTCTCTTTGAAACCGTAAGTAGGGGTACAGTGAGCCTTAGAGGTATAATATTGCAATAAATTTCATGATAATTTGTTTCAAGGACATAATTTTCATCCTCAGGATTGTCTTCACATGTATTCCATGAATATATTACCAGTATAGTTTGAATAACCTCAATTCACTCCCCTTCACTCATTTTTATTTTCCTTACCTGTAAGGTGACAATGGGATAGAGTTACCCATGAAACAATGAGTCTGAATGAAATATTTCTTCCTTTACCCAAAAGTGGACTATGTCATGGATTTACTTCATTCTGAGGTCCTCATAACCACATTCACATGCTTCAAAGGCACTTAGTACATATCAAACCTTAGAAATTTATGTAAATGTATGTAAGTTCACAAACTTGTTCAAAGAAAATATAGAGACTTACAGATGTTAGAGTCTTGAAGATAAAATTCTCTATTATCTTTGAGAACGACCATTATTGGGAAGAAATAATGCATCATTACAAGGATTTACACTTAGTCCATGAAACCAGTGAGTAATCCACACAATATACCATATCAAAACATGGAATTATTTTCTTGGTCTGACTTACTTAATTGTAACACATACATGCAAGTTTCCTCATCATAAAAACATCAAATTCAACCTCCCATTCATTGGAAGAACATAGAGAAACTATTTAACATGCATGCAGTCCAAACTTATAATCATTCAAATGCAAACACAAAATCATCACACAAAAATTAGGGATAAATATTTATTCAGTGACAAAGCTTCATTAAAAATATTGAAATGTTCCTCACTTCATGGATCTCCATATCCTCTACATCAGAAATGGACTCCAAAAAATCCTACTCACTGCTTATTTCAAGCTCCAAGATTCCATGTAATTTCCCATAAGACTCATTATGACTAACCTTTCTAGTGACTCTTGAACTTGCATCTATGAGGCTCATAACTGACCTCTTTACATTATTTCAAGCATCTTAATGACGCACTAACACACAAGAACTCACTACGCACACTTTACCTCAACCAGACACTTAATAAAAACATATAAAATATCTTGGACTTATAATATGACCTTGTAAGTGGGTTAGATATTTTGAAAGGAATGTGTCAATTTGGAATTTCAATCTTCTCTCTCTCAAATCCCAATTTGACCTCATTAACCTTGGAATTTCATTTGTGTAGTCTCAGTGGAATATGCCCCTCCATCATACTCCCAACGGGGAGAAAATTAAGCTTCATTTTCCATTTATTTTCCTCAAATTCCTTCTTCTACTATTCTCTAGTCTAGCTTTGTGTTCTTTGACTTTATTTTTCTCTATCTTTTTTTGCTTGCTCCCTATTTTACTTGACTTTTCATGTTATTACTTGATTATCTCTTCTCCTTCATTTTCTTCTTCTTCTTCATCATCATGCTCTTTCTTTTTCTCATCCATATTATGATTTCCTTCAACTTTCTCATTCACATCTTAGTGCATACCTCCACACACAAAAATATAAGCCACCTTATTTTTTAAAAACAAAGGACTACTATTCCCTTCCTTGTCTTCTATTTTTGTCAACTTGTCATCTCCACCCACTTTCTACTCTTTCTCTACGAAGAGCACTGTATTGTTCTGCAACTCATTATGTGTTTTCTTTTTTTCGTCTTCTTAAATCTCTACCACACTCTAATACTCATTGCATACTTCATTTTACCATGCTACACTAACACTTTCCTTTCTTATAACCTAATATTCTCCACTAATCCAACTCCACATTCTTGTGAGAGCACTCAATGATCTTGTCATCATACTAACTACTGAATTTTCACTCTTGAGTGATTCACAATGAGCTTGAGATTTCCCACCAACCTCTTCTTGTAGATTTTCTTCACTACTCACAAGAATACCAAACTTATCCATTTAATCCTTTTGGGTATTTACAATGAAAAAAAATTCATCTTACATTTGAAATGGATTACATACCTCATTCATGAACTTATATACTATTGTTGCAACTTCATTCTCCTCACCCATCCTATAAATTATTTCATACACAACTTCGTTGACCATCTATTTATTTATTTTTCTCATATTCTTGCTCATTTTATTTATCTTCCTTTCTTCTTATTTGACGATATCCTTCAATTGTTACCTCTTATTCCTCTTGAAAATTTTATTTATATGCCATTTGACCCTTCTTCTTAGTAAAAACCAAACTTATTTGTCTTCTCTCATCAGTAACTCTTTTAGTCTCTTGAAATCTTGTCTCAATGCTTTAAACTCTATTTGCATCCATGCCTCTTATTCTATTTTCTCATCTCTCTTCTTTTGGACTTCTCTCTCTTTTATTTTTCTCGCCTTCTTGCCTACCAGTCTCACCAAATTTATCATTGGCTCTTCCCTATCCATTCTTATCTTTATCTCTTCACATATCACTTCAAAATCGTAACAACCTCACAATTTCCTATTAGAAATCAATAATGAAACTTCATTTAAACTCAATACCACACTCTGATACCAGATGATGCAAAGAAAATAAATTATCAAGCATATGTTTAACTATTGAAGAATTTTTAAAACAATAGTTCCTTCACTTTATGCTAAAGAGGATCATTCACAAGTTTAGGAAGGATTAAACGTTTTAAAAAATGGAAAGTATAAACATAAATGAATCAAGACTCATTATACCCTCTTTTTCCTCTGTATTTAAGAAACTTTTAAACAAATCAAACTGAACACTTTCATAAAATTTCCTTAACTCCTCTAGTACTCGTCTAGTCTTCACTAGATCCCTTATTCTTGGCTCCAAATGTGACATAAATTGACCTTTTGGGTATTTCTAAGTTATTATACATCCCTACCCCTTTCCACACACTCTAAAAAACCTGTTATCTCTACTATGGAAATGAAAACAAGGCAATCAAGAAACCAACTTGACAATTGTTAACAAAATAGTCCTCATAAGCCTTTATGTTCAATACCATTGCAAGAGTCATGGATGGATGAATTAGAAATCACCCAGAATAATATTCAAACCTCATTACGCTTCTTGCAACATCCTTGAAATTATTCCAAAATTTTAGACTTTAACTCACAAACCCCTTCAAGAAATATCTCATTCTTTCTTGAAATTTATAAGGACTAACTCGCCCTGACTGCAAGTATTGTCATCCTTATCTCACTTTTAGGAGGTTACAAAGGATAACCAAAGAAAATTTTATCACCCATTAATCTCTTTACCCTTCCCTAAGTGTTTCATTATCTAAATCCAAGTTAAAAGTATAGTTCCTTTGTAAAATGTCATTTATAATTAGGTTTTCCACTATGCACATGATCATCTAAGGGGACTTGTAAGAAGATTTCCCACTTCAACCAATGAATCTCAAAAAATATTTCCTTAAAAAATTCTAGGATGCACCTAGGGTTGTTTCTTCCAATTTTCAAGATAAAATTCAACTCTTAAGGATTGAGTAAAAGCACAACAAATTGTCTCACTTTTTGGTATGTTTTGTACCTTTATAAACATGAATTTTCAGTTTTATTGATTTTATAAAGCTAATAGCCACAAAACCGTACACATTCATGAAATTCCACAAAATAATAAAATGTTGTGTTTAGAGTGTAGAATACATGTAAAAATTTTTTATTAATGGCAAAAAATATGGTCTTTTTCTTAATGTTATTCATACGTTGTTTCTTATGTTATAAAAGAGGAATGACTATCCCCGGGTAGTTATTTTAAATGAAAATTTATTTTCTCAAAATGAAATTTTACATATATGTTCAAGATTTGAATTTTGAGGTGTTGTCAAATTTTCATATTTTTTTGACTTATTTTTTTTTAATTAATTATTTAGTAAAAATATTTTCAAATAAATGGCGTACAAATGTTTATACCAATAACTTTTAAGATTTATATCGAAATTGATTTTTTTTTTCACAGGTAAGAAGAAGAATTCAACAAATAATAATTTAATTTTTTTCAAAAAATTTTGATATCTTTTTCTATTTTTGAAATTGGGTTGATTTTGTACAATTTATTGTCCTAAAATACCATATGTTATAAAAATATAAAAAATAACTAGTAAAACAGACTTTTAAAAAATAAAAATTCGATTTTTAGAAAGGTAATAAAATTCTAGTTTTTGTGTTAAATTTTTGTAATTTTATTCATTTGTTAACCCTAATTACGTGGCACCTAATTGGCACATTTTGGCATAAAATTATCCTCCAAATGAATTTGGCGCCAAAATGTGCCACATAGGTGCCACATAAGGGGGTTCACGCGAAGCGGGTTTATGCGAAGGGGGTTCGCATGAACCGCCCTTCGTCCAAACCCCCCTAAACCCTAAATATGCTGCCTAAAACTATATCAATACCTATATATAACTCTTTGCCACAAAAATTATTTGAACCCAAAGGGGTTCGCATGAACCCTCATTCACACAAACCACTTTCTTTGGCCTACGTGGTAGTTCAGGCGAAGGGGGTTCACACGAAAGGGATGTTCGCGTGAACACCCTTGATTTCTGATCCCACCCAACCTCTTACTCACATTTTTGGGACACGAATTAGGACACAACATTGTGATTTGACCCGATTTTGACTCACATTTTTTTCCTTGAAATCCTAACTAGGAGTACAATGAGCCTAAGGGGTAGAATCTTGCAATAATTTTCACAATAGTTCATTTTAAGGAACTAAATTTCACCGTAAGGAATTTATCCACATGGGTTTTAAAAATATATTACAAGTAAAGTTTGAAGAACCTCAAATCACTCCCCTTCACTCGTTCTTCTTTTCCTTACATGTATGTGATAATGACACATAATTACCCTGGAAACACTAAGTCAGAATGAAATATTTCATCTTTTCCTAAAAGTTGGACTTTATCATGGATTTAATTCATTCCTAGCTTCTTTTAAGAAAAATTATAGGCTTCAAAGGAACTTAGTACATATCAAACATTGGGAATTCATGTAAATGTATGTAAGTTAAAAAACCTATTCAAAGAAAATACAGAGACTTATAAATGTTAGAGTATTGAAGATAAAATTATCTATTATATTTGATAACCATTCTTGAGAATCAATAATGCATCATTATAAGGCTTTCCACTCAATCCATGCAACTAGTGAGTACTCCACACAATCTACCATATTAAAATAGGGTATAAGTTTCTTGGTCTGACTTACTTAATTATAACAGATACATGTAAGGATTGTCATCATACAAACATCAATTGGAACCTCCCCTTCATTGGAGGAACATAAAGAAACTAGTTAACATGCTTGTAGTATAAATTAATAAGCATTCACATGTAAACACAAGATCATTACACAAAAAATAGAGACAAATATCTATTCACTATCAAATCTTCATACAAAATACTGAAATTTTCCTCACTTCATGGATCTTCCTATCCTCTACATGAGGAATGGACTCAAAAAACTCCCACTCCCTCCTTCACTCGAGATCCAATATACATTTTATAACTACTAACCATGTAACTTCCCACAAGACTCATTATGACTGACCTTCCTAGTGACTCTTGTACTTCCATCTATGAGGATCATAACTTCCCACTTTACATTATTGCAATCATCTTAATGATGTACTAGCACACAAGAACTCACTACACAACCTTTACCTCAACTAGAAACTTAAAAAACAACCTATAAAACACCTAAGACTTATAATATTCCCTTATAATTGGGTTACATATTTTGGAGGGAATGTACCAATTTGAAATTTTAAACATATCACTCTCAAATCCCTCTCTCTCTTGACCATATGTACCCAATTTGACCTCATCTACCTTGGAATTGTATTTTTGTAGTTTCACTGGAAGATGCCCCTACATCCATGACACTTAAAGATAAAGGTAAGAGATTTAAAACTTAATGGTCACTTGGTAATGCCAATGTAGATTATCTAGGTAAATTAACATTAACCAAATTATAATTCACCAAAAATTAAAATATTATGTACCCATTTTTATATCCTAACATATATATTATCATTTAAATCCTTTATCGTATTATAAAATTATTGAATATAGTCACACACATTATTAAAAATACAATTATTAAGATAGTCACACTCATTATACAGAAATTTGGTCTCAAATAAATTTAGGGACTAATTTCATAATTTTATTTTTTAGATAGTTAAATGATTTTGACCAGAGCTATGAATTAAATGGTTGATAGGTCACCTTCTTACAAGTATAAAAATATTATATCGATGAAGGGATACATAGAAAACATAAAATAACTATAAAATATTGTAAAAAACGAAGCCAAAATGGAACATTAATAACTGGTCCTGCAAAAACATAAAGCCAAGAACACAAAAAATAGGCTCAAAAAATTGAACAAAAAATGGTTTGAATAGACTCGACAAATTGAAGGAGGGCTGAAATTTTAAATTGTAGGGAATCACAAATCATGTTGTTAACCCACAAAGGAAATGGACAAGGAACGAGATTAGAAAAGAAAATATAAAGGCATACTTCCACCATAGCTTCCACCAAACCCACATGATGATGTGGGTAAATGAAATGGGACATGACCACCATTAGCACTATCTTATTTACACACAATAGCAGAAAATTGAACACAAAGATGCATATAATCTCGGAGTTGGCATAAGCTCTCTCGGTGCTTTAGATATAATCCATGCCAAGGAATTTCTCAATCGCATTCACAATAGGTATCAATCCTATGCGGAAGACATTTAGTAGATGATTTAAAGATACATAAGAGATGAAATCCATTTATGGATTCTTGCCATGCTAGAGGATCAAAGGAACTTAGGTAGATGACATAAGAAGGAATGGGAAATACTAGAGAGAAATGAGATAAAAAAAGTGAAGGAAGCTAAAAGAAAAACCAAAATAAGTAGTCCCTATAATCATATGATGGAGGTTGGTGTAATAAAAATGGATGGCATCATCAATATTTTCCCATGGATTGGCTTGATTACAAATAAAGGCTTCCGTTGATTGATAAATCCCGAGGTTGGTAAGGAAATTAAGTTTTCAAAACTCAGGGGGAAAAATTACATAATTATAATTGGGTTATTGATTTCATGACATCACAGATGTCTTCTGCATTCTTCAATAGTTACAATATAGGAAAAAAATCATCTATAAAGTAGTTGTTAAATGTGTTCGCAACTACGTAGTTCCCCACATCATTAAATTTTATTTTCTCTCTAAAGTCATTTATAAGAACCATATCTTTATAATTATAATATGCATTACACTTTCTCTAAACGGTTCTAAGATTTTTGAGAAATATTTTTGGATTCTTAGAACCTCGGTAATCAGTACATTTTTTCATGATGCAATCTTCTTGTGTAAATATAAACTCAAATTTGTTAACCTCCAAGACAATGTATCATAGGAATAAAGGCATCATGTCATCAACATTTTACTTTCTTGTCGATGTCCACAAAGTAATTTTGAAATTTTTTATGCAACGTTTCAAAAACTCTTTTACATTATGTCCTAAAAAAAAATTTATTTTTGATCTCGATCCTGCCAAAAAATTTTAACATCTCATGCGACGAATTAACCTTGTGAGTGGTGTGTGTCAAAACACGGTTTATATCGAATATTAATAGTTTCATGTTTGATATGTCCTTATCTATAAATTAAGAAAAACATAATCAAATGGATGGGGGTGGAAAATTTTGACAATAAAATTTGTATTTATGTTTTCACATTGTACTTGAAATAACATTCTATATTGCTAAAAATTAAATCGAAAAAAATGATTGGGTACTGCAAATATTTAAAAACTTTAAGGTAGTTATTTTATTCCATATAAATTTACACAATACACTATTGGATTTGAAATAAAAATATATAATTGAAACACAAATGGTGTGTTTGAAAGTTTTCAATGATCTACACATGTTCTTGTGTTCTCCTCCATGTTTCAACCATGTACATAATTTAGTGTAAATTAATGAATTAGTCTTATAATTTCCATCAAATTTCTAGTATGTTGGATTTTTTAGAGTAATTTATTATGTGACTTCGTACAAGAAGAATCTACATCATCGATCAAATGTATAATGTTTTCACAATAGACATTAGCAAAAATGTCTAATATCGGCTGAATGGTATTTTTTTTTAGATTACATTGGTGTAATCCCCAAATGAAACTAAAGTGGGTATCTCATAGCCAACTAATTTTTTTGATGAACATGTACTTCACCATTGTTGAATCCATAAATGAAGACCATAAGGCAATGTTAAAATATTTTGATGCAGTTCTTATTATTTCAACACTAAATACTCGTTCAAAGTATTCAGTATTCCCAGATCTAAAATTTGGAACCATATTACCAGGTATTTTCTTGCCAATACCATAAATTCCAAACAACAAACCTTCAACTCCAAAAAATAGTCAATTCTGAGGCTTCCCAATTGGATCTATAAAAACAACTCATAATTAATTTAAGATTTGAAAAGTGATAAAAAAATAGGTCAACATATTGTTGTGATAATATTTTATTTGGGTTATTCACACAAATAACTTATAAAACTAAAATTTCATCTTAAACACAATGAAGATATAAATATTACCATCTTTAAACACTGTAATCTCAACATATAAAATAATGAGTGAGAATATGAATGTACAAATGAATATCATTGTAAAAAATATTTTGAAATAATTAAGAGTTTTATTATTTATTCTTACTATAATTATTTTATGCCCTGTATGATACATAAACCTTGAGAAATTATTTATGATATGTTTGTGTAAAAATCGGTCATCAACCACATATATTTTAAACAATTTTATCCATTTCCTTTCCTATCCACCATAAAATTTTCAAGAGGGTTTCAATTTATGCCTATTGTAATACACAATGTGCCTATAGAGCCAAAAAAAATATCATCTCTAATCCAAATCTTTTCGAGGTCTTTTACTACAATTTTTTCTTCTATATAGCAATGGCGTTTTCCACAAAAAATAACTACTTTCAATTCAGATACTATTTTATTAAAAACTCTTTATCAAATTTTCAACTTCAGAGGAAGAGAGATAGCTAGAAAAAAATTCCACTTCACATTTTCCTAATAGTAACTTTAAAAATTCCTTAAGGCCAACTAATAAGTTGATAGTCTCCTTCTAGAACTTGAATTGCATAACTTTATGGGATTGGTTTTTATCATATATAAAGCCCTCCAAACCTAAAATAATTAAATAATCCTTTGGACCAACTGTATAGAAGTATTTGTTTTCAATTGTACATAATTTAATATTAACAAATTAAAACTATCAACATTTAAGTTGGTTAACACTTACTAATCATGATTCCGGTTTGGATTCCCTTGCACTCCCCCTCTGCACGTTCTTGTGATGCACATTCTATTTCAAAAAAAATTATTAAATTCAAAATAAATTTCATGAAGAGATAAATAAATTCATGACACATCTTGCTTCTATACAATTTAGTGACTTTTACTAAACAATATTACATAGCTATAGATATATATTATCTACTGCTAGGATAAACCATCACTATCTCGAATATGTTTCGTTGGAAAGTATTTATTGATATTAACAGTTGTCATGTTTCATATGTGCATAGTACTAAATAAATATAACAAAATATTAGTGACCACTAGGGTAATCCGTTACTATCTAGAATATTTTTGGTTAGACAGTTCTTGATGAGCTTAGCGACCTCTAGGCTAAGCCATTACTGACTAGACTATGTTTGGTTGGACATTCTTTGATGAGCTTAGAGACCACTAGAAAAATCCATTACTAACTAGACTATGTTTGTTTGTACAGTCTTTGATGAGCTTAGTGACCACCATGATTTTTCTAGACACGATATCGAATAAATATAACAAATAAAGAACATGACTAACATAACAAGTTTTGTCTGAGAATTATTGCATGACGTGCAAACAACCTCCCCATTTGACATCAAAACTTAAAAAATTTAAAGTGTTATTAAATATATGTAAGAAATGATGATTGAAAACTTATAGTAGTGATAAATTTATAAAATGATTAAATGTTAACCACCTTATATATATTCATTAGATTTATGGGAAATGATATATGGTGTAACAAGTTGAATGGGTTGTGACATGTTTAGAATGACATCATCTATTTTTTTTATGTGACCTGAAATAGACAGTGGATTCCTCTCTTTGTTGGTGATGTGCATAAGTATTGTAAATATCAGTTTAAAGGCATTAAACTAATACAATTGTTTAATGTGATCTTAATTAACGTACCTTTTTTCAAATGAGAAGAGTAATGTTTTAACAACATTTATTGATCATGTGACTTAACAATAAAAACCATAGATAAACCTGATTTAACCAAAGCATGGAATTCAACACTACCACCGTAAAGCACTATCATCGTGTAATTTCAGGAAGAGAGTCGAGTGAACATATGAGAGAAAACATCATAAGATATCTCATAAGGAAAAGGATGTTTCTTTCTCTGTAGGACAATATCACCTGTAGTCACAAGTTTATGTGGATTTTTTTCCATTTAATCCATGATGACTTATTCTCTTTTCCCATCATTAGCATCACAATTGTGCACACCAGTTATTGTATACATAACACACAAGCTCTTAAATTTTCCATTACTGTCATAAATTTTTTAATAGTATTCCACAACTTATTCCCCCTTCTCTTTAAATTTTTTCATCTATTTTTATTGTCTCTCTTAAATTTTTTGAATAAGTAACAGGTAAGATAAAAATAATAATATAATTTAGCAAGAAGATCCGATAATTGTAAGCAGGTCTATTATTGTATCGGAAGTTATATCACTAGACAAATTACAGAAATCCGTGATAACATATTTTACAGTGGATGGATTAGTTTATGGAATAGATGATATTTTTGACTTAATATAGAAGGGATATGTAAATTAATAGGTTAACTATTCGATTTCTTCCTTCCTTACTCTAATCTGTTCTTCCATTTAAATCAAGTAGTTGTCTATAATTCTTTTATATTCCACTGGAAGAACCTCTTCCACTTTAGCATCCATTTCTCCTCTTGTCAATTTTTCACTTCCTTGGGAATCGATTTTTTTTTTCATGTTTCTCCTCTCACAAGAATATACAAAACTATCAATAGTGAGATTAATGCAAACCAAATTTTTGAATAATATTCGATTCATTACATTCTGTGAATATAAAATTACCTAGATATTTATTTTACAAATATTTTACAACCTTTCCTCTCATTTCTATGTCATCTTTTACTCTTTAGAAATAAGATTCAAAAGTATCTACTATGATGTCAACCTCAATGGATCAAATTACCCATACTTTCCCTAATTTCACTTTATCAACTAGTTATAATAGTTTCGCATTAGTCATTTCTCTTACATCCTTGAAGGAACTGGCTATGAACCTTGCAAGTGAATTTGGCTGAAAGTTAGGCCAGTTATCCTTAAAAGGAGAACAAGAAATCTTGATTGATCTAAACGAATCAAAGTTTGTTGTCCATTTCATCCATATGTCCTCAAGAAACAATAGAAAACTTTTTTTGTCATTAATACTCTCTATCTTAGTCATGTTGAAAATAGTAAGACATTATTTCTCAAAAATCTACATTCAAAGAACAAATATTATATTTAATTTATGAATATTACAAAAATTAAATTTTAAATACAACTGCATTAAAATTAAGTTTCATTACCCTCTACTCCTATGTCGTTGCGTTTCCCATTTCGGGCCTCTAAGGACATCCTAAGGATCACGAAAATGATCGAGCCTTGTAGAGTAAATCATTAAAATTGTTTTCAATCAAATTTTTGTTTACATCGTTTTGCTGCTTGCAAATATTAATAATTTCTTCACTAGATGATTTTGAAGATAGAATGAAATCCTTTATAAAATACAACACAATATGTAATGCCATGTATTTGCTTTAAGCTAAATTTTTTCGGCACAAATTGTATGTTGGCTGTCAAGAATGTAGAACTACTCATCATCCCTTTTTAGGTCATCTAGATCATCTAGTTACATAAATTTCTTTGTAGAATGTAAAAAGGGAAGAATAATTGCATCTGTCTATGTAGGAATAACATTAATCAACATTTAGTGGAGAAGATTTCAACATTCTCCTCATGTTCAGGATGGTATTGATATTTTTTGGGTACTAAATGACACCTAGAAATATTAACTGGAATATATCACATTAACATTGAACAAAAATAATTTAAATTATTCAACGGTTGAAGATTTTGCTTTCTCGAATATATCATTCTCTTTTTACACAATATAGTTGATTTATTATTATTTTTAAGCCCTTGCAACTTTTCCTTAGAGGGATCTATATTTAATTTAGAAAATTAATATCACTTTAGCATTGTAAATATATTTACATGTTTCGGTCGAGAAAGAAAACATTTTCTATGCAAATAATGACAAATAGAAGAGGTATTACCAAATATATACAATTTTTTGAATACCAAATTCATGTTGTTATGAATTTCAAGGGCATTTTCATAGCTTATTTTGTCTAAGTATATGAACATACCCAAATTCTAACCATATTTATAACAATAACATGTTTGAATTTCTATAGAATCCTTCATTTGCTATTTTCCTAAACAAGGAAACTTCCAATTCCATGTCAAGAATAACGTACTTTTTCATTTCAACATCAATGCATTTAACTTGAATACCCAATGTTTGTAGATCAATAAATAATGAACATAAAACCATAACAACTTCATAGTTGATATAATCATAAACAAAAAATAACCATAGATCAACGTGATAGTTTTTCGGGGAATGCATTTCTATAAACAATTCCTTATATTTTTTCTACCAACCCTCTGCACATTCAATTAAAGGAATTTGTGTGAACAAAGTATGACTAATGGAAGACATATTACCTGAAACAAAGAATTAACAAAATTAATAATTTATAAATAACTAGGAAGGATAAATATGGGTTTTAATGGGTAAAAAACAAGGAGATGAGGTTTCTTAATATAAATATGTTAATAGATTAAAAATCATCACTAATGGATATTTATCACTTAGCGGTCTTTAAGAATACTTTCAACATGATATATAATTCGAATGGAAAGGACAAGTACATTGGAGATTAATTTACATCATTTAAGGCTTTTATAGACTGTAGTAATATGACTAGTAGCCGTTAATCACAACTATTTTTAATATTACATCAAAACATTGTAATGCATGTCATTTTTAGTGGACGCTATGCTTGGAATATCATCTCAGAAAATTTGAATGTAATAATGAAAATCAGTGTTAGTTAAGTAGTGTCTTATATGCAAAAAAAAACAATATGTGAAGAATAGACATTTCGTAGTTTGAATAATATGTGAAGAATAGGAGCTCAACATGTCATTGTTTGTATTAATTCCCCCCTCTCTAAAAAGAAAGGTCAGTTGTTGTAGCCTGCGATGAATGATTTATCCACACATTGTCCACCATCTTTCTATTAACTCTCACATAGGATGAATTAAAATGCCCTCATAACTATGTCATGATTGTTTTTGGTGAGGTATACCAAAGTATGGAGTCACTACCTATTGTATTTGGAACTTCATAAATTTAAATTTCAAAAGTTTAAATTTCATTGTTTACATTTAGGTCATTTTCCTTTGTGGTAGTAGAGTGATTTAGTCAAGACTTGGGTAGAAATAAAAAATTCATGTGATAATGAACTAGGAGACCTTATGGGCACAAATACTGATATGAAGAATCAATATTGTCAAATTAGAAGAACACACAATTTATCGCAAAGTATATAGGTAAATCATTTACAATTGTTTCCTCTTGAATGTAAAAACTAGCCTAAAGGTTGATTATCTCTAATGGTTGTTAAGATGCACGACATACACTTGAGAGGGACATAAAATTATGCATTTCTCAAAAGATATATTGTGTATAACACATAATACATATCATTTATAATGAAGGAAAATTCTTAGAGACCACTAAGCTTTATTACTTATGTTAGGTATTAGCCTCTATATTTTATAGGAATCCATTTCAACATTGAAAATAACAATGAGAACTAAGTGTTGCAATATCCCTGGCATAGCCAAGTGTTGCAATACATAAATTGAAGAAGGATAAAGAATTTTTCATTTCTCATAGGGCATATTGTGTATATTATTTAATTCATTTCAATTCATATCAGGGAAAATGTTTAGTGATTGCTAAGCTCCATTACTTATTGAAAGGAGTTGTTTGGAGGTCACTAGGCCCAACAATTTTTGGTTTTAAAAAAGAATGACCTAATAAAGATGAACATGATTCTTCCTTAAGATTAAATTATGTGACTTTATGAATAGTAATGCATGTTTTATGTTGACCAATTATTTGTAGATGAGAAGGCTAGATGACGTTGACCTCTATATTTTCAAGGAATCCATTTTAACAATGCAAAAATTAATCTGAACAACTTTGATGGATAGTTGTTTTCATTAGTTTTAATTATATTATATTGGTTGGACTATCCCTAGTAGTGCCAAGTGCTTCAATACATACCTTCAAGAAGGTTGAAACCCTATGTATTTCTAAAAGGATATATTGTGCATATAATGTAATTATTATGTTTTCATATCAAGGAAAATTCTTAGCGACCACTAAGCATTGTTATGTATTGAAAGGAATGGCTTTGCGATCACTAGGATCAATATTTTCTAGTTATAAAAATAGCAACATAGTTAAACAAGGATAGATGATTGTGATAGAATTACATAATTTAAACCTAAATAAGTATTGTGTCTATTTTTTCCTTGCATATTTTCTTAAAATAAACTTCCAAAGAAAATATACCAAAATGCATGGTGAAGATGAACAAGATTCTCACTCAGGATTAAATGATGAACTTTTTATTACATTGATCTTATCTTCCTGATATACTCTTGATAAACCTCCATTTATATGCTTTATATTATGAGGATCCCCATTTCGGTGATTGATAAAATAAAATAAATTATGTGAAGCTTTGTGTGACAGGGAATGAAGGAGATCAAGAAAATCCATATGGTTAAATGGGTCGATGTTTCACTTAATAAAGATTATGGAGGAGCTAGGATTTTGAACTAGGAAAAACAAAATCTAGCTTTAAGTTCTAAATGGGTGTGGCAACTTCTCTCCAATGCTCAAAACATGTATGGAAAGATAGTCAGAAACAAAAAATGGATGATCCTCTTCCAAAGGCTATTATCATAATTAATTAGCTGACTAATGAATTGAATATTAATAAATTCATAAGTTAATAAATTAAAGCATTGGAATGTGGTTTGTCCTTGGCTAATTAATTGAATAGTAATGAATTAATCATTGAAGGTGACTCAAATATTATTATTAATTTCGTCATCAAAAATATGTCCTTGGTAGGGAAAAGAAATCTTGTGTGAATAAAATTCCTTTTTATGTTTTCATTAATTCCAGATTGGTCCTTAAATCATATCTATGGGGAAGATAATAAAGAGGGGGATTTTTTAACAAATTGAGGGACTAACCAAGAGTTTTGTGATAAGACTGGTAATAAATAATTTTATTGGCCGGACTTCATCACCTCTTCCAATAAAGGTTGATATTAAAGTCCAGAGAAATATTTTATTAATTACAAGCATGCAATAACATAGTAACTCCATATATTAATTCAACCATTATCTCTTATTTTCGTACCTTTTGGGTTTCTTTAACTACATTTTATTTCATCTGTTGTGGATCATCCATTATTTCTTTTGATGTAATTCTCAGCTTCGGTGCATGAAATGATGTTTTATACCGAGATTTTGCAGCTTTGATTGAAATATATTTTAAGGATTGGATCATAGAAAGATATGATTTCTATTAAGGGAGTTCTCAGAGTTGATTATCTTTCTCTAGAGGGTCTCTTGAGGGTTAATATGGAAGGTACATCAAATTTAATTTTTCATCCAATTATTAAACATTTGGCGAAGGGTTGGGATTTGGAGATGGGTTGTTACTGGATCCAACCAACTTATAGGGTTGGAATGTAATTTAAAATAGATAAAAAATAAATTGCGTCATGGCCCATGATTTCTAAGGCTTGTTATATCAAGGAATGTTTGTTGGATTGGTCCATTTCTGGAGAGTTATACAATCAATTTTACGTCTTAATGCGTTTCATAGATGTTATGGATAACTTTAGCAAGAGCCTAATAGGGGGATCCAATTTGGTCCACTTTCCTTACCTAGATGCTCTGTGTTCTCCACTGCAACTAGAATCAGATCATTGCAATCTTCTTTGTAGCCAAGGTAATGAGGCATGTGATTGGTTAAATAGTTATGCTACTTCAGGAAAAGGTCATCTTTTTCCGGAATCGACTACGACTCCTATTTACTTGCCTGTTAAAGTGGAGATTCTTGATGCATCATCTAATTCAAATAAATAAATGTTTCTAAAATATGTCATTATGTATATTTATTTTGGTTGTTATATAGTGTTGTTAGTTCCATAGTAATCGAATCATCTGGTCTATCTTGTTGGTCTGCAATTTTTTTTTGTATTCCAAACCACTTGTGTTTTTGGCATAGTATCTTATGTTGTTTCAACAAACTATTGTTGGATTATTTGGTTTTTCAAATTGATACTATCCTTATATATTTAATTTAAATGGAAAATGACCCTTCAACCCTCCTTTAATTATAAAATACAAGGAATCATTAATAAAATTATTGTCTATGGATTCCACAAAGAAATTTAAACAATTAATCGCTATTAAATTTGGCCCACGTATCCAGTTCGCTAATTCTTCATTCAAATAATTAATAATTGTCTTGTATAGAATTTAATGTATAGGTTAAAGGCCTCATATCTCAGATGGTCATTATGATGTAATACATACACGCGAGAGGGATATAGTATTATGTTGTTCTTATAAGATATATTGTGTATAACACATATGTAATTTTGGTTCACTTCAAGGAAAATGATCAGTAAGCTATAAGATTTATTCCTTGCATTTGGTCTTAGCATCTGTTATGCTATTCCATTTAATTGAATTTAAAGAAAATAAATGCATGTTTTATGTTGTTAATTTTTTGGTAGACAAGAAGACTAGTGGACACTAACCTCTATATATTCTAGGATTCATTTCTAGCAATGTAAAAATAATTTGTATAGCTTTAGATACCCTCTAGAGGGATAAAGCATTTTTTATTTCTCATAATATATATTGTTTATAACACAAATTTCAAATCATATTGTATAAAGGAAAATTCTTAATTACCATTAGGCTCAATTACTTATTAAAATCAATGATTTCACAGACACAAGGTTCAATAGTTTATTATTTTTAAATTAGTGATAAAATAAAAAACAAATAATGGACTACCATAGCGTCTGCTAGGATCCTAACAACCATTAATATCAATTCTTTGTTATGTTACACCAAAAAAATATAACAATCTTTGACCTTAGGGGCCGCTTGGATTCGAAAATATTTTTAGGCTTCTAATATCATGCATTAGGATTTGAATATCATGTTCACACTAGTGTCCGCAAGGCTTAATATTTCATGTTCGAATATGTGTATTAGGGAAAATTGTTAATATTTGTCTTGTCTTCGAATATTTGTTATCTTGTCTTGTCTTATAATTTCAAAGAATTGAAGTAAACATCAACCCTAACAGTCACTAGTCTTCGATTATCGTATTGTAAAATCTAAAAATAATAATGGAGATTAGTCTAGTTTTTAATCGATTCATTTCTATTTATCTTGTATGCAAGACACCAATTATCCTATCTACTACTAATATCAAGTCTTTGTTATGTTTCAACAACATTACGTAATAATCTTCAACCTTAGCAGTCACTCGGCTTTGAATAATATGTTAGGATTTGAATATCATGTGATATACTTTGAATATTATACTGAACTTAATGGCCACTAGGATTAAAATTTCATTTTGGAATATGTGTATCAAGGAAAATCGTTAAGTTTTGTCTTGTCTTGGAATATTTGTTATCTTATCTTATCTTGGAACATCAAATAATTGTAGTAAGATCGTTAGTCTTGTAAGATCGTATTGTAAAATATAAATATAATAATGGAGATTAGCTAGCTTTTCAGTGGAGTCGTTAGTAATTGTTTTATATGTAACTAAGCACTTATCCTAATGGCCGCTAATGTAAATTATTTGTTATGTTTCAGAACGCTATGTAATAATCTTCAACTTTAGTGGATGCTAGGTTTCAAATATCATGTGATAGAATTTGAATATCATGTAGTACTTAGAGGTTTTTAGGCTAAACATTTCATGGTGGAATATGTGTATTTAGGAAAATCATTAATATTTGTCTTGTCTTGGAATATTTATTGTCTTGTCTTGTCTTGAAATATCAAATACATATAGTAAAAATCCATCCTAGAAATCGCTAGTATTTTACTATCGTATTGTAAAATTTAAATATAATAATGGAGATTAGTTCAGTTTTTAGTTAGTCGTTACTAATTGTCTTGTACGCAAGACAAAAATTATACTAGAAGAAGCTAATCTCAATTTTTTTATGTTCCACTAACACAATGTAATAATCCTAGACCTTAGCATCTGTTAGGATTAAAGTATAACGTGATAGAATTTGAATATCATATTGAACTCAACAGCATCTAGGATTCAAAATGTTTTTTGTAATATGTGTTTTCAGGAACATTGTTAATATTTGTCTTGTCTAGGAATATTTGTTGTTTTGTCTTGTCTTGAAACATCTTGAAGAAATGTAGTAAACATGAACCGTTGAAGTCTCTAGTATTTGAAGATCGTTTTGTAAAATATAAATATAATAATGTATCTTAGTTTAGTTTCCATTCGGTTCATTACTAACTATATTTAATGCAAGGAAATAATTATCCTAGCGGGCATTAATCTCAAGTATTTGTTATGTTGCACCAACATTATCTAATAATATTCAACTATAGTGGACGTTAGGATTTGAATATTATGTTAGGATTTGAATATCATGTGATAGAATTTGAATATCATGTTTTACTCAATGAATTCTAGGCTTAAAATTTTGTCATGGAATATATGTATTCAGGAAAAGCATTAATATTTCTCCTTTCTTGGAATATTTTTTGTCTTGTCTTGTTTTAGTATATCAAATAAATGGAGTAAACATCCACCCTAGTTGTTGCTAGTATTTTAATATCGTATTGTAAAATATAAATATAAAAACGGATATAAGTTCAATTTTTAGTCAAGTTATTACTAATTGTCTTGTATATAAGAGAAAAATTATCCTGGCAGTCACTAATCTCAATTATTTGTTATGTTGCACCAAGGAAATGTAATGATCTTCGACCTTAGCGGCCATTAGGATTATAACATCATTTTAGGCTTCAAATATTATATAATAGAATTTGAATATCATATTGAACTCAACGACCACTAGGATTAAAATTTCGTTTTGGAATATGTGTATTTACGAGAATTGTTAATATTTGTCTTGTCTAGGAATATTTGTTGTCTTGTCTTGTCTTAGAACATAAAATAAATGTAGTAAGAATCCACCATTGCGGTCGATATTCTTTGAATATCGTATTGTAAAATATAAATATAATAATGTAGCTTAGTTTTTTTTAGTTGATTCGCTACTAATTATTTCTAATAAAAGACAAAAATTATCATAGCGACCGCTAATATCAATTATTAGTTATGTTGCATTAATGAAACGAAATAATATATGACTTGAGCTTTCGCTAGGCTTCACATATCATGATACAAAAATCTCAATATAATAATGGTGCATAGCTTGGTTTTCTAGTGAGTTATTAGTAATTGTATTGTATGCAAGGAAACTAATATCTTAGAGGTCGCTAGTCTCAACTCTTGTTGGAATACATGTATTCATGAAAATATTTAATATTTAGTATTTGTCTTGTCTTGGAATATTTACTACCTTGTGTTGTCTTGCAATACAAAAGCAATGTAGTAAACGTCTAGCATAGTGACCACTAGTATTGGAATATGGTATTGGAGAATTTTAAAATGATTACTTTAGCTTGGATTAGTTATCAAGTAAGACGTTACTAATTTTCTTCTACATAAATGTTTTTGACAAAGAACAATTATAACTCCGCAGAAGCTAGGCTAGACAACATTTTTCTTAGTTGAATTTACAAATATATATAAATATATGAATTCAATCATGCATTAATATATTTTAAAAAATTATATATCTCGCCAATCATATGTAGCATAATAAAAATTAAATTATATATAAATATATTATTCTTTGGGTTCACATTTAGTTAGAATTATGTCGAGGAGGATGTGCAAAGCTCTTTGGTTTTTTGGCATAGCATAAGGTTGCAAAAGGAAATATATGTTTATAAATATAATGATTAAAATTTATATGTAAGTGTATACATAATATTATTACCTTTTATTTTACATAAAAAAGATTGATAAAGACATAATATAATGTAGCCAAATTATGAACAAACCTGATATACTGCAAATAATATGAACTTCAAAAGAAAATAGATATCCTTCTTTGTTACTGAATCATGAATTACAATGTTTCCTAAATAGGAAAACAAATCCCAACTCGAGTTTCCAAGAAAAATCTAACTAACTCTAACTAAATCTACTCTAGGTGGCGGAAATTACTATTTTTAGCAATTTACTATAACTTGTTATTCTTAGTAAGTTCTCATGCTTATTCGTACATATACAAAAATTTCCACACATCTTCTACATCCCTAAATTAGATAAATTTCCAACTTTCTAACTCATAATGCAACTAATAGACTAAAATTAACTAATGCCCAAAAATAGGAAAAAAGTGAACTATAACTTAAATCCTAATTTTTGGCCTCAATATGGCGGATTTAGGGCCCAAAAATGTGTTAAAAACTTCCCCCAACTAGTATTTCGGGTTTTTTCTGCATTCATCTCATCGAAACATGTGGTTTAAAAAAAAGCGGACTCAAACGGACACCTGGAGCTCAAGTTATGACCTTGTCAAGTTCCTACTAATTCTGGCGCATCATAATATTTGAACATTTCTACGTGACAAAATGTATATAATTAAATATATATATCAACGCGTAAATTATATAAAAAGTGAACATTGAAATAATTGGTCATGAATATTTAATTCATATTAAGAAAATCATTAAAGGAATTAAAAATTATTAACTAAATATACTAAATCAAACCATTACGATTTTTTAAAAATGAATATGCGAGTGAATTTTTGCAACTGTGGAGACAAGTCATCACTATCGGGGGAAAAAAATCATAGGAAGGAGAACAAAAATAATCTAGATGAAGAAAAATAAGGGAAAATAAGGGAACCCTTTTAATAGAGATGAATACAAAAGCTATGGTCGAACATAAAAAAAAATTCTGAAAGAATAAAAATTATCAAGGGGATTACATTTTCTTCAATTAGGGAAGGACAAAAAATGTGCTTTCAGAAATAGAAATGCATTTTGACAAGAGGATGAAACATAACTTCAAAGGTAGTGGAGGGACTAAACTACACGCCATCAACTAAAGTACACATAGTATAAAATGGATGTTTTTGATAAATATATGTTTTAGTAGTATTTTAAATTATTACGTTCTTGATAATGTCTATGAAATATTTATCTCCTCTCTCAAATGAATTATTTGTGAGATTCTATGCGCAACCTCTTTTGCTTTCATCCTTTATGTGCCTCTTGCTCAGAAATCGAGATTTATAAAATATCATCGGGATTCTTGTACTCGGACATATGATTTATCCACAATCAATATTCTTTTCCTCGTTTGTGCACCCAAAAATAATATTATAATCACTTCCTAAGTGTTCCCTTCAAAAAAAAGCCAGGATTTGAGCACTCAGACCAGTAATTTAGTGCTTGCGAATATTGTATTCTGATTTCAAGAGCTACTTTTTTGTATGTGAAAATAAAAAAGAAACCCTAATATATATTTCTCTGGGGTATTTAATTTTATTTTCAACACATTCAATGAAAGAAATTATGAAAACTGAAAAAATGCAGGATAGGAAAATTTAAAAATTATAATTTCCCCCTCATAAAGTTAAAGTGTGGGATATAGAAGTATCAAATATTTTCATTTAATGTGGGGGATTTCACATGTAGAAATTTGAAGTTATCCCTTAATGTAGCCAAATTATGAACAAACCAGCTATACTGCAAATAATATGAACTCCAAAAGAAAATAGATCTCCTTATTTTTTATCAAATAATGAATTACAATGTTTCCTAAATAGGAAAACAACTCCCAACGTGATTTGCCAAGTAAACTCTAGCTAACTTTGACTAAATCTACTGTAGGTGGCGGAAATTACTATTTTTAGCAGTTTACTAGAACCTACTATTCTTAGTAAGTTCGCATGCTTATTCCTACGGGCATAGAAATTTCCATGCATATTCTACATCCCTAAATTAGAGGAATTTCCAACTTTCTAACTCATAATGCAACTAATAGACTAAAATTAACTAATGCTCAAAAATAGAAAAAAAAATGAACTATAACTTAAATCCTAATTTTTGGCCTCAAGATGGCGGATTTAGGGCCTAAAAACGTGTCAAAAACTTGCCCCAAATGGTAGTTCAAGTTTCTACTATGTTCATCTCATCAAAACACGTGGTTTAAAAAAAACACGGACTCAAATGAACACCTGGAGCTCAAGTTATGACATTGTCAAGTTCTTGCTAATTCTGGCGCATCATTCTCCCCTGCTTGAAAAAAATGCAACTCATGCAAGTTATCTTCTTCAAACTACTTCCATTTATTTGCATCCAACTTCTGAATCTGCCACTCTGTGACCCAAGTATTTTCCTCTTGTTCCAATCCTTTCTAATGTACCAAATATTTGTTGTATTTCACATGTCGCGTGTCCATTGTTTTCTTATCTAGAATCTGATGCACTTCTTCTTTCTTCTTCACTGGAACCTGCCGCCTCCAATCTACTACTTCATCAATAAAATCACCTTCTATACCATCCCCATGAAAAGAATACAAATCTAAAACATTAAAAACTGGAGAAATATCAAAATTCCCTGGTAATTCTACCTCATAAGCATTATCGTTTATTTTTTCATGATTTTACAGGGACCAATCTTCTTGTACTTCAACTTGTTATAGGTTCCTCTTGGAAACCTTTCCTTCTGCAGATATACCATAACCAACTCATCAACTATAAATACCTTTCTCTGTCTGTGCACATCTGCTATTTTCTTATACTTATCATTACTATTCTGCAGCTTCTTCTGCACTTCTTCCTGCAATTGTTGTATATGTTTGGCAAATGCTTCTGCTTCATGATGGGGGAAATAATACTTATTCTAGATGGCACAAAAATAGTTTTTCTACCTCTTAAAGAAGAGAAGAAGGCTGAAAATATTCTTTCTATAAAGGAATTTGTGAAGGAGGCAAAGGCAATTGGTTTTTGTTATGCACTAGTTGCAAATAAGGATGAACTTGTAAGTGCTCAAATACCAATAGAAACATTAGAATTAATAGAAGAATTTTCGAATGTTATTCCTGATGAGCTACCCTATGGATTACAACCCGAAAGAGATATTCAACACCACATTGATTTGATTATACTTATCATTACTATTCTACAGCTTCTTCCACACTTCTTCCTGCAATTGTTGTATATGTTCGGCAAATGCTTCTGCATCATCACTTACTCTACCATCAACTAGTAGCTATACCAAATATAACACCCCATTTGGATTACTCCCATACACAATTGAAAATGGCAACTTTCCCGTGGATCTGTTAATGGAACTATTATATGCAAACGCAGCTTATGGTAATGCTAAGTCCCATTGTTTTGGCTTTTCCCCAACAATGCACCTTAACAGGTTTCCCAAACTCCAATTTACCACCTTTTTTTCCCATCAGTCTGAGGATGATAGGTACTGCTGAACTGTAGTTGAGTTCCAAATTTCTTCCATAAAGTCCGCCATAAGTGACTTAAGAACCTTGTGTCCCTATCTAAAGTAATGGTTTTTGGAACACCATGCAAACGAACAAATTATCTAAAAAACAAATCTGCTACGCCTGTTGCATCACTTTTTTTCTTGCAGGCAATAAAATGAACCATCTTAGAAAACCTATCAACAACCACAAAAATTGAGTCACTACCTCATTGTGTTTTTGGTAATCCCAAAACAAATTCCATACTCAGATCTATCCACGACCCTTTAGGAACAAGCAATGGCATATACAACCCTGTATTTTGTGTATTGCCTTTCGAGACTTGGCAAATTCGACATCTCTCCACATATCTTACCACATCTCTTTTCATCTTTGGCCAATAGTATTTGTCTACTACCAAGGCTATCATCTTATCTTTACCAACATGCCCATCTAACCCTCTGCTATGCAACTCTTTCACTATATTCTCTCTCATAGACCTAACTGGAATACATAGTTGGCATCCCTTGAATAGGTAGCCATCTTGTAAAATATACTCATCCATGACATCTCCTACATAGTCTAACAATGGAATAATTAGTCTTTCAACAATATCCTTAAATCAGAATCAGAAGAATACAAACCCTTTATTGCTTCAAAACCCACCACCTCATTTTCCATAGTGGTAAACAAAGTCACACGCCTACTCAATGCATCTGCAACTTGATTTTGTTTTCCAGATTTATGTTTTAGAGAAAAAGTATATCCCTGCAAAAATGATACCCACTTTGCATGCTTACTATTCAACTTCTTTTGGGTATTCACATACTTCAGGGCTATGTGGTCTATAAATAACACAAACTCCTCAGGCACTAAGTAATTCCTCCAATGCCTTAATGCTTGTACAATTGCATAAAATTCCACATCATAAGTAGAGTAGTTATTTCTTACCTCATTCAATTTCTCACTAAAGAAAGCTACTGGCTTTCCTCCTTGACTTAGATCAACTCCATTCCCCACATGTGAGGCATCACAATCAACCTCAAACACTTTATCAAAATATAGTAGTGCCAAAATGGGTTCCTCTGTCACCTTCTTCTTCAAGAATTAAAAACTATCCTTAGCTGCCTATGTCCACAAAAACTCCATTCCTTTTGTGCAATATGTTATAGGTGCTACAATACTGCTGAAATTTTTAATACATTTTTTGTAAAATGTTGTTAGACCATGAAAGCTTCTTACCTCTGTTATACTCCATGGAGTATGCCATTCAATAATTACCTTTATCTTTTTTGAGTCCATCTGTACCCCATCTGCTGAAATAATAAAGCCCAAGAATACAAAACTCTCTTGCATGAATGTGCACTTCTTCATATTTTCATAGAGTTTCTCTTTCCTTAACACTTCAAATACCAACCTTAAATGCCTCAAATGTTATTCTTTTGTTTTACTAAAGATCAAGATATCATCAAAATAAACCACAAACAACTTACCATTATACTCCCGTAGCACAGTGTTCATTAATCTCATAAAATTACTAGGTGCATTGGATAACCTAAATGGCATCACCAACCACTCATATAATCCATTTCATGTCTTGAATGTTGTTTTCCACTCATCTCCTTCTCTGATCCTAATCTAATGATAACCACTTCAAAGATCAATTTTGGTGAAATACTTATACCCAGCAAACACATCCATCATATCATCAAGGTGAGGTATTGAGAACCTATACTTGATTGTAATTTTATTGATCTCTCTTCTATCCGTGCACATTCTCCATGTTCGATCCTTCTTTGGGGTTAATAAAGTTGGGGATGCACATGGACTCATGCTCTCCCTTACGAACCCCTTTCACACGAGCTCTGCCACTTGCCTATTCAACTCTGCATGCAATGTCAGGCTCATCCTATAAGCCACTTGATTTGGGAGTGAAGACCCTGGAATCAAATCAATTTGGTGTTGAATATCTCTTTTGGGTGGTAATCCATCTAGTAGCTCATCAGGAATAGCATCCAAAAATTCTTCTATTAATTCTGATGTTTCTATTGGTATTTGAGCACTTACAAGTTCATCCTTATTTGCAACTAGTGCATGAAAAAAACTGGTTTCCTTTTCCCCCTTCACAAATTCTTTTACAAAAAGCATATTTTCAGCCTTCCCCTCTTCTTTAAGAGGTAGAAAAACTATTTTTGTGCCATCCTTCCAGAAAGCATAAGTATTATTTCCCCCATCATGAATAACTTTTCTATCAAATTTCCATGGTCTTCATAGCATCATATGACATGCATCCATAGCAATAACATCACACCAAATCTCATCCTTATAATTGTTCCCAATAGAAAATCTTATTAAACATATCTTATCAACAGTAACTTCATTACCCTTCTTAAACCATGCAATACGATAAGGGTTAGGATTCTTCTCACAATGTAGACCCAGTTTATCAACCATCTCATTTAAAACCATGTTCTCACAACTACCACCATAAATAATAACATTACATACCTTTCCTCCTGATGTGCATCTTGTTCTAAAAATATTTGTATGCAGCCATGCATCCCCCTTGACCTCCTTTCTTGGAGCAATCATCATCCTCTTGATCATCAAAGTTTCTCCAACATCTGGTGGAATTTCTAGGTCCTGTTCATCTTCTACTTGTTCAGCTTCAACAAGATTTACTCATAGAGCATCTCCTTGCCTTTTTTCATGTGTATAAGTATGTGGGCATTCAAAATCCCAATTCCCTTCTTCACCACATCTGTAACAAACAAATGGTCTTCGTGGAGCCTCCCATCCTCTATCGTCAGCATATCCTCTACCCCTAGAAAATCCTCTTCCTCTTTGTTGATTCTAGAAATCTTGTCTCGTATCCTCTTGCTTTTCCAATCCACGAGATGATTCTCCCCTACCTTGGCTAAAACCAGCTCATCCTTGAAAGGAAGATGAGGCCCCTCTATTCATTCTAGGTGATCTCCTTAAACTTTGACAATTTTGTTTTTCCTTATCCTTTAAGGCTAATTGATAGGCATCCTCCATGCTTTTAATCCTATGCATACTTATCTCATCTTGAATAGAAAATTTTAATCCATTAACATACCTTACGGCCATTTATTCCTCAATTTATTCATGCTCTACATGAATGGACAACTTGTAGAACTCATATGTGTATTCTTGCACTGTTTGTAAGTTGTGTCTGAGATTCTGAAACCTCCTGTAAAGGGTTTGTGCATAATCCACAGGGAGAAATTTATCTTTCAGCTTCTTCTCCATCTTACTCCACGTCCTAATTCTTTCTTTCCCCTTTCTTGACTGATCTTTCTGTAGGTGATTCCACCATAACATAGCATGACCTTTCAATTTTTTGCATGCAAATATTATCTTCTTTTCTTCTGACATAGCCTTCCACTCAAAAAAAATTCCCATGCTAGTCAACCAGTCTATTAGCTCCTATGGTTTTAGACTACCACCATATTCTGAAACATCAACTCTTATCCCATCATTCTTTCCTTCTAATGCTCGAAGCATCCTTTCTTCAAAAGCTAATGGTGGTGCTTGCATTTCCTCCTCTTCACAAACTTCTTCTTCATCTGTGTCATCTCCACCTTGATTTCCTCTCTGGGTTATCATTGTAGCAAGTGCAACAACTTGTATCTGCAGATCTTGCATATTTCTATTCATCTAGGCAATATTGCCTCCTCTTCCTCTTCCTGCCATTTTTTAAAAAAATACTTCAAACCTGCTCTGATACCAGATAATGTAGCCAAATTATGAACAAACCTAATATACTGCAAATAATATGAACTCTAAAAGAAAATAGATCTCATTCTTTGTTATCAAATAATGAATTACAATTTTTCCTAAATAGGAAAACAACTCCCAACTCAAGTTGCCAAGTAAACTCTAGCTAACTCTGACTAAATCTACTCTAGGTGCCAGAAATTTCTATTTTTAGCAGTTTACTAGAACCTACTTTTCCTAGTAAGTTTTCATGCTTATTCCTACGAGAACACAAATTTCCACACATCTTCTACATCTCTAAATTAGAGGAATTGCCAACTTTCTTACTCATAATGCAACTAATGGACTAAAATTAACAAATGCTCAAAAATAGGAAAAAACCAAAATATAACTTAAATCCTAATTTTTGACCTCAAGATGGTGGATTTTGGGCCCGAAAACGTGTCAATAACTTTCCCTAACTTGTAGGGTTGGTTTCCGCTGTGTTCGTCTCATCAAAACATGTGGTTTCAAATAAAAATGGATTCAAATGGACACCTGGAGCTCAAGTTATGACCTTGTCAAGTTCCTGTTAATTCTGGCGCATCATCCCTCATTGATATTCACATTTAATCAGGGGTATAGAGTGGGATAGGGGTAAATCAAATTTATAAATTTTACTTTAGAAATGAGTGGTACAATGACAAATGTTTCTTTGTGAACTCGCGAGACAATTAAAAATATTAATATAAGTAGTATGCCAAATAAATGATTAGAAAATAGAAGTTAACATTTATATATAGAGGTTTAAAGTTTAATAGAGCAATATATGAACATTTATTATTAATTTTTATCAAATTTGAATTATATATTTTTAAATATAGTGCACGGTAATTAAAAAAAAAATATTCCAATAAAATGTGACACGTGGAAAGTTTCAACTAGGTAGTTAGGTAACAATATAATTGACACAATTATTAACAAATTTTTAATTAGCGATAGAATTATCAAATACTTTTAACCTCTGTAAATCCACTATATTAATTTGTAAATGTGAACCACTAAAATGTTGACACCTAGCATGAAATTTATAATATATCTTGTGATTATCAATATTTTGGTGTTAGTTACATTTTACACTTGAAAAACTAAAACATATTTTTTTATTGCACAAGAATTTCATATCAACTTATAGATAGGAAAGAACTTAGTGACCACTAAGCTCCGTTATAATGATTTTTTTCCAACACCGGATTTAAAATAATAATTCCTTGAATTTTAGAGGACACTAAGATATTATTTTTAATAGGTGTTAATGAACAACTTTGCATGTCTTATGTTGTTCATATATTTTTCGAGGAGAATCCTAGTGTCTGCTAGCCTCTATAAGCCTTAGGTTTCCTTTCCAGCAATGTAAAAAACTATATCTATAGCTTTGGATCGCTAGTATTTTTCATTAATTATAATCGTATCATATTGGCTATAAAATACCTTTCATAGCCAAATGCAACACTACATACCCTTGAAAGGAATCACAACTTATATATTTCTCATAGTTTATATTTTGTATAACACATAATTCATATTAGTTAATATCTAGTACAATTCATAGTGACCACTAAGCTCCATTTCTTGCGTAAGATCAAAAAATAGTTCATATTAAAGAAAATTCTTACTGAACGAAAAGTTCAAATACTGATAGAAAGGAATGAGTTGGCGAGAGCTAGGCTAAAAAATTTCTAATTTAAAACATATCTCTCGAATAATAATTCATAGTAATAGATATTAACAATTGCTATGAATTTTCCATATTATATTTTATGAGAAATATGTGAGAAATGTTGTTGGGGAAAGCTGCATTAGTAAATTGTGTATGATAGCATTATGTTCTAATGGAAAAATTTAAAGTACAATTATGTTTGTGTCATCATAAAAACATTTTGTTCATAGTAGCGACACCTAGGCTCACACATTTGCATCTTTTCTTCTTTATACACATAGGTGTGCATCAAAGAAAAAGATTAGCGACCACTAAGGAATAAATTAGCATCCGCTAGGCTCAAATGATTCTTAATTTTTAAAATAGAGATCACAAAACTAATCATAGAATTATATCTTAGCAGATGATAGGAATTTTCCTTTACTTATTTTTATGGAAAATATTTGTGTAAGGGAAATTTCGTACTTTCAAAGGATATGGATGGTTTTCCCTAGTTGGTAAATAAATATGATTATTAACAAAATTTATAGGGTACTCCTACAATATCATGATGTGGAGACATGTCATATTAAATTGGCCAAAATTAAAGTTCAATTCAAATTTTGTGTTTCTTGCCACTATTTTCTTAGCTTAGGGGTTGCTTGGGTAAGACCTATGCATGTGATATTTGTAATACATGTCAGTTTGAATTAAAGAAAGTTCTTAGTGATGGCTAAAGATCAATTTTTTATTTAATGTTGTGCATTTACAAATAAAGGAGCAAGCCAATATATAGGCTGTGGGAGGAGAGAAGGAGACAGTTAGATAGATAATTGTCTATAAACAACAACTAGAAATGTTTTAACATAATTTAACTAATGCACTAACATTCCCCCCTTAATACATTTCTCTTACAAATGCACCCCCTGAAAAAATCAAACTTCACCTTGCCAAGCGGCTTGGTGAGAATATCTACAACCTGAAAATCATTAGGGCAGTACTAGAGCCGAATTTGGTGGTTCAAGAACTGTTCACAAATGTAGTGACATTCGACCTCAATATGCTTTGTTCATTCATGAAAAATAGGATTCTTCACAAGCTTTAACACACCTTGATTGTCACAATGAATGATGGGAGGTTTTTCTTCAAGAATCCCTATATCTGCAAGAATGCAATGTAACCAAATCACTTTGCACATAGCTCCTTGTGTGGCGTGGTATTCAGTCTCAGTGGATGAGAGAGCAACAATAGTTTTATTTTTGCTAATCCATGAGATAGGTCCAGATCCGAGATGAAAAACATACCCTGAAGTAGATTTTCTGTCATCAATGGATCCTGCATAGTCTGAGTCTGTATATCCCTGTAAGAAGAACTGAGTGTTCTTCTGATACTCTAGACAAAAGTCAATTGTACCTTAGACATATCTCAACACATGCTTTACTGTTATCCAATGACATTTCTTCGGCTCTTGCATAAATCTGGCGAGATAGCTCACTGCAAAGTAAATATCTGGTCTGGTATAAGTCAAGTAAATGAGACTCCCCACAAGCTACCTGTAGTGAGTGCCATCTACCTATGGTGAATCCTGGAATCTAGATAATTACAAACCTTTTTCCATAGGTTTGGACATTGGTTTACAATCTGACATTCCATACTTTTCCAGGAGTGTCTTGGCATATTTCATCTGGGAGATGAAGATATGATTCTTCTTCTACCATATCTCTAAGCCAAGATAGTAGTGAAGTAGCCCCAAATCGGTCATGTCAAAGGATTTCTTCAGATCATTCTTTACATCATCCAAAATATTTTTCAGAACTTCCTGTGATCACAAGATCATCTACATACAAAACTATAATGACAATCTCTATTCCTACCTTCTTGATATACAAATTTGTATCCGAGGGGCTACGAGTGAATCCATGCTACAATAGGTGATCATTAATTTTTATATACCATGCCCTAGGTTCTTGTTTGAGTCCATAAAGAGAATTTATCAGACAACATACCTTGTGTGGTTGATGCTCGTCTACAAACCCTTTAGGTTGGGCCAGGTATACTTCTTGTAGATCATCATTCAGAAAAACAATCTTGAGATCCATCTATTGAAGTTTCCATCCATTTTGTGCTGCCAGTGCATAGACAACTCTAATGGTTTTGATCTTTGCAGTGGGTGTAAAGGTCTCGTCATAGTCAATTCCTTCTTGTTGAGCATAACCCTTTGTAACAAGTCATGCTTTATGTTTTTTGATTGAACCATCTACCTTATATTTTTTTTTGAAAATCCATTTGCAACCAATGGATTTCTTACCTAGAGGCATATCGACAAGTTCCCATGTCTGATTCTGAATTAGGTAATCACATTCAACATCTATAGCCTGTTTCCATTGTGGTTCGTCTAATGCCTCACAAACAGTGTCAGGTTTGGTGCTATCAACAACTGAACTCATGAGTGCAAAATTTACCTCATGTCTGGCTTGAATTCATGTTCTGACTCCCGTATAAATACCTGGAAGTGAGTTTAGGTGTGCATCCCTAATAGTATTCTGGACCCATTTCAGACATTGGTGTTGATGTGAAGATGTGTTTTCCAGGGTACCTAGATCAATCAATAAGTCTCCACTCAGCTCTTCTTCTCTCTGAGAAGAATCATCTTTCCCATCATCTGGATGTGTGAGCAATCTATGTGATGAGGTTGGTACTGGATCTCCATTGTGTGGTAGGGAATCAAAGGATGACTCATCACTCACCACATCTCGACTCTCGTAGATTTTCTTCATCTCAGGATCCATGAAATGATATGCATTTGAGGTAGTACTATACCCCAAGAAAATACATGGTAGTGTCTTTGGATTGATCTTCTTCCTTCTCTCATCTATAACATGCATATATGCAGTAAAACCAAAAAATCTCAAATGATGAATAGAAGGTTTACGACCAGTCCATACCTCTTCTGGTGTCTTGTTCTACAAGATCTTCGTGGGTGCCTGGTTGAGTAGATACACTACTATCTGGACTTCTTCTACCCAAAAATGATCCTCCAACTTGGTAGTGGAGAGCATACAACGAGCCATCTCCATGACAGTCATGTTGTGTCACTCAGAAATCCCATTTTTTTGAGGTGTATAAGGTGCAATCAGATGTTGTTGAATGTCATGTTGATTTAGGTATGCTAAGAACTTCTTTGACACAAATTCCCCCCCTCAATCTGAGTGGAGGAGAAGGAGAGGCTTCTTACACTATCTAGTGGTGTGCTGGTAAAAGGTTTGGAAATTGGCAAATGCCTCACTCTTCTTCCAGAGAAAATATACCCACATTTTCCATAAATAATCATAAAATGATGAGCTGGAAGTACTCAAAACCTTGGAAGCTAGCTGGTAGGGGTCTGCACAGATCAGTGTGTATGAATTGAAGATGCTCCATATAATGATAAGAGCTCTGTTTTAATGGACCTCTGTGTTGTTTACCCGCAAGACATCCCAAGCAAATAGGTAAGGAATGGGAGAGTGGAGGAAGCCCTCTTACCATTTCCCTGGCACTGAGCTAATGCAGAGCCCCAACAGAAAGATGACCATATCAAAAGTGCCATAGTGTAGTGGACTCCGCTGTTGAAGTAGAGAGAGAAATGCTAGATGAAGTGACCACATCCAGTGTAAATAGAAGGCCCTTCAGAAATGCTTGAGTAATTACTAAGTCTCCATAGGAAATGATGTAGGACTTGACCCCTTTCTCAACAAAGAATTCAACTTGCATTCAATAGTTAAGAAGTTGACTCATAGAGAAGTGATTTGAGGTCAAACCTGGAACATATAGCACCTTCATGAGTATACATCTTCATGTTCCAAGAGGAATGATGACATCACCAATCCCGACCGCAATATACTCCTAATTTCCTGCGATGATGATCTGATCTCTAGTGGGTCGGTCACTCAGGGTATGGAACAACTTCTTATTGCTAGTCATGTGTTTGTTGGCACCCAAATCAATCAACTAGACACTTTCTGACGGATGTGAAGTCTGTGAAACTATGACAATGTCATGATGAGTTGTGTCTAGAACCTCTTCATCAGAGGTGGCATCCTGCTGGGCAGTAATGTGACCCTTCTGCCTCTTATTACGAGCACACCATCGGGATTTCTTAGAATATCCTTGGCCATAAGTGCTCTCTTCGCCATAGTTTTCATACTTGTGACCATTGTAATAACAGTTCGTAGTCGTGTGCATATCCGTGGAGAAAATGTGGCACCATCAATCCTCCTTGTTTTTTTTTTGCTTCTGAGGTGGCCGATTTGGTGGCAACTGAGAAGGTTGCTGCTAAGGATGCTGCTTCTAATTCTGGGGGGCTAATTTCCCTTTCTGAGGCTTATGCTTTTGCCTCATGATGAGAGCCTTGTCTTCGAAGGCTTCTTGAACATTCTGCATGACTTCTTCCTGCTGGACATAATTCACCAGTGTGGCAAAACTCACCTCCTGTTGAGTGATGGTCAACGTGGTGATTAGTGTCTGAAACCGAGAAGGAAGAGCTCACAAGGTGAGTAGGACTAGCAATTTTTCATCCACTGGTTCACTGAGAGCAGAAAGTTTGGCGTGTAACTCAGCCACACACCGCAAGAAGGCTTATACTGATTCACCATCATGTATACACATCATTTGAAGCTTTTTATGAAGATGTAACTTCATCATCATATTATTGGCTTCATATATGGTATACAACATGGTCCATGCTTGAGAGGAAGTGGTTGCTTCCCCAATGTAAGGTTGAACCTCATCAGAAAGGCTCATAGTGATAAGCATTAATGATTTTGCATCGGCCTTCTCACGCTTAGCCAACAGATCAACATTTGTGGGAGGGGCATCTTTACCAGAAATGATCCCCCAAAGATCTTCAAACTGAAGAATCATCCGCATCTTGGTTTTCCATGTGGTGAAATTAGGCCGTTTTAAGAGTTGGGCATTGGATAGCAATATTTTTGGAGCAAACATTGTTGGGTGTTGCACACTACACTTTTCACTTTGGGATTCTGATCAACGTAGGATTATTCTCTACTTTAGATATGCAACCAAATGCTAGAAAAAAATACTCGCAATGCACACCACATCTACACGTTCCAACGCGAAAAATCAATATGTCTTTAAATCACCATGCAATTCTTCTTTCACGAAAAAGAAATACTGCCATGTTTGTTGTAGGTCACTTTTCTTTCCTTCTCATAGGTTCCAACACACAAATACTGCCTTGTTTGTTACATGTCTCTTTCGTCTCCTTGTCATAGGTTCCAATAAGAAATCAATGTAGGTTGCAGATCTTCACATGCTTAGAAAAAGACAAGTCATATATTTTCTTGATAAAAAAACTCCAAATGACTTTGGCAGATGTCTCAAAGGCAGGTCACTAGTCATTTTAATCTCCACGCAACTTCATGTTGGCAGGTCACTTTACTCTACTTCTATGCAACATGCAATCTCCTTCAAAAAAAGAAAAAATATGTCATTCTTGCAATGATCAAAACACCTCGCTGCAGTCTGATCACACCACCACATTTCCTCAGCAAATTATCCATGCACAGCACATTCTCTTGCTCTCCTTCAACATACGTCACTACAAAAGAAAGTGGATAATATATTCCACACAAGTCTAGTCACTGTAGCCTTCCTTGGTCACTGGTCACTTATCTCCATGCCAGGCCAAGTCTCCATATTGCTTTGCTCTTCCATGCAGGTAGAGGAATGGGACGGCTCTAATACCAATGATGGCCAAAGATCAATGTTTTATTTAATGTTGTGCATTTACAAATAAATGAACAAGCCAATATATAGGTTACGGGAGGAGAGGAGACGGTTAGATAGATAACTATCTACAAACAACAACTAACAATGTATTAACATCGTTTAACTAATGCGCAAACACTTAGCGTCTGCTAATTCTAGAAAAAAAACAATTTAAAATAACTATCAAATACATGTAATCCATATTAACCTCACTACATGTTTCTTAATTTTAACTTTGAGGAAATAATATTATCTTGGGTGTGCCAAAACTTAATTATGACAAAATTGAAGATGAAGTTTGTGCATGTGTTCCCAAACCACCACATGAAAAGGGGATCGTTTGGGTTTTTTTATTACGTATTAGTGTCAGACATGCATTTGATTTTATTTTATTTTATCCACAAGCATAGGAGTGTGTAGTGGCATGGAATTGATAATAGTAACACCACCAAACTCAACACGTGAATGTTGTTCAACATATTTTCCCACAAACAACAAGAATATTTGGGGAAGTGAGGGCATAGTGTAATCAGTTTTGAAACGTACCTTATTTTGGGTACAGACTCTTACGTGTGTTTCTTCCAATGGAAAATATGTGGTTTTCCTAGTCTTAACTCACCCTTTCACCTAATTTTTGCAACATGGAATATGAGCATGGTGTGAGACCCACATAGACAAATTTGAGAATTGGAAATGGGAATGGGATGCCTAAATTTTTTTGTAGTATTTCCTTCCTATTCTACAATGCATCTAGGGAACCATTCGATGAATGATCATAAATTATATTTATGGGAAAGGTAATATCTTCCCTAGAGGTCACTAATCGCCTACCCTTCATAACATAAACACTCCCCTATCTAGATGTAATATTTTGAAATTTTCTTAGAAATACTATAAGTAGAGAGATTCAAATAATTCATGCTCTTCTAGTATGTCAAGCCACTGAGAAATCCTTGTTCAACTGTTATTCAAATGAACTAAAAGCTCAACAATTTTCTGCCATCGTTGTGCCATCACTGAATACTAAAAATCTATAGATTAATATTGTTTTGCTATTACTAAACCACCACCAAAAAAGGGAGATATTTGGTTATTTTAATTCTAATTTAGTGTTGTATAGGAATTTGAGGTCATCTTCTATAACCTTAGGTGTGGGGGATATGTTGTGGACGTATGGGAGTGGGTGAACAACTTACCATAAAATATAGCGAAGTATTTTTATCCCCTCAAATAACGATATGATATTAAGACTCGCTAGACTAATCCAAAATGTAGCCTAGAACCGTGGCTAACCATTCAATCTTATTTAGGAGTTTAGTAACTAAACCCTAATATTTCAATTGAAAAAACCCTAGTTGTTCATTAGATATTCTCACTCGATAGAGAAAAACCGTTATTACTTTGTAGAGGTAGGACATGAAGGAAGAAGAATGGACAAGGGGAAGAAAAGAAAAAATGACACCCAAATTAGAAAAAAGTTGATCAACAAGGATTTAGGAGATGATAAGGGGAATTGGAAATTATTCTAGATCCAAAATGTACCATACAAATGGCCTATGGGGTCCTAAGGAACACAATGGTGGCTCATTCCCTTTACACGCCAAACCTGCGGCAATGTCTGAGGGAGCTAATGAGAAGAAAAAGGCCTCAAAATTTTACCTAGTAGAGGACGTCCCCAAGCCCTGCATCAAAAATAGGAAGCAAAAACCTACCAAGCTCAAGTGCTACTACCAATCGTAATATTATTTTAGGGTTTATTTTTGTAGGGTTTATTTTTAAGGTTTGGATTTTTTATTGGTTTACATGTTGAATATGGTATGATGCGATGTATAGGTCTAGCATTACACCAAGAACTATTCTAATCATTTTGAATTAACAGTGGAAGGGAATGCATTTTCGTTTCCTGAAACAACTTAAATCTGACATTCTTCCTGTCAAATATCTCATCTTTCAAGTTCCATACCAGTCTTTCCCAGTATTTCCCATCCCCTCTTCAATGATTGATCATAAATTACATTTTTGGAAAAGGTAATAAATTTCCTAGCGGTTGCTAATATTTGTCCCTTAAACGCATCAACACTCCCCTAACTGAATGTAATGTTTTGAAAATTTCCCTGAAAGACCATAACCATAGATATTCAAATAATGCATGCTACCACGGTATGTTAAGACACTAGGAAATCCTCCTTTAACCATCATTCGAAGGAGCTTAAAGCTCAACACTTTGCCACCATCATTGTACCAACTCTAGATACCGAAAAAGTTTCATATAGGAATTTGATGTCATCTTTTATAACCTCAGGCATGGGGTGTATTATTGCAGTATGTGAGTGGGTGCATAACTTAGTACTAAAAATAGTGAAGTATTTTGATTCCCTTAAATACCTATAGGGCATTAATAGTCACTAGACTAATCTAACATGTAGCATGAACTATGGTTAATATTTTAATCATATTTATGAGGTTAGAAACTAAACCCTAATATTTCGATTGAGAAAACCATACTTTTTTATTAAATATTTTTTCTTGATATAGCACCAAGGTTATTTCTATGTAGAGGTAGGAAAGGGGGGAAGAATAAAATAGAAGTAGAAGAAGAGAAGAAATGACACCCAAATAAGAAAAAACTTGATCTAAAGGTTACAAGGAGATGATAAGGAGCATTGGAAATTTTTCCATATCCAAAAGAAAACACAAAAGAGGCATCTGGGCTCTCAAGGAACACAATGTCGGCTCATTCCCTCTACATGCCAAGCCCATGGTAGTGTCCAAGGCATCCAATGAGAAGAAGAAGCCCCCAAAAATTTACCTAGCATAAGACATCCCCAAACCCCTCATTAACAAGAGGAAGAATTCTAGGAACATGTGTTCCTACCATTTTATTTTATTCATATTAGATTAGTTACTTTGGATGCATATGATTTCTAAGTCATCCCTTCAACATATTTGAATAATCCCACATGTATGGGAAGTAGTACATTCTTAGATAGGAATTACTATATAAGAAGGTGTTAAGGCTCAATGAAAAATCCAAGAATATATTGTATTGAGATTTATCAAAGGAGGTTTCCCCCTTGAAGAGGCTTGTAATTTAATATAATTTTGAGTTCTTTTGCTTAGTTATTTGTTGCAAGATGTTTTCATTTCTATTTAAATTATTGTGATTGGTAAAATAGTGTTGCAGGATCATCACATCTAGTATCAAAGTACTTTCCATGGCCAAATTGTTTTTCTCTCTGTCATAAAATACAATGATCTTATTCTGCCCACCATATGCTCTCACCTCACCCAAATAAGATCTTGCTGATAAGAAAGTGGTCCATATCTTGTTTGCATTTTGTTTGCACTGTTGCATTCTATTCTGTTGATCTAGTTAGAAGCTGTGAGCTATGCCATTTCCAAAATTATTTTATTTTGTTCACATTATGTTCACACGTATAAGAACTCATTAAATTTCACACAGAAACCTAGCATGTGCATTGGCTACAACTAGGCAACCTTGAAATTTCTAGGTGGTTCTCCCATTCCAAACCGCAAGCCTCAGAAGCCATCCTTCATCATTTTCTAGAGACTATTCTTCTCTGTGTAAAATGAAATTGGTCCAAAATTATTTTTTTCTAGCGATTTAAGGCATAATTTCATTTTTGGATTATGTGTAGGGTCTTAGGTGGGTGCTTGGCAATTCTCCTTCTCACAAATGTAATATTGGAAATTCAATTTTTTAGCCATATCTTTCATATTGTATCTCCGTTTTCCATAAAATTTTCCTGGAACACCCATAATCCTAGTCTGCACATTTTATACATTGAGATTCCAAGCCGCAATTCCACTTCTATTACTCAAAAATCATAATTTTCAATTATTTTAGGGTTTTCCATAACTTATTCATTTTTACGTGATTGCCCTAAAATTTGCACACATTCTTCCTTTCACTATTCTAATCCTTTTTGCCTTAAGAAAAAAAAAATCAGTT
Source organism: Taxus chinensis (assembly GCA_019776745.2). Taxonomy (NCBI): domain Eukaryota; kingdom Viridiplantae; phylum Streptophyta; class Pinopsida; order Cupressales; family Taxaceae; genus Taxus; species Taxus chinensis. The sequence goes on from CM034150.1 coordinate 291,595,184, forward strand.
CTTACCATTACAGCCCCCAAATTACAATTTTCCTCCATCAAAATTTCCTAGAAAGTGCCAAAAACCCCATCCATGTCCATTATGTTGGTGCTCAATTTGATCTTGCCCCATTTTCTCTACAAATCCTTCAATCTGTAGGCTCTATCGTATTTTATATTTCCCCGAATGGATGCGTGAAAGGTTTTCTTCATTTGTATGTTGTTGAAGATCCTTCTCCATGGGTGTGGATCACATTTGGGCCTTGTATCACTTCCAAAAAAATTTTCCTTAAAGAAAGATTCAATTCTAGGAACAAATGGTGAAGTTCCCCTGCATCTTACTGTTTGATGGGCGTGTTTCCCTGTCAAATTATATCTCATCATTTTCCACAACATGGTCTCTTTTGATTGGATGAGGCACGTCAGCTCTATTTTATAACTTGTAAATTTTACCATGTTTGAAAAAAGATCAATTTGGCCCCATGGCTTCGTTGAGTTCTAATTGGCTAGTAAAATTTAAAAAGGTGGAGAAAATTTCTCTTTTTTTCCCCGAAGGTGTATATGTGTTCATTTTTAATTGGATAAGGGTTGACGGGTCTTTTTGGTGAAATTTTCCACTTTGGTAACATTTGTAAAAAATATCTATTTGGCCCCATAGCCCTGATAGTCTCTAATTGGCTATTCAATAAATATGAAGTGATAGGGAAAAAGTATTACTTTAAACTCAAATATGGACACGTGGCCATACATCAAAAGATAAAAGTGGGGAGGTGGGTCGGTAGAGCGTTTTGAAGTTTTTTTACCTTTTGTAAAAAAGGAGAAAAGTTATAAATTGACCCACAACTCCGATTGAGCCCACATCAAAAGATAAAATCAAGAAGGTGGGTCGGTAGGGGAAATTTTGAAATTTTTCCTTTTTTTAAAAAAGGTTAAAATTGTAAAAATGAGCAGCGACGCCATGAAAGGCCCAGATTAAGCCATGTGTCGAGCCCATATTTCAAAGGTGGAGGGGTGACACAAAATGTGAAAATTACAAATTTTCTCCAGAAGTCATAAAATACAAAAGGAAACCCTAGGCCCACGTCGAATCAAATTTTTCCATGTGGACAACTCTAATCTAAAGTTGAGAAAGGGAAGAATCAACTATTGTTGTGCATTGCATCTGATTTTGCCACCATTTTTACTCCAAAACTCCTGGAGATGCAAATACGCATTGTTTTTCATCGTTTTTTGATTAAATTCCTTGTCATTTTTGTCTGCAAAGTGTAATTTAATGGATTTAGACCTTAATTTTTGATTCCAGGGAATGTAGAGGTTGATATTTTGAAGTTGGAATTGTTCGGGCACTTGCCAATAACACAAATTACTAGAGAAGTTGGATGTAGACCAAAGTTGTAGAGGAAAGAATGGGAAAAGGATGAAATGATGGAGGTTGTAGGTGAAAAGGATGAAAAACATGTTTCCAGAGGAGATGATTAGATGTCCCAGTTAAAACAATGATGAAGATATTTGTAATGATTCACCTTTTTGAACAACTGGCAAACTTTTGTTGCAAAACTATTAAACGCCATTTTCTAGAAATCATGATCAAATATGTAACAAACAAATGTTCCTAGAATATTCTTTTCTTAGGGGTAAATCTTGGATGTAAATTTAGTGTTATAAAAATCATGCTTTAGTCATGCAAAAGGTCGAGGGTTTGAATTCTTATGAGAAAATTTGAGAAAGCCCATCTTCCTGAGAAACAATCTGAGAAACCTGTTAATCTCTTATGTTTTAGATTTGATCATGTCAAGTTGGTTGCAAGTGTACAACCATTGAAAAGCTTTGATATTGTTCAAGGAACCTTCCCTTGCTAATGAATTTAACAAACTTCAAATTAATTTGTGTTAATCTTCAGAAAATTTGTGTCTTCTTTATTTCAGAATGTCTGCAAATAGTATTTCTTGTTCTTATTGCAATCTTGTGTTAAAATCCCTCTAAATCACACAAGATCTCATCCTTGTGATATTTTAGTGGAATTTTCAATTTCATTACAATAAGAGCCTTCATCCTGTAATGAGATAAACAATTTAAAATCACTATACTGTCATTTTTTTGATAAATATTGTCTATAATCCTTTGAGTGTATATTAGGCGTGAGGAACCAGGGGTCTTTAATTTTTAATTGAGGTTTTAGCTCGAGTCTTCGTGTTAAATTCTTGGAGATTTTGTGAAACCGTGTAAATATGAGCCTCCATTGATGCACACCTTCTAGTTGAAATAATATTTTAGCTATTCTGAAGCATTCCGTCATTTAGTTTTCTAATTATTGTGAAGGTTCTCAAAGATCAGGAAAAATCAAGTTTATCCTGCTTAATATCCCACCAAAAATTATTCAAAAACAATGAATCCTACCTAAAATACCCTTATTTTCCCTGTATTTCCACAAATGAATAAATTCTACTACCAAAATATGTAGAAGCAATCAGGATTCCATAATGTCTTTAGTAACCTTAACCTTGTTTAGAAAATATCACCATTCTTTATAAGTGACAACTCGTAAGAGTTAAATCATGGTGCATTGATCATATTTTCTCAAGGTTTCCTTTCAAATTTGTGCAAAGAAGAATATCTTCATTCTCCTTCACCAACAGAGGTTACAAAATGAGTCCTCTCACTCTAGATAAAAGGCACAACCTAAAGTAGTGAGGATAGATCAAATTCTTTTGAGGGTGATATCCATTTCTCCAACATTTGAGTGACAAAGAGCCAACTGAATCACCTCCCGAGCTATAAAACAACATACATGATGATTTGTCTATCTCTAGGCTTCTTGTTAAATCTGTGATATTGCTCATCTTGCAAAGGAGAATAAATTTGGATACCAACACTTTTGGTGCCGTTTCAGGTTATCTTCAAAGGCATTCTTATATTTAGCCTTGGTAATGTTTCTTACATTCTCTAAGTGTAAATATGTTATTTAAATGTCATCCTTTGTTGAGATTTGTAAGATTTACGAAGTTACAATTTCTACCTGCAATATTTCCATTTTTTGTTGGTTTTTTACACTAAGCTTACATCATCAATGTTAAATACGGGTAAAGGAAGGTCAGATCTATGAAGCTTTGCATGAATTTAGTGTTGATAAACATTTGACAGATCAATTTTAGTGCATTTGCATAATTGAGGTGAAAATCCCTAGTGATGACTCCATTTTGAATTAATTTTTGATAAATACCAGTGTCTTAACCTATGTCAATTGAAATTTATCACTAATATTTGCAAAGCTAGAAGGAAGAATATATTTCTTAGTTAAATACCCTACCAAAAGGTTGTCTCCAAAATTGGGAAAGACAAATTCTGAAGGAAGAGGAATCTGGAAAGTTATTGGATATCATAAATTAAGAAAAGAGTTATCAATTATGGAAACTGATTATCATTTCATTACAAATTTCCATACTTCCTCAAGTGCCTCAGAATTAGGTAGTCTTTTTGTAGATTTGAATTCTCCAACTAGAGAGCATCCTTCATTTGCATTTGAAAATTTTGCGTCTCATTCTGTCCCTGTGTTTTCCAAATCTGAAAGGATCTTACAAGAAACAAAGTTTTAAGAGAACATTCATTCTGAGAATTGCATTCATGTACCCCACAAACCCCTCACTCCTCATCATTTTGTTTCTCCCGTAAGATCACCTCCCTAAAACAATATGGCCTAGCCCCCACCCAGACCTTTGTTTGTTGTGAACACTTTTGGTACTATAGATTTTAGAGGTATGGCTGGATATCTAAATGTTGTGCACCAAAATGTTAGAAATAGACTGCCTAAATTTCAAGGAAATAATGCATTTACTAGTGATCAGCACTTAAATATTTTTTTCAATATGATGGAATACTTTGAGATCGAATTTGAGGATGTGTACATAAATTTTCTTATTCATACTTTAGAGGAGGATGCACGGGACTGGTATAAATATTTTCCAGACAACTCTATTTATTCATGGATAGAAATGAAGAATGTTTTTAGATTGCATTATGGAGATAAAATAGACCCTAGGTTTCATTTATCAAAATTTGAAAATATGAAAAAGAATCCTAATGGATTTGTTCATGACTTCAATACAAGGTTCAATAAGACCATGTATAGGATACATGTGATCCTAAGGCTAAGTGATGTTTCCTGTCTAATAAAACACTTTGATGATTTTGATAAGAAGGGTGCTGATTATTTGAGGGATAAGAACCTAGAAACATTGAAGCAGGCCTTAACCATCACTTTGCAGGTTGAAAATAACATCAAGGAAATTGGTAAACATCCTAAGAGAGAAGGCATCAATATGATAAATCCAAAGAATCCTCAGTCAAGTAAAGTTGAGGATCTGGAGGAGGTTGTAAAAACTTTGGCCGAAGATGTTAAGGAAATATCCTATAAACTTGCCAGGGTAGATAAGGGGATTGGACAAGGTTCCAAAGGTCAACACAAGCCACAAGGTCAAGAAATATTTTCCAATCATCCCAGAGGTGATCATAGATAATATTACATGGGTAAATGGCATGTGGGATTAGGGAATAGACAGCCCCAACCCTAGGAAAAAAATTAATGCCTGATCCTTTAGCTTCCAGAGTTGTTTCTATGTAAGAAGCCAATGAAATTGAGTGCTGTGACAAATGCTTCTTGCCACACACCCCATGTGATTAAGAAAAATAATTTGAGGAAGCTGATGAAGACATTGATGATGATGTTTTCATGATGGGGTGCTCTACAAGCTCACGACATGGATAAAATTCGACTTAATTAATCAGTGGTAGAACTGCTGCAAATTTCAGGGATTGCATTCACCAGGTATTACCCCTTCCTCCCTCTCATACTTTTGAAATATATATGGTACAAGCTTTTGAATTGCCTACTAATGATTTTGAATACTTTAGGGCATTAATGATTAAAAATTATGATGGAGGAATCCCTTCTGAGGAGGATAGGCAGTTGTTAATTAATGTTGTGGTTTCCCAAGAAAACGAATATAAAACTAGGACTAAAGTTGTTGAAGGGGAAGGGCCTTGAGCCAAACAAAAAACTCCAGTTCTCACCAATATCCCAAAAGAAACTCCTAAGAAAGATACATCTAGACAAGGCTTTGTTTCCACAAATAGAAATGGTATCCCTGCCCATGCTCAGACCATGAAAACTCCTTTGTTGTTAGATGAGTTTGTTAGTATTCCTCCAAATTTTTCCTTGCCCAAATACGTTCCTTATGACATTACCCAAATCTTGAATCAAATCAAGATTTTTGTTCCAATTGTTGAGCTGCTTGGGATTCTTGAGCACAAGAAAAGCACCTTTGAGTATTTGGGATTGAAAGAAGAAAAGATTACCCAAGGCAGAAATGTAAACAATGTTGAGAATCCTCCTACCATTGTAGAGTTGGAAAAACCCTAAGTGCTAGAAGAACTAGGTGAGCCACCTGAAGTATATTTGGGAACATCCTTGGTTGAGTCCAAGCTGAATGTAGATCCATTTTTCACTACTCTTATTATTAGGGACAAGCTATTACAAAACTGTATGTTTCATTCTGGAGCATCATGCAATGTTATGCCTCTTGAGGTCATGAATGCATTAGATATCAAAGTGACAATAGCTTATGGGAAGTACACTACCATGGATTCCAAATATGTGCCAGTGGTTGGATGTGTCAAGGGTTTGATAGTGCAACTTGTAGACTACCCAGGTAAGAACTTAAAATTAGATGTTGTTATTGTTGATTTCCCTGCCAAATGGGGAATGTTGTTATCAAGAAAATGAGCTGCTAGTGTGGGTGGGAGTGTGTAAATGGATATGTCTTTTTCCACTATACCTATTAAGGGAAGCCTTGTAAAGTTGTATGGTGAAAAGAAGATGCTACATCTCATTGATGATCCCAATAATGTTTCCTATGAAGTGTTATACACTGACATTGATGCTGATAACTTTGTTGGATTTGTTGATGGTAAAGATCACAAAATTGATCAATGCAAGTCTCTTAAACAAGTAGGTTATCCTTGGAATTTGTTGTTTGATAGGGCTTTCTCTAAATTTGGAAATGGTGCTGGTGTTTTTCTAATATCTCCAGGATAGGAAGAGTTTTTTTTCTTTTAAACTCAACTTTGAGTGCACTAATAATATTGCAGAATATGAAGCATTGTTATTGAGTTTAAGAGTTGCTTGGAAATATGGTATTAGAGACATCATTGTTAAAGGAGATTCAGAGCTAATTGTCATGCAGGTTAGAAAATTGTATGCAACAGAAAATTAGAGAATGAAGCCGTATAAGCATGCAGTCTAGGTTTCATTGAAATGTTTGACTCCTTCAACATAATACATCACGATAGGAAGTAAAATACTCTAGTGGAAAAATTGGTTGTATTGGGGTCTAGATTTGAAAATTGTACTATATCCCCTATTGTGAGTATAATATTGAGATATTAACTAGGCCATTTGTTCCTGAAAACGTTGAACACTGAAAAGTGTTCGAAGATGATGCCCAGGTGCAAAGGTTTTTACAGAACCAAGGATAATTTTCCAATCAACATATAGATTAGGAGCCAATGGTTTGTGCAGCTGATGGAAAGGAGACTTTATTTGGAAAAGACATCATTTAGCTGAAGACTAATACTTTTCCCAGAGGTTTGGTAGCAATTGAATCAAACTTTGATAATGTTGATTGTATTGTCAATAAACACATGTCAGCCTTGAGGGATTTTAAAGAGCATGACCTAGGCATGAAGGATAAACCACGTAAGATCTGGCTAGGTAGCACTATGAGAAAGGAAGAAAAATAGTCTTATGTCCAATTGTTTAAGAAATACCAGGACTGCTTAGCATGGTCTTATTCTGAATTAAAGGCATACAAAGAGGATCTTTTCCAGCAGAAAATTCCCTTGGAAGCTTCTACCAAGCCGTTTAGTTAGAAACAAAGGCCGATCAATCAAATGCTTTCCTTGAAGATGCAAGAAGAATTGAAAAAGTTGAGGGATGGAGGAATCATACATCCCACAAGTTACTCATCATGGGTTGCAAACATGGTACCTGTCAGAAAGAAGAACAAATATATAAGGCTGTGTGTGGACTTTAGAAACTTGAATAGAGCATCAATGAAGGATATCTACCCTCTTCCAAATATGGACAATATGTTACAACTGGTTACTAGTTCGGAGTTGTTATCCACCTTTGATGGTTTTTCTAGATATAACAAGGTGGTTGTGAAGGAATCAGAGAAAATCAAGACTCCATTTACCACTCCTTGGGGAACATATGTATATGTTAGAATGCCTTTTGGTTTAATGAATGTTGGAGCCACTTTCCAAAGAGAAATGGATGTGGCTTTCTCTGGCTATATTAATTATTTCATTGTTGTATATCAAGATGTTATGACTGGTTTCTCCAGAAAAGGAGTGACCACCTAAAACACTTAGAAAAAATGTTGTTAAGATGCAAGGAGTATGGTATTTCACTAAATCCCAGGAAGTTCCATTTACGATTTCAGAAAGAAAAGTTTCTTAGACACATTGTGTCAAAGAAATGGGTCATGATTGATCCTGAAATGGTAGAAGCCATCAGCCAAGTCCCTATTCCAAGAACCAAGAAGGGAATTCAATCCTATTTTGGGTAGATTAAATTTTATTATGAGATTTATCTCCAACTTTGCTAAACTAACTATCTGAATCACTAGCATGATGAAGAAAGATCAAAGTATCAAATGGGAAGAAGCAAATATTCAAGATTTTGTTGGGATCAAAGAAGCATTAAAGAATGCCCCTGTTTTAGCAACTCCAGATTATAAGAAGGATTTCCAAATGTTTTATTTTTCTTCAGAAAGTACTATTGCATCTGTGTTGTTGTAGAAGGATGATGAGGGAGCTGAAAGACCAATTACCTTTTTTAGTAAGGCATTACAAGGAGCTGAGATAAAGTATACTATCATAGAGAAGCCTACATTTTCTTTGGTAAAATCAACAAAGGTCTTCATGCCATATATTCTAAGTTCCAAAGTCCTTGCTTATGTTCCCCACACCATGGTGAAATATATCCTATGATAAATGGACGTTTCAAGAAAGAGATGTTGATGGGTAAACAAATTGTAAGAGTATTATATGGATATCCAAACAACAAAATTATTCAAAGGTTTGGGCATAGAAAAACTTATGGTAGAGAGCAATATACAAATAATTAAGGTAAATGAAGTTGAAGAAGAAAGATTTAATGTCCTTGAAACACTGATAAATTCTAAATGGTACAAGAACATCATTTTATATCTCAAACATCTACAGTTCCCTGAACATTTAACAAAAAATCAGAAAAGTGCACTTAAGTTAGCTTCCCAAAAATATATCATTACTTATTTTGGATTAGCTTGGAAGAACGCTAACGGAGTTCTCTTAAGATGCACTACTGAAGATGAAGCCCCTAAAATAATTTATAATCTCCATGGAGGAGTATGTGGGGGGAATTTTCTGGAAGATTCACATCTCATAAGATCATAAGGGTTGGTTATTGGTGGAAAACTCTTTTCAAAGATACAACTCTGTTAGTAAGAAAATGTGAAAGTTACCAATGCTTTTCTAGAAGACTAAAAGCTTCAGGATCCCTTCCTTTACAACATGTATCAATTGAAGCCCCATTTAGTAAATGGGGAATGGACTTCATTGGTGAGATTTCAGATCCTTCAAGTGCTAGCCATAAGTGGATTTTTGTAGCCACTGATTTCTTCACCAAGTGGGTGGAGGAAATCCCCACCAAGAAAGCAACTCACCAAATTTTCATGGATTTCATTCTGAATCATATCATTTGTAGGTTTGGATTGCTTGCTAAGATAGTTTTTGATAGTTCCATGAGCTTATGGGATGAACCTTTGGTGGCCATGCGCCACGAATATAGGATCGATTTAACATATACTTCTAATTATAATCCCCAAGGAAATGGATAAGCAGAGTCCAACAATAAATTTTTTTTGAAGATAATTAGAAGAACTTTGGAGTTGAACAAAAGGAAGTGGGGTGAGTAGTTGAAGTTTGTTTTTTAGGTTGATAGAATCACTATTAAATGAGATACTAGAAAAATCCCATTTGATTTGGTGTATGGAACTCAAGCTCTGTTGCCCTTGCATACATAATTTTCTTCATTTCAATTTCTTCAAAAACATGAAGATCAAGAGGTTAGTCCCTATGATGGGTAAGTGCAGGAAGTTGATGGACAAATATAGGGTCATCCGTGGACATCATATTGCAAATAACAACATAATATCAACTTGTAGGGATTATTAGCAATACATACACTCAAAATTAGACAAAATTATATAGATATGAATCGTAGCATCCGGAATCTAGTTTCTAAAATACTAATTTTTGTAAAAAATGGCCAAGATTATATATATTAAACACTCAAAATTCAATGACTTTGTTTTTAAAATTTAAAACGCTGATAAGATTATAGTCCGTTTGCCCACAATTTGGATGACCAAAAATTGATATATATTTTTTTCCTTTGGTGAGAAGTTATATGCCACTATCTATCTTGGGATGGATTTTATTTTGTATTTTTTTGAGTAATATTTTATTTTTTATGATTTTTTCCGTGAAAGTGGTATGAAAACATAAAGAAAACAGAGCACTTTCCGTTTTCCCGCCATAACTTTATCAAAAAATATTGAAATCAGATAATATTTTTTTTTAACATGTATATAATTTCACCATGGTTGGGATGGTATAAGTTTTATCACATTCTAATAAGTGAAACAAATTTTGCAGTCTTAAATGTAGACATAAACATTCACAGGAAAAAGTGTCTTAAAGATCTACTATTAGTAAAAAATTATAAAATGATATTTATCCTCTTCCATTCACTTTAAAATCCATATTTATACAAAGATAATAGTCTCCCCTATGCAATGGTACCATTTTTATGACATATTTTTTACTTTTTGGCATGGTTCAAGTCCGCAGAAGACTAAATTTGATGTTTTGCTGTTTTTGATGTAAAATTCAGGATTTGATGTCCACTTAATTGTCCCCCAACTTGGTGCACTTACCCTGATGCTTGCATCAATTATATTGTTGAGTTAGATGAAGAAATAATGGCATCCCATTAGAGGCATGTAAAATTTAGAGAGAAATTGAAGAAGTTGTTTAGTAAAAAGGTGACTCCAAGAGCTTTGAGTGTGGGATATCTTGTGCTATTGTGGGATAGCAGGCATGAGGATAAGGGCAAACATGGAAATTTTGATGCACTGTGGATGGGACCTTATTCAATTGACATTCGAATTGGTGAACATACCTTATTCTTAAAATACGTAGATGGGGAATTTCTTGAATTTCCTATTAATGGAAGGAATTTGAAACATTTCCTTGATTGATTTCTCAAAATCAAGGTATGTACAATTGTACAGTGTATGTTATTTTGGTTTCTTTCTACTTTCGTGTTTTTTTGTTTTGGTTCATCCTGGTCCTTGGTGGCCATTTTTGTTGGTTTCCTAGTTTGTTCCTGGAAGTTTGGCTCATGACTCCATTTCCCAATGGTTTATTTTTGGCACTTGGTCTACTATTTGTTCTTGCAGCACTTGTTGGGAGTGCCCATCCCCAAGTCGGAGCCAATGTTGGTGCTTAATTTGATCTCCCTACGTTTGCTCTAAAAATTCTTCAATTTGCGGGCTTTGTCGTATTTTCTATTTCCTCTAACGGATGTGTGAAAGTTTTTCTTCATTTGTATGATGTTGAAGATCCTTTATCATGGTTATGGATCACATTTGGGCCTTGTATCATTTCCAAATTCTTTGTCCTTCAATAAAGATTCAATTATGGGTGTAAATGGTTAAATTCCCATGCATCTTACTATTCGACGGGCGTGTTTTCCTACCAAATTATATCATAGAATTTTCAGCTACGTGGTCTCTTTTGATTGGATGAGGCACATCAGGTCTATTCTATAACATGCAATTTTTGCTATGTTTGCAAAAAGATCAATTTAGCATTGCGCCCCCGTTTAGTTTTGATTGGCCGGTCATATTTATAAAGGCGGAGAAAATTTCTCTTTTTTTCGCTGAAGGTGTATACGTGTTCATTTTTAACTGGATAAGGGTTGGTGGGTCTTTTTGGTGAAATTTTCCACTTTGGTCACATTTCTCAAAAGTATAAATTTGGCCCGATAGTCTGAGATTGGCTATTCAATAAATATGAAGTAGTAGGGAAAAAGTCTTACTTTGACCCAAAAGATGGACACATGGCCATACATCAAAAGATAAAAGTGGAGATGCGGGTTGGAGGAGTGTTTTGAAGTTTTTTCCCCTTTTGTAAAAAAAGGAGCAAAGTTATAGATTGACCCACAACTCCGCTGGGGCCCACATCAAAAGATAAAATCAAGAACGTGGGTCGGTGGAGGAAAACTGGAAATTTTTCCTTTTTGTTAAAAAGGGTAAAATTGCATAAATGTGTCACTACTCCATCAAAGGCCCAAATTAAGCCATGTGTCGAGCTCATATTTCAAAGGTAGAGGGGTGGGGAAAAATGTGAAAATTGCACATTTTCTCCAAAATTCATAAAATACAAAAGGTAACCCCAGACCCGCTTTAAATCAAATTTTTCCACGTGGATGACTCTAATATAAAGTTGAGAAAGGGTACAATCAACGGTTGTTGTGCACTACATCTGATTTTGTAGCCATTTTTGCTCAAAGACTCCTGGAGATGCAAATAAGCATTGTTTTTCATCATTTTTTGATGGAATTCCTTTTCATTTTTGTCTACAAAGTGAAATTAAATGGATTTAGAGCTTAATTTTTGATTCCAATGAATTTAAAGGCTTATATTTTGAAGTTGGAATTAATTGGGAACTTGTAAAAAAATGTGAATTACCAGAGAAGTTGGATGTAGAGAAAAGTTGTAGAGGAAAGAATGGGAAAAGGATGAAATGATGGAGGTTGCAGGTGTAAAGGATGAAAAATTTGTTGCCTGAGGAGATGACTGGATGTCCCAGTTAAAAAAATGATGGATATATTTGCAATGATTCACCTTTTCAAACAACTGGAAACTTTTTGTTTCAAAACTATTAAATGTCATTTTCTGGAAATCATAATCAAACATGTAACAAAAAATGTTCCTTGAATATTATTTTCTTGGGGGGAAAGATTGGATGTAAATTTAGTGTTATAAAAATCATGCTTTAGTCATACGAAATGGTTGGGGGTTGAATTCTTATGAGAAAATTTGAGAAAGCCCATCATCCAGAAATACCATCTGGGAAACCTGTTAATCTCTTATGTTTTAGATTTGATCATGTCAAGTTGGTTGCAAGTGTAGAACCATTGACAAGCTCTGAGATTTTTCAATATACCTTCCCTTGCTCGTGAATCTAATCAAATTCGAATTAATCTATGTTAATCTTGGGAAAATTTGTGTTTTCTTCATTTCATAATTTCTGTAAATAGTATCTCTTGTTTCTATTACAATCTTGTCTTAAAATCCCTTGGAATCACATAGGATCTCATCCCTATGATAGTTTAGTGGCATTTGTAATTTCATTACGAGAAGAGCCTTCATCTTGTACTGAGATAAATAATTTAAAATCACTTTAGTGTAATTTCCTTGATAAAGATTGTCTGTAAGCCTTTGAGTGTATCTTAGGCATGAGGAACCAGGGATCTTTAATGTTTAATTGAGTCTTTAGCTTGAGCCTTCCTGTTAAATTCTTGGATATTATGTTAAACCGTGAAAATATAGGCCTCGATTGATGCACACCTTCTGCTTGAAGGAATATTTTAGCTATTCTGAAGCATTCTGTTATTTAATTTTCCAATTGTTGTGAAGGTTCTCAAATATCTGGAAAAATAAATTTTATCCTACTTAATTTCTCACAAAATATTATTCAAAAACAATTAATCCTACCTGAACTACCCCTGTTTTCCCTGTATGTCCAAAAATGAATAGATTCTACTGCTAAAATGTGCAGAAGCAATCATGATTCCATAATGTCTTTAGTAACCTTAACCTTGTTTAGAAAATATCGCCATTATTTAGAAGAGAAAACTCATGAGAGTTAAATTGTGATGCATTGATCATATTTTCTCAAGGTTTCCTTTCAAATTTGTGCAAAGAAGGATATATTCATTCTTATTCACCAACAGAGGTTACAAAATGGGTCTTCTCACCCTAGTTGCAAGGCGCAACCTAAAGTAGTGAGGATAGATCAAATTATTTTTAGGATGTTATCCATTTCTCTAACATTTGAGTGACAAAGAGCAAACTGAATCACCTCCCCAGCTATAAAATGACATACACGATGATTTATCTATCTCTAGGATTCTCGTTAAATATGTGATGTTGCTCAGCTTGCAAAGGAGAATCAATTTTGATACCAACACATTCTCCCCATTTTCTTGAGCTCAAGTCCCAAGTTTCAATTTCTAAACGTGTTTTAGAAATATTTTTATTATCCATTGCATAAAAAAAATACCTAGTTATGCTTTTCACCCATACACACACAAAAGTCATGGACAAAGAACTTGAAACATTCAAATCTCAGGTCGTTGTGATGGCTCAAAGGATGCAAGGATTGAATTAGTAGAATGATATTTTGATCAAACAATGAAAAAAGGAGGAGTCCTCACACATATTTTTCTCCACCTAATTTCATGGGCCAAAGCTGGACTTTCTAAATTTCAATGCTCCACATCCTATAAGATGGATTTATAAGGCCGATCAGTTCGTTAAAATTAATGGCACTTATTCTATTAATTAAGTTCCAATAACCTCCTACCACTTTGAAAATGATGCACTATAATGGTACTATTGGTATCTCATAGCACATGATGAAATCGATTAGAAGAGATTTACTTCCCTCATTTTGGGTAGATTTGGTCCCTTTGAATTCGAGGACTTCACCGGAGCTCTCCCCAAACTCCAATAGACAAGTAGTGTTTTGGAGTATCAGGAAGAGTTTGGGAAACTGGATAATCATACTAAAGGGATAACAAAATACTTCTTCAAGAGCCATTTTGTTAGTAGCTTAATGGAGCCACTCCTCTCAGAGGTGAAAATGTTTTGCTCCACCAAAATGATGGAACCCTAGGGCTTGGCTATGTTTGATGAAGATAAAATCTTAGTGCAACATCGACTCCCATTTTCATTAAAAGCAAATAACCCAACCAACCAATGACCAAAGTCCAACACCCAGATCATGTCTCTTATTGAGGATGAGATGTGGGCTTGTAAGGAGAAGGGATTATGTTATTACTCTGATGATAAATGGGTTAAGGGTTATAGGTGCGTCACACAAAATATTTACCTACTCGATGTGGAATCACCACCAGAGTAGGAAAATGAGGCCGATAGCTAGGACTTCCATGATGCTCTAGATGAACCAAGCTCCGGAGAGGATTCCACACCATATGTGGATCAACCAGAGATCTCTCTACATGCACTAGTTGGTGTTACCACCCCATAAACTATGAAGGTCAAGGGCTGCTTAAAAAATATTCCTTTAATAATACTCATTGACTCTGGAAGTACAAATAATTTCATCAATCCCCACATTTCTAAGCAATGATATTGCTTTGTGTACCCATGTTCTAGCTTTAAACTAATTATTACTAATGGGGGAAAATTTCCTTATAAAGGGAAATATCGTAATGTATGCATTGGGACTGAAAAATACACTCTGTGATTTAATATGATTTCCCTCCCTCTAGGTGGATGTGATGTGGTTTTTAGTGCACAATGGCTCCGCACTTTGGGACCCATTCTATACTATTTTTGTTAGCTTTAGATGTAGTTCAAATCTAATGGCCAGAAGCACACCTTAAAGGGATTATTTCTAGGATCTACTACCATCATCATCTCCCATTGCATGGAAAATCCTCTGAAGGAAGGCTCTCATGGTATAATTTCTCAACTATACTTCATCAAAATCCAACCCCCCACTACCGCTATCAACCTTGTAGATTTTCAATCCATCGTCAACAAACATGCTAGTATTTTTATAAAACCAATGAGTTTTCCCCATTAAAGACTTGAATATCACCACATCCCACTCCTTCCAAGAAACATCCCCAACACATATGTCCCTACCGCTATACATATCTACAAAATTCTGAAATTGAAAACCTAGTAAGGAACCTCCTGAAATACAACATCATTCGCCCTAACACTAGCCTATACTCCTCTCTAGTACTTCTTATCCACAAAAACAATGACATGTGGTGGCTCTAAATTGAATTTTTTCCATCAACCACCTCACCATCAAGGATAAATTCCCCATTCTCTTCATTTTTGAGCTTTTGAATGAGTTCCATGGGGAAATATTTTTCACTAAATTAGAGCTTCGCTTCGGCTATCACCAGATTTGAGTGCATCCTAAAGATATTTCAAATACATCCTTATACACACATGAGGGTGACTATGAATTTTTGGTCATTCCATTTGGCCTTACAAATGCCCATTCAACCTTTCAAGTACTCATGAATAAGATCTTTTAGCCTTTCCTCCATCAATTATTCCTGGTTTTCTTTTATTATATTGTGATCTACAACCCCACATGGGACATGAACCTCAAACATATTGACAGGTCATTACAAATTTTGGTAGACGATAAATTATTTTTCAACTAGTCCAAGTGTTCCCTTGGACTTGAAGAGGTAGAATATCTAGGGCACATTTTTGCTGCCAAAAAGCTCCGTGTAGATCCAAACAAGATAAACGAAATGCAAGAGTGGCATTGTCTAATAACTATCAAGACCCTTTGTGGTTTCTTAGGATTTATAGGGGGTAAGTGCAGCAAGTTGGGGGACAAAAAGGGGGTCATAAGTGGACGTCATATTGTAAATAACAACATAATATCAACTTGTAGGGATTATTAGCAATACATACACTCAAAATTAGAAAAACTTATAGTAATATGAATCATAGCATTTGGAATCTAGTTTCTAAAATACTAATTTTTTTTAAAAATGGACAAGATTACCTATATTAAACACTCAAAATTCAATGACTTGGTATTTTTTTTTAAAACGCCTATAAAATTATAGTCCGTTTGCCCACGATTTGGATGACCAAAAATTGATATATATTTTTATCCTTTGGTGAGAAGCTAGATGCCACTATCTATCTTGGGATGGATTTTTTATTTTATTTTTTTGAGTAATATTTTATTTTTTATGATTTTTTCTATGAAAGTGGTATGAAAAGATAAAGAAAACAGAGCACTTTCTGTTTGCCCGCCATAACTTCATCAAAAAATATTGAAATCAAATAATTTTTTTTAACATGTGTATAATTTCACCAGGGTTGGGATGGTATAAGTTTTATCACATTCTGATAAGTGAAAAAAAAATTTACAGTCTTAAACCTAGACATAAACATTCACAGGAAAAAGTGTCTTAAAGACCTACTATTAGTAAAAAATTATAAAATGATATTTATCCTATTCTATTCACTTTAAAATCAGTATTTCTACAAAGCTAACAGTCTCCCCTACGCAATGGTACCATTTTTATGACATATTTTTTACTTTTTAGCATGGTTCAAGTCCGTGGAAGACTAAATTTGATGTTTTGTTGTTTTTAATGTAAAATTCAGGATTTGATGTCCACTTAATTGTCCCCCAACTTGGTGCACTTACCCTAGGGTACTATCACAAGTTCATCAAGGTATATGGAAATATCACACCCCCTTGACCATCTTATTGAATAAGGATGCGTTCACCTGGAATGCCATAGCTAACTAAGCATTTATGGCTCTTCAATATGCTATGTGTAGAACAAAGGTTTTTTCCATGCTAGAATTCACTCAAAATTTCACCATTAAAAGGTATACATGTGGGAATGGCTTGGGTGTTTTACTTCTCCAAGCATGTCACCCAATTTCCTTCACTAGAAAATCTCTTTCAGGTTGAAACATAGCGTGGTATATGTATGAGAAGGAAATAATGGAAATTCTCCATGTCATAAAAAAAGGTGCCCATATCTACAGGGTAATGATTTTTTCATCAAAACAAATCACCAGGCTTAGAAATATTTCTTGGAACAATGGATCTCATCCCCAACACAAGATAATAGGTTCAGTTAGTCATGGGGTATGATTAGGATATAACCTATAAGAATAGTAAATACAATATTGTGGTTGATGCTCTCTCACGTGTATTCGAGGACTAGGCATTCCTGTTGGCCATCTCCATTCCCATCCCAAACTTGCTAGATTTTGTAAAAAATTGGTATTCCCTTGATCCCTCCTCACAATACCTCATCTAGTGATTGGCCACTGACCCCACCTCCATACCATATTATCCCTGAGATGGTGCATTTCTATGAAAAAAGGGGCTTCTGGTGCTTCCCCATTGCAAAGAACTTCATCAAGTTATCCTCTATGATATCCATACTTCTCCATAAGATGGACATTCTGGATTTCTCAAAATATATGAACATGCACAATGAAACTTCTTTTGGAAATGAATGAAGGGTGATATTAAGTATATGGTGGTGAAATGTGATACTTGCCAACACAAAAAAAGTGAGACAACAACAGTTCCAAGTTTTTTAGAGTCTTTGCCAATTCTAACAAGGATCTAGAAAGATATCTTTATGGATTTTAATAAGGGTCTCCCTATGTTGTGTGGTAAATCAATGATATTTTTTATGGTTGATCACCTTTCCAAATATAGTTATTTTTGTTCCCTCACCCATCCATATTCAACCTCCACAGTCACCTAGATTTTTTGTGGATCATATTTTTCATCTGCATAGCATTCCTTCCTCCATTGTCTTAGATCATGATGCCACTTTAACCATAAAATTTTTGACAGAGCTTTTCCAACACATAGGAAACCAAATGAATATGAGCTCTAGATATCACCCCTAGATGGATGGCTAGATAGAAATTATCAACAAGTGTTATGAAATTTTCATTTGTTTATTTGTTTTAGAATAACAACACCAGTGGACAAAGTTCCTCCCCTTTGCAGAGTGGTGGTACAATAACTCATAAAACATTTCTACTAAAATGAACCCATATGAAGTAGTCTATGGTATAAAGTAACCAACTCTTCTTCCATATCACCCTATTAGTTCGAGAGTTCATGTAGTTGACACTACTCTCCAAAACCAGGATCAGAGTCTAAAAAATTGACGAGCTAATCTCCACATGGAATAGAACTATATGAAGCAACAAGTTGATAAACACTTATCTAAGTGCACCTTTGTATACAACCTTAGAAGAACACATCCTTTAAAATAAAAGGAATATTTCTTGAAATTTGTACAAGCCATATAATGTGCTCCAAAAAAATCATTCAATTTATTATAAGCTGGAGCTTCCACCTTCCTCCAGAATTCACCCAGTTTTCTAGGTCTCCTATTTCAAGAAAGTTTTGGGAACCAATGTCCAAGTACAAACCAGTTTACTACATCTCGATAAGGAAGGCTCCATCCTTCTCGAAACATAATCCATTCTATAAAATCAAACCCACTAAATCCACTCCAAATCCATCACAAAATTCCTAATCCAATGGCACAGAATGCAACCAGAAGATGCAACATGGGAACCACTTCTCCAGATTTAACAAAAATTTCCACATATGAAACTTTGAGGAAAAATATTTTTCCAAGAGGGAGGGGATGTTAGGAACCCGTTTTCCTACCCTTCCATGTGATTTATAATAGATTAGTTACTTTGGATGCATATGCTTTGAAACTTGTTCCTTCAACATATTTGGATAATCTGACATGTGTGTGAAGTACTAGTTTCTTAAATATGAATTAGTATATAAAAATATGTTGAGGCTCAATGAAGCATCCATGAATATATTGTATTGAGCTTTCTCAAAGGAGGTTTCCACCTTAAATAGGCCTACAATTTAATATCATTTCAATTTATTTTTCTTAGTTATTTTTTTCTATTTATTTCCATTTCTAGTTAAATTATTGTGATTGGTAAAATAGTGTTGCAGAGTCTTCACAAATAACAAGCCCACATAGCTCAGATGCTACTACTAATCATAATATTATTTTAGGGTTTATTTTTGTAGTATTTTTATTTTACAAGCATATATTTTTGTATCGGCATATGTGTTGACTATGGTCTGATGAAATGTATAGGGCTAACATCACACCCGAAATTGTTTTGATCATTTTGAGTAGACAATGGGAGGGAAAGAATGTTGTTTCCTTGAACATCTCGAATCTAACCTTTTTATTGTCAAATATATCATTTTTTAATTTCTACACCAGTCTTCCTCATCCCGTCTTTAGGTATTGATCATAAATTATATTTTTGTGCAAGGTAATAACTTTCCTAGTAGTTGTTAATCTTTCTCCCTTCATCACATCAACACTCCCATAACTGGAAGTAATATTTTTAAATTTTCCTTGAAATACCGTAATTGGAAATATTCAAATAAATCATATTCTCACAGTACGTCAAGCTGGTTATAAATCCTTCTTCCACTATCATTTTAGATATCTTGAAGATCAACACTTTTGCATCGTCATTGTTCCAACACTGAATACCGAGAGAGTTACAAATGAATCCTTTTCTTATATTCCTAAACTGCCACTTGAAAAGTGAACTGTTTGGTTATTTTAATTCCATTTTTGTATTGTATAGGAATTTTAGGTAATCTTATTTAACCTTAGGCATGATAGGTGCATTGTTGGAGTATGAGGGTGGATTTACAACTTATCACTAAACATAGTGAATTATTTTTATTCCCTGAAATACTCATATGATACGAAGAGTCACTAGACTAATTCAACATGCATCATGGAACCAAAGTTAACTTTAAAATCCTATTTTATATGTTAGAAACTAAACCCTAATATTTCAATTAAAAAAACCCTATTCATTCATCAAATATTTTTTCTCTCGATAGAGCACCAACATTATTGATTTGTAGAGGTAGAACAAGAAAGGAAAAGGAGAAGAAGAGTAGAAATGACACCAAAATCAGACAAACCTAGATCAAAAAGTTACAAGGCACTGGTAAGGGGAATTGGATTTTTTTCTAGATCCCTAAGGTACTATAAGAGAGGCATTTAGGCTCTTAAGGAACATAATGGCAGCTCATTCTCTCTACACACCAAGACTGCAATAGTATTTGAGGTATTCAATGAGAAGAATGAGGTACCAAAATTTTACCGAGTAGAGGACGTCCCCAAGCCCCTCATCAATAAGATGAAGCACAAGCCCACCAAGCTCAGGTATTACTACCTACCATTATATTATTTTAGGGTTTTTTTTTATAGGCTTTGTGTTTTGTATGTTTTTTTATATTAATATACGTGTTGACTATAGTATGATGTAATGTATAGGGATAACATCAAACCCATTACCATTTTGATCATTTGGACTAGACTTGAAGGGAAAGCATGTTGTTTTTCTCAAACAGCTCAAATCTAGCCTTATGTTTGTCAAATATCTCATCTTTTAGGTTGAACACTAGTCTTCCCCATACCATCTTCAGTGATTGATCATAAATTATATATTTTTGAGAAAGCTAATAACTTTCCTAGTGGTCACTAATATTTGTCTCTTTATCGCATCAACACTCCCTTAACTAAATGTAATATTTTAAAATTGGGCATGAAAGACTTTACAAGAGAGTTCTTAGTAAGTGTCAAACATTGGAACCAATTGAGTCTTTCAGTTCCTTTTTAGTTTTAGACAAGAATTTGATGGCATCTTCTATAAACGCATGCGTGGGGGTTGCACTATGGTATGGAATTGAGAACTTTGGCACCACTATACTCAGCACACCAATTTTGTTCATGGACATGGCTATCACTTTGAAAAAATTATCTAAAATAGGATGGGTCAAATAACTAGCTATAATTGTTTCTAATCCCCTAAGTCTATCTCCTCCCTTAAGATTTTCAATGTATTTTCTCACAAACAACAATATTTAAATCATCAAGAAGCTGTGGGGGTTTGAAGCAGAAAAAGCAATGGGTTAGTAAAAGTACCTTTTTTGGGTTGGACCCATTTATGCACTACTTCCAATGGAAAATTTATGATTTCTTTAGTCACAACTCACCCTTTCAACGGATTCCTTTACCTTGCAATGTTGGATTAGTATGTGACCCGCATGGACAAATATAATCGTGGGAAATGGGAACGGGATGCATCCAAATTCCATATACTTCCCTTCCAAGTAAACTTGACATCTCGAGGACCATTCCAATTTAAATTAACCTATTGTCAACATTATCGTCTCACTTTTATCCAGTCTCATCTAATTTTCTCCTTACCAAAAACAATACAGTAAAATACACCTTCACTTAGCCTCTACACTTAAGAATCTAATGATTTACTATAAAATATTTGTATTACTCCTACTACTCACATTACATTACAACTATTGTTAGACACACCTTGTTGTATTTGTTCCCAATCACCTAAATTTGTATTGGGCATAGGGGTGCATTATGGCTAGGGTTGCATTGTGGTATTGTACCACCAAGATCAACATGTCAATGTTTTTCATGTCCATGGATATCACTTTGGCCTTGTGATAGGTGGATCAAAAGGAGGATTGGTCAATGACGTAACTATACTTTTTCCCAATTCCCTAAACATGTCTCAGGTGTAGGGGGTGTGATGTCGTTTGGGGTGTGTTGTGGCATGACTATCACTGTGGCCCATGTTGTTTGTGGCTATGGGTGTTTCTAATTTTAAATTTCAACACCTTTTTTTCACCCACTTCTAAATTGAATTAGAGGAGATAACAGTTGTCTAAGTATGTCGACTATTGTGAAAGAGGAGAGGAGAGGAAAATATTAACCTTTTATTTGGTTGACTTTTTGGATAATAATTCTTTAAATCCAACAAATTTTCTCACTTTAGATATTTGGAATATTATCCTATACTAGACTAAGATATTGAAAATTCACTCGTTGAACATGTACCTAAACAAGAAAAAACTATTCCAAATTCATTCATTACCCATAAATACATTTTTTACACATTTGTAATTAGTTATGAATATTTGATCAACGAGTGAATTTGGAGATATGTTTTCATTTACAAGGTCCAATCTCAGATTTGTGTGTAATATCATATGACAGAAAGAGGAAATATTTTCTTTCGACACATCATAACAAATAATGTATATTCTAGGCTTAACACGTATATTTAAATATTAAGATGTATTATACATTTAAACAATTTTTTTCTCTTTTATGTTAATTGATTTGGCCAATTCCCATATTAAGAATGTGTATAATCAATATTGAAAGTGTGATTCCTCAAGATTTGAAAGTGTGAGGCTCACACTTTCAAAGTTTTAAGGCTCACACTTTCAAAGTTGCAAGGCTTGCACTTTCAAATTTTTGATTCTTGCACTTTTAATATATGTTTGTAGCTTTGAAGTTTTGAATATGTGCATGAAGCTAGCACTATTGAAAGTGTGAAGCTCACACTTTGAAAGTGCGAGTCACACAACTTTGACAATGTGAAGCTCATAATTTGAAAGTGTAAAGTTTGCACTTAAAAAATTCTAGGTGCATAGGTAGATTGTTTTATTATTATTTTTCTTATCAATAATTTTGATGAATTATAATCAAGTTAAAATCTCTACTGTATGTAATACATTGAGGAATATTATATGCATTTCATAGTGTGAGTTAAGTATGGACCATTACCTTTTCAAACTTGCCAGGCTATGCACTTTAAAGTGAGATTTTGACATGAAGTTATTGTTAGTTTTTCTATGGTTGACTAATCACATAGTCTGATGCCTGGTAATAGGTACTGGATTCCAATCAAAGGGAACATATTTGTTTTGGCAACTTCAATATGCTAAAATAAACGATGAGTGGAATACAATCAATTGTGTTATTGTGAGATACATCTATCATCAGCGATAACTCAGATCCATGATGAGATAGCAATATTGAGACTTGAATAGGCATAGCGTATCCATTTGAATCTTCAAACCTATGTGTTGTATGCGAGAGAAAGGATATATGGAGCAGTGCATATACCTAATGGTTTGACCATACACTTGGAATATTTCCATAGTTATTGATGTACTCTGATATACATGCATAATTTATTTAGATAATATAATGCTAATGAAAATTATATTCCAATCTAAACAGTCTACTACAAGCAACAATGAAGGTAATCTGGTAGTTAGATATCAATCTGAATCAACCTCTGTGAGGATGCTGATCAACTTCCCATACTAATGCTAAGATTAAATTGGATCTATAAGAGGGAGACTATGATTGAAAAACAGAATTGTAGATAATTGCTAATACATCCATAAAGAATGGTGTGATGCAAATGTATATCATTCACAGTGACCAGTACTAAAAAACATTAGGTGGTGGCACTATTCTTGACTCACAAAGAATCCTAAATGTGAATGGCACAATATGTGTTTTGATGGATGTACAAGTATACAAATATTCATTCAATGTATCTCTAACGGTCGTTTGACTATTATTAACATCACTAAACTAATTTTTATTGCATTATTTCAAGGATAATTTCATTTTCTTTCTACAAGTTGTGAAGTAATGTGACTGCATCATTTTATCTCGATAATGGAACAATTTATCAAGCATAAATTATACTATGATTTGTATAGTGAATGGGAATTTTTCATATACATAACTCCCAATTATGTTGGTTGCTTTTAATGATAAATCATAGAGTATAATTTAATACCTATATAAATAGTAGTGAGAACTGGGAAAATTCTATAGTACAATATAAGATTAAAGAATATCTTGAGGTTCTTACTATTAGCTCATGATTTGAGATAAGGAAACATAAATTCTCATTTCTATTACAAGACTAAAATGTTTGCCCGTATGAGAAAAAGAATATGACCGTTCTGACACAAGTTTCTTATTTTGCATGCAATAATTGAACTCACTCATTTTAATATCAAACATAAAAGGATCATGATTTTGGGAGAACTACCCATTCTAAAACAAATGAATTTGTATTTATATTCTTCATGTATGATTCCTATATGAGAATGGGCATATGCTCATTCTAAACATTCTAATACAAGAAATATTGAACTCAATCATTTTGAGGCCAATATCCCATTATGTAAGGATGTGAAAATATAATCAATATTGAAAGTGTGATTCTTCTTTCAAGTTTCCTATTTGATAAGTGTGAAGGCTTCACACTTTCAATACAAGATTTAAGGCTCATTCACTTTCAAAGAATGCTAGGCATATGCACATTCTCAACATTTTAATATGATAAATCTTGCACTTTTAAATTTTTGTGGCTTTCACTTTGAAAGTGTGAGGCTCGCACTTTGAAAGTGTGAAGCTCACACTTTGAAAGTGCGAGTCTTATTTTACAAGGGTTGGGACAATGTGAAGCTACATAATTCTAAAAAAGTGTAAAGTTTTCACTTAAAAATGTTCTATCTATAGGGATTTACTGTTAGTTTATTACAATGGGAATATTATGAATTCTAATACAAGTTAGAAATCCACTAACCTTACATGAGAATGGCTATTTATCCCTTTCTAAACATGTCTAGGATAAGCAATACTAAACTTAACCATTTTTCTGCCTCTTTCAAATTGCGATGGCTTGCACTTTGAAATTTCGCATTGCTAAGAAGTTATTATTAGTAAATTTTATCTCTTTACTAATCAAATATTCTCATGATTCCTTAGAATGAGTTAGTGGGATTATAACCATTACAATACTAAGCCAACATGAAAATGTCTAAAAAACAACGATAATGTGGATATGCCAATAATAGCAAACATTAGAATCCAAGCTAATAGAGAAATTGGATCCAATAATAGCAATATTAGACTTGAATAATAGCGAAATTGGAACCAATATAGAAAAAGCGGTGATAGATTTGTTCCAAAACCTATACTAATGGAGTAAAAATTCCTTGGAATATGTCCAGATTTATTGAAATAAGTGATATAAGAGAATTTTTTTGTTTGTATCAAGAATGGGAATATTCCCATTCTAAACATTGTATCACAATAAATATTGAACTTAATCATTTTAATACCTCTCTCAAGGTTGTGAATATTATATAGATTCTCATATAGCTAATATCGAGGAAGAATATATGTTAATAGATATTATTCCTAACATTATCATGTAAAAAATACTATGAGTTTATTTTGTTTGTGGCTAATTTAGACAAATAATAAATGTTAATAGATATTATTCCTAACATTATCATGTAAAAAAGACTATGAGTTTGGTTTTTTGTGATAATGTCCTTGTAAAAGGTATATACATAAAAAGTTACTATGTATTTTTTATTATTCTACTTTTGAACCTTATTTGAATGTTTTGAAACACTAATTAAAACAAATACCTTTACAATCTATACAAAATAAAGGATATAACCTTTTCTATTGATATAAATCATATTAAAGAATTAAAGCATATTGCTTAGGATTGATATAAAGGATATTCAAAAATGAAACCATGCACCCTTTTGTAGTTAAAATAATTAAAGCATAATTCTCAAGATATTTCAAATATATAATAGGAATAAACATAAGAATTTGTGTTTTCATATATGTTTAATAATTAATTTGAAACAATGATAAGGTGTAAATTTCTAGCTCTACTAAACTGGCCTTATTAACTATTTTACATATTATAGAAAAAGAAAATTGTTGCAGTGAATTTGAGAGGATTTGGGTTGATAACATACATAGATTAGGGTGATTTGAAAGTTGAGCATAAGAAGATTTTAGTAGAATTTTTTTTGAGAAAAATAAGAAATTCAAACAACATTCATTTACTAATTAAATATTACAATGATTTCTAATTTTAGAGACATACAAACACATAAATTAGTTTCAATAATAGTTCCAAAGATAGATATAGAAAGTGAAGACTAGTATTGATGTTATCAAATCATATTTTGAGCACCATAAACATCTACTTATTACAGTCATTATCTCATCAATAATGAAACAATATTGATTTATGTATTTTGTTGTTGTTATGTTTAAGCATGGAAAAGGAAATTATTTTTTATTATTATTTTCAATAAAACTTATGGGCTATGTTTGTTTGATGTTAAATTTAAACCTAATCAGAAACAAAATGTTTGTCACTTTAGAGTGAAATAAAATACCTCATTTATACATTTTTTCTTTATAATTAAATAGAATAAAACAAGAGAGATATAGAAAAAACCCTGGATAGTTCAGTGTGAAATAAAATATCTTTTTATACCCTTTTTGACTTTAAAAGTAAACAAAAACAGAAAAGAGATATGTGAAAAAACATGGATATCCTCCTCTATAATTGATGTATTTGGTGTAAAAATACACTGTAAAATCTGTGGAATATACTTCTCGATAGCTATATCTTCATATTTCTCTTGCTAAATCTTTGTATGTTCGTCTTTCTGTTGCTAACTATATGAATGAAAAAATCTTCATCGTAAGAGAGAAAAATTTACAACCCAAATCTCCCTATCTTTGTCTTTCACCCTTACTTTCTGAGTATGCATTTTTCATCCTAGACTTGGGCACCAAGTTCCCTCGCCCCCTCTAGGTGCCCCTATCCTATTTGTACTTTACTCACACTTTTTTGGGTCCTTTCTATTCATTTGAGAATCTTATCTTTTTGGTAGTAAGCCAAAAATATAAATATATAGTCATGTGATCATAATAAAATACCCAAGAACTAAGCACAATTTATCAAAACCTAAGGTTACATCCATCAAGGCATATAAGAGCTCTATTTCATCTATATAGCTTCATCACAAGGGACACAAGGGATGGTTTTTATAATTCACACTTCATAAGAGGAAATTTCATTATATTTCATTCACACATTTATTACATTCTACATCTAGCTACTTTCTCGTTATCCAAGTGTGACATACATAAGAACAACCTAGGGTGCAATTCCACACAGACATGAAAAAATACATTAGGTATGAGATGTAGTGCACTAATTAGTCATAAGTTCACCATTATGACAGCTAATGATAGTCATACCCCTCATTTTTCATCTTTCTTTTTTAGGATTTGATTTCTATTTAAGGATTTCGCATGTTCATTCTTTATTGTATGTTTCTAGCGACCTCGACGATCTTGGTCCAACCCCCGAGAAACCAAAGGATACTAAAATATAATGTCTTGTGACACCTCTGAGGAGGTTTTCTAATAATTTTTTTAGACCTAGGCACCTGTGGGTGCTCGTGTCCCTCTCCAGGTCCCCCATTCCATCTTGTGCCTCTAGTTTAGCATTTTGCTCGGCATCGGTGTGACGGTCAGTGCTTCTTCTTTTCCTATTTTATAACTCTGTGCATTCTCCTGAACTCTGTGAATCTGCTAATTATTTTTTATCCCTCCTTTACACCTAGGGTTTTAAATTTTATTCCTTAGTTTACTTGGGTAAATTTTTGTACTTAATTTTTTATTCATTTGTAATGTAATCTTGCATTCATATTTGGCTCATAAATTATAGTTTAGCTTAATCATTCTGGTGAACCCATCTCATTTAAATATGATTTAATCCATATCATTATACTATTATGGCTCATAGGGGTATTTCAAGTCTCTTTTCTTCAATTGTTTTAAATCCACCCATCTTGTAAGGATGCTCTCTAGAAAACTTTAGACATTATGTATCTACCTATCAACATGTTTCCTACTCAAGTTAATGCTATCTTTGATCATATTTCTGATGACTCTCTTGGTTCCAATTAAAATAAATCTATTTGAAAATCCATTCAATCTCTTCATTCATTATTTCAAGATAAATTTTAGGGTATGGAATCAAAAATTACATATCTCAAATCTGAAATTCAACATCTTAAGGTCATTTCTCAGGCTCGTGTTTATTCTCCTTCTACATCTCATCTTCATTCTATGTCTTCTACATGTACTCATATTATTGAACCTCAATTATTACTCCCCATGCCTCTAAGTTTTGCAATCAATACTAAGAAAAAATATATTCTTTCCAAACTCATAGTTCGTCAATTTATCATCTTACCATCTACTCATTATTATCCTCTTTACCATCTTGTAAAATATCAAGGTATTCCATATTGCAATTATCATAAAATCAATGGACATAATGACAATCATTGCTATATTTTACAATGCGGAATCAATCATATTGAGCAGAATTTTTTTGTCTCATTCACTTCAGGACATCCTTTTATATGGTCCTCTCTACTTGTTACATCTCAATGGGTTCCTAAATCTGATTCATTTATTTCTAATGAGCATCAAGTCATCACTTCTAATATTTCTTCTTCCGCCACTCAAGCACCACATATGAAATCTCATCAAGTCAAGAAACCACCTCTTAAAATTATTCTCACTCCCCCTACTCTCAAGGAAACTATGGCACTATCAAGTCAACCTAAGAAAACTCTTTTAAAAATCGGTTCAACATCTTCTCCTACAAATTATGCTACAACATTACCCAACAATCCACTATCCCAGCAAAAAATATTTTTTGTGAAAGAAACTAATCCTTCAATTGATGGACAAGACACATCTCCAACTCTGCCACCATTGCATGGCACTACTATTGCTTCAGCCTACAATTGTGTTGGCCCTCACTCTTATCATGACACAAACAATTTTATCCCAAAATGGAATGGTACCTCTCACATTACTGCATAGATCTCAATCATAATAGTAGACTTGGAGGGAATTAAACTTATTTCTCCCCCCCTCTAGCATCAACTAAAATCTTATCTTCTCATTACTTCACATCTAGACATTCACATTCAACATACACATTTTGATACACACTCTTGTATTGTCATTTCCTGATGATGTACTCTTATGGTTTGGTTCTCACTTGACTATTAAGGGCATACTATACACATGAACCTCATACACTACACATTATATGCTTAATTTTTAAAACTACATAATTCCCCCATCATGCATCATAAATTTAGAATATCTTCTCTCACAACATCTAGTATGCATTTTGAGTCTCATTCAATATACTCATTTGCACTACATATCTCTTACATCTATTTCTACATGTTGTGGTCATTATCATATGATGCACTCTAGTTCCATGGTCCATAATCAACTACTGAGGGTATAATTATTGACTGGACCTTGTTGGTGCTCATATTTGTCTCGCCCCATTTGCCATTATTTTCCTCAGATATACGCATTCTGAAATGTTTTATCTCTCAATAATAGATGTTCTGAAGCCTCGACATCCATTTGAATGCCTCGAGTTGTTTGCAAGAATCCATTTTCATGTCCCTCCTTGAAGAAGTCTCTGAGCTTGCCCTGTTTTTTCCCCAATTTCTTCAAAATCCATGGGCTTTACCATTTTTCCTATTTTTCCCCAACCATGGAAGCTCGAGAATGGTCAATCTATATTTATATGCCCTTGAAAAATCCAAATCCATGGTCAAAAATATGTTCAGAACCATGATTCACTTTTTTTTTTTAAAAAAAAAATCCATCCTTAGCGAAAAATTGGGTTATGGGCGTGAATGGTGATTTTTCTGTATTTTGAATGTCTGACGGGTGTCTTTTTCTTGTCAAAGTTATTCCTTAGCATTCAGCAGTCATGTGGCTTCTTTTAGTTTTCCAAGGGATGACAAGAAAATTCTTTAACTTATTACTTTTTTCTTTTTTGGCAAAAGTAAAATTTGGTCTCGTAGCTCTGCTTAAATTTGATTGCTTCTTCTGGTCCTTACGTGGCTTCTTCTAATTGGATGGGGTGCGGCGGGTTTGTTTTCTCAACTTGATATTTTGGATACTTTAGCAAAAAAAATTAACCCACCCCACAACCCTACCAGGATTTTATTGAAGAAAATTTTAAGTGGTAGGGAAAAAGTCTTTCCTTGACCCCGCAGGAGGACACATGACAAAGACTAATGGCAGAGATGCGGGCCTTTGGAGGTAAGTTGGATGTTTTTTCCTTTTGGAAAAATTGACAAAAATTCTAATGTGGAAGTGTGCCCACACCAAATCATTTTTTAAGCCTTAAGGTTTTTTGAAGTTGTGCCATAATGACACGTGGCGAGCCAGCGCTAATCCAAGGTCTCAACATTTGGGGAACACCTCAAGATGCGCCATTATGACACATAGCCGTTTGAAAATTCAAAGGGGTAGGTAAGTGAAACATCAGAGGAAACTTTGTTTTCTTTCCTCTTGTCATCAAAAGGATTAAAATATCAAAATGGCCTGCAAGCCCAACAAGAAAGATGTCAAGGTTGGCATTGAAAAATTCAAGAGGTGGGTCATCGAAGGAAAATTTGATTTTTTACCTCTTGTCATCAAAAGGATTAAAACATAAAAATGGCCTAAAGGATCGATGGATAAAATTCAAAACTTTCTCCAGTCAATGGTGGAGGTGCGGACCTTCAGAGGAAAATTGGAAAATTTTCCTTTTATGCAAAAAGGAGTTAAAAGTGAAAAAGGAAGCGTGGTTCCGATGGGACCCACATTTGGACATGTTTCAGGCCCATTTTTAAAGGGTAGAGCTACGAGGAAAACTTGGAAAATTTTCCATTTTCCAAAAAAAAGGTGAAATAGATGAATTTGGCCGTAGTTCCTTTGGGACCCACCTCAGGACACGTGTCAGGCTCATTTCTCAAGGGCAGAGCTGCGGAGAAAAACGTGAAAATTTTAGATTTTTCCAAAAAGTTGTAAAAGGGAAAAACCAACCCATAGGCCCGCTCTAAATTGGATCTCTCATGTGGATGATTAAAATTTAAAATAGAAATCAATGACAGTTGTGCATCTGTATCTGATTTTTCTACCATTTTTTCTTCAGAGCTCTTGGAACTGTGAGTCTTCATGATTTCTCGATATTTCTTACACACCAAATAGGGAAGGGGAGTTAATTTTATATCTAAGTTTGGTGAGGAATATCTGGGGATTTCTTTTTCCATTAATATGAGATCTGACCTTTGGGTTTGATCCGGTCTTTCATTTTTCCTTCTCGAGCACGCAAAGAACTAGATTTGACAGATAAGGGGCGGAAGTGGTTGGCGAGTAGAGGGAAAAATGATCTACCAGAAGAATGAGTTGAATGCGAGAGATATTCAAAGAAATCCAATCCTTGAGCACCTAACAACATTTTATAGATTTGATTCTGGGAATCATGATCGAGATCATGGCGAGCACTGGTGCATTCAATGTTTGGATTTTTGGGGGGAAAAGGCCCTGTTGTAAAATTTTCTAAATAGGCATGAATTTTCCATGAAAAGGGTTGGGAGTTTGTGAATGTAGAAGTGTTAGGAGTCAAAAACTGATTTCCTAAGAGAAATGTTTGATAGATCCCATCTTTCTGAGAAACTATCTGAAGAAGCATGTTTATCTTCTTTGTGTTAAATTTGATCATGTCAAGGTGGTTGTGAGTGTACAACCATTTCCAAGCTCTGGGATTGTTTGAGAAAATTTCCCGTACCAATAAATTTAACCAAACTCAAGTTAATCTATGTTATTCTTGAGAAAAAGAATTGTTTACTTCATTTCTGAATGTTTACAAGTAGTTTTACTTATTCCCGTTGCATTCTTACATTGAAATCTGTGTGAATCACACAAGATCTTATCCTTGTGATAGTTTGATGGTATTTGAAATTTCATTTATCAAAAGATATTTCATTTGATAGTGAAATAAACAAATTTAAAATAAATGTGAATCCTAGCATGACTATAAGATTGTTTGTTAGCCTTTGAGGGTATCTTAGGTGTTATGAAATAAAGATTGATAATGTTCAGTTAAGTTTTCCAATTTGAGCCTTCATTTTGGATCCTTGAAGTTTGTGTGAAAAGTGTTGATCTAGGTCTCTATTAGAGCACATATTCTCGTTAAAGGAACACCCTAGCTACTCTGAAAGCATTTTGTTATTCGAGGTTTCCTTTTTTGTAGAAGTTCTCAAAGATTTGGTATAATCAATTTTATCTTGCTTCACCTCCCACCAAAAAATTCATTTGAAAATAACTTATGATACCTATACTACCCCTATTTTTCATGTATGTATACAAATGCATAATTTTTACTACCAAAACATGTAGAAACAATCAAGTTTTCATTGTCTTTAGTGGCCTAAACCTTGCCTATAAAATATATCCATTATCTAGAGTGACAACTCGTGAGAGTTAGGTTTTGTTGCATTGATCACATTTTCCTCAAGGTATTATTAATACTTCTCAAGGAAGGATATCTCCATCTCCTCCAAACATAGTAGGCTACAAAAGGGTCCTCTCACCCTGGTTGAAAGGAAAAACCATAAAGTAGTGACGATAGGTAAAATCCTCTTGAGAACATTACCCATTTCTCCACATCTGAGTGATAAATATCAAGCTACATTTCATCCCTGGATACAAAACGACATACTACATACTTTTCTTTTCTCTAATATTCCTACCAAACCTGTGATGTTGATCATTTGCCGAGGGAGAATCAATTTGGGTACCAACACCTTACTGGGGTCATTTCTGGGGATCTAATTTGAGTTGCTAAGATAAATTTGTTGATCTATTGCCCATTCGTATCTATTTTGCCCATCAACAAAACCTTACTGGCATCATTTTTGGGGATGAAGATAGTGATTATAGTTCATATTCAGACCCTGGTAAAAAACTTGTCATATGTTCCAAGTTTTTTGTGTAATTCTCTCAGTTTACAAACCTAGTGCACTAGCTTTCATTAATAAATATGGGTAAAGAAAAGTCATAATCTTTCCATTTCTAGTTTCCGGTGTTGACATACATTTAACAAATCATATTTTAGTGTATTTTCACAAATAAGGTTGAAATCCTTAGTGGTGACTCCCTGTTGATATTATTCTTGATGATTACATGTGTCTTAACCTCTGTCAAGTGAGACTTGTTACTAATCTCTGCAAATCTTGAAGGAAGAAGATATTTCTTCGCTAGGGATCTTTCTAGGACATTATTTCCAGAGCTAGGAAAAGCAAAGTAAGAAGGAAGAAAATCCTGGAGAGTTATTAGAGATCAACAGAAAAGAAGAGGGATCTCCATTGATGAAAGTGATTGGCCTATCATTGAAGATGGCAACTCAAGTGCTTCTGAATCAGGTAGCCTCTTTGTGAAATTTAATTATCTAACTAGAGAGGGAACTTATTTTGATTTTGAAAATTTTTCTTCTCATTCTGACCCTATATTTTTAGAAGCTAATAGGGTTTTGTAAGAAACAAGGCCTTGAGGGGATATCCATTTTGAAAGTTATACTCTTGTGTGTCAAGGACCCTCTACCCCTTATCAATTTGTCTCCCCCTAGGGTCACCTCCTCAAAACAACATGGACCTTCCCCCACCCATACCTCCATTTTTTGTAAACACCTTTGGTCCTATAAATTTTATAGGGATGGATGGTTATCCAAATACAGTCCCCCAGGATGTAAGAAATAGATTACCAAAGTTCTAAGGAAACAATGCTATAACCGGTGATCAACATCTACAGATTTTTATCAATATAATGGAAGACTTTAAGATTGAACATGAAGATGTATATATCAAATTGTTCATCCATACTTTGGAAGAGGATGTCAAGGATTGGTACAAAGGTTTACTAGATAATTCCATTGATTCCTAGACCGAGATGAAGAATGCATTCAGATTGTAGTATTGTGACATAACTAACCCTAGTTTTCTTTTGTCAGAATTTGAAAACATCAAGAAGAATCCTAATGAGTCAATACATTATTTCAACACAAGGTTTAATAAGACCTTAAGGATATTTCCTGTCAGGATAAGGCCATATGATGAATCATGTTTGATCAAATATTCATATGCATTTCATAAAAAGGTTTCTTACTACTTGAGGGACAAAAACCCTACTATTTTGAGGAAGGCATTCACCATGGGTCTGCAAATTGAGAATAATATGAAGGAAATTGGAAAGCCTCCAAAAAGGGAGGGTGTAAAACTAATTAACCTAGAAAATCCTCAAACAAGTAAGGCTGCTAATTTGGAGGAAGTTGTGAAAACTTTGGTAGGGGTTGTTAAAGAAATATCATACAAACTAGCTTGGGTAGAAAGGTGAATTGGGCAGAGTTCACAAGGTCAGTACAAGAAACAAGGCTAAGACAGGTTTACAAATGATTATAGAAATGATCAGAGACTTGATGACAGAGGTAAGGGACCTGTTGGATTTGGAAATAAACAGTCCCAGGCTAGGGAAAATAGAATGGTACCTGATCCTTTGGCTGTCAGAGTTTTTGTTGTGGAGGAGACAAATGTCATTGATTGGTATGACAGATGTTTCATGCCCCTTGCTCCATGTGAATAAGATCAGCAAGAAGAGGAAGAAGCTGGTGATGATAATGATGATGATGCTTGCATGATGTGTTGCTCCATGAACTCACAATAAGGGGAAAATTCAAATGAGGTAACAAGTGCTAGAACTACTGCTAAATTTTTGGATTGCATCCATCGGGTACCTATTCTTCCTCCCTCTCATACTTTAGAAGTAGATATTGTACAAGATTTTAAATTTCCCAATAATGAGTTTGATAATTTGAGGGCTTTAATGATAAATAAGTATGATGGAGGCATCCCCTATGAGGAGGATAGGTAGTTGTTGATGAATGTTTTTTTGGCTCAAGAAAAGGAACACAACACAAGAAGTAGGGTTGTCAAAGGGACAGGGCCTCAGGCCAAGCCAAAAACTCCATTTCTTTCAAATATTCCTAAAGAGGCTCCTAAGAAAGATGTATCTACCAAGGGCCTTATTGTCCCAAACAAAACTCACACCCCTCCTCATCCCCAAGCTGTCAAAAATCTTGTGCCATCTAATGAGTGTGTCAACCTTCCTTCCAATGCTACCTTACCAAAGTTTTTCCCTAATGATATTTCCTAAGTCTTGATTCAGATCAAAATCTCAGTTCCAATTGTTGAATTGGTTAGGATTCCTAAGCACAAGAAGAGGGATCTTGAGTATTTGGGGATGAAAGAAGAGAAGACTAGCCTAGGCAGAAATATAAATATAGTGGAGACTCCTCCAATCATTAAAGAACTAGAAGCACCACCAGCATCAGTAGAGCTAGATGAGCCACTTGAGGTTTATTTGGGAACATCCTTGGCATATTCTCAGCTAAATGTGGATCCATTCTTCACCACTCTGATCATTAAAGATAGATTACTACACAACTGTATGTTTGATTCAGGGGCATCATGCAATGTTATGCCTCTAGAAGTTATGAATGAAATGGATATCAAATTAACATCCACATATGGGAAGTGCACTTCCATGGATTCAAGAGATGTTCCAGTGGTGGGATGTGTGAATGGTCTTGTGGTAAAACTTGTAGCCTATCTGGGAAGGAACTTGAAGCTTGATGTAGTTATTATTGATTGCCCAGCCAAGTGGGGTATGTTTTCTATAAAATGGGATGCAAGTTTTTGTGGGAGTGTTCAGATGGATATGTCCTATGCCACCATCCCAATTGAGGGAAGCCTTGTCAAGTTGTATGGGGAAAATAATATGTTGCACCTTATTGAAGATCCCAACAATGCATCTTATGAAGTATTGTACACAATTGTTGATGCTGATAATTTTGTAGGATTTGCTGATGGAAAAGAGCACAAGATTGAAGAATGCAAGTGTCTTGAGCAGACAGGCTCTCCTTGGACTTTATTGTTTGATGGATCTTGCTCTATGTTTGAAAATGGTGTTGGTGTTGTTCTAATCTCCACAAGTCGGGAAGAGTTTGTATTTTCTTTGAAACTAAATCTTGAATGTACTACTAACATTGCTGAATATGAGGCATTATTGTTAAGTCTGAGGATTTCTTGGAAATATGGTGTTAAAGACATTATTGTCAAAGGAGATTAAAAATTAATTATAAAGCAAGTCAGAAAACTTTATACCACAAAAAATCAATGAATGAAACAATACTAGCATGCAGCTTGGGATCTCATTGAGATGTTTGATTCATTCAATACTGTGCATCATGATAGAAGGTTGAATGATCTGGATGATAAAATTGAAGTATTGGGATCTTGGTTTGATAATTTTTTAGTGTCCCCACATTGTGAATATGATGTTGAGGTGTTAACAAGGCCCTCTGTACCTAAAAACATTAAACATTGGCAATTTTTTGATGATGATGCTCAGGTCAGAAGTTTTCTGCAGAATAAAGAGGACTTTATAGATCAAAATATTGATTGGGATCTAATGGTGTGTGTAGTAGAGGGTAAATAAACCTTGTTTGGAAAATGCATCATCCAACTAATGACTAATACCATTCCCAGAGGGCTGGTTACTCTTGAGTCCAATTTTGATAATGTTGATCGCATTGTTAACATATGTATGGCCACCTCAAGGGATATTGAGGAGCATTACCTTGGCACAAAGGAGAAACCAAGGAATATTTGGTTAGGAAGCAATCTCAGCAAGGAGGAGAAGTAGTCCTACATCCAATTGCTGAAAAGGTATCAAGATTGCATGGCTTGGACCTATTTTGAGTTGAAGGCATATAGAGAGGATATTTTTCAACATGAGATTCCCTTAGAATCCAATGTAAAACCATTCAGGAAAAAATAGAGGCCAATCAATCCACTCCTATCTCTTACGATGCAATAGGAACTAAAGAAACTAAGGGATTAGTCAGAAAGAATAATGGTGGAATCAATCTATGTGTGGATTTTAGAAATCTGACTAGAGCATCAATAAAGGATAATTATCCTTTACAAAACATGGAAAACATGCTGCAACTAGTGACTGGTTCTGAGTTACTTTCTACCCTGGATGGTTTCTCTAGCTATAACCAAGCTGTGGTAAAGGAATCAGAAAGAATTAAAACAACCTTTACCACTCTTTGGGGAACTTATGTATATGTCAGGATTCCCTTCAGTCTGATGAATGCTGGAGCAACCGTTCAAAGGGTAATGGATGTTACATTTGCTAGTTACATCAATGATTTAATTACTTTCTACCAAGATGATGTAACTGTGTTCTCCAGAAACAGAAGTGATCACTTTCTCACTTGGAAAAGATGTTTATAAGATGTAGAGAATATGGCATTTCACTCAATCCAAAGAAGTTTCATTTTGGAGTGCAGAAGGAAAAATTGCTTGGTCACATTGTATCACAAGAAGGGGTAATGATTGATCCAGAAAGGGTAGAGGCCATCAACAAGGTTCTAATCCAAAGAACTAATAAAGGAACTCAGTCCTTCTTTAGGAAGATAAACTTCATCAGAAGATTTATATCAAACTTTGTTGAGTCGACCATTCCAATCAATTTCATGTTAAAGAAGTACTAGGTCATCAAGTGGGAGGTGGATTCCATTCAAGATTTCAATGGGATTAAAGAGGCACTAAAGCATGCACCTGTTCTAACAGATCCAAATTACAAGAATCCCATTCAATTTTTCTCTTTTTCTTCAAAGAACACTATTGCATCTGTCCTGTTGCACAAGGATGATGAACGAGATGAGAGGCTAATTGCCTTTTTTAGTAAGGAATTGTAGGGGGCTGAGCTGAAATACACTATTGTGGAGAAACAAGCATTTTCCTTGGTAAAAGTAACAAAGGTTTTTAGGCCTTACATTTTGATTTCTAATATTGTTTCTTATGTTCCCCACACCATGGTGAAAGACATATTATCAGAGATGGAAGTCTTAAGCAAACGATGCAGATGGGTGAACAAGTTGTAAGAATATGACATTGATATCCAAACCAAAAAGCTGGTGAGAGGTTTGGGCTTGGCTAAGCTTATGGCTGAGAGAAACTTGCAAAATATTGACATAAATGAGGTAGAAGAAGGTAGGGTAGATGTTTTTGAAAAATTGATGGAGTTCTGAGTGGTACAAAGATGTAATTTTTTGTCTCAGACATCTGAACTACACTGAGTATTTAAGAAAGAACCAAAAAATAGCCCTAAAGTTGGATTCCCAGAAATATTTTATTATTGATTATGGGTTAGCTTGGAAGAACCCTGAGGGAGTTCTCTTGAGGTGCATTACTAAAGATGAAGCCTCCAAGATAATTTCTAATCTCCATGGAGGAGTTTGTGGGGGGCATTTTGCTAGAAGCGTCACAACACACAAGATCTTGAGGGCTGGTTATTGGTGGCCAACCCTTTTCAAGGATACAAATATTTTGGTTAGAAGATGTGAGAGTTTCCAACGCTTCTTTGGAATACTGAAAGCTTTAGGCTCCCTTCCTTTGCAGCCTGTATCAATTGAAGCTCTGTTCAAGAAATGGGGGATGGATTTCATTAGTGAGATTTAGACCCTTCAAGTGCTGGCCATAAGTGGATTCTGGTAGCCACTGA
Organism: Taxus chinensis; assembly: GCA_019776745.2. NCBI lineage: Eukaryota > Viridiplantae > Streptophyta > Pinopsida > Cupressales > Taxaceae > Taxus > Taxus chinensis. Next base: position 291,633,371 of record CM034150.1, read on the forward strand.
TTACTTCACCAAATGGGTGGAGGAAATCCCCACCAAAAGAGCAACACACCAAATTGTCATGGATTTTCTGTTGAACCATATCATCTGTAGGTTTGGGGTTCCAGTCAAGATTGTTGTTAACAATGCCATGAGATTTAGAGCTAAACCTTTGGTGGTGATGTGCAAAGAATATGGGATCAACTTGACATATGCATATATTTACAATCCCCAAGGAAATGGAAAAGCTGAGTCCAGTAATAATTTTTTTTGAAGATTATCAAAAGAACCTTGGATCTGAACAAGATAAAATGGGGTGAGGAGTTGAAGTTTGTTGTCTGGGTAGACCGCATTACTATTAAAAGAGCCACTGGAAAGAGTCCATTTCAGTTGGTGTATGGAACTCAGGCCCTGCTGCCCCTGCATATAAAATTATCCTCATATCAGTTCATGTAACAACTAGAAGATCAAGAGGTAGGTCCATATGATGTCCGCATTAACTAGATTATTGAAATTGATGAAGAAAGGAGGGCATCCCACCAAAGGCATGTAAAGTTCAGAGAAAAGATGAAGAAGTTGTTCGACAAGAAGGTCACCCCACGAGATTTCAATGCCTAAGATATCATGTTGTTATGGGATAGTATACATGAAGATAAGGGAAAATATGGTAAATTTGATGCACTTTGGATGGGCCCTTACTCCATAGATATTTGGATTGGTGAGCATACAATCTTCTTGAAGGATTTGGATGGAGAATTGCTCAAATTGTCTCTTAATGGCAAGAATTTGAATCATTTCATGGATTGATTCCCCAAAATCAAGGTGAACTTCATCTATATAGTGTATAGTTTGTTGGTTTGTTTTTCTGTCTTTCATTTTTTTTATTCGTTCTGGCCCCTGGCGACTTGTGTTTGCTAGTTTTTGGGTTCTTTCTGGGAGATAGTTCTAGTTTTGTGCTCTACAAACTAACTCCTTTACCCAATGTATATTTTGGCACTTGGTATAACTTTTTTCTTATGGCACTCGCTAGGAGTGACCATCCCTGAGTCAGAGCCAATGTTGGTGCTCAGATTTGTCTTGCCCCATTTTCCATTATTTTCCTTTGATTTGCGTGTTGTGAAATGTTTTATCTCTCGATAATGGATTTTTTAAAGCTTTTACCTCCATTTGAATGCCATAAAATTTTTTACAGAATCCATTTTCATGTTCCTCCTTAAAGAGTTCTCTGAGCTTGCCTTGTTTTTGCCCTAATTTCTTTAAAATCCACAGGCTTTGCCATTTTTCCTATTTTTCCCTGACCATAGAAGCTTGAGAACCATTAATCTATATTTGTATGCATTTGAAAAATACAAATCCATGGTCAAAGATTCTCATAACCATGATTCACTTGTTTTTGTTTCAAAAAAATTTTCATCCTTAGTGAAAATCAGGTTCTGGGCGTGAATGGTGATTTTTATGTATTTTGATAGTCTGACGGGTGTCTTTTTCCTGTCAAAGTTATTCCTCAATGTTTGGTGGTCACGTGGCTTCTTTTAGTTGGCTAGAGGATGATGGGAAAATTATTTAACTTATCACTTTTTTATTTTTTGGCAAAAGGAAAATTTGGTCTCGTAGCTCCGCTCAAATCTGATTGGTTCTTCTGGTCCTTACATGGCTTCTTCTAATTGGATAGGGCGCGGCAGGTTGGTTTTCTCAACTTGATATTTTGGCTACTTTGGAAAATAGTTTAAACCCACCCCGTGGCCCTGCCAGGTGTTGATTAAAGAAAAATTTAAGTGGCAGAGAAAATGTCTTGCCTTGACCCTGCAGGAGGACATGTGGCAAAGACTAATGGCAGACATGTGGGTCTTCAGAGATAAGTTGGATGTTTTTCCCTTTTAGAAAAATGGAGTAAAATTCTAAAGTGGAAGCACACCTCTGCCAAATCATTTTTTAAGCCTTAAGTATTTTTGAAGTTGTGCCATAATGACACATGGCAAGCCCGCGCTCATCCAAGGTCTCAACTTTTGGGTAACATCTCAAGATGTGCCATTGTGACATATAGCAGTTTGAAAAGTCAAAGGGGTGGAGAAGCGGACCATCAGAGGAAACTTGGATTTTTTTTCTCTTGTCATCAAAAGGATTAAAATCTCAAAATGGCCTGCAAGCTTGATAAGAAAGAGGTCAAGGTTAGCATTGAAAAATTCAAGAGGCGGGCCATCAAAGGAAAATTTGATTTTTTACCTCTTGTCATCAAAAGGATTAAAACATCTAAATGGTCTATAGGCCTAATGGAGAAAAGTCAAAATGTGCTCCAGTCAATGTCGGAGGTGTAGACCTTTGGAGCAAAATTAGAAAATTTTCATTTTGTAGAAAAAGGAGTTAAAAGTGAAAAAGGAAGCGTGGTTCCGATGGGATCCACATTCGGACATGTGTCAGGCCCATTTTTCAAGGACGAAGCTATGCGGAAAACTTGGAAAATTTTCCCTTTTCTAAAAAAGATTTGAAATAGTAGAATTTGGCCGCAGTTCCTTTGGGACCCACCTTAGGACATGTGTTAGGATCATTTCTCAAGGGCGGATCTACAGAGAAAAATGTAAATTTTTTTACATTTTTCCAAACAGTTGTACAAGGTAAAAAGTAACCCGCAGGCCCACTCTAAATTAGATATCCCATGTGGACTGTTAAAATTCAAAATAGAAATCAATGGTAGCTATGCATCTGTATCTGATTTTTCTACCATTTTCACTCCAGAGCTCCTAGAAGTACGCGTTTTCATGATTTCTCAATATTTCTTGCAAGCCAAATAGGGAAGGGGAGTTAATTTGATATCTAAGTTTGGTGAGGAATATTTGGGGATGTATTTTTCCATTAAGATGAGATCTGACCTCTGGGTTTGATCTGGTCTTCCATTTTTCCTTCCCGAGCATGCAAAGAACCAGATTTGATAGATTAGGGGTGGAAGTGCTTGATGAGTAGAGGGAAAAGTGATCTACCATAAGAATGTGTTGAATGTGTGAGATATTCAAAAAGATCCACTCCTTGAGCACCTGACAACATTTTACAAATTTGATTATGGGAATCGCGATAAAGATCATGGTGAGCACTGGTGCATTCAATGTTTGGATTTTTGGGGGGAAAAGGCCCGGTTGTAAAATGTTATAAATAGGAATGAATTTTCCGTGAAAAGTGTTAGGAGTCAGAAATTGATTTCCGAAGAGAAAAGTTTGATAGATCCCATCTTTCTGAGAAACTATCTAAAGAAGCATGTTTATCTTATTTGTGTTAAATTTGATCATGTCAAGGTGGTTGCGAGTGTACAACCATTCACAAGCTCTGATATTGTTCGAGAAACTTTCCCCTCCTGATAAATTTAACCAAACTTGAGTTAATATGTGTTATTTTTTAGCAAAATTTGTGTTTTCTTTGTTTTTGAATGTCTGTAACTAGTTTTTCTTATTCTCGTTGCATTCTTACATTGAAATCTATGTGAATCATACAAGATCTTATCCTTTTGATAGTTTGGTGGTATTTGCAATTTCATTTATCAGAAGAGCTTTCATTTGATAGTGAAATAAACAAATTTAAAATCACTGTGACTCCTAGTATGACTATAAGATTGTTTGTTAGCCTTTGATGTTATCTTAGGCATGATGAAATAGAGATTGATAATGTTTAGTTAAGTTTTCCAATTTGAGCCTTCATTTTGGATCGTTTAATTTTGTGTGAAAAGTGTTGATCTGGGCCTCCATTAGCACAAATATTTTGGTTAAAGGAACACCCTAGCTACTCTAAAAGCATTTTGCTATTCGAGTTTTCCATTTTTGTATAATTTCTCAAAGATTTGGTATAATCAACTTTATCCTACTTCACCTCCCATAAAAAAATTCATTTGAAAACAACTTATCATACCCATACTACCCTTGTTTGTCATGTATGTATACAAATGCATAATTTTTAATACCAAAACATGCAGAAACAATCAGGTTTTCATTGTCTTTAGTGGCCTAAACCTTTCCTATAAAATATCTCCATTATCTATAATGACAACTCGTGAGATTTAGGTTTTATAATTGCATTGATCATATTTTCCTCAAGGTCTTCTTAATACTTCACACGGAAGGATATCTCCATCTCCTCCATAAACAATAGGTTACAAAAGGATCGTCTCACCCTAGTTGAAAGACACAACCATAAATTATTGAGGACAGGTCAAATCCTCTTGAGGGTGCTACTCATTTCTCCACATCTGAGTGACAAAGAGCAAGCTGCATTTCATCCCTAGCTACAAAAAGACATACTACATGCTTTTCTTGTATCTAAGCTTCATACCAAACCTGTGATGCTTCTCAGCTTCTGAGGGAGAATAAATTTTGGTACCAACAAACCTCATCATACTCACATGTTCAATCACTCACTCAATCACATGTTTACACCCTACAAGTTACGCTTAGACGATCACATCTTTCTCATACACACAAGTCGAGCCATTTCCCGATGACAAAATATCATTTACGGTTCATTATTGACAGATGAGGGGCCATAATCAAATGAGCATCATTACATACATACACATCCACTCAGGGAGTACGTTGCTCCTATCATTCACATTTTATTTCATTCCACCTCATCCACAACATGTTGCATATCTTAGTTACATTTAATCTTGCTTACATTTTCTTTTTACATGTTCATCTTATTACACATGCTATATAGATATCTTATATGTCATTATCATACACACATGCACATTCACTTTCTTTCTAGTTGTGATCATAGATTACATAGGTTCAATACACTAGCATGGATGCTTGGTGCAGTACCTATTCCAAGTCCTACAAAGGATCCTGGGGGAATTCACTTTCATACATTATAGGTGTTATTGTTTAATTTAATTTTATAGTATACTATTTTCTCATATTATACATGCTTTGACATAATTTTTATCTTTCTAACGTGTGAGTGTCTACTTCATGTGCAACATTTGTTATAGAGGACTATTTTCTTTCATGTTTGTTTGATATAGTGTTTAAATTTTCTTGTTATTATTTGTGGGATTTTAACTGTGTTTCGTGTTCTCTGATTACTTGCAACCATTATGGCCTTGATTGTCTTGTGGTATCATGAGTGGTGACCTATGTTTGAAATCTAGTTTTACGTGGTTTACATTGTCTTCTTGTATGTTTACTTACATCTTAGCTTAGATTTTGTCTTATACATGCATGTTTTCCTTTATTTGTACTAACACTTGTCTCCTAGCCACTTGTGTGTGTGTGTGATTTATTTTATAATAAGAAAATTCCCTTCCCCATTTAGGGCACAGTTTCACAACAACAATCATTCCTCTTTTAGGCCACATACACCTTTAACAACGTTGCATGCACCCCAAACAAGGGGACATCATTTGGGTGAATCATTCACCCCATTAAATGTTATACATAGTACACCACAGTAGTAGTACAACACAGTTTTAAGTTTTAGACATGGCTAAGACTCATACTTGGGTCCTTAGCACAATGGATTTCCTTGAATTCCAGTAATAGGGGCCAATTACATAGTTTTCATAATGTCACATAGGTTTTTGACACAACACAGAGCCGTTGAGCAATGCAATTTTACAATAGCATATTTTACAGTGAAGAAAATACTTAGCACATACGTTTCTACACACCATCTGAAGTGGGTTTATACCTTGCGAGAATAAGTTACATGATTGGAGGATAACACCAGACTATTCTCCCTTCAATTATTTTATTTCATTGATGTGAGATTTCCCAAAAAATGTGTGTGTCAACATCATCTACAAGATACTTTCAATACTCTTTCCTCATCACGGATCAGGTGCACATATTAATTTTTCACATTTTTCATTTTACATATTCATTTACATACTTTTTACACGTATACATGTGTATTTTACTACTTGTTCAACTTCTCATTTGCAGGTCCATTTGTATGGGAACCAGTAGTCAATATCAATAATGACATCATCCACATCATCACAAGAACAACATCGAAATCAAAAACAAGTACATCATGACATATACACATGAATTTTATGCCATAGGTTCATTTTCATCACTTTTTGTACATTATCCTCCTTAAAATCCATGATTGACATTTTCCTATCATCCATGCTTTGTCTTATCCCTCAGCATATTTGCATCATCAATATACATGGTTATAAGGTTTGGATCTCTATCTACTTTATATTACCAAGATTGTCACTCATTAACATAATATTGGGGAAAATGTAGACACAAAATCACACACTTTGGTTAGTTATCTAGTCATGATTACATACAACTAATCATATTATTCCTGAGTAAAAAATGTACTAGTTAACCCATGTCATTGGCCACCTTTATTTTTTTCCTATTGTTTCTTTCAGTATTGCACCCTTACTTTCTTATTCTATATTTTTAATCTTCGGCATTTGTCATCCTAGACGCTAGTACTAACCACCCTATTCCCCTATGGGTGCCCATATCCTCTTTATACTTTACTCAAATGTTTTGGGTCATTTTTAGCTGTTTGAGCATATTATATTATTTTTAGTCGGCATTTTTGAGGTTAATTATGAAATTAGAGGAAGGGAATCATAAAAATATAAACTAATGAGATCATAATAAAATACCGAAGAACTAAGAACTATCTATCACCACCTAAGGTTACATTCATCTAGCTCTATCTAAAATCACACAAGGGCTAGTTTTCTACATCACACTTCATAGGAGGGAAGTTCATTTTATTCCATGCAAACATTTATTACATTCTACATCTAGCTATTTTCTCACTATCCAAGTGTGACATGCACAAGAGAAATCTATGGCACAATTTCATACACACACACACACACAACTGCATTGGGTCTGAGATGTAGTGCAGTACTCAGTTGTACGTTCACCATTATGACACCCGAGGATAGTCTAACCCCTCATTTGGATATTTATTTTTTAGGATTTGATATCTATTTGAGGATTTTATAGGCTCATTATTTATTTCAAGTTTCCAGTGACCTCGGCGATCTTGGTGCAACCTATGAGTTACTTAAGGAGCTTTAAAGAGAACACCTTACGACACCTTAGAGGAGGTTTTTTGATAGTTTCTGTGGACCCTGGAACCTAAAAATAGGTTAAAGGCATCTGCGGGTGCCTTTGTCCCTCTCTAAGAACCCCAAACTAGCTTATTCCTCTAGATTTTCATTTTTATAGGCTTTAGTGTGATGGTGAGTACTTCTTCTTTTCCATTTTTACAATTTTGTGAATTCTTCAAAAATATGTGAATTATCTAAGTATTTTTATCCTTCCTTTGCCCCTAGGGTTTTAGATTCTATTGCTTAGTTTACTTGGGTAAATTGATGTACTTAATTTATTATTCATTTTTACTACAATCTTGCATTCACATTAGGCTCATAAATTACATTTTAGCTTAATCAGTAATTCAAAATCAATATATTTATAATTTACATAACCATTAAACATTACCTCCCAAAAATAGAGAATAGAAAATTTAAAATTTGAATCAATCTTGCCATAAAAAATGCATCGCACCTACCAAACACATTTTTTTTCAAAAAATTGATCCACTCCTCACATAATAAATGCATCACAACTACAAAAAATTCCTGTAAAAACTAGAGAGCTTGATTTTTAAAAAATTTGAATAAATCTTGCCATAATAAATACATCAGAACTACTAAGCACTTTAATAAATGAAAAATTTATTTATTATTTCTGCAATAATTACTTGATGGATAAAAACATGAAATGCTTAAATTTTCAAATAATAAATTCAAATTATAAAATTAAATTTAGATTTAATAAATATAATGAAAATTTGATATTCATAAAATTAGAAATCAAAGTATTTCTATTTAGAGATATCATATTAGTAATAATTAATAATATCTCATACTAATAAAAATATTTAATAAAACTTAGTAATAAAAAATTAGTTAATTAAAAATATTGGTGATGTAAATCAACCTGCAACAATTAATATGTTGTACACTAAGTTATATTTATTTATTTATCAGTCCAGAGAGTGTAGACTTGAAATATTACCAATGTTATATGCATATTTATAGTTGATCTAGGAGGTTATAAAGGAAATAATTGTCACGTAACAATGCTCAAAGTAAAACAAAACTCAAACTTGAAAATAAACTATTGCTAAATGTTATTAATGAAACAAAGTTGTAGATTCATAGAAAATATTGTTTTTAAGAAAATGTGTATGAAATTAACCAATGGAGGGGATTTAAAAGACCTCAAGTGGGTATTGAATTGGGTGTTAATCCCTTCCTAACTCTGTAACTAAACAACTAAATTAAAAAACTCATATTTCTTTATATATTTTCATAAATCATTACGTCTAGGAGCAAAAGATGAGAGTAATATTTTTTGTCTAATTCCAAATATAACTCTAACTTACTTCTAACACCTTCCCTAGATTGTTACAATTTACTAACCCTTTCCTTTACATCTTATCATTTTAAAAATGTGAGAAAAATAAGAATAAAACAAGGAGTCTTCAACAAAACAAGTGAGAGATTCAACATGTGTTTTAAAAATTAACAATCAGTTCTTCACTAGTTCTTAATCAATGACCAAATAAAATATTGATTTGTTTCTCAATTTTCCATATTTTTGTTGTAACTACTTCTCAAATGCATTGTAAGGATTTAAGTGCCATAACTTCACATTTCAAAATATATTCATAATTACATTGTAACTTTTTGTGAATGATTTCCTTACACTGTGGATGAGTTCCTATAGACAATATCTTTTACTATGGATGAGTTAAAGCGGACAATTTCCTTTACTACATATGAGAATTTTTTTTATAAGATGTAAAAAGGGGTTGAGGGGACCCTACCCCCTAAAAATTATGCAAGATTAATAGAAAATGGAAAAGGGAGTATCCATTGAAGCCCAAGCATAACCAAATTCCAAAACTATAAAGTCATAAACAGGGATACCAACCTAAAATCCCAAAGTAAAATAACTAACAGTAGGAAAAAATAAAAGAAACAAAACATCCAGAATGAAAAAAGAACCCTCATTCATTAATCAAAGCACCCACCATGTGCATGCACCCATTCCATTCCTTAACTAGGCCGATAATAGTAGATTTCTAGAACTGATAATTCAATTCAGCTATCTCCACTTTGGGTCTAGACCCAACCTTTTCTCTATTCTCCAAAATTTCCATGGAGTGGATCATGTCAATAAGGAGTTTAAGATGGTGAATTGTTATTTTGACATTAAGGATGTGAACATCCTTGATCTACAGAATAATCTCCTTCATTTTCAGCATCTCATTCTCCATGGCCAGGCATCTCTCATTGGAATTCTTAATTGTTCACTAAGAAAAATAGATGTGAGTTTATCAAATTTTTCTTGCAGCTCCCTTAGATATATGGTAACCATAATTATCTTATGTTTGTTTATATCAATATCCAACATAAAATTTTCAAACTCTTTCATGAATACATTCAATTTGACCATTGTATCCTGGGATTTGAATAATTTCTTGTTAGTGCAGAATCACAGCACCCCCAAATGGCCTAATTGTGAAGTGGGGCATTCATTGTTATTGCAAAACATGGGACCATCTCTCAATCCATGGGACTTGCAAAACTTGAGATGGACCTCTGGAGAAAGTTGGTTCTTGCCTCCCAATCTACCTGCCACAAGCTACTCTAGTGTAATAAAAACCTATCCTATCCTAATCTAACCATTCCAAGTGGAAAAAGAAAGAGAGAGTGGGTAAAAGAGTCTACACTAAGCGCTGATACACCAGAAAAAGAAGTGGTTGAATCACAGACCAAGCCACCTGAAGTGGAGAGAGGTGAGAAGAGGAGAGGGTGGACAAGATGCACCATAGACCAGAGATAGTTTTCACACAGAGCACCACTTTGAAACCCATTAAGCATATCTCCCAGAACCTGTAATAGACATCAGAGTATGCACATTATACCCTATGACAATGAGAGATAATAAGAGACAATAAAATGAGACAATGATGGATAGATGCATCACGAAATAGATTCTATTACTCCAAAAGTTATATGGTACATTGTCAATGGGCAAGAGGTAAGAAAATTCCATTACAAATCCATGAGAGGAGGTTTAGACTCCACATTAATCCCTAAGGAATAAAGAGAGGGGGGGCAGAAGAGTGAAGATCAAAAATCATTTGAATATGCACCTCTTTTACAATATATAGGAAGAAGAAGAGAGAGAGGAGAGAAAAAATCAAACCCTGCTTCAACCACCTCAACGATGCATTGAATCCTATTATGAAAGCTCAACCATCATCAATAAATTCCACTCTCAAAACCTCCCACAATTTGTCAATTTTGGTTCCCTATGTCTAATTGGCGTGCCAAGGAAGAAGAACGACAGATAAATTCAAACCCGATCAGGTTGTTGGAGTAAATAGATTTTGCATTAATGGCTTGGAAGATGTTTTCCCATTTTCACCCACTAATGCCTATTAAGAATGATATTTTTGTTTCCATGGCACAGAGGGTGTCGAGAAATTTCAAAAAATTCTTCTCCCGCCCAAATCTGATTTTCCTGTCAAAAGATATGGCCATTTGAAGATTAGGGTCTCGGGTGCGCAAATTTGAAAGAGTATATCCATAAAAATTCCACGTGGAAGCCTTGCACATATTGGAGATTTGACCCCTACCTTTCATTTCTAAAATAGTTTTAGAACAACACATGGAGGCTTCTGTGGGATCTACGATGTTCCATTGTATTTTTCCTGAGTCCTTTATTTGGTGGGGCCAAAAGTCTAACCCTGGACACATGGAGGCTTGACGCTTGTTTCGAGACCCACCCCAAATTTTAATCTTAAAACAACACCATGCTGACACTTGGCACCTTCTCCTGGCCTACTTATACTTTGACTATTCAACCTCAAGTCTGTTCCTTTTTGGACTCTAGGACACGTGGAAGGCCCGCACTCATTTGAAATCCCGCTCAAGGTTTTACCTTTGAAGGAGCATCGTTAAGACACGTGCCACCTTCCACCTGCACTCTATACTTATTTGTTTTAGGCCCACTCTCCTTCTTGACCTCTGTTAACCATTGGCTACATGGAGGGCTAGCACAAGTTTGAGTCTCCACCCAGGACTCCCATCTTGGAATTGCACCGAGCCGACACTTGGCACCTTCCGCTAAGTCAAAGAATTTTAAATGGCCAGTGCAACTTTTGGGGATATGGACACGTGGAGGTTTGGTGCTTGTTTGAGTCTTTGGCCTAGGATTCAATCTTTGGAAGTGCACCATTTGGACACTTGGCAGCATCCGTTGTCTCCTCCATACATACCTAATTTCAGGGCTCATTCTGATTCATTTGTAGAGCCCAAAAACTTCAAACCTTCGCTTTTTCTTTTCCTTTGAGATTTTGGTTTCTTCCTTTTGTTTACTGCTTCCCCGGCCCTGTTACTCCATTGTAGAGTCTTCCAGTAACTTTTCAATTTGATTTGAAGCATAGGATCGAACAACGAAACTATTTTTTTTTATTTCTTCCTACATGGGGTTGTGTTTGATCAATTTTTTTGGGGGGAAAAAATTGAGATAACAATTGGTGACTCACAGGGGAGTCTTCCTATTAGATGAAGGGACCAATAGCCTTGAAAAATCCACTGGGCATGGATTCAAGAATAATATCCTGATATTGATCCTTTTGCTTTGAAAATATGATCCCCGAGTCGTTGTGAGCTCGACTACTTGCTCTTAGTGACCCTGAACCTGCACGTGTGTCTGTACTCTCAATTTTCATAAGAAATCTTAAAAAAAGGCTTTTGAGAGTATAAAATTGTTTTGACCCAGGGATTTCATTTGTCCCTGAATGGATTGTTTTAAATACGACTTTATTTTCTCTGCATTTATTTTATTTTTAGATTTGCAACTATTACAAGAAACTATGAGTCTTCTTTCATGAATAGTGAAGGGTATGACCTCAATAGCTCTGGAGAAATATGAACAAAACTTATGTACAAAAGCAAAATCATACCTTCCTCAAATGAGACATGAAGAGTGTGCATAGACACTTCTTCTGCTGGAAACAAAGTCTACTCCTACTCCTAAACTAACCATAGAGAAAAGGGGCTAAACAAAGCTTGTTATAAGAAGGGAGAACTAGCTTCCCTTTCTAAAAAGGGGCAGCCATGAAAATGATTTGACACTAAATGTGGTAGCTTGTATGAGTGAAAAACTGACTATAAGTTTTTCCTCCACCCGAATCATTAGGTTATCTACATCAACCAAAAGTACCTCCTCAAGCTGATTGGCATTAGACTCCTGGAGGTTTTGATGATGATCCTTGGTACTTTGATGCTCATCCTCATGCCCTGAAGTAGGCATGAATGGTTTTTCCTTCTTTACTAGCTCTAATGAAGCCAAGTACCTGATTGGGCATGGTTTGATCCTTTGAATGTGCCATTTTCTCTGAAATTTAACTCCAAAAATGGAGTCTTTTTGTGAACCTTCTTGGATGGATGGTGTGAGAGAGATGATGAAATATTCTTGAATTTTCTCTTCCTTATCTTGTGAATAACATGGAAGACTCATATCTTCCAACCTTGGTTCTAGAGGGTTGTTTTGAAGTGCAATTTGTTGTCCTTGAATGCTCTCCTTCATGGAAGCAAGATCATATGCTTGGAAGATGGATGGAGGAGGAGAAAATGATCTAATATCCATGGGATCTTCTCCATCAAATTAATCCTCCAAGTCAGATAGATAATATGTCTCCTTATTGTCCTGTTGCATATGCTCGACCTCCGCCATGGTGTCCTCCTAATATGTAACTAGCTCACCATGGTTTCCCTCTTCCTCAAACATGAAGTTTTAAAGTTCAAACTCTTCTTCAACATTAGAGCTTGAATGGGATGAAGTGGGAGGAAGAAATGAAGGTTCTTTTGTGGCATGCTCCACACTTGGCACCTTTTAAACTATATGATCCTCATCCATCATGGGTTCATCAATCAAATCAGGACCTTGAAATGAAATAAAAAAATCTTCAATGATTCCTTCTTCATTGAGTGGCTTAAACTCTGATTTGATCTCTCCCTGGTGCTCCTCTTCAATCGGACTTGGAGCTGACTGTTCCTCCTCTTTAACTAGTTTTTTATCTTGCATCAGATCAGCATCCTCTTTAGAAAAATTACCATCATGGACACTATATTCAGAGAAAATAGACTGTTGATATTCTTTTCTTGTTTTTGTTTTTCTTCTCCTACAAACTTAGCCTCAGCCACTACTATTTCTTCAACCCTAACCTCCTCGAATGGCTTGAACATCAAGGGGATCTTTGTAAACCAAAATTTATCATCCTAGCTCTTTAGATTGTCAGTCATTTCTTCTTTTTTGGGCTCCACTTCTTGCTATTTTCCTTGATTGGATTCTTGAGTCTCTTCCCAACATGGACTTCAGAAAGAAAGAGGAGTGATAGGTTGGGGTTTAACCAGCTTTGCATTATTTGTGTTGGGGAGGGAGGTAGAACTTCTTGTTTCTTTGGAGGGAATGACTACTTGGGAAAGAAAAGGGGAGAAGAACTGAAATGGGATGGAAGATCAGGAGATGGAGAAGAGAAATCAAAACTTGGGGAAATAACTGAGGGGCTTGACTCTTGATCATGCTAAAATGATAAAGTTTGAGAAAGAGAACATGAAGTACATGGAGTTCGTGATTTATTTACCCATTGACAAGGTTATCTCACACTTTTCTCATAAGCCTCAATGTCCTCAATCCATTGTGTAAGTTGAGGCAGCACTTCAACCATGAAGTCAAGATTCTCTTGATGGATTTAATGTCTTAGAAAAGGGCCTCTCTATGGACAAGGTTCCCTACAACCAATCTTGAATGCCTTATTTTACGCTATGGACCTTGACTGAACTATGCTAGCCTCCATTTTTTGAATCTTCTCAAGCAAACCAACATTATCCACATAGTTGTCATCATTGTATGTGATCCCTTGTTCTTGATAATCTCTATGATCAAACTGAATTTGACCCTGCTCATATGGGTAAGCATAATGGTCCTGGATCTAATTATAGTGCTGATCTGGAGGCGTTGGGAAATACATTGGAGGTGAAATACATTTGTATTGTAAGTGTGAGTTCCAAGAAGGAAATAAAGCCATGATTGTACAACTTCATGGAATGGGAGAAAATGAAAGATATGGAAGATGAAAATGGATGACTAGATGGAATCGTCAGATGTACTTGCATGTTCCTCAAAAGGCTGAATCTCAAATGGAACACACCAAACTGCTAAGATATAGCGGTAAGTTGTTTCAGACCTATCACATTGGGCATGCTAAAATTGTTAGTGTAGAATCATAGCACCCCTGAATGGCCTGATTATGAAGTGGGGCATTTGGTGTGATTGCACAACATGGGACCATTTATCAAGCTGTGGGAATTGTAAAAATTGAGATGGGCCTTAGGAGAAAGTCGGTTCTTGCCTCCTAATCTACCTACCACAAACTACTATAGTGCAGGAGAACATATCCTATCCTAATCTAACAATTCCAAGTGGACAGAGAGAGAGAGAGAGAATGGGTAAAAGAGCCTACACTAAGTGGTGATACACTAGGAAAGGAAGTGGTTGAATCACAGACCCCACCACCTAAAGTAGAGAGAGGTGAGCAGAGGAGAGGGTGAACAAGATGTACCACATACTAGAGATATTTTTCACACCAAGAACCACTTTGAAACCCATTAAGCACAGCTCTCAGAACTTACAACATACATCAAAATATGAACAGTATACCCTACAATAACGAGAGGTAAGAATAGACAATAAAACAAGCCAAGAGATGGACAAATGTATCATGAAATAGATTCTACTACTCCAAAAGTTACACGGTACATTGTCAGTGGGCAAGAGGCAAGAAAACGCCATTATAGAACCATGGGAGGAGGATTAGACTCTACATTCAACCCTAAGGAAGAAAGAGAGGAGGGTAGAAGAGGGAAGATCAAAAACCATTTGAATATGCCCCTCCTTTACAATATATAGGAAGAATAAGAGAGAGAGGAGGGAAAAATTTGAATCCTCCTTCAACCACCTCTGTGACACATTGAATCTTGTTATGAAAGCTCAACCACCATCAATTAATGTCACTCTCAAATCTGCCCACAATATTTTGATTACGGTTCCATAAGTCTACTCGGCATGATAAGGAATAAGAACAACAAATCAAATCAAACCTAATCTGATTGTTAGAGAAAACAGATTCTACATTAATAGTCTGGAAGACATTTTCCCATTTTAACCCACTAAAGTATGTTAAGAATGATATTTTATGTTTCCATGGTGTGGAGGGTTTTGAGACGTTTCCAAAATGTCTTCTCCTACCCAAATTTGATTTTCATGTCAAAATATATGGCCATTTGAAGATTAGGGTCTCGGGCGCACAAATTTGAAAGATTTTGTTTGTACCAGGTCCACGTGGTAACCTCAAGCATCTTAGAGATTTGGCCCCTGCCTTTCATTTCTGAAATACCATTGGACTGAAACATAGAGGCTTCCATAGGCTCCACAATGTTCCCTTGTATTTTTCCTGAGTCCTTTGTTTGGCGGGGCCAAAATTCTAACCTTGGACACGTGGAGGCCTGGCTCTTATTTGGAGACCCACCCCAAATTTTACTCTTGAAATAGCGTCATGCTGACACTTGGCACCTTCCGCTGGCCTGCTTCTTCTTTGACTATTCAACCTTGAATCTGTCCCTTTTTGGACTCTGGGACACGTGGAAGGCCCCCTCTCATTTAAAAACCCACTCACTATTTTACCTTTGAAGGAGCATTGTTAAGACACATGGCGCCTTCTGCCTACACTGTATACTTATTCATTTTCGACCTGCTCTCCTTTTTGACCTCTGTTGACCATTGAGTATGTGGAGGGCTACCGCAATTTTGAGTCTCTGCCTAGGACTCCCATCTTGGAATTGTGTCGAGTCGACACTTGGCATCTTCCACTGAGTCAAATAATTTTCAACTACTGGTGCAAATTTTGGGGCTCTGGATGCTTGGAGGCTTAGAGATTATTTGAGTCTCCAGCATGGGATTCAATCTTTGGAGGTTTGATGTTTGGACACTTGGCAGTGTTTGTTGTCTCCTCCACACTTAGCCAATTTTGGGGCTCATTCTGTTTCATTTGCAGATCCCGAAAACTTCAAACCTTCGTCATTTATTTTCCTTTGAGCTTCTAGTTTCTTCCTTCCGTTTACTCCTTCCCCGACCCTGTTACTCCATTGTAGAGTCTTCTAGTAACTTGTAAATTGGATTTGAAGCACATGATTGAATGATAGAACCATTTTTTTGAATTTCTTCCTGCACGGGGTCGTGTTTGATCAATTTTTCTGGGGGTGAAAATTGAGATAATAGTTCTTCTTAGTAGTTTTGAGAGCGTACAAACTCTTAATAGCCTCCTCCAAGTTTTTAGATATTTTTCCTTCTGAGTTCTCTTGATAATTTCCATCCTCCATCTCCTCACTACTTTTAGGTTTGTAAGCTTCCTCTTCGTGTTGATCCTCTAAATCCGAATGGAAATATTCCTTGTCCATATGTTCCCTTGAGTCTAAAATAATTTCCACGTTCTCCTGAGGATCTGAAGCCCCACTCTCCCACCTCTATTTCTTAACACTTCCTTTTTCCATATGAGACCTAGTTCTTTTAGCCACCGATTTCCCCATTTCCTCCATACTAGGAGTAGCCAAATTAGTTTCCAATTTCTCATTTTCCCCCTAAATTGGTTTGATTCAAGTTTCCAAAAGCCCCAAATTTTTCATTTTTTTGAATGAGGGGGGTACCCGTCTTAAGCATGGATTTGATGAGACCTTGATGTAAAGGAAGGTTGAAGGTTCCTTTCCCGACATGAGCAGCCGATTTAGCCAAAGAAAGATACAACACTTTGGGGAAATTTTAGGGTCTGTTATTTCTAACATGATTCACCATAGGAAGGTTATACCCATAAATCACTTTGTATCTCCCTTCCAGAGAAATATACATCATGATTAATTGAGCTATTTCATTAAAATACTAACGCAAATACTCTCTAGCATAACCATTATGAAAATAAATAGGTACTCCCTTACCTTTCATGAAGCATTCGATCTCTAGAATTTAGTCTAACTTGGGCTTAAAAATACATCTTCCTTTTTGAGATAGGCTTGATAAATTTTCTATAAACTTCAGAGAGATTGTGAATGAGAATTTCCCAACCTACACATGAACATCCTTCATATTTTTGGAAATATCTTCAGGCATTTTCTCATCATACCCATCGAAGATTTTGAAAAAATTTAATGGACCAACCTTATCAAGAAATTCCTCCACCTCTATTGACATTTTCAGGACCTTTCTAGGTTTAGTTCTCACTACATTTCCTCCCATTTTTCTTATGTAACTCTTCTTCCTGTAATAAATATTCAAACCCTTGTGGTAGATACATTTACCATACTTTTTGAAATGATTTAAAAATATACAGGGATCAGCCCAAACCATGGATTGATAGAAAATAATGGTTGGCCTGAGTCTAGGATTCATAATATCATTATATGTTACCCTGAAAGCATCATTACATGTATCCATTCTCATTAGAAAGATATCCTATTTGGGACACATTCCTTTTCAAGAATGTGTATGAAATTATCTTCCATATTGGTTAGTTTTTCAACCACATTTAACTCCATATCTTTCACCCCCTTGTTAGCCAATACATAAACAAGTTTGTTTCCTTCATGG
This sequence comes from Taxus chinensis, assembly GCA_019776745.2. NCBI lineage: Eukaryota > Viridiplantae > Streptophyta > Pinopsida > Cupressales > Taxaceae > Taxus > Taxus chinensis. Next base: position 291,651,094 of record CM034150.1, read on the forward strand.
TATATGTGTTGGAAAGAGATTTCAATAAAGGAGTACATTTTTTCTTGGTATTATTAATGAGGTCTTCAATATATATAGAAGCTGAATTTTTTCCCCTCATACACGATATTATATTCATAGAATCTCCTTCCATAATTAGGTTTTTAAATCCTCTCTCTCTTCCACTAACTTCACTCCGTAAAACATTACATAAACCTCTCCGACATTGTTGTATTGTATTCCCAAATTAAATAAATATGGAAGGAGAAACATACCTTTAGTATCTCAAAAAAATCCTCCTCCTCCTTCCTTACCCAAGTTCCCTTTATTGGCACCATCAAAATTGAGTTTAATAACACCTTCTCTAGGAGAGCTCCATTTAACCCCTTCTCTAGGATTTCTCTTCTTGGGTTGAAGGTCACAGATTTAGCTCCATTTCTTTGTGATATGTTGTCCACTGTCTACAAATTCCACTTCTTGGTTCTTTAGGATAGAAAAATTGTTTCTAACAACCTATAAAAATTTGTAAATAATCAACCAGTTGGGATGTTTCTTACAATTGAAAATCCTCATGTTCCTCTCTTTCCATATTTCCCACCACAAATGTCCAATTCTCATTATCCATATATTTTTTAGGCCTTGACTGATGAAAGTACGTTTCCATTGATTCCACATAGGTTGGATCTCCTTAGGATTAACCCAATTAATCGTGAAAATATCCAATATAGAAGAAAATATTTGATAAGAAAAGGAGCATTCCAAGATCAAAGGGTTGACCGTTTCCAAGTTCTTTCCACATAGGACACATTTATTTACCAAATGAAAACCTCTTTTAGCGATGTTATTAATTGTAAGTATCTTATTTATCACCATAAGCTAGCTGAAAACATTGACCTTGGGAATGATTCTTGTTCCATATCTTACCAGCCACAAGAACTTCCTCTCGAGATTTCTCCTCAAATAATAATACATAGGCTGATTTAACTGATAAAATACCATTTGATTCTCTAAGCCACATAGTTCTATCTTGTTCCTTGTTGTTAAAAGATGCATAGTTTTTTTAAAAAACATTGAGGTTAACCTTGTGTTCTTTAAGTTCCTTCCTGTCCAATTTTATGTGCTTACAAGATTGGAAGCTCTCATGATTATCCATGTAATTGTTTATTTCTTCCCCACATTTAACTTCTAACAAATTTGAAATTTGGGGTAATTTTTTTTCAAGATTAAAGTTTCCATCCCATTTGTTAGTCTAGAAGCAAATTTCATTACCGTTACCTATTTTCCACCTGTTTCCCTTAGCAACTATTTCCTTTTCCTAGTTAATATCTTTCCATATACTTGACCCATTGAAATACACCTATTTTAATATCCAACATTTATCATTTGCATTTGTCCAATACTTTTTCCTTAAAATTCTAGTCCACACCCCATCTTCTTTAGTTAGCATATGACAAATTTCATAAAACCAAGAGTTGAATAAATGCATATAATCATCTAAACAATTTATTAGAATAAAAAGAATAAATGCACACATAATACCATAAAATAAAGACAATTAGATATAACTATATCAATTTTTCACTATGCCAAAAGTTCATGGTTGTGCTTAGGAAATACATAGATATGACTACAATGGAATTATCAAAATACCAAATATGAGTTGTTATGAAATCAATTAATACATCTTATCATACCCATAGGCTTAAATTACTCAATGTCCTCTATCAAGAGATTCCTATCTTCTCTACTGGAAGCTGCATTCTTTCCTGAAATATATCAGTGTTCATGTTCCTTCTTTCGAGAAGAATTATCCATAATTACTTCTCAATTTTTCCTAGAATATTACTTGCAGCCTCTGATTCATGGGTAAATTTCTTGTCTAAGGTTCAATTTGGAAATGAAATATTGGAGGATGATAATTTGTAGGGTACCAAACATCCTCATGTTCATTTTCTATTTCAATATATTTGTTCACCCTATGTAACATGGGAAGTAAATTTGGTTATCATTGCACTTATTTCCTTTGGAGTGTAGGTGATAACTCTGCACATTTGTATTTGCATGTCATCATAACCTAAACTAAATGTTCTTGTATCATGTTCCTGAATTCTGTGTCAGCTTCCATCCTCATTCTCAACACTCTAGTTTTTATTGTACCCACTTCCAAGTAGCTATCATATTCTTCTACAATTTTTTATATTGTTGTTTCCTCAACTCTGATATATAGTTGTGTAACCTTCTCCAAATTTATATATACCTCTATTTTTTGTTCTCTTTCTATTGAATTTGAAATATGATAACATAATACGTTAACATATGCATCCCCAACATATATAATTGGGATCTAATATATTTCATATGGAAGGGCATAATTATGCAAATATATCTCACATAATAAATTCAGCAGTTCACGTATACTATGTTGATATAGAGTTAAAAAATTATTGGCTGATCTAATGTCATATATAATATAAGAATTTATGAAAGTAAATTTTTGGTACAACATATTTTATGCTAGGTATATGGAATAGAAAATTGATGGGGGCTAGGAATTCAACATGTCAAATGTTATCTTCAATGTTTCCTCTTGTTTTTTGTTTTAGCATTTTAATATCCTTGTCTTTGTCTTTCATTTTCTTCTTATATTAGAGATAAGGTATTACTTTTCCTTTTCACATTTCTTCTTGAACCTACTAATGTAAGTGTCACTTTGTAGTAAAATATGTTCAATATTTGGACCCATAGTTTGTGTTCCCATCTCATCACAAGATGTTTTTTTAAGTTCCTTTATGATTTCAAAAATAATATTTTGGGGTTGTATTGGTTCTACATTTTCTTCTTTCAGAATATCATTATTTGATTATTCATCAAATTTCTCAATGAATTATTCATTGACATCATCCACATTCTTTTTCTATTGTTCATTTCCTCCTTCCACTGCCTCTTCTACTTGTCTCACTCCATGAATCTCTACTTTATGAAGTTTTCTCTCATTTTGATGTAGTTAGTTATTCTTGTCCTTCCATTAGTTGTTCATGATATTTTGGCTCTTGAGTTATTATGGGAGTAATATCTCTATACTCTTTTTCTAATGGTTTAAGATCATAATTTTATTCTATGGATTTCAAATCAGTATCCAATGAGATGTGTTGAGATTAACCAGAAGTGGAGAGTTTTTTCCTCTTTATCCTAATCCTATGGAAGTGCCTAGTCTATTTTGGAGTATAATGATTATAATTCCTTTTGGTTTTGGAAGTGGAGTGATTATTGTTGTATGGATAAGAATGAGTAGATTTCATTTTCTTTTTGGAAATGTAGGTTTCAGGGGAGGAAAATTCCAATAAATTTTCAATAGTAAATATTCTCTCTAGTGAAATAGGTGTACAGGTTTCTTGTTTGGAAGGTAGAATTTTAGGATTTATTGGTTCATGAGTTAGGGAAGAGGATAGTGCAACTTCAGACATATGTGAAGTAGAACTTTTAGTGGTGTTTCTATTTTTTCTATTCTTTCCCAACAAGGTTTCAATATTGTTCACTCTTACAAATTCATTCCATGATATTTAAGGGTGCTCCCTCTACAAAGTATTCTTGATGACTGCCATTGTCAGAAAGTGATGTGACAATGTTTTCCTACCCCTTTTAACCTCTTTTCTAACTTTCATAATCATCTCATGAAAGAAATTTCAAACATTCACTTGATTTTTTTAAATAATTCAACAATTTGAAATGCACTTTATTAACCTTGGATATGTACCTTCACAAGTAAAATATAGAATGAAAAAATTGGAATCTTGTTCCCATAAAGGTTTAACACATGATCTAAGAGTATCTTGGTAGTTTGAGATGAACTCTTCATCATTGTTTATAAATTCTCTTTTTTCTGATTCTGGGTAAGCTTTGTCTAGATATGGCTCTCTTTGAGCTAGTAAACTAACAACCTCTACTAAAATCTCATCGCTTACCCTGATTGTTAACCCTTTTACCTTTTCCTCGCCACTGTTTAGGGTATTTGAAATTTTTTCCACAATTTTCTCATCATAGCCTTGAAATTTCTTAATGTATTACATCTATCCATGATTCTTAATGTACTACACAATATCAGGATGATTTAGAAGTTGAAAATGTGAATAAGGTCCATATCTGATCAGGTCACCTCCCATGTTAGATACATAACTTATCCTAGGTGCAATATGCAACCAGACAATTTTTACTTGAATGTACTCCACAAAAAATAATTATGTTGATAGATTTTCATTGCTGTGAAATTTATTACCAAGGGGATAAGCAATATGTTTAAGGGTGATTAATCATTAAGTGGATGTGAAAACATTGATTTTATGAAGTAAAATGATGTGACAAATCAATTTATGTGGAGGGATTAAGTGGAAACATCATAACTGAAAGGTGTCAGTATTTTCATGTGACACATGCTTCATAACTTATCATAACTCATAAATAAATAAAATTAATCTAATCATTCTTTATTAAAGGAATAAATACATGCACTTATCATGTTGTGGCTTGTAATTTTTGATGTGTATGATTTATTAAACTGAAGTCTTAGCTGCATATAAGTTCCCTATGATGATACAGATGTGGGGTTAACTTGTGTTGACTACTCCTTATTACAAACAAATGCTTTCTGGAAATGGAAATCCAATTGGTTGGGATGAAAATCATCAAATTATGCATGCTTCCTAGATTTCTTTTATGTAACCATGAGTTCTGCCAGATACTATAAAAAAATAGGGTCTTATTTCTTGTGGAGGAAAGTGAAACCCTTCGTTATTGCACTATCTCCTTGTGATGGATATCATACTCTCCCGGAATGACTTCTCAATAAGACCTGTTAAATAAAAACCTATTTAAAAATGGGTTAGCAAAGTGTTGATGGTCAAAAAGAAAGGTAGATCTCAACACTTATTTAGCCTTGAAGTATTCAGCAAGATGAATGCACCAACAATTCTAAAATATTATCAATTCTCTACAATCCCAGAAGGTGAGGCAATAGGCTCCACCTCTAAGGTTAATGTTGATGCTTCTTTCTCTACTCTTTTATGATCTCTAAACAATTCAATAAATGAGCCTTTATTAATTGGTTGTGTATACAATCTTGGTGATGCAAATTAATTTACAACAATTAGTATGTTGTTTATCAATCTACAATCATTTAAATATCAGACCAAGGGATGTAAACTTTCAATATTTCCAATATTTTATGCATATTTACAAATATTCAAGATGCATAAGGGTAAATTATTGTCACTAAAATTAACAGATAACAATGTTGGAAATGAAATAGATTCTAATTTGAAGAAAATACTTTGGCTAATGACAAAACATGTAACAATAGAACACATGCAAAGGAATGAAATGCTTCTAATCTAGTCATGTAATTATTTAAATCAAAAAATAAAGGAAAGGGTTATCAAACCGCAAGTGGGCCCTTCCTTGGGTGCTAATCTCTCCTAAATATTTTGACTAACAAAAATGGATAGAACTCATACTTTCATTTCATCATGATGATGATTATAATTAGAAAATACATCAAATTATCTATCTATAGATCGATCTTTCTTTCATCATTATAATTTCCTTTTTATACCATTTAACAAAATATTGCAATGAAAAGAATAAATACATACTCATAATATCACAGAATAAATTAAACTAGTAATAATTATATTAACTAATATCCATGCCATGATTTGAAGTTATAATTAAAATGTCTAGTAGTATCATAGGGAACTACAAGTTCACGGATATAAATGGCTCAACAAAATATATAATATGAGGTGTTTAGAAAGGAAATTAAATGACTCATCAAACCCCCAGACTTAACATCTTGAATGCCCTCATTTATGTTAGGTTTTCTCCTCCTCAGGATTATTTATTTGTGCCTGAATGATGTTGTATAAACATTGGAAATCAACCAGGGTAGATGTTCCTTGAGGCTTCGTAAATAAATAACCTACATTCCTTTTGTATTCATCCATGAATCTCCCATGTATTTCTTCATCTATTTTCTTATCACTAGACTAATGTGGTATACGATAGTGGAATATTGGGGGATATAACTAATGGGAAACCAAGTATTGCCACATCCTTTAGAAACTACAATGTATGCATTTACCTCCTTAAAGTTGGAATGATATTATGATAAGAGTTCATTTATTTTCTTTGTAGATTAGGGGAAATCTCTTTTCAGTGTATCTTGTAGGAATATTCTATCTCTCATGCATTAAATTTAATGTGGTCCCTCGCTTATTTTTGAGCTTCATTTCTCATCTAGTATACTTGCTATCTAATTTCCCTATGTTCCATGTATTTTCCATACTCTTTAATAATTTCCTTTGTATTTGCAGCTTCACCCCTAATCATTAATGGATGCACTTTTGACATGTTCATGTATTCTTACATCTATTTTTATCTGTACATTTCATTGTTAAAATAAGAACATAGTGTCGTAATTGGAACATGTCCAATATAAAGTACTAGGATCATGTCCATATCATATTCAAAGGCATAAATTGCTATGTACCTTGGGATATGATTATATAATATATATGGGTTGATGGAGATGCCAAAATGTGGCACACATCCCCTTAGTTATATGTATGGGTTCGTTCACATGGGATATAATATTATAATGTATATGGGTTGATGGAGATGCTTACATGTGGCACACATCCCCTTAGTTATATGGGCTCACATAGGAATTAATTATATTTGGTAATGGTTCAGCCTACATTGGGATTAGGTGTTACCCATCCTATTTAAAGGATGTGAGTATCATTATGAGGGGATGGTATGTATGAGTTTATTATTATACTTGGTAGAGGTATATTGGAGGTGTCCCCCTCGAAGTGGATTCCCATCTTGGGAGATTATGGAGTTACTCCTTCCTTAAGGAGCATTGTATGGTGTTGCGCTACCTTAAGGGTATTATTCTACATATATTTCTTATTTGGGAATATTGGCCCCCCATACCTCTTGTGTTATGTTATCTTCTTCAATTTATTGATTTATTATATGCAAAGTTCTTATCAAGTGGTATCAGAGTAGTGATCCGGGCAATTTGTGGGATGAAACCCTAATGTTGGTGATTCGTCTATATCTAGAGATAGAATTTTAATTTTTCATATTATTTTTGTAGGAAGTGGTTAGATAGTTCAAGTGATCTTACCTCCAAATTTCAAATTTTTTGGAGCTATTTTGAAAAATTTGTTTCCGTTTTAGGTTTGAAACCCTAATTCTATGGTTTTGTCTATATCTTATGAATAATGACAAATTAGGGAATAATTTTTTTTGCGTTGATGGTACTTTATTAAAAGTTAATACCACTGAAATTTCAGAAATTATTGGATCTATTTTGTCATAGTTATTTTATTTTTATTGTTTTTCACTGTTTTCCTCCACAGGCCACAATTTGAAGAATTTTCCTAAATTTCTTACATTTTCAGAAACCTCTAAAAAATTAAATTAGGGTTTTTGTTCTGTGATTTTTTTTGGCCTAATTTTATCTGAAAGGGTTAGAACAAGTTTTTGATCAAAATAGCCTCTTCCTAAAACCCTAGTTTTGTGCATCATGGGGATGGTAACCTTTTTTGGAGATGGCACGATTGATGTTAGAGAATGGTGGAACGAATTTAGGTATAAATTATCTTAACCATCAAACATTTGGGTCTTCAAATTATGGATTAGTGGCCCTACATAGATTTTTTTTTCTAAGTTAGAAAAGGAAAAGTCTAATTGGTCCTTGGAGGAATTGGAACAAGTTTTCATGGACAAATGGGAAACAAAAGAAGAATTTAATGATAATAGTGATGAAGAGGAAATACCAGAAGAAGAAGAATAAGAAGAAGAATAAGAAGAAGAAGAAGAAGAAGAAGAAGAAAAAGAAGAAAAATAAGAAGAAGAATAATAAGAAGAAGAAGAAAATGTTGATGATGAATTTGTTACGTAGGATAGTGCATCTCTAAAGAAGGAAGCTTCAATATTTTAGTTTGAAGGGTTTATTCAAAGGAAAAAGGTAGTTGTTTCCATAAATCCTAGCAGCAAATATAACTTCATCAATATGGATGTATCTCAAAATCTACATGTAAAGTAAAACATATTAAGGAAGCTCAAGTGGATGGTAAGCATATTCAAGTTTTTGAAGATTTAAAGATCTCTATGGATAAATATGTTTTACATTCAGATTTTTATGCTCTAGATATGGATGGTATGGATACTGTTCTTGGATATCCTTTTTTAGAGAGCTTGGGAACAATTAATCTTAATGTGCAAAATAAATTCATGAAATTATGGTAAAAGAGAAAGAAAATTACATTGCAAGATATCACACTTAGCAAAGAAAAAATTAATGTAAAATTAGATCATGAAGATGAATTTGAAGATGGTGACGAAGGGAATAAGGATGAATTAGAAGGAGAGGATGAAGAACATAAAGTCACAAATAATTTCTCTACTCAAGATAAAAAATAAGTAACAAACAAGGTGGAAGAGGACAAGAAAGTTGAGGAAAAGGTTGATAAGGTTGAGTATATGAAGGTGGCACCATATCGACACCCATACCATCATGAGAGGAAAGACACATGAGGATAAAAATACATATGGATATATAGGGAATCACAGGAATACTTTTGGCTATATATGGAATCAACGGAACAATAATTATATGACATGGAATCACAGGAATAATAATTATGGATATGCATGGATACTAAGAAGGAACACATATGGACCAGTATGGAACTAGACGAGCATAATGGAATATGGAATCAAGTTTGGAGCAACATCACCCACTAAGATTTCATATGGGTGGTTGGATGATCTGGCATGGCGGAAAGTGTGCAATAATTTAAAGTGCACTCATTATATGTCTTCTTCTTATGTTTCAGGGATGAAACATGTCAAAGAGGGAGGCAATGCTATGTACCTTGGGATATGTTACTATAATATATATGGGTTGATGGAGATGTCGACATTTTGCACACATCCCCTTAGTTATATGTATGGGTTCACATGGGATATAATATTATAATGTATATGTGTTGATGGAGATGCCAACATGTGGCACACATCTCCTTAGTTATATGGGCTCACATAGGAATTAATTATATTGGGTAATAGGTCACCCTACATTGGGATTAGGTGTTACCCATCCTATTCAAAGGATGTGAGTATCATTATGAGGATGTCATGTAGGTATGATTTGAGTCTTCTACTTAGTAGAGGTATATTGGAGGTGTCCCCCTCAAAGTGAATTCCCATCTTGGGAGATTGTGGAGTCACTCCTTCCTTAAGAGCATTGTATGATGTCGCCCTACCTCAGGGGTATTATTCTGCATATTTGGGCATCTTGGCCCACCCATATTTCTTGTGTTGTGTTATCTTCTACACTTTATTGATTTATCATATGCAAGGTTCTTATCATAAATGTACCTATACAATTGACATAACAATAGTTGAATCTCATGAGGCATTTTAAAGTATATTTTAACGAAATTTCTTGCTACACTACTATCAAATGGAATATCTAAGTTGATACATGTGAGCTTTAACTATATAATCTATTATTTTAATAAAATGGCATAAATCTTAAAAGGTGGGCTGAACTCAAATATGTCATTTTCTATTTGAATTGTATCTTCCTTATTTTTCTTGAGGCTCGTAATCTCGTTATCCTTGGCCCTATGCTCCTTGTCATTTTCCTCCATGTCTTGTTAGTGTTGGAAGAGAAGCTATTCATTTTCCCTTTCCCATCTTCCTTATAACCTATTGACATATATTTCAAATTGATGTCTCATGTAGTCCAATAATGTCATTTGTGTTGCCATGTTCTTGCAATCTTGTTTTGTAGTATCCTAGAAATCATCTCTAATGATAACATGTAGTTTCTTGTTAGATTACGGAAATAATGGTGGAGCAGGCTCGAGTATGGTCTCAACCATCTCATTAGTAATTATAGGAACATTCTCATGTACTCTCTCAATATTCCCATATGGTTGTTCTATTTTAATTATCTGAACAATATTTTTATTAATTTCTTCAACACTATGGGGCATATCATCCCCAATTTGTATTTCATAATTTTTGTCTCAATCACTGTGGTCATGGCTTCCCTATATCCTTACTTATTCATTTGTGGCTATGTGAGCTATCTTTTCAATTTATTTTGCAAGTCCTTCTCCTTAATGCTTCTCATGGGTTTCCCTAGTATTAACTACATCCTCCTATTCTTTTATTTGTTCAGAAGGTATTTCTTGAATTATTTTTTCTCTACTCTCTTCTCCTATCTTCTATTCCATACCCTTCATAGGTAACCTAGGACCCTGTTGCTCTTGAATTTCAACATCAACACCTCCATGTTCTATGTCCATTGATGTGGCCTTACTAACACCTTCTGAAACATATTTATCACTATCAAGTAATATGATTTAGGGATTTATGGGATTTGTTTTTTTGGAGATTCTTTCCCTTTTATTTTTTAGTCTATTTGAGCACCTAGCTGGTGTTGGAGTGGATTTGGAAAATTAGGGGGAGAATTTGAATTTTTAGAAGTAATCCTGGAAGATTTCCTCTTACTCCTTGATGTGGATGATTCAAGTTTTGAAAATATAAGTAGGGTTTCTGCAATGAGAATACTCTCAGGGGATACAAGAATGCAATTCTCTTTAGCATGTGGTGTAGTTTTAGAAACAAGGGTTTCTGCGGGAAAACATTTGGAAAATGTGGGTTTAGGATGGGAAGTGGAAGTTACGGGTTCAATTTTATTAGTGGAAGAAGAACCTATTATTATTCTTCATTTCTTTCCACACCCCAATAATTCATAAATATTCTTAACCCTTAAAAAATCTGTCAAATTCAGTTTTGTATGTTCTCTCTCCAATGTGTGTTTGACAATTAGAGTGATAAGAAAATGGTGGGACAGAGATGACCTAATTCTTTATGATTCTCTACTCATCTTTTTAAATATTTAATTTCAGAAATTTGATACGTTAACATGCCTATCATTTTTAAGTGAATGAGTAACCTGAAATGGACACTATTCAATCAGGAATATCTACCCTTGGAATCAAAATATTTTATGATATAATTATAAATATCAGCCCAAAGTTTTTTGAGGTAAGTGTGAAATGTACCTTGTTGGTTAATTATGAATTTGTCATCTACATCACAAAAATATCATCAAGCTACCTTCAGATTTTCCTTCTCAGGGAAAAGTTCACCTTCTATAGGAAGCTCTGAAAATGTAGCTAAAATCTCATCATCTATTCTCACTGATAAACCCTTGATAGTAGCCTATCCATCCATAAATGTAGTAGAAAATTCCTTTAATATTGATTCATTAAAACACTAATGTATTCCATCCATCCATTGCTCTTAAAATACTAAAATATCTATGGATGGTTGAGTATTTGAGAATGATTAGTTACCTCATAGCGAAATAAATCTCCACCAATTTTTAATTCTACAATTTACATCTATGTTGATAGGGAAAATCACACAATTTATAACAATGAAGCAATAATTTGAGTATGGAAGAATTTTTTTAGTACTTTGTTTTTAAGTTTTGTGACTGAATCACACGCAACACAAAAAGGAAATGAATTAAATTTATTTAAGTGCTACAAATGTGTGAGGTGAAGAGGTGTGATAGAGTGGGGTGATGTGGAGTGAAAACTCATAGGTTTAAAAGTGGCAGCATATAATTTTCATTTAAATACATTCATGACATGGCATAAACATTAAATAAAAATAACAATACCAAAGATCCTTTTTTAAAGTGGAATGAGTGCACTTATCTTGAGGTATGTATAGGATGATGACTACATGTGCCTTGTGTTGAAAATAACATAGTAACCTCTACTAAGTGAATTTCGGGGTTCAAAGTGTGTAAAAAAATGGTTGAATTTTGTGGAACTTCAAAGTTATAAAGCAGATCACAAGTTTCCGTGGTGTATTTCAGGGGCTGAATTCTGTCATTTGTGTTTCCATGTTCTTGCAAGCTAGTTTTGCAGTCTTCTGGAAAAATTCTCTAATGATAACATGTATTTTCATGTTAGCTTACGAAAATAATGGTGGAGCATGCTCGAGTATGGTCTCAAATATCTCTTTAGTAATTGTAGGAACATTATCATGTACTCTCTCAATCTTCCCATATGGTTGTTCTATTTTAGTTATCTGAACAATATTTTGATTAATTTATTAAACACCATGGGGCATATCATCCCCAATTTCTATTTTATCATTTTTTGTCTCAATCACCTAGTGGTCATGAATTCCCTGTATCCTTTCTTATTCATCTGTGGCTATGTGAGTTAGATTTTCAATTTATTTTGCAAGTCCTTATCCTTAATGTTTCTCATGAGTTTCCCTAGTATTAACTACATCCTCATGTTCTTTTATTTGTTTAGAAGGAATTTCTTGAACGGTTTTCTCTCTAATCTCTTCTCCTCTCTTCTATTTCATACCCTTCATAGGTACCCTAGGACCCTTTTGCTCCTAAATTTCAACTTCAACACCTCCATGTTCTATGTCCATTGATGTGGCCTTACTAGCACCTTCTGTAACATCTTTATCACTATTAAGTAATATGATTTAGGGCTTTAGGGGATTTTATTTTTTGGATATTCTTTCCCTTTTATTTTTTAGTCTATTCGATCACCTAGCTGGTGTTGGAGTGGATTTGGAAGATTAGGGGTAGACTTGGAATATTTATAAGTGGTCCTGGAAGATTTCCTCTTACTCCTTGACCTGGATGATTCAAGTGTTAAAAATATAAGTAGGGTTTCTACCATGAGAATACTCTCAAGGGATATAAGAATGTAGTTCTCTTCAGCAGGTGGTGCATTTTTAGAAACAATGGTTTCTATGGGAAAACATGTGGAAAGTGTGGGCTTATGATGGTAAGTGGAAGTTTTGGGTTCAAATTAATCAGTAAAAGAACAACCTGTACTTCTTTTTCATTTCTTTCCATGCCCTAATAATTCATAAATATTCTTAACCTTTGAAAAATATCCCAAATTCAGTTTTGTATGTTCTCTTTCCAATGTGTGTTTGACAATTAAAGTGATAATAAAATGGTGGGAGAGATCTGACCTCCATCTCTATGATTCTCTACTCATCTTTTTAAACCTTTCATTTCAGAAATTTGATATGTTAACATGCCTATCATTTTTTAAGTGATTGAGTAACCTGAAATGGATACTATTCAATCAGGAATATCTACCCCCAAAATTAAAATATTTGATGATATAACTATTGTTGCAGACTCACAGCACCCCTGGATGCAGATCAGGATTCTAGGTTGATGTTCAGGCATCCAGTGTGATTGCACAACATGGAATCCTTTCTCCAAGTGTGGGACTTGGAAAGATGAGAAAGGATTCTCCAGAGAAGGTTGGTTCCTATTCCTCTATTCAGATGCACACAAAAATGCAGAGGGTTTACTAAAACCTAATCTAACTTGCCAAGGAGACAGGGTAAGAAAATGCATAGAATAAAACCTAAACTACAGAGGTGATGCACAAAGGAATGTTAGACACTCATTTTTCAAATCTAACACAGACCACATAGATGCAATAAGAAAACTATGCACACGTAACCAAACTGCAATAAGAGATCAAAATAAGCCAATGAATACATGAGGGGGTTGAGAATCAATCACAAACATATATATATTGCTCAAGAGTTGATACAGTACATTGCAGTGGCCACGAGGAAAAAATTGGCATTACAACCCATATGGGAGGTTTGAAAATCTCCACAAATTCTCTTGCAAGCAGGGAAGAAGGGAGGATGCAAAACAAGAATGTTTGACATTTTTAAAGACGCTCCTCCTTACAATATATACTGAGAATGAGAGAGGAAAGAGAGAAGAAAGTCAAATCTACCACAACCACTTCTGGATACATTTAAAATCATCTCATTATGGTAGAAGTGGTGGCTCCTGGAAAAACGGTGGGCTGTCTAATAGGAGCGGCGAGCTGTCTGCTGCATTAAAGTTGGTAGTTGAAGCATTACTTCTGTCTATCATTACACGTTAGAGACATTTTCTTAATTTTCTCCCTCCAAAAAACACCAAAATGAAATATTGATCCCAGAAACATGTAGATAATTTCAACAGCTTTCTGTTGATATGAAGAACATGAAAATCCGAGCTCTAGATCGAAAGATATGATGATCTGAAGTTTTAGGGCACGAAACAGGCCAAAACAGATTTTAAAAGGTCCTTTCCCGCGCTCTGCCATCTGGACGACACGTGGTAGGATCTGGCTCACTGAGAAATTCACTCTTTCCACCTTTTCATGGCTTTCCTTTGAAATTTCCTTGTGGGCCCCTTAAATTTGGACACGTGGCACTACTTCATTGGTTCGGATCAGTGCTCGAAAACTCGCCCCCTTTGACTTTTTGGAATTTTTCCTTGGCGACACGTGTCATGCTGTGGTTTGTCCATGGGCCTGTTAGATTTTCCTGTCCACCGCGTCCTTTTGTCTCAGATGTCCCAAACTGTCTGGGATAAATTCTTCTGGTTCACCTAAAATGGGCTTTCACGTCCCCTTTCTGTCGGTGACACGTGGCGTGATCTGATTGGCTTCCGGCTCCTTCAGTTGTCCGCGTCCCACGCGTCCCTTTGTCCCACTTGTCTTTGTGCTGAATTTTCCTGTTTCAGCCGAACCATCCGGTTCGTATCCATTTGTCCGAGATGGGATGGTGCTTTGCGGGACAAATTCTTCTGGTTCACCCGATCCGGCCGGTTCGCGTTCCTTTGTCCCACTTGTCCCGGAGTAGTTAGTCGTTTCTCTTCTCCTTCGGCCGAATCAGATTTCTACATCCCTCGCATCCCGACGGTCTGATTGTCTCTATGCTAAAATTCTCTATTTCAGGCTAACCGGCTAGTTCGCGTCCTCTGCGCACTCACGGCCCAGATGTCTCAGTGCGAAAGTTTCATGTTTCGGCCGAATCGGCTGGTTCGGGTCTTTCACGTACTCTTGTCCCGCTTGCTCTCAGTAAAGGACTTGGACAAATTTTCTTTCTTTCGGCCGATTCGGGCATTTCACATCCATTCGTCCCAGATGTCCCTTTACTGTTTGGGCCGCCTGTAGGCTTTTCAGCCGTTCCACGCCTTGGCGTCCCAAATGTCCCAAACTATCTCTAGGATAAGGACTTAGCTGATTTTCACAATTTTTTCTTGAACCAATCTACTTGCTTGGAACTAAAAACTTTGATGCATGTTATCAAATTCACTCTGGGGGGGAATTTTAGACAACAATTGGCAACTTTTTGGGGTCGCCTACCTGCTAGGTAGAAGATCAGTGGCCTTTTTACGATCCAGTGGGCACAGATTCATAAGCAATGTCCTGAAATGAGCTTGATACTGCAACTCCCTCTACGAGAGCATGCTGAACTATAAAACTCAATCCAGGAGCGACAAAACCTGCGCCAAAGCACTTAGGGAAACTGAAACCTAACTACAACAATACAATGTGCATACGCACTTAGAGGAATTGAAATCTAGGCTAATATTTACAAGGGTAGTGAACCTCCTTCTAGAAGTAACACTTGAGATAGATTCCATTGACTGGAATCTGTAGTTCTTTGCCATCCAATGAGGCTAATTGGAAAGCATTGTTGTTCTTGCACTTTGTGACCATGTATGGGCCACTCTAAATGGCATCAACTTTTGAATGCCTTCCCAATTTTTCTCTGTCCACATCCCATTTCAACACTAGATCTCCAACTTGAAAAAGATCTATCTTTGGCCTTCCTATCAAAGGTCTTCTTGATCAAAGCTTGATCCTTTTCCATTGCTTGGGATGCCTGATATCTGATCTCTTGCAGCTCCATCAACTCTACATACCTCACCTCCATGGGCTCAAAATTCAAGTAACTCCAACTGCTTCATGAGTTCCAATGTTGGCAACTCAAAGTGACATGGGCAAGATTTCCTCTCTTCCATAGACAAGCCTGAATGGAGAGTTACCTGTGGATCTTTTGGGAGTGATCCTATCAGCCCATAAGGCTGATTTCAGCTTGGTATGCCAAGACCTCTGATTCTCATTAAGAGTCCTCCTAATGATCTTCAACAAGTTCTTGTTTGTAGACTCGGCCTGGCCATTACCCTGAGGGTAATAGTTTTGATGAAGTGCTTAGGTAAATACCATTCTTGACAGCCCCACTCGGTCAGCCTTGGATCTAATGAATGCCAGTGCATTATCAGAGATTATTGTGGCAGGTACAACAAAATCTGGTTGTTATCCCCCTCATAAAAGTCTAAGATGCTAGACTCATTTGCCTCTTTGAGTGCCTACCTACTACTCTGTCCATTTGGTGAAGTAGTCTGTGGCCGTCAAAATCCATTTATGCCCTTGGCTTGAATTGGGATTAATGACTCCAATTGAAGTCCAAACCCCATTGCATGAATGGCTGGTCAACTGAGATTGGATGCTAATTGGAAGGGCAGCAAGTCTTTCCTTTCCTGTGAAGAATGCACAATTCTTACACCTCTTGATCCATGCATAGCAATCACTAAAAATTTTAGGCCAATAATAACCAGCCTTCATGATTTTTAGAGCTGTCACTCTTGGTGCAAAATGGCCACCAGCTGGTCCACCATGAAACTCTTCGAACATCCTTTGAATCTAGTCTATGCTAATGCATCTCAGCAGCACTCCATTCACATCTCTCTTGAACAAAACTCCATCAACAATGGCATACGGGAAAGCCTGCAATCTGAAGTGTCTTCTTTGGGTCTTGTTCATCTCTGGAGGGCACAGGCCTGTGCCTAGGAAGTGTATAATATCTTGGGTCCAGCAAGGAGTGGGGGAAGCATTGTCTTCTTCTTGATCGCCACTTGGCCCGTGGCTGTCCTGGACTATTAAAACAGCCTCTTCCTCATTGCATACTTCCTTTTGCTTCCCCAAAACCAGCTGCTCACACAGTCCTTTCCCTCTTACCAGCTTGGTGATCTTGATATCAATGTCATATTCCATGACACGGGTGATCCATCCTGCCCTTTTCTCATTCAAATCCTTGTTGAGGAGGAAGTCCTTAACTCCAGCATGTGAGACCAACAACTGGACCTTGTTGTTTGAGAATAAATGCTTGAATTTCTTCAAGCTTCTGATTACTGCAAGTACATGCTTTTCAATAAAAGAGTACCTCACCTCGTAGTCATCTAGGCTCTGGCTGAAGAAGGCAACTAGATGATCATCATTATCTTTGTTCTTCTGTACTAGAATGGCAGAAATAGTGTCATCACCTCCAAATGCATAGAGGATGAAGTCCTTGGAGAATTATGGGTTAATGAGAGTTGGTGCTTGAGAGATAGCTTCTTTGATTGCTTCAAAAATCTCCTTTCCTTCTGCTGTCCACTTAAAATCCATGTTCTTCTTTAACATTTTGGTGATGGGCTTGACAAGGGCTGCAAAATTTGGGACAAACCTCCGAACAAAGTTTATCCTTCCCAAGAAACTTTGAAGAGCCTTCTTGTGACTTGGCAATGGTAGTGCTCTTATGGCTTCAACCCTCTCTGGATCAATTGCCAGTCCCTCTTTGGAGACAATATGGCCTAAAATTTTTCCTTCATGTGCAAGAAAGATGCACTTCTTGGGGTTCAAAGACACTCCAAACTTTCTACACCTCTGAAACACTTGCCTGAGGTGAAAGAGATGGTCTGCTACATTCTTTGAGAAGACAGTGATATCATCTAGGTATATCAGCACTATCTTGTTGATCAAACCTTTGAATGCCATGTCCATTTCCCTTTGAAAGGTAGCACCAGCGTTGGACAGCCAAATGGCATCTTCTTGTAAGCATATGTGCCCCATTTAGTTGTGAAGGCTGTCTTGAATTGGTCTTCTCCCTTCACCATAATCTGATTGTAGCCTGAGTATCCATCTAGCAATGAAAACCTTTCTGAACCAGCTACAACCTGCAATATTTGCTCCATGGAAGGGAGTGGATAATGATCCTTGAGAGAGGCTCTATTCAAATCTCTGAAGTCGACACACAACCTGATCTCTCCATTCTTCTTTCTGACTGGGACTAAGTTGGCAACCCAACTTGAGTGTTTGATGGGGAAGATGATACTGGCCTCAATAAGCTTGCTTAACTCTTTTCTCATGAGAGGCTCAATATGGGGATTCATTGGCCTTTGCTTTTGCATGACAGGCTTGGATTCCAGATCCAGCTCAATAGTGTGTTGTGCCAACTTTGGGTTGAAACCTCTTAGATCTTTGTAAGTCCAAGCAAAAACATCTGGGAATTCTTGACAAAGCTGAACAAAATCAGATTTCTCTTGTGAGGTACTTACTTTTCCAATCTGCAATGTTTTGCCTTCTTCCACTAAAATAGTCTCTGAATCCTCACCCTTTACTTGAATGTTCACTTTCTCCTTCCGGAACTGATCATTCGGGTTGAAGATTGACTCCAAGGTTATGAGGCCTTTTGGTAATTTGTTAGTTCTCAGCTGCACCACTTGGTCACCATACTACTGATGCAGCTTGTCTTGATTCCTGGTAGAGAACTCAGCTTCTTCTTGTAGGAAATTAACAATTTTCTGGTCATTCTCAAACACTTGCCAACTGACATTGTTATCCGGCACTGAAGGCCTCACAATCACGTGGATGTTTGGGCTGTACCTTGTCTTGTTGAATGCTTTTCCATAATGTCAAAGGCTTCCCCTACTGCTGCAAGCCTGTCAGCAGCTTGATTCTCTTTCCTGGGAATGGATTCGATGCCAAAACCTTCAAAATCTTCCATGAGGTCCCACACCCTGTTCTTGTAGCACTTGAGTAGATCATTCTTGGCAGCATGCCATCCCTTGACCTGATTTACAATCAATTCACTGTCCCCAAAGACTTACAGATTCTTTATTTTTCTCTTGATTGCCCAATGCATCCCTTGCACCAAGGCTTCATATTCAGCAGTGTTATTGGAGCATGCAAATTGAAATCTAAAAGCTGAATAGTACTTTATTCCTTGAGGTGAAACAAGCATGGCTCCACCTCCTGCACCTTGCCTACTCCTTGATTCCGTCAAAAAACAGCTGCCATACCTCATTGTCATCGTTATGGCTTGGCTTGGTGATGCTAGGAACAGGTTTATTTTCTTCATGTATACAATAGACTCCCAGCTCAGATTCTTCTACTTCTTGATAGGGATCAAAGGCATGTATCTTGTTTGCCCATTCATCAAGAGTTAGGTCTGGGATACTTCCGACCTTGGTGTCAGCCTCATCAGCACCAGGGTGATCTTCTTGATCAAATGCTGAGTAATTGGAATTAATCTGACTTAGAGTGTAAGGCTCAATATGGAATTTTGCAATAGGTTTAGACCTAATTGTAGCCTTAGTTCCATACCTTGTTCTAAACAGCATGTGAGACCAATCAGCAGACAAATAGCCTCCAATTTTGGCTGTGAAGTCCCTTGACAAGCAAAGGGAAAAGAGTGGTGGAAGGTCTATGACTGATACATCTTGTAAAACAACAACATTTGGACATGCATGCAAGGTAAGACTCAAATTTCTAATCACTCCAACTGTTGCTATTGCTGTCCCATCTAGCTGCACTACCCCTTTGGATGTTGTTTCATACTGGAGCCCTAGCTGATCAGCTATCTGTTTAGGCATTACTGAGCTACTTGCCCCGGAGTCTATCATGCAATTATGCACTAATTTATCCCCAATGATTAATGAAACATAGAAAGGAGGGGGCTTCAACATTTTACCTTGTTGTCCTCCATGACTTCCTTCGGGCTGGGCAGCATTTGTAAGCACTTTGTCTTGCATCTGAACCTGCTGATTTGAAGTTGGCCAATCCTTCATGGCAGCTTGTAGCAAATCTCTTTGGCCTGGGATGGATAGGGATTCCCACATTGATATATTGACATTAGTCTTCTTCATCTTTTCAATGATACTGAATGGGGATGAAGTATCTCTCTGCTGTCCCTTGGTTTGCACATTTACTCCTGGCATTTGAGTTGGCCTAGGGGCTGTTCTTGGCTATCCTTGTGCATTTGAAACCGGACTCTGCTTGCCAATCATTTGTGGAGCCATGGAAGGTTGTGGATTGGTTGGGGCTAATGGCTGTTCTTCACCCAAATTTCTCCTCTTTGACCTTGTGTTGGCTGCAACACCTTGAGAAACTGCTTGATTCATGCCACAGAAATCTTCTGCTTGCCATTTTACCAATGTGGTGTCATTTGTGGCTGATTGTTGTTGGAATGTTTCTTGTTGTTGACTGTTTCCTTGACTACCCTTCGCCCCTCCACACCAGTAGTTGTCACCATTAGTGCTTGATTGAGAGCACCATTGAAACACATGGATTGGTTATGAGGCTCGTTGCATGGGAAGCACCAATCGTATTCCTGAGCAATGTTGTTCTGTGTTGGCACTAATGCCTTAGAGGCAGATATGGCATTTGGATTATAGGGCTGGAATGGTCTATTGGCAGGAGGCCTTGCTTGGCTTTGGTTTTGCTTTGCAGCCTGATTAGGTGGTCTTTGTGGTTGGTATGGCTGCCTATTAGGCTGAGCTTGGGGCTGATACGGTCTAGCACTTTGAGCTTGCTATCTTTTGATAGTCACCAGCTCATTTCCCAAATTTTGCAACTATTTCATGACCTCTTGGAGTTCATTTGAAGAATTAGAGGATGAAGTGGAAGCTTCATTTGAACTTTGATTTCTAGGAGTGGGAACAGGAGCCAAAGTGGGTGCTTGACTAGTGTTTGGATTTTCTAGGTTTGGATACAAGGGCATGGGAGGCTTAGGAGCCAGTTTACCAGCTTGAATAAGACAGTTTTTGGCTCTAATGGCAATGCTATAAGCCATAGGGATAGTTATGCCTCCCATGGACTGAATCAACATAGAAATATCAGAATTTAAAGCTTTAAGGTAATATAGAAAAGCACCTTCTGCCGTTGGCCTGATTGCCACTGGAATCCTATCCCAAGACCTCTGAAATCTGAAGTTGAAGTCAGTCAGCTGCTCGTTGGGGGCTCTCTTGATAGTTGTCAACTGCTCCAAAAGAGACAAGTTGTCTCCCTTCTCTCCAAATTGCTCATGAAGTGCAATGCACAGCTGATTCCAGTTTGTGATAGAACCAGCTCCAAGGCTCCTAAACCATTGTAATGCTTTACCCTTGAAGGAAGATGCCAGTAACTTGACAGCCACTTGCATTTCATTGATTTCATGGATTGCACAAAGGTTAGCAATATCTTTAACATGATCACCTGGAGTAGTCTGATTTTCTCTGGTGAAGTAGGGAATGTTCTTCAAGGCTGCAATAGGAACTGGATGTTGTGCATTAAGAGCAAGTGGGCTGCTGCCTGTGAAGTTGACGTAGGGGTTTTTCTAAGCCATTCTGATTGGTCTTAAAACCCTTGTTGACTGAATGAAAGGTCTATCAGGTGGAGGAGTTGAGAGAGTTCTGTTTGGTGGAGATGGAGACCTTTGAATCCTTCTTCCTCTTTGCCTTCTTCTTGGAGATAACTGCAGGTATTCAAACAACACTTCTTCTTCTCCAACTCTTGACCTTGTGGTGATTCTTCTCATGAGTTTTCAGGCCTGCACTACTGAAACCAGTTGATTCTTCCCCTTGGAGTCGCCAGATATGCAAATAATAGATCTTATAAGCAAGAAGACTGCAGCGGATGCATATCAACTTTGCTGCAATCAAAATGAGACTTCTAGGTGTCCCACCGGGCATGCTAAAACTGTTGTTGCAGACTCACAGCACCCCTGGATGCAGATCAGGCTTCTAGGTTGATGTTCAGGCATCCAGTGTGATTGCACAACATGGAATCCTTTCTCCAAGTGTGGGACTTGGAAAGATGAGAAAGGATTCTCCAGAGAAGGCTGGTTCCTATTCCTCTGTTCAGATGCACACAAAAATGCAGAGGGTTTACTAAAACCTAATCTAACTTGCCAAGGAGACAGGGTAAGAAAATGCATAGAATAAAACCTAAACTACAGAGGTGATGCACCAAGGAATGTTAGACACTCATTTTGCAAATCTAACATATACCACATAGATGCAATACAAACACTATGCACAGGTAACCAAACTGCAATAAGAGATTGAAATAACAATAATGAATACATGAGGGGGTTGAGAATCAATCACAAACATATATATTATTGCTCAAGAGTCGATACAGTACATTGCAGTGGACAAGAGGAAAAAACTGGCATTACAACCCATATGGGAGGTTGGAAAAGCTCCACAAATTCTCTTGCAAGTAGGGAAGAAGGGAGGATGAAAAACAAGAATGTCTGACCTTTTTAAAGAAGCTCCTCCTTACAATATATACTGAGAATGAGAGAGGAAAGAGAGAGGAAAGTCGAATCTACCACAACCACTTCTGGATACATTTAAAATCATCTCATTATGGTAGAAGTGGCGGCTCCTGGCAAAACAGTCGGGCTGTCTAACAGGAGCAGCGAGCTGTCTGTTGCATTAAAGTTGGTAGTTGAAGCATTACTTCTGTCTATCATCATGCGTCAGAGACATTTTCTTAATTTTCTCCCTCCAAAAAGCACCAAAATGCAAGATTAATCCTAGAAACATGTAGATAATTTCAACAACTTTCCGTTGATATAAAGAACGTGCAAATCCGAGCTTTGGATCGAAAGATATGAAGGTCTGAATATTTAGGGCACAAAACAGGCAAGAACAGGTTTTAAAATCCTTTCCTGCGTTCTGCCATCTGGACGACACGTGGCAGGCTCTGATTTTCTGAGCAATTCCCTCTCTCCACCTTTTCGTGGGATTTTCTTGAAATTTCCTTGTGGGCCCCTTAAACTTGGACACGTGGCACTATTTCGTTGGTTCGGATCAGTGCTCGAAAATTCACCCCTTTGACTTTTTGGACTTTTTCCTTGGCGACACGTGTCATGCTGTGATTTGTCCACGGGCCTGCCGGATTTTCACTGTCCACCATGTGCCTTTTTGTCCCGGATGTCCCAAACTGTCTAGGACAAATTCTTCCGGTTCGTACCGAAATGGGCTTCCACGTCCCCTTTCTGCCGGTGACACGTGGCATGATCTAATTGGCTTTCGGATCCTTTGGCTATCTACACGTCCCGCACGTGTCCCTTTGTCCCCAATTTTTCCTTGTGCTGAAGTTTCCTGTTTCGGCCGAACCGGCCGATTCGCGTCCATTCGTCCCAGATGGCATGGTGCTTCACGGGACAAATTCTTCTAGTTCACCCAATCCGGTTGGTTCGCGTTCCTTTGTCCCACTTGTCCTGGAGCAGTTAGCCATTTTTCTTCTCCTTCGGCCGAATCGGCTTTCCGCAGTCCCTCGCGTCCCTACGGTCCAATTGTCTCTGTGCTAAAATTCTCTATTTCAAGACGAACAGGCCGGTTCACGTCCTCCGCGCACACTCACAGCCCAGATGTCGCAGTGCGAAAGTTTCCTGTTTCAGCCGAACCGGCCGGTTTGGGTCTTTCGCGTACTCTTGTCCCGCTTGCTCTCGGTAAAGGACTTGGAAAAAATTTTCTTTCTTTCGGCCGATTCAGGCATTTCGCGTCCATTCGTCCTAGATGTCCCTTTGCTTTTTGGGCCGCCTGTAGGCTTTTTCGGCCGATCCGCGCCTTGGCGTCCCAAATGTCCCACTACTTCCTAGGACAAGGACTTAGCCGATTTTCACAATTTTTTCCTGAATCAATCTACTTGCTTGGAATTGAAAACTCTGATGCATGTTATCAAATTAACTCTGGGGGGGGGGGAATTTTAGACAACAATAACTAGTAATATCAGCCCAAAGTTGTTTGATGTAAGTAAGAAATGTACCTTATTGGTTAGTTAATGTAACACTCTGAACTATTGTTACTTCCTCCTGAGCATTCAAGTGTTGATATATGATTTCTTCTGTTTAAGGATGTGTTCCTTTGATTGTGAAGTCATGCTTGATATTGATTGTATCTTCTTTGCTCTTGAAGATATTTGACTGAGTCAGGATATGCTTGGACTCTTTTTATTTCTTTCATTTTTAGCACCCTTAGTTCAATCTGATTTCGAGATGAATTGTGGATTTACCCATCTTTATGACTCAACACTGTGGATCAGTGGCATGATCCAAGAACTGTTTTAAGTTTATTGTAGATGAACAAAAATTATAGACCTTACGCAAGGTTGCAAGGTCTGAAATGTGTTGAATAATAAATTTCAGATCCCTCACCACTCAGGCTGATCATGTTAAATGACTTAGTTCCCGTATCCGGTAATATCAGGAAGGCCTAGACCTTGAGGCAAGTAATATATGGTATATACTACTAGCCTATTATCAATGCTGGATAGAAATCCATTTCAGGAATGTATATCTATTTGTTCTTATACTGAACCGACTCTATTTGTTAGACCTAGACTGGATTATTAAGGTTATTAACCTAAACTAAACTATAACCTATGGGTTGGATTAAGTGCTAATCTAACCTAGCCCTAAACTATAAGCTAAATGTTCCTAAGGTTAGCGACCTAGCACTAAGGAAGTTAGACTAAAGTATCACCTTAAGAGCTAACTATGTTTCGAACCTAACTAGTGATAGTGGATGAGGGGGACCTATGAAGGGGTGCGAGCCATGAGCGTAAGTTTTCGTATGGCCATTTATTAGATGGATAAATATGAAGGACTTGGGAATTTGGCGGAGGTGTAAATATATGTTGGGACCGATGTGGCAGAGTCACCAAATCTGGAAATGGTCTTTTGTTTCATTGTCAATCGCCAACTATGGCGGTCGGTGGCAATGGGTTTGGTGGGTCGGGAATTTTGAGTTAATGTCATGGATGAACTCGGTTCCCGAGCACGGATTGCTCAGAAGCATGCAAAATGGAAACTAGTTGGTTGTTTGGTTTCCATGCGCTTCGGTTTTCTCTCTCTTTGAGCACTGGTTTCTTCTTCCGAACTAGTCTACTTGGTGTTGCATGGCAACTATAGATAACTAGCTCTTTTCTCTGTCGAGGAATTTTATACGGCATGAGGGTAAACAATTATGTTGGTGAATCTCATCGTGGAAGAAGATGAAAGCTGAGCTCATTCAGAGGTCTTCTTCAGATTTTTAAAGTGACATTACCAGCATGATAGGCCTGAATTTAAAAATATTGCTTTACTTCAAATGCTTTCATTAAAACAACTTTGTTCATGTGATTTTTATCTCAGTTGCGTTTGAAGCACTGTTTTTGGTTTCTTTCTTTCCTTGGAATTAATGAATCTCATGTTTTTCGAAACCTGAATGGAATGGTTACTGTATATTTTTCTTTCTTTCCTTTTGATTCATTTGGATTAAAGACCAGCTGTGCTCTTTATTGTTGATTGCACCTGTTATTCTTGCTGTGAATACTTTAAGTTTTCTTTTGTGGAATGCCCTTGTTTTGATTATTCTACTTGATGTGAACGATTGTAGAAGTCCTTACTGAGTTTTGCGATTTTGGGTTGGAATCGTTTGAACAGTAGCAAGGATTAAAATACAAAATGACGTCACTGGAGATTCTTTTGTAATGTTCATCTGTTTTCGACTTCTAATTGAAGTTTCGTATAGGATAAATTTTTACATGATATGGTTGGAACTCTTGAAATTGATGTAATGTTATTACTTCTTAGAAGTTTAGTGAGAAGAATATGTTTCGACCTCCTTTGAATCCTCTGAAACGTAAACTTTATGGTTTTAAACTTCTGTAGTAGTTTCTTCCTTTGTGCATACTATATGGAATCCTTGAAAATGGTAGTATTTAATTGACTTCTGCGGAAGCTTTTGTTGATACTCTTGGTATTAGGAGCTGTTGGAGTCCTTGAAATGTCAATAGTGTTTTTTGACTTTCTGTATAAGCTCGTTGTGAATACTTAGTTATATTGATTCTGTGGAATCCTTAATATGTATCTTGTATAATACTCTAAAGAGTTGTCAGGACTGCCCTACTGGAAACCACTTTATTCTTCCTCTTTTTGGAGTCGCCTAGTATGCAAACTCGATCTTATAAGCAAGAAGACTGCAGCGGATGCATATCAACTTTGCTGCAATCAAAATGAGACTTCTAGGTGTCCCACCGGGCATGCTAAAACTGTTGTTGCAGACTCACAGCACCCCTGGATGCAGATTAGGCTTCTAGGTTGATGTTCAGGCATCCAGTGTGATTGCACAACATGGAATCCTTTCTCCAAGTGTGGGACTTGGAAAGATGAGAAAGGATTCTCCAGAGAAGGCTAGTTCCTATTCCTCTGTTTAGATGCACACAAAAATGTAGAGGGTTTACTAAAACCTAATCTAACTTGCCAAGGAGACAGGGTAAGAAAATGCATAGAATAAAACCTAAAATACAAAGGTGATGCACCAAGGAATGTTAGACACTCGTTTTGCAAATCTAACATAGACCACATAGATGCAATACAAACACTATGCAAAGGTAACCAAATTGCAATAAGAGATCAAAATAAGCAATGAATACATGAGGGGGTTGAGAATCAATCACAAACATATATATATATATATATATACATATATTGCTCAAGAGTCGATACAGTACATTGCAGTGGCCAAGAGGCAAAAACTGGCATTACAACCCATATGGGAGGTTTGAAAAGCTCCACAAATTCTCTTGCAAGCAGGGAAGAAGGGAGGATGGAAAACAAGAATGTCTGACCTTTTTAAAGAAGCTCCTCCTTACAATATATACTGAGAATGAGAGAGGAAAGAGAGAGGAAATTCGAATCTACCACAACCACTTCTTGAAACATTTAAAATCATCTCATTATGGTAGAAGTGATGGCTCCTGGCAAAACAGTCGGCTGTCTAACAGGAGCGGCGAGCTGTTTGTTGCATTAAAGTTGGTAGTTGAAGCATTACTTCTGTCTATCATTACATGTCAGAGACGTTTTCTTAATTTTCTCCCTCCAAATAGCACCAAAATGCAAGATTGATCCCAGAAACATGTAGATAATTTAAACAACTTTCCATTGATATGAAGAACTGAAAATCTGAGCTCTGGATCGAAAGATATGATGATCTAAAGTTTTAGGGCACAAAACAGGCCAAAACAAATTTTAAAAGGTCCTTTCCCACGCTCTGCCATCTGGACGACACGTGGCAGGCTCTGGTTCGCTGAGCAATTCCATCTTTCCACATTTTTGTGGCTTTCCTTTGAAATTTCCTTGTGGGCCCCTTAAATTTGGACACGTGGCACTATTTCATTGGTTCGGATCAGTGCTCGAAAACTCGCCCCCTTTGACTTTTTGGACTTTTTACTTGGCGACACATGTCATGTTGTGGTTTGTCCACGAGCCTGCCAGATTTTCCTGTCCACCATGTCCTTTTGTCCCAGATGTCCCAAACTATCTGGGACAAATTCTTCCAGTTTACCGAAATGGGCTTTCACGTCCCCTTTCTGTCGGTGACACGTGGCGTGATCTAATTGGCTTCCGGCTCCTTCGGCTATCCGCGTCTCGCGCGTCCCTTTGTCCCACTTATCTTTGTGCTGAAGTTTCCTGTTTCGGCTAAACTGGCCGGTTCACGTCCATTCGTCCCAGATGGCATGGTGCTTCACGGGACAAATTCTTCTGGTTCACCCAATCCGGTTGGTTCGCGTCCCTTTGTCCCACTTGTCCTGGAGCAGTTAGCCATTTCTCTTCTCCTTCGGCCGAATCGGCTTTCCGAGTCCCTCGCGTCCCGATGGTCTGATTGTCTCTGTGCTAAAATTCTCTATTTCAGACGAACCGGCTGGTTCGCGTCCTCTGCGCACTCACGGCCCAGATATCCCAGTGCAAAAGTTTCCTGTTTCCGCCGAATCGGCCGGTTCGGGTCTTTCGCGTACTCTTGTCCCGCTTGCTCTCGGTAAAGGACTTGGAAAATTTTTCTTTCTTTCGGCCGATTCAGGCATTTCACGTCCATTCATCCAAGATGTCCCTTTGCTTTTTGGGCCGCCTGTAGGCTTTTCGGCTGATCCACGCCTTGGCGTCCCAAATGTCCCAAACTGTCTCTAGGACAAGGACTTAGCCGATTTTCACAACTTTTTCCTGAATCAATCTACTTGCTTGGAACTGAAAACTTTGATGCATGTTATCAAATTAACTCTGGGGGGGGGAATTTTAGACAACAATAACTAGTAATATCAGCCCAAAGTTGTTTGATGTAAGTAAGAAATGTACCTTATTGGTTAGTTAATGTAACACTCTGAACTATTGTTACTTCCTCCTGAGCATTCAAGTGTTGATATATGATTTCTTCTGTTTAAGGATGTGTTCCTTTGATTGTGAAGTCATGCTTGATATTGATTGTATCTTCTTTGCTCTTGAAGATATTTGACTGAGTCAGGATATGCTTGGACTCTTTTATTTCTTTCATTTTTAGCACCTGAGTTCAATCTGATTTCGAGATGAATTGTGGATTTACCCATCTTTATGACTCAACCTTGGATCAGTGGCATTGATCCAAGAAATGTTTTAAGTTTATTGTAGATGAACAAAAATTATAGACCTTACGAAGGTTGCAAGGTCTGAATGTGTTGAATAAGAAATTTCAGAGTCTAACTCAGGCTGATCATGTTAAATGAATTAGTTCCCGATATCGTAATATCAGGAAGGCCTAGACCTTGAGGCAGGTAATAAATTATGGTATATACTACTAGCTTATTATCAATGCTGGATAGAATCCATTTCAGGAATGTATATCTATTTGTTCTTATACTGAACGACTCTATTTGTTAGACCTAGACTGGATTTATTAAGGTTATTAACCTAAACCTAAACTATAACCTATGGGTTGGATTAGTGCTAATCTAACCTAGCCCTAAACTATAAGCTAAATGTTCCTAAGGTTAGCGACCTAGCACTAAGGAAGTTAGACTAAAGTATCACCTTAAGATCTAACCTATGTTTCTAACCTAACTAGTGATAGTGGATGAAGGGGGACCTATGAAGGGGTGCGAGCCATGAGCGGTAGTTTCTATGGCATTTATGAGATGGATAAATATGAAGGACTTGGGATTTGGCGGAGGTTGTAAATATATGTTGGGACCGATGTGGCAGAGTCACCAAATCTGGAAATGGTCTTTTGTTTTCATTTGTCAATCGCCAACTATGGCGGTCGGTGGCAATGGAGTTTGGGCGGGAATTTTGGAGTTAATGTCATTGATGAACTCGGTTCCCGAGCACGGATTGCTCAGGAAGGCATGCAAAATGGAAAACTAGTTGGTTGTTTGGTTTTCCATGCGCTTCGGTTTTCTCTCTCTTTGATCACTGGTTCTTCGAACTAGTCTACTTGGTGTTGCATGGCAACTATGAGAATAACTAGCTCTTTTCTCTGTCGAGGAAATTTTATAAGGCATGAGGGTAACAAATTATTGTTGTTGAATCTATCGTGGAAGAAGAGGAGAAGGCTTGAGCTCATTCAGAGGTCTTCTTCAGATTTTTAAAGTGACATTACCAGGCATGATAGGCCCTGAATTTTAAAAATATTGCTTTACTTCAAATGCTTTCATTAAAACAACTTTGTTCAGGTGATTTTAGCTCAGTTGGTTTGAAGCAATGTTTTGGTTCTTCTTTCCTGTGGAATTATGAATCTCAGGTTTTTCGAAGACCTTGATGGAATGGTTACTGTATTTATTCTTCCTTTTGGATTCATTTGGATTAAAGACCAGCTGTGCTCTTATTGTTGATTGAACCCTGTTTATTCTTGCTGTGAATACTTGAAGTTCTTCATTTGGGAATGCTTGTTGTGATTATTCTACTTGATTGTGACGATTGTAGAAGTCCTTACTGAGTTTGCGATTTTGGGTTGGAATCTGTTGAAAGTAGCAAGGATTAAATACGAAAATGACTCACTGAGATTCTTTGTAATGTTTCATATGTTTCGACTTCTATTGAAGTTTCGTAGAGGATAATTTTAGCATGATATGGTTGGAACTCTTGAAATTGATAGTATGTTATGACTTCTGTAGAAGTTTAGTTGAGAATGATATATGGTTTCGACTCCTTTTGAATCCTTGAAACGTAACTTATGTTTTTAACTTCTGTAGTAGTTTCTTTGTGCATACTATTGGAATCCTTGAAATGGGTAGTATGTTATTGACTTCTGCGGAAGCTTGTTGTGGATACTCATTGGTATTGAGTCTGTTGGAGTCCTTGAAATGTAAATAGTGTTTTTGACTTCTGTATAAGCTCAGTTGTGAATACTTATTGATATTGATTCTGTGGAATCCTTAATATGTATCTTGTATATGACTTCTAAAGAAGTTTAGTTGTGTAGACTATTGGTTTGATTCAGTTGGAGTCTTGAATGTTTTTGTATGAATTTAACTTTAATCTTAACCCAGGTTGTGAGTTCTTGTGGGATACTACTCCGTTGGAGCCCTTATAGTAATTCCATGTGAGCTCGACTCCTGTTGTAGCCCTGATGTGTTTAAGGGATGGATCTACTTAGGTTAAAACTTGGATGAGCTTATGTAATGGATGCAACTTATGTAAAGTCCTTGATGTACATTCATAGAGATTAGATTCAGTTGAATGAAGCTGTGCATGTTTGTGTTTAGACGTAGTATGAATATCGCTGTATTTACATATGGAACGTCATTTGTTTTAAGTGTTATCTAGTCTCGTGGCTGACTGTTATAAAAAGCTCCTAGCTGTGCTCTATTAAACAATGGCGATGGGTATATTCATGTTGTTGAATGTTATAAAAAAAAAAGAGAATTGTTGAGTCTGTTATGGTTGGATTACTTACTGTTGCTTGGCACAAGAGCTCTTGAATTGCTTAGTAGCTACATGTGACTTTTATATTTGGATTTATATGGAACTGGAGTTCTTCTTGTAATCTCAACTGTTTAGTCACATGCGTAAATGTATTTGCATTAATCTAAAGGAATCGGTACAGTTCAGAATGTTATTGACTTAGGATTCTGATGGACTCTGTTTCTTTCTTCTAGAATGTAATTTATATGTTGATGTATAAATAAGTTGAATAGGAAAATTCTCTCTCTTTCTCCTAGACAAGAAACCTTGTGTGCTTTCTTCTTGCATTCTTTTGTGATCTCTACGGTAGGGGCATAACAAGAATAAACTATGGTATTGTATGGAGAGACTGGTATAAAATGTGTGTTGCTGTATAAATGGGCATACTTGTCAATACCATTGAAATGTGTTATGATGATAAAAGAATTAAGACAGTGAGCTTGTTGAATGTTTTAACTGCCTTTGAGAAATTGTTAGAAACAATCTTGTAGGAGTTTTGTTGTCTTTAGAATGGTTGTATTCATATGTTCTTAGTCTCTAACATATAGGATGATTAGCCTGATTTAAGTTTGGTATGTGAAGAAATGTTTTCATATAAACAGGTTGTTTAATGAGAACAATTGGTGGATTGCAATCATTTTAAGAATTGGTGCTTATCATGCTCAGTTCACCAAACCGACCCATGTTGACAATTTTTGCAGATGGTTGCCGTAAGTGGTAAAGAAACGCAGATCTGATGTGATATTCAGATTGTTTAATTTGGTTTTATGATGAATTCCAATTTGATTCTCTAAATGTACTACTTGAATAAATACGTTCTTTTGCTATTGAGTATTGTATCAAATATGCTGAATGCATAAAATGTATTTGATTAGCTTAGAAATGAATGAAATGATGTATTTGTTACGTATGTGTTTGCATTCGTATCTTGATGGATTGAACTTCTTCGGTTCGAATGATTTTAAGAGCATTGTTATTATTGTATACCTTGG
The DNA here is from genome assembly GCA_019776745.2 of Taxus chinensis. NCBI lineage: Eukaryota > Viridiplantae > Streptophyta > Pinopsida > Cupressales > Taxaceae > Taxus > Taxus chinensis. Next base: position 291,682,794 of record CM034150.1, read on the forward strand.
AGACATTTGGGTTTCTCTAAGTAAGCTTTGCAAAGATTATGTGACTGAATACTTGTGTATGTTTAGTAGTTCTGTTATGCTCTATCTAAAACTAAATTGGAGTTTAGATCACTGTCTTTCGAGAAGCTAAGGTTAAAATAAACCTCAACAGGAAGCTAAACGGGCTGAATAAATTATTACTTCCTAGTCTTGATCTAATTCAAGATAACGTTTAATTGGATTTTTAATCACTATATCTAAATACTAATAAGTAAGATATATTTCAGTTATGAGAACTGCTATAAACCAAAAAGGGTATGGTTAGCAACCTTATGTGAAGATTAAGGGCTATTGCCTAGTTTCGTTGATTTAGATTTCTGTTTTTCAATGAACTCCTTGATGGAACCTCAAGTCTTAATAACTTCTCTTTGTGAAATGGGTTTTATTAAGAAAGGTAATTCTAAGGTGAGGAACCCAGGGGTTGGGAAAAGACTACCCTAAAAGGAGTGTCTTAAAGTATAACTTTAACTCAACATATGTAACACCTTAAAAATAAGTAGATCTTTTCGAGGCGGATTTGAAGGTTGATGGCACAAGTCAACTGCAGGGTTGTACCTTCGAGAAGATTAGGATCTTCTCAAAGATACAACAATGCAGGTGACTTATGGTGACACCCTTTACATCGATCGTTAAGATTTACACCTTAAACTCGAACAAGTTTTACTCTGGGACTGATTACGAACGTGGTCATGTTATAAGGTTGCCCCAGGAGACTTGGGGTTTCTTGACACACTGGGTTAACTAGGGTTGACCCAGTATGTCAGCGTATCCCTAGTCCTCGGGAGCATCCCTATAACGTTTTCATATTACTAATCCGTTCCTGAGTCAATAACTTGGGGTAGGAGAGACTGACAGAAGTCAGTATAAGGCATTCTACATAACATAGGAATGGGGTGAAGGATGTATTCCAGATTGACGAGTATGTCATCAAGGGATACGAGACATAAGCAGTATGTTTCAAATCTTTGGCCAAAGTATCGCAAGCTGCTGATTGCATTGTCCTATGTCACCTAGTCTAAGGGACGAGATGCCGATGAATAATGGTAACAATTATTCAGATAGGTTCCTTGGATAGAGCATTCTGAATCCCAGATTAGGGAAGAGAACTGCAAGAGTGATGTGTTAAAATAAAAATGCCAACTCTTGATACTCATGAATAGATCAGTAGATTACCGAGTCATGGAATGAATAGATCGGAGGTACTCCGAGTCATTATAGAAGCATATGGTTATCTGTTATAAGAATGGTTGTTTTGATTTGTGAGTTCTAAATTATGTATTTAGAACTAGGAAGCATTTATCAAAAAAAAAAAATCTTGTTCTATTGTACTAAAATGGAGATGTTACATCTTGGTATCAGAGCTAAAGGTTGCAGCTCTTGGACCTATTGTGTCCATAATTTGATAAAAACCTAAATTTTCTTGTAACATAAAATGGTTAGAACAAGGGGGGATGTTGCGAATAATGCTCCACCAGATGGAGGGGCAGCAACAACCCAAAAGCTTAATGAGATCCTTGCTGCCCTATTGGACACAAGAGATCATTTAGTTGTACTTGAACAAGGGAAATGAGGAGGAAGATGAAGCTGGTAATAACAATCAGCAACCTCCTGAGGACAACCCCGATATGGGTGTTGATAATAATGCTGGAAATGCACCTGTCCAACCAGAAAACAAAAAGGCCAGGTTGGCAGCAAAACTCACTAATGATATAAAAAGGATAAGCCCACCTAAATATGATGGCACCACATTAGGAGATGGAGTTGAGAACTAGCTCAGCGAAATGGAGAAGTACTTTGCAATAAGAAACTTCTCATAGGAAACCAAAGATATTTGGGGAGCCTATCCGCTTTCCCACGAAGCATCTTCATGGTGGGATATCCGTAAAGTTGAGCTAAATATTGATGAGACCAATATTACTTGGGATCAATTTAAGGACTATTTTAGGCAACGTTGGCTACCACAACTTTTCTATGATTAGAAAATGACTGAATTCTAGAATTTAGCTCAAGGGAAGCTAACGGTAACTGAATACTGGGAGTGGTTTACAAAACTCCTCAAGTATGTACCGCAGTATCAAACTGATGAGAAGTTCAGAATATGGAAATTCATCATGGGACTGAATCCCATGATAGGGGGAGAGGTTGACATTCACAGTCCAACCACTATGGAAGGAGTTGTTGAAAAGGCCATAAGACAAGAACAGAAATTAAAGGCTATTTCTGCTCATAAAGAGGAAGTGCGGACGAAGATTGCAAACCTTTCTTCAACTTCACTTGCACCCAAAAAGGGACCATGGAAAAAGTTTGGAAATAGAAGTAAGTTTCCAGGGGATAATAGTAAGAAAGCAGTAGCAAATAAGCCTGCTGGAAATGTAAGGGATAATTTTGCCAAAAATTATAACAATGGGCAGAAGCCCTATGGAGGACAACGTGATAATTACAAGGTTGGAGGTAATTTTGAGCCTAAAAAGGGACCTGTAGGAGGCTGCTACAATTGTGGAAAATACCACTATGCGAATCAGTGCCCTTTGAAGAAGGATGATCGTAATCAGCAGCATAAGATACATGTTGCAGTAGTAGACAAGCAAGATGAAAAGCAGGTGACACCTATAGAAGTTCTGGGTAAGTTATTTGGCATACCTGTCACTATTATTTTTGATACAGGAGCTACTGAATGTTTTATTTCTAGTAAACTTACTTCTAAACTTAAAAGAAAGGCTGGAAAAATGGATAAATCTTGGACTGTACAGTATGGTAATAATTATGTTCATACAGTGAGTATGTGTCTTTTTGGGGAAGTCCTTGACTTACCTAACTTTTCCACTGAAGTTGACCTCTATGTTACACCTTTGGGATCGTATGACATTGTCATCGGTGTCAATTGGTTAGCTGACCATAAATAAAAAGTAGATTGCTATGAAAAGAATATAAAATGTTTAGATGATCGGCTGAAAGTAGCAGAGATTCAAGGTGTGAAACGGGAGATTTCAGTTAGAAAACTGTCATATATGTAGCTTAAAAAGGCTAAAAACAAAGGATGTACCCTTTATGCAGTAAAGATATCTAAATTTTCAGAAGAAGATGGTGATTCCATGAAACGATTTCCACTATTGCAAAGTTTTAAGGATGTTTTTCCGGAGGAATTACCAGGTTTACCACCCAAGAGGGAATTTGACTTCACCATCGAAATCAAACCAGGAACAGAACCTATTTCCAAATCACCTTATCAGATGACTACTACAGAGTTAGTCGAGCTTAAGGCACAATTGCAAGAAATTTTGTCTAAAGGTTTGATTAGACTAAGTGTTTCACCTTGGGGAGTGCCAGTAATATTTATGAAAAATAAGGATGGAACACTTAGGTTGTGTATTGATTATCGGATGTTGAACAAAGAAACAATCAAGAACAGATACCCACTTCTAAGGATCGACGATCTATTTGATCAGATGCATGGGGAAGCGGTTTATTCTAAGATAGATCTTTGATCTAGTTATCATCAGTTAAGGATTAGAGAGGAAGATATTCATAAAATAGCTTTCCGAACAAGGTACGGACATTATGAATTCATGGTTCTACCCTTTGGATTAACTAATGCACCTATAGCTTTTATGAACTTAATGAATAATATCTTTCAAGAATATTTGGACAAGTTTGTACTTGTATTCTTCGACGATATTATCATTTATTCTAAAAGTGTTGAGGAGCACAATGAGCATTTGAAGATAGTTTTGGGAATTTTGAGAAAAATAAAGTTGTATGGTAAGTTATCCAAATGTTCTTTCTTTGATTTAGAAGTTCACTATTTGGGTCATGTCATTAGTAAAGAAGGAATTGCTGTAGATCCTTCAAAAATAGTGGCAATAACTGAGTGGCCTACACCAAAGAATGTGCACAAAGTAAGAAGCTTCATGGGTCTTGCTGGTTATTATAGAAAATTTGTTAAGGATTTTTATAAAGTGGCTACACCGATAACTTCATTGCAGAAGAAGGATAAGAAATTTATTTGGAATGATAAGTGCGAAATTGCTTTCAAAAGTCTGAAAAGTCAGTTGACTTCCGCACCTATTTTAGCTGTACCAGACCCTAATGGGATCTTTACTGTTGTAACGGATGCTTCTGGGGAAGGCCTTGGAGGTGTTTTGTTACAAAATGATCAATTCATAGCATATGAAAGTAGAAAAATTAAGTTACATGAGCTGAATTATGCTCATCATGATTTGGAGCTTGCTGCCATTGTTCATGCGCTTCAAGTCTGAAGACACTATTTACTTGGGAAACCTTTTGAGTTAAAAACTGATCACTTAGGACTGAAATATATTTTCACTCAGCCTAATCTAAATGCTAGACAGAGAAGGTGGTTAGAATTTTTATCTCAATATGATTTTGATATTAGCTACATCAAGGGGAAAGAGAATAGGGTAGCAGATGCTCTAAGTCGTAGAAAGCACATTTCTGCTCTTATAACATTAAGAACTTAGTTTAAGGATGAGGTAAAAAGTGCCTCAGAATCTGATATATACTTTCAGCAAGTAAAAGTAGCGCTTGCTGCAGAACCTAATGATGAAAGGTATAAGGGTTTTCATTTTGATAATGAAGGAATATTACGTTATGAAAACAGGGTATACGTACCTATGCTGAACGATTTGAGAAGGAAGTTGTTAGTTGAATTTCATAATTCGCCCTTCTCTGGACACCTAGGTATCACAAAAATGCTTGCTGATCTAAAACAGCAATACTTTTGGAAAGGTATGAAAAAGGATGTTATTGATTTTGTGACTCGTTGTTTGGAATGTCAGTGGGTTAAGGCAGAACACATGCACCCTGCTAGACTATTATATCCCCATAGCATACCGCAGTACAAATGGAAAGTAATAAGCATGGACTTTGTATAAGGGTTACCTATGTCCAGGAATAAACATGATGTTATCCTGGTAGTTGTAGATAAACTAACTAAGATAGCTCATTTCATCGTTGGAAATCTAAAAGATGATTCACCAGTGTTGGCCAAAAGATTCGTGCATGAAATTTTTAGGTTACATGGTGTACCGGAATTGATTATATCTGACAGGGATCCTAGAATGACGTCAAGATTTTGGCAAACGCTTAATATAACTCTTGGAACGAAACTAAACTTCAGTTCTGCATATCATCAGGAAACGGATGGACAAACAGAGAGAGTAAATCAAGTGTTGGAATATATGTTGCCAATGTATTGCATGGATCAACAGTATAAATGGGAAGAGTATCTTCCACTAGTTGAATTCGCATACAACAACACTTATCACTCATCTCTTAAAATGGCACCTTTTGAAGCACTTTATGGAAGGAAGTGCATAACCCCTGTTAGTTGGGATAGTGTTGAGGATAGAGTGGTAATTGGACTAGATATCCTCATTGAAATGGAACAGCAAGTAAAGTTAATTCGTGAACGATTAAAGGAAGCAGAAGATAGGAAGAAGAGCTATGCTGACCTTAAGTGGGTTGATCGAAGGTTTGAGCTTGGTGAGAAGGTTTTTCTTTGTGTTAAACCCAGAATGAGTTCTATAACTTTTGGCAAGGCTTCCAAGTTATCACCTCGTTTCGTGGGACCTTTCGAAATTGTCGAAATAATCAATCATGTAGCTTACCAATTAGCATAACCACCTGCTTTGTCTCGCATGCATGATGTTTTCCATATTTATTTTCTTAAGAAATACGTTTCAGATTTGTCACGTCTTAAATTGGAATTCATTGTAGGTCCAAGACGCAGGAATAATCGTGGTTAAACCCACACGAGTGCTAGAAACTCACCAATTGCATTTGAGAAATCATGAAATACAGCAATGTAAGGTCCAGTGGGACCAGTTTAACGAAGAAAGTGCAACTTGGGAAAAATCTGGAAGAGATGAAAATTGCTTTTCCTTTTCTTTTTCAACAGAATGAAATCTGTTGAAAAACAATTTTTTTTTTATGAACTTATCTTTTTCATGTCTACATGAAAGCCAGATTGAGGCAAACATTATTCTGGCTGAATAAAATGTATCGTGACATTGATTTATGGAACTATTCAAGTTGGAAATAGTCACATTGTATTGTGAACTAATAAATTGGTTGACCTAAAGGAAAATCAAATATGTAATCATCAGGATCATGAATCTCTTAGGAGGGAAGCATGTAACACTCTGAACTATTGTTACTTCCTCCTGAGCATTCAAGTGTTTGATATATGATTTCTTCTGTATAAGGATGTGTTCCTTTGATTGTGAAGTCATTCCTGATATTGTATCTTCTTTGCTCTTGAAAGATATTTGAATTTGACGAGTCAGGATCTCCTTGGACCTCTTTTATTTCTTCATTGTTAGACTGAGTTCAATCTTGATTTCGGGATGAAGGGTGGCTTTACCCATCTTTAGACTCGCCTTGGATCGTGGAACTTGTCCAAGAGATGTTTTGAGTTTATTCTGATGAACAAACATTATAGACCTTACGAAGGTTGCTGCAAGGTCTGGAACTGTTTGAATAAGCAATCAGGAGTCTAACTCGGGTGATGTTGTTTTAAACGAATTGGTTCCTAATATGTAAATCAGGAAGTCCTCCTAGACCTGCAGCTAGGTAATAAATTCTGGTAATACTGCTAGCTTATATCAATGCTGGCTAGAACCCATTCAGGAATGTATATCTGTTGGTTCTTTCCATACTGAACGATTCTATTTGTTAGGCCAACTCGATTATTACTGTTATTAACCTACACCAAACTATAACCTATGGGTGGACGTGTAATCTCACCTTAGGCATAACTATAAGCTAAATGTTACAAGGTTAGACGACCTAACACTCCGGACGAGCCTAAGTATCCCACCTTAGATCTACCTATGTTCTAACCTCCTAGTGAGAGTGTGAGAAGGGGGAACTATGAAGGGGTGCGAGCCAGGGCTGTAGTTTCTATGGCATTTAGAGATGGATACGTCTGAGGACTTGGGATTGGCCGAGGTGTAAATATCTTTGGGACCGAGTGGCAGAGTGCAAACTCTGGGAATGGTATTTTGTTTTCATTTTTGTCAATCGCCAACTATGCGGTCGGTGGCAATGGAGTTTGGGCGGGCTTTAGAGTTAATGTCATTTTATGAAACACCGGGTTCCGAGCCGGATTGTTGGTAAGGCATGAAATGAAAAAATAGAAAATGTTGGTTGTTGGTTTTCAGTGCTCGGCGTTTCTCGCTGTTTGTCATGGTCTTCAAACAGTTCTACTTGGTGTTGAATGGAAAATATGAGAAACCTTCTCTTTTCTCGTCGAGGCAGTTTATAAGGAATTAGGGTAACAAAAATTATTGTTTACTGAATCTATCGTGGACTAGAGAAGGATCGAGCTTAAGCAGAAGTTTCTTCGGATTTTTTTAAGAGTGACAGTACCAGGCATGATAGGCCCTAAATTTTAAAAACATATTGCTTTACTTCAAAGCTTTCATTAAAACAATTTGTCAGGGACTCATTTCAGTGGTTGAAGCAATGTTTTGGTTCTTCTTTCTGTGGAATTATGAATCTCAGGTGTTTTTCGAAGACCTGATGGAAATCGGTATGTATTTTATTCTTCCTTTTGGATCATTGGATTAACACGGGGTGCGCTGATTGTTGATGGAACCCTTTTATCTGCTATCAATACTTGAAGTTCTACATTGGGAATGCTATGCTGTGATTATTCTACTTGATTGTGCCGCTTTAGACGTCCTATATGAGTGAGATGTTTGGGTGGAATCTGTTGAAAGTGGCAAGGCTTAAATCGAAAATGACTCACGATTATTCTTTGTAATGATTGTATGTTTCAACTTTGTTTTGAAGTTGTTTGTTAGAGGATCCTGTTAGCATGATATGGTGGAACTCTTGAAATGATAGTAGTTACGAATTTTGTAGAAGTTTAGTGAGAATGCTATATGGTTCGCCCCGTTTGACCTTTGAAACGTAAATTACGTTTTAACTACTGTGTAGTTTCTGTGTGCATACTATTGAATCATAAAAAGGGTAGTATTGTTATTGACTTTGCGGAAGCTTGGTTGGGATACTCAGGGCGTTATGAGTCGTTTGGAGTCCTTGAAATATACATAGTTGTTTTGTGTTTTTGATTTGTATAAGCTCCGTTGTGAATACTTATGATATTGCTTCTATGGACTCATATGTATTTGTATACGACTTTGAAGAAGTTTAGTGCGTAGACTGTTGTGTGATATGGAGCTTGAATGTTTAGTTGAATTCAAATTTAATCTGAACCGGGGTGTCGCGTTCTTGTGGGCTACGACTCGTTGGAGCCCTTATAGTAATTTCCATTGAGCTCGACTCCGTGTACCCATGATGTGTTTGCGGGAGGATGCTCTACTAGGTTAAAACTTGAATGAGCGTATGTTAATGGATGCGGACTTCTGTTGTAAGTCCTTGTTGGTACTTCATAGAGTTAGATTCGTTGCATGCAGTCGGCCTAGTTGGTTTAGACGCGTATGAATAACACGGGTATGTGCATATGGAACGTCATTTGTGTTATTTAAGTGGTATTAGTACGTTGGGCTGATATGATTAATAAAAAAGTCCTTTGTGCTCTGTTAAACAATGGCGATGTGTCTATCTGTTGTTGAATGTTTATATAAAAAAAAAAAAAGAATTTTAGTTGTTTATCGTGGATTACTTACGGTTTTGGTGCGAGAGCTCTGCCTTGCTTAGTAGACAGGTGACTTTTTTTATATTTGGATTTATATGGAAACGTGTTTTTGTATCTGGAATGTTTTAGTCACATGCGTAAAGGCCTTGCATTCTCTAAAGGAATTGAATAGTTCCGAATGTTATTGACTTAGGATTTTATGGACTTGTTTCTTTCTTGTAGACTGTAATTTATATGTGGATGTTTATAAATAAGTGAATGGAAAATTCGCTCTCTCTCCTAGACAGGAAATGTTTGCTCTGCTTCTTGAATCCTTTTGCGATTCTCTCGGTAGGGTAGGGGCATAACAAGAATAAAATATGGTATGTATGGAGAGACTGGTAAAATGTGTGTTGACTGTATAAATGGGCCATATTGTCAATACCCATGAATTGAATGTTTATGATGATAAAGAAATTAAAGACAGTGAGCTGTTGAAATGTTTGGTTAAAATGCCTCTGAGAAATTGTAGTTTAGAAACCATTTGTAGGATTTTGTGTGTCCTTTAGCAATGGTTTGGTATTCCTTTGTTCTTAGTCTTACATATAGGATGATAGCTGATTTAAGTTTGGTATGTGAAGAAATGATTGATAAAACAGGTTCGTTTATGAGAACAATCGGGGAGGCTTGGATGTGGTTAAGAATTAGTGCTTATATGTCAGTTCACCAAACTCGACCAGTGTTGAAAATTGTTTTTGATGGTTGACGTAAGGGTTAAAGACACGTAGATTGAGTGTTTTGTGGGATGGTGCAGATTCGTTTAATTTGATTTCTGATAAAATTCCATTTGATTATAGAAATCGTACTGACGCTGTAAGAAAGATGTGCTCTGTTTGCGATCTTATCACTGGTGAGCTTGTAAGCAAATATTGTTGGATGCATAAAATGTATTGGATTGCTAGAAAGCCATCGACAGAATGCCATGCGTATTTTTTCCGTCGGGTTTGCTTACGTCTTTGCTGGATTGATGAACTTCTTCGGTTCGAATGATTTTCCGCGGCCTTGTTATCCTTGTCTTACCTTGGAGACTTGGGGATTTCTCGTCGCTTTGCAAGATTATGTGCCTGACTGCTTGTGTCGTTAGTAGTCTGTTATTCTATCAACACTCATGGAATTTTGATCATTGTCTTCGAGAATCTACCGGTTCACATAACCCTCAACCGGACGCTACAGGGCTGCCTAAATTATACTTCGGTCTTGACTCCGTCAAGAAAACCTTTAATTTAGATTTTTACTCACCGATCTAAATACTGTGCTAAGAAGATATATCAGTTATGGACCTGATATACCCCAACAAGGGTGAAGGTTCGCAACCCTTTGTGACGAGAAGGGCTAGTCCAAGTTTAGTTGATTTAGATTTCTATTTTGCAATGAATCCTTGATGGACCACCTCCGTCTTACTAACTTCTTGTTGTGCGCACTGGGTTTTCTTCAGAAAGGGTAAATCTAAGGTGAGACCCTGGGTTGGGAAAAGACTCCCCTACACGGAGGCGTCTTAAAGGATAACTTTAACTCAATGTATGTAAACACCTAAAGTAAGTAGATCCTTTTCGAGCAGCTTGAAGTTGATGGCAAAGTCACGCGGGTTGTACCTTCGAAAGATTAGGATCTTCTCGAGATACAACAATGCAGGTGACTTATGGCGACCCACCCTTGGCATTATCGTTTAAGATGTACACTTACCTCGACCCAGTTTTACTCTGGGCTGATTTCTTTAACTTATTGGCAAGGCTTCACAGTTATCACCTCGTTTCGTGGGACCTTCTTTCGAAATGTCGAATAATCACTCATGTAGCTTACCAATTAGCATAACACCTGCTTTGTCTCGCAATGCATGGTGTTTTTTTCCATATTTATTTCCTTCAAGAAATACGTTTCAGATTTTGGTTCCACTTCTTAAATTGGAATTCATTGTAGGTCCAAGACCAGGAAAATCGTGGTTAAACCCACACGAGTGCTAGAAACTCCACCATTTGCATTTGAGAATCATGAAATACCAGCAATTGTAAGGTCCAGTGGGACCAGTTTCACGAAGAAAGTGCAACTTGGGAAAAATCTGGAAGAATAAAATTGCTTTTCTTTTCTTTTTCACAAGAATGAAATCTGTTTGAAAAAACATTTTTTTTATGAACTTATCTTTTTCATGTCCTACATGAAGCCAGATTTGAGGCAACCTTATTTTTCCCCCCTGGGCCTTGAATAAAGGTATCGTGACAATTGATTTATTGAACTTTCAGTTGGAAATATTCACATTGTATTGTGAACTAATAAATTGTGTTTGCCCTAAGGAAACAAAATGTAATCATCAGAGATCATTAATCTCTTAGGAGGGAAGCATGTAACACCTACTCTGACCTATTGTTACTGTACTGATTACTTTCCTCCTGAGCATTCAAGTGTTGATATATGATTTCTTTTCTTCTGTATAAAGGATGTGTTCCTTTCTTGTGAAGTCCTTCCCCTGATAGTGATTGTATCTTCTTTGCTCTTGAGATATGACTGAGTCAGATATCCTTGGCCTCTTTATTTCTTTCATTTTTCGCAGACCTGAGTTCCAATCTGATTTCGGGATGAATTGTGGATTTAACCCCTCTTTATGACCTCGCCTTGGATCAGTGGCTTGATCCAAGAGATGTTTTGAGTTTACTTCTGGATGAACAAAAATTATAGACCTTAACGAGGTTGCCAGGTCGATGTGGTGAATAAGCAATTCCCGGAGTCTAACTCAGGCTGATCTTGTTAAATGAATTGGTTCCTAATTCGTCATATCAGGAAGTCCTAGACCTTGAGCTAGGTATAAATTCTGGTATTACTGCTACGCTTATTATCAATGCTGGATAGAATCCATTTCAGGATTATATCTTTTGGTTCTTAATACTGAACGATTCCTATTGTTAGGCTAGACTGATTTATTACGTTTATTAACCTAAACCTAAACTATATAACCTCATGGGTTGGATAGTTGGCTAATCTAACCTAGACCTAAACTATAAGCTAAATGTTCCTAATGTTAGCGACCTAACACTAAGGAAGTTATACTAAAGATCACCTTAAGATCTAACCTCATGTTTCTAACCTAACTAGTGATAGTGGATGAAAGGGGTGACCTATGAAGGGGTGTCGAGCCTGGGCGGTAATTTTTCTATGGCATTTATGAGATGGATAAGTATGAAGGACTTGGGATTTGGCAGAGGTTGTAAATATCTATTGGGACCGACGTGGCAGAGTCGCAAAATCTGGAAATGGTATTTTGTTTTCATTTTTCAATCGCCAACTATGGCGGTCGGTGGCAATGGAGTTTGGGCGGGAATTTTAGAGTTAATGTCATTAATGAACCCGGTTCCCGAGCACGGATTGTTTGGTAAGGCATGAAAAATAGAAAACTAGTTGGTTGTTTGGTTTTCCATGTGCTCCGGTTTTCTCTCTGTTTGATCACTGGTTCTTCAAACCAGTCTACTTGGTGTTGCATGGCAACTATGAGAATAACTAGCTCTTTTCTCTGTCGAGGAAAGTTTATAAGGCATGAGGGTAAAAAATTATTGTTACTGAATCTATCGTGGAATAAGAGAAGGATCGAGCTCATTCAGAAGTCTTCTTCGGATTTTTAAAGTGACAGTACCAGGCATGATAGGCCCTAAATTTTAAAAATATTGCTTTACTTCAAATGCTTTCATTAAAACAACTTTGTTCAGGTGATTTCATTTCAGTTGGTTTGAAGCAATGTTTTGGTTCTTCTTTCCTGTGGAATTATGAATCTCAGGTTTTTCGAAGACCTTGATGGAATGGTTACTGTATTTATTCTTCCTTTTGGATTCATTTGGATTAAACACCGGCTGTGCTCTTATTGTTGATTGAACCCTGTTTATTCTTGCTATCAATACTTGAAGTTCTTCCATTGGGAATGCTTGCTGTGATTATTCTACTTGATTGTGACGATTGTAGAAGTCCTTACTGAGTTTGAGATTTTGGGTTGGAATCTGTTGAAAGTGGCAAGGATTAAATACGAAAATGACTCACTGATATTCTTTGTAATGATTTGTATGTTTCAACTTCTGTTGAAGTTTTGTAGAGGATACTTTTAGCATGATATGGTTGGAACTCTTGAAATTGATAGTATGTTACGAATTTTGTAGAAGTTTAGTTGAGAATGCTATATGGTTTCGACTCCTTTTGAATCCTTGAAACGTAACTTATGTTTTTAACTTCTGTAGTAGTTTCTTTGTGCATACTATTGGAATCCTTAAAATGGGTAGTATGTTATTGACTTCTGCGGAAGCTTGTTGTGGATACTCATTGGTTCTGAGTCTGTTGGAGTCCTTGAAATGTAAATAGTGTTTTTGACTTCTGTATAAGCTCAGTTGTGAATACTTATTGATATTGATTCTATGGAATCCTTAATATGTATCTTGTATATGACTTCTGAAGAAGTTTAGTTGTGTAGACTGTTGGTTTGATTCAGTTGGAGTCTTGAATGTTTTCGTATGAATTCAAATTTAATCTTGACCCGGGCTGTGAGTTCTTGTGGGATACGACTCCGTTGGAGCCCTTATAGTAATTCCATGTGAGCTCGACTCCTGTTGTATCCCTGATGTGTTTGCGGGATGGCTCTACTTAGGTTAAAACTTGAATGAGCTTATGTAATGGATGCGACTTCTGTAAAGTCCTTGTTGTACATTCATAGAGATTAGATTCAGTTGAATGAAGTTGTGCATGTTTGTGTTTAGACGTAGTATGAATATCACTGTATTTGCATATGGAACGTCATTTGTTTTAAGTGTTATCTAGTCTCGTGGCTGACTATGATAAAAAGCTCCTACTTGTGCTCTGTTAAACAATGGCGATGGGTATATTCATGTTGTTGAATGTTATAAAAAAAAAAAAAGAATTTTTGAGTCTGTTATCGTTGGATTACTTACTGTTGCTTGGTGCGAGAGCTCTTGAATTGCTTAGTAGCTACAGGTGACTTTTATATTTGGATTTATATGGAACTGTAGTTTTTCTTGTAATCTTGAATGTTTAGTCACATGCGTAAATGTATTTGCATTAATCTAAAGGAATTGATATAGTTCAGAATGTTATTGACTTAGGATTCTTATGGACTCTGTTTCTTTCTTGTAGACTGTAATTTATATGTTGATGTATAAATAAGTTGAATTGGAAAATTCTCTCTCTCTCCTAGACAGGAAACCTTGTGTGCTTTCTTCTTGCATCCTTTTGCGATCTCTACGGTAGGGGCATAACAAGAATAAACTATGGTATTGTATGGAGAGACTGGTATAAAATGTGTGTTGCTGTATAAATGGGCATACTTGTCAATACCATTGAAATGTGTTATGATGATAAAAGAATTAAGACAGTGAGCTTGTTGAATGTTTTAACTGCCTTTGAGAAATTGTTAGAAACAATCTTGTAGGAGTTTTGTTGTCTTTAGAATGGTTGTATTCATATGTTCTTAGTCTCTAACATATAGGATGATTAGCCTGATTTAAGTTTGGTATGTGAAGAAATGATTTCATATAAACAGGTTGTTTAATGAGAACAATCGGTGGATTGGAATTGTTTTAAGAATTAGTGCTTATCATGCTCAGTTCACCAAACTGACCCGTGTTGAAAATTTTTTTAGATGGTTGCCGTAAGTGGTAAAGACACGTAGATCTGATGTGATGTTCAGATTGTTTAATTTGATTTTATGATAAATTCCAATTTGATTCTCTAAATGTACTACTTGAAGAAAGATGTTCTTTTGCTATTGAGTATTGTATCAAATATGCTGAATGCATAAAATGTATTTGATTAGCTTAGAAATGAATGAAATGAGGTATTTTTTACGTATGTGTTTGCATTCGTATCTTGATGGATTGAACTTCTTCGGTTCGAATGATTTTAAGAGCATTGTTATTATTGTATACCTTGGAGACATTTGGGATTCTCTAAGTAAGCTTTGCAAAGATTATGTGACTGAATACTTGTGTATGTTTAGTAGTTCTGTTATGTTCTATCTAAAACTAAATTGGAATTTAGATCATTGTCTTTCGAGAAGCTAAGGTTAAAATAAACCTCAACAGGAAGCTAAATGGGCTGAATAAATTATTACTTCCTAGTCTTGATCTAAGTCAAGACAACATTTAATTAGATTTTTAATCACTATATCTAAATACTGATAAGTAAGATATATTTCAGTTATGAGAACTGATATAAACCAAAAAGGGTATGGTTAGCAACCTTATGTGAAGATTAAGGGCTATTTCCCAGTTTCGTTGATTTAGATTTCTATTTTTCAATGAACTCCTTGATGGAACCTCAAGTCTTAATAACTTCTCTTTGTGAAATGGGTTTTATTAAGAAAGGTAATTCTAAGGTGAGGAACCTAGGGGTTGGGAAAAGACTACCCTAAAAGGAGAGTCTTAAAGTATAACTTTAACTCAATGTATGTAACACCTTAAAAATAAGTAGATCTTTTCGAGGCAGATTTGAAGGTTGATGGCACAAGTCAACTGCAGGGTTGTACTTTCGAGAAGATTAGGATCTTCTCGAAGATACAACAATGCAGGTGACTTATGGCGACACCCTTTGCATTGATCGTTAAGATTTACACCTTAAACTCGAACAAGTTTTACTCTGGGACTGATTACGAACGTGGTCATGTTATAAGGTTGCCCCAGGAGACTCGGGGTTTCTTGACACACTGGGTTAACTAGGGTTGACCCAGTATGTCAGCATATCCCTAGTCCTCCGGAGCATCCCTATAACGTTGTCATATTACTAATCCGTTCCTGAGTCAATAACTTGGGGTAGGAGAGACTGACAGAAGTCAGTATAAGGCATTCTACATAACATAGGAATGGGGTGAAGGATGTATTCCAGATTAACGAGTATGCCGTCAAGGGATACGAGACATAAGCAGTATGTTTCAAATCTTTGGCCAAAGTATCACAAGCTGCTGATTGCATTGTCCTATGTCACCTAGTCTAAGGGACGAGATGCCGATGAATAATGGTAACAATTATTCAGATAGGTTCCTTGGACAGAGCATTCCGAATCCCATATTAGGGAAGAGAACTGCAAGAGTGATGTGTTAAAATAAAAATGCCAACTCTTGATACTCATGAATAGATCGGTAGATTACCGAGTCATGGAATGAATAGATCGGAGGTACTCCGAGTCATTACAGAAGCATATGGTTATCTGTTATAAGAATGGTTGTTTTGATTTGTGAGTTCTAAATTGTGTATTTAGAACTAGGAAGCATTTATCAAAAAAAAAAATCTTGTTCTATTGTACTAAAATGGAGATGTTACAATATAACTAGTAATATCAGCCCAAAGTTGTTTGATGTAAGTGAGAAATATACCTTATTGGTTAGTTATGAATTTATCATATGCATCAAAAAAATCTTATCAAGCTACCTCGAGATTTTCCTTCTCGGGGAAAAGTTCACCTTCTGTAGGAAGCCCTGTAACTACAACTAAAATGTCATCATCTATTTTATCTAATAAACCCTTGACAGTAACCTCTCCATCCATATATGTATTATCAAATTTATTTAATATTGATTTATTGAAACCCTGATGTAGTCCATCCATCAAATGTTCTTAAAATACTAAAATATGTATGGCTGGTTACATATTTGAGAATGATTAGTTACCTTATGGAAAAATAGATCTCCATTGATTTTGAATTCTACAATTTACATCAGCGTTGATACGAAAATCACATATTTTATAACAATGAAGGAAGAATTTGAGTATGGAGGAATTTTTTGAGTACTTTTTGTTTAGTTCTGTGACCAAATCACATGCAAGACAAAAAGGAAATGAATTAAATTTATTTGAGTGCTACAAACATGTAAGGTGAAGAGGTGTGATGGAGTGGGTTGATGTGGAGTGAAAACTCATTGGTTTAAAAGTGGCAGCATATAATTGTTATTTAAATACATTCATGACATGGCATAAACATCAATTAAAAATAATCATACCAAAGATACTTTATTAAAGTGGAACAAGTGTACTTATCTCGAGGTATGTGTAGGATGATGACTACATGTGCCTTGTGTTGAAAATAACATAGTAACCTCTACTTGGTGAATTTTTGCGTTCATAATGTGAAAATAAATGGTTTACTTCTGTGGAAGTTTAAAGTTATAAAGTAGATCAAAAGTTTTGGTGGTGCATTTTAGGGGTTCCTTGTTGCATTTCAGGGGCTGAATTCTTCCCTCATGTTTCAGAGAGCTTTGTAAGGTTTTCATAGATTCTTTCTAAGGAAAATTTCTGAATTTTCATCTAAGGGAAAATGGTAAATGAATTATATATTTTAAGGGGTCACTCTCCCTTCTAGCATCACATCTGACATTGAAAATATTGGAGACATTTACCTCGACGACATTGATCTACAAGAGTTTATGGGTAGGGTTAGAGATACATCTAATAATGTTTGGATGAAAAGTATTTATGATAAGAAAATTACATTTGATTTCATTTTTCACCCTTGATACAGTGTCCTAATTTTTTTTCCAATAGTTGCAACACATTACGATGCAAATTCTTGAACTGTAAAAGATGATGTTCAGATAATTGTAATCATATTAAATATTGATTACTTTGAATATTTGTTGAATCTTCCTGATGTCGAGGGATACACCTCAATTTATCCCGATTTGTCTCTTGACCATTGAAAACAAAATGTCAATGCTTGCATCAAGGTTCTTAACAAGAGCTATTTAGCAAAGCCTAATTCTATTAATTACCAGACTTATAAAGACTATTTCTCACACATATTTCATTGAGGAATTGAATGACATTATCACATTATTGAGTGGAGTTACAGGGATCCCATCTTCAAAATATTTTTAGTAATGGATGTACTTGTATATCTCTACTATTTGCAAGAATTTTGATCTCATTCGATGGGTGGAGGACATCAGTAATGCCATACATACCCATATGTTAGAAGTAAAAACCACATGAAACTTTTATATGACCTTTTATATAGTATATGTTGTTGTGGGAATGATAAATTATCCATAATTGACACCCACGAGAGTAAGGAATTCATCAAAAATTTACCACTTGTATCCCTAATTAACAATGAAAGAAGGTTCAAACCACTTCAGGAGGGTTAATGATACTTTCTTTTTTGTTTCTATTTATGTCTTTGATAAGGAGATCTATAATCAAAGGATATCTAATAGTATTTGGAATGTAGAGAGGACTTGACATTGTATTTTGTTGTCATTCCCAATGTTCACATATCTAAAAGAAGGAATATTTTCAGGTTCTACTTATAAAATATCAAGGTTTCCCATAAATAAGTGGTTATTGATGGATTTGGTTTAACAATTGCTACATATTCATAATATCCAACAAAGTAGGCACAAGGAAGGGGTCTAATAGTTAGTTGTTTTTGGTCGATACACCAGTATATCCTCATATAAAGAGATGATGGAGAGGTTTTAGACTCATCCTATGAACAAACAATCATGACAGATCAACCGCTTATGTGGATCACTTGGTCACTTCAAGAGTACATCGGTTCTAGGGAGAACACAAATCATATTCTCAATAATACCCATCAATGGTTGATTACCTTGGGAATTACACCAAAGGTTTCAAAACAAGCCACTTTTAAAACAAGACAGGTACAACCATTGGTAGGCCACCCTACATATTTAAAAGGAGAGAAACTCACTTCTATTCCTCACAAAATCATTATTCTCTACATATGGTCTAGTTCTTCTTCTAAGTATCCTTCCACAAAAGTTGTTTCTTCAAAAATTCCTTCCACAAAATTCATTGATTTGAGTGTTCCCCACCATCCAACACTCAAGAGTTACAGAAACCTCCTCCACCTCCTTTTCCTTCTTCCCCATTTTCAGCTCCTCCATCTTCTCCACATTTCACTCTTCCTTTTCCCATATCTTCCATTTCGTGTCCTTTCATTTCCCCTACTCCCATCACTTCATCTCTTAACATGGCCCAGGTCCTTTCATCTCTCCCCTCTACCTCATCTAGGGACCTTTTGGCTCTGGGTTCCCCTCTAAGAACTCCCCTTCCTCAATAATTTCTTCCCTTTTTTTCTCACCCCACCCTTCCTTTTTCATCCATACCCAAAAAATCCTTTCTAGCCCTTCCTCACTTGTTTCCACTTCACTACCACTAGTGATTATTAGAAAAACTATCCATACATCACCCATCATGTTCACTACCATTATGGCAATGCCCATGTCATAATTTTTACAGTTATTTTATTATTCTACTACTCCTACATAGTTGAGTAGACATACCCCCAAGAAGAAGAAGAAGATACCTATCAGATATAATTCTTATCTTAGTGTCTTATATCTGATTCATGGACACCAAGAAAATAGGATGAGGGTTATTTATCACCTTTCAGTAAATAAAATAGGGGAAATATTTATTGAAATAACATACCCAAATGTTGGTGATTCAAAGGAATATATCACTCCAATAGATTATCAGATTTCTATATTCTCTCTTGGAAAATCCATGCACGAAGGTGCTAAACAATATTTCTAGGTTATTCTTGGTAACCTCCTTAAAAATTTTGATAAGCATAAGATCAGCAAGTATGAGCTTAAAAATAAGGTAGAAAAATTGAAATCCATCCTCCATAAGATCATGTAGCCAAACCCTTCAACTTCCCTTGTCATTCTCTGTAGTTGAGAAGATTAGACAAATAGGTTGAGATTTTAGGGCTTGGATTTAAATCCTTATCCAGGAGAGAGAACAAGTGATAATGTATGCTCCCACTTTGTATAATTATCTCGAGGTGGAGAAAGATATGGTTACCAAAATGTACGGTATCCTAAGAGATGAATGTGAGAATCTAGATTAAACATTGGAGGCCTAGAAGGAAGTAATGTTATCACAAAAAATTAGTAGCCTCCAATTTATTAGTATGTGTAGATGAGATAATTGGTGTTTTTAGGAAACATGGAATTACCTCCAAGTGTGGTACAATGAAACTGAGATAATTCTCTAGAGAAGGCTAGTTATTCTTCTTAATCTAATGCTAAAACTACTCCTAATGCTGGAAATACACTTATCTAATTCTCTTCTATGATTCCAAGGGACCAGGGATAAGGGAAAATACATGTTAATGAAGAAAACCTACACTAAGGGAGGTGATAACACAAAGAGAAGGGTGATTGGGAAACTCTCTAATGCATGAAAATGGGGGGAAATGGAGATAGAGGGGGTATGTAGAATACCACAGTCTAGAAACACACATTTATAACACCATTTCCATTAAACACAAGCATTTAAAATTTGCAAGAAACTATAAAATTCACAAAATAATTTTAAATGACATGTAGAGGTCAGAGGATGCAATAAAACACAACAATTGAAGAATAGCCACAAAATGTGATTCTATTGCTTCATATGAACACACAGTCAATTGCAATTAAGGAAAGAGTCATGAATTTCCTGTAAAAATACCAATAATTGAGGCTTGAATCTTGCAACAACTTCTAGGAGGATGGAGGAGAAGCTAGAGGATGGTAAACTCCTTTAAAATGAGCTCTCCATTATAATATATAGAAAAAATAAGAGAGAGGAGAAGAGAGAAATCATGAAATCTGGGCTTTACCCACCTACAAAAGGTATTAAATGGCTGTGAAATATCATGGGAACCCCTGTAAATCCATCCTTTCATTTTACCATTTCTTGTTGGAGAAGACAATGCCCGTGCTTCCATTAATGTCTCCATTACCTACTTGGGCATTGCATTTTAAATATGTGACATTTTTCTTGTATTTTCCCCACCAACCCCACCTACTTCTAATAATTTATTATTTTTGAGTGTAGATCTTAAAAAAATGAATCAAAAAAATAGAATTTTGTTAGATTTGGTGATTGGTGGGGTGAGTTATAGAAATGTGGGCTAGGAATATCCTTTTGACTCATTGTGTATCTCAGTAATCTACACCTGTGTCGACCCCTTCTACATTTCTCAATAGATCACTGAAGACAACTCTTCAATATGTTTGAGTTTCCCCTTATGTCTCCTAGTGGCTCATCCATCCACCTCTCAAGCTAGCTCTACTTGTCTCTCTTGTGTTCATGTTGCCTTACCCTTATTCATCTCACCTGAGCCCCTTCTCTTCCATTTGGCCTTTGCTTTCAATCTTGTTTGCAAGAAAAAATTTCAGGGGACAAACTTTTGGATTTATTTCTAATACTTTTAGATTCTAAATCCCTCTACTTAACTGGTGTAGCTACCATATATGCATGCATGAGTTAGAGTGATTTTTCTCTAGGTGGCTTTGTGGCCGGGGATCCAACAGGGGAACTCCACTAACCCTATGGCGAAGCTAATAATATATTGCTAAGGAATAATTTTTCTAAAGAGCGGGAAAGGGGAGTGAGAAAAGAGGTAGGAGAACTAATGTTATAGGTAGAAAATCATATTCCTACACACACTAGTTGGAAGTTTCATCACAAGCACTAAAATTAAGAGGAAATAACTTTGCAAATAACAATAAGACCAAATAGAATTTAATGAGCACAAAGTATCAAGAAATCCATTAGTCAAAGAAATCTAGAAACTCCTTTTTCGTTTATTGATTACTTAAACAAAGTTGTACAAAGTGGAGAAATGGAGGAAATTTGAGAATGATGGAATGGAAGAATTTGGTTATCTCCTTTCTTCTCTCAATGTACTCTTGAGTTTAAAAAATCAATCACCAACCCTTTAAAAAGAGAAGGCCTTTATAATTTATAGAATGAGAGATGAATCTTCATCTAACCCACAATGGCTTTTCATATGTCCTCATGCAACTTAAAACTTTTCAACTTCCTAAGAGAATATTAACTCCCTTTTTATAACATAAAGGTGACTTTTACATTAGAACTATGAAGTTACTTTTTAATTTCATTAAAGGACATATTGAAATTGCACCCCCCAAAAAAGATTTAGAAAATGGAGGAGAGAGAAAGTAGGAGGAGGGAAGAGAAGAGAGAGAGAACAAAGAAGAAGGTTGAAGAAATACCAATGACGAATAATCTGTCTCGTAAGAAGTCCACAACTCCTTCTAGATGACTCGATGGAATGCACCAATGTGACGACCTCTAAATCCTTGAAATATTTGCACCTTTTTAAAATCCTTTCGATTGTTCAAGGACACCTTGGGTTTAAGTATTCAAAACACTTGTTGAATGACTTCACTAATGACCATCGACACTAACTCATAAAGATCCTTTTTGAAGAGATAAGAACTTAGAACTGATTCTACCAAGTTGAATGAATTTTTTCAATGATGACAACAACTTCCACCCTACACACGATATACTTGTGACCTGAACCATGAAGTGAGTGTCAAAAAAAATTTCAAGTTCCGTAAGATGGATCTTGAATTTCTTCTGAGAAATTATTATGATTATCTAGAATGATGATGTTGACTTGAATGATTATGACTCTATGTCCTATTATGCTAAGACTATCCTTTGAGTGTGACTTACTATAAATAGCAAGTGCCTAGATGGAGGACTTACTAATTTTAGTAAGAGGTGGTTTTTTACTCTTCTTAACCATCCCGATGTGATGAACTCCCTCATTCACTCCTATGCACACTACCTTCACTTCAATAACTTCTTGGGGTGACTTACTATTATTAGTAAGCACTCATATAGGGGGATTAATATTTTTATTAAGTGGTCATTTTAACTTTTTTTGGCTCCAGACAATCATTCTAGCTTCCTAGTGATCTTCAGTGCACATTTCCTTTGCCATTTCCACTTTTTATGATGACTTCTCAGACATAGCAAGTTTGTATAGGAAAACTTACTATTTTTAGAAATTAGACATCCTCTGAATTTCAATTGATTTTTCCCATTAGAATGCTTGGAAATAAATTTAATATTTTTGCCTAGTAGTGGCTTTAGGCACAAAGCCTACATGAAAACCATTAATGTAGGTCGAAATTTACAGGTATGGTTTTTGTCTCCAATCGTGATGAAATTAACTTCATTGCAATAGGTTTTTCATTTGGATTTGATATGTAAATAATTATCTTTTTTCCATTTTAGGATTGACCGAAAATTTGATGATTGTGAGCTAGGCATGAAATTGGATTTTTGTTAGAAAAAATGTTTCAAGGAACCATTCAAATTCTCATTTATTGAATCTTCATTGTCTTAAAGGAAGTCTACAAAAGACATCTTAATCTGACTTGTTTTTTGAAAGATATGAAGATTTTATGATTCACAGCAACGAGAGTTTTTAGGTGAAGATCTTCGTTCTTCTTCTCTGTCTTTTGTTTTTTTGGATTTTCCGATCAAGCTCTCTTCTAAAAATTATATATCTTCATCAATTTTATTTTTTAGTTTTTGTTGTAGATCTGTTTTAGAGCATCAATTTTTGAGTGGGTCTGAGCTAGCAATGGTGGACAAGTTACAGAGAAAGGGGAGGGTGAACTGTTAAGAAGAACAAGTAGGAAAAATGGCTAAGTGTTGGATTTCAAACATTTAAAAATTGCATTCCAAGGATGAAGGTGCAATTTTATGTTGATAATCTCCCCATTCACAAAGATACATTAGGGAAATCAATTTTCACAGCATACCTGGTGATGACATGTGGTAGTAGATCTGACAGTTGAGGATGCAAGCTCCACTGGCTTTTGGATGCTAGAAAACTATTCTTGAAGGGGTCACATGGGTGACTATGAGTCTCCTTATGGGCTTGGAACATTTTCTTGTCCCTGATGTCCCTCAAGACAAAGGTACATGAGGTAAATCAATTTACATAGTGTGACTTAGCTTGAAACTTGTCACATATTTGATGGTTGAGGGTTTGAGCTCCCGCAAGCACTTAGGGGATGAACTAGAGGTCATGGAGGTTGTATGTGTTATCAGGGGTCTTCTAAGGGATGGGGTAAATTTATTGTCCCTCATGTACCCTATCTTGTGGGATGAAAGGGACACAAAATTTCACTAGGATCTTAGATCTGACACGTGTCCACTTCAAAATATGGCTAAGTATTAGGTCTTGAGAGAGAACTTGTGACGACGATAACTTGACCTCCTAATGGAATTTTTTGGTGAAAATTTATATTAAATTGAATGAAAATTTCCTTATAAATCAAATGGTGGGGATATCAGATCTTGATTCCTCAATTTAGGCCCTGGAAATCATATTTTTGATCTACTCCCT
Organism: Taxus chinensis; assembly: GCA_019776745.2. NCBI lineage: Eukaryota > Viridiplantae > Streptophyta > Pinopsida > Cupressales > Taxaceae > Taxus > Taxus chinensis. Next base: position 291,706,663 of record CM034150.1, read on the forward strand.
TACCTATGCATGAGAAAACTACCTGCAAACCTCTTTCACCAAAGTGTTGTGAATAATTTGATTTCACAGTATTCTATGGAATTAAATTCACTTTCTGAAAATGTTTTGATTTTCTCGTAACTCCATTTAGAGATCCCAAAATCATTCCCCGAATTTTAGTTTCTTTTTTGGCCTGTTAGGAAATAAGGGATAAAATATGTGGAATAATCCCTCATAGAATCACAAGAGTAGAAACTAATATGTAGAAAATATTAAAGATCTCAAATAAAAGTGCAGAATAAAATAACACAACAAAAAGAGACAATATCTAACATGGTTCATCCAATTTGTGTTACTTCCACCAAGAATAACTTTCTCATAGTTTATTACAAGCCACCACTCTCTCAATACAATACCCAGATCTGTTTGGAGCTATGCTTAACAAACTCTACAAAATTCACACCCAAATTCAAAAACACATCTACAATGCTACATTAACCCTACCATATACACAAAACCACATAAGTAAACAACTTCTTAAGCAGTTTTACAAAACCATGGTTATCAAAACCATGGGCCAAAACCATCCCATAAACCTATTGGTCAAAAATCCCACCCATATGAGAAAAGCACGTTTCCTGGTATATCAGGCACATTTTAAGGCTAGAAACAAATTTCCTTAGGGGCTGCACCCCCAAACGTCTACTACCGAGGATTTCCGCCCCCAAACCCTAGCGAGAAAACTGTGGAAAGTATAAATTACTCTTAGTGTATATTTTTCAACACTTTCTCACATGAAAATAGGCTCCACAACCTAACATGGCCCTGTGCACTACCTAGGCCTATGAAAACACTGATTACATACCTATTGCACCAAGGTGTTGAAATTTTTTTGATTTTAGCATATTATAGGGGTTTGATTTAAATTTTTGATGGTGTCTTGTTTGGTTCCTAACTCCATCCATAGCTTCTGGTGATCTGTAAACTCTTCAACTTTGAAATCATCCACAGAAACACAAATAAACGTTGTTGTTCTACTTTCTATAGAAAATGATAGAGACAGCTGGTGAATGAATTATGCTTATGTTTAGAATCCAAAATTGTAGGAAAGGACAGAAATTAAGCTCATAAACACCAAAATTTTTTATCCTGGAAACATCTAAAGGAGGAAAAACCAGTCAGGAAGGGAAATTACTCTTTCTTCACACTTTTATTGGCCAATTAAAATAACAAGTAGAGAAACTATAATAAGTATGAAAGAGAATTAGATAATATCTCACATTTCCTCCCAAATACTTGTTTGCTCTATCTCAACACTCCTTTCTTCTACAGAACACAATTCCAACACTAAAAAATTCTTTCTCACTTTCTTTCATGCTTTGATGATCCTATTATCTTCTACGAAAATATATTTAAAGCCTCTCCCATGTCCTCCCATGCACTGGAGGATGGGAAAGGTCATGGAGGAGAAGAGACATGAAAAACCATCCAAATTCTAGGTTATTCGTTTCATATATTTCTTTTCTATCTGAAAGATGTAGCACTGCTACCCAATGCAGAATTGCGGTCCCAGGACCACCTCCCAAGTTGGGCAACAATTCTGTAACCGCTGCTCTACACAGAGCGACAATCCTGCTACTAAAAAGATAGAACCTTTGTGTTTCATTTTCCCTTCTTCTTGATGACTTTTTTTATGAATTAGATTCATTTTGGATCCCTATGGATCACACATCCCTTACTTAGGAGGCTTTTGGTCCCACAAAATCTTAGTGGGGGAGTATATGAGGAAATAATTCCCTCACTTTCTCTTTTGAGTACCACTGAGCCTACCTTGGTGTCTTTCCTTTCAGTTCAATCTTCCAAGACTCTTGTGGACCTCTCCTAGTCTCTCTAACCTTCTATTGTAGCACTACATCCTCCTCCAATTTGCCTCGTGAGTCCAAGCCACAATCCTCAATGGAAGGTTGCAATTGTAGACCTTCATCTTCATCTAGCATGAATGGCTCATATAGGTGCAATTTCTCACAGTTTACTACAAAATACATCCTCATAAATGGTGGTAAGTCAAGCCAAAAAGCATTTTCTCCAACCTTCTCCAATATGGTGAAGGGCCCATATCGTAGTGGCTTAAGTTTTCGTGCTTGACATTTTCATTTCTCCTTGCTCAAGTAAAGCCAAACTCTATGTCCAACATGTAGCTTATGTTCTCTCCTATGTTGATTGTGCCTAGATTTGTACTTGGCTTGAGATTTCTCTAGCTATTCTTTGACCTTGAGATGGATTTGTTGGATCCTCTAAATGAATTTGTCTTCTCTAGTCACCTCTGTGTCTCATGTTTCCTCTTCATCCTATTGCCCAACTGTTATGTCTAGTGCATTTGTAGGTAGATATCCCAAGCATGCTTTAAATGGTGACTTCATAGTGGATGTGTTTACTGCCCAGTTATAGGAATTTTGAATGTAGGCTAAGGACTCATCCCAAGTCCTTGGATATTTACTATTATGCCCTCTGATCAGTTGTACCAAAGTCATATTTACCACCTATGTCTGTCCATCTGTCTGTGGATGAAAAGTTGTGCTCCTCTGGAATCTAGTATCTATCTTGTCCCAAAAAGTAGTCCAAAACTTCCTCAAGAACCTAGAATCTTTGTTAGAAATAATACACTTTGGAAAACCAAAATGCACCCATACATTAGCAAAGAAAAGATCTTCTACCTCTTACGCTTTTACTGTCTTTTTATATGCCATAAGAATACACATCTTACTAAATCTATCAACAAGAACATATAGATACTCATGTCCATGTTTAGACATAGGTAAATCTCCTACAAAATCCATAGAAATGTCCTCCCATGGACGAGTAGGTACTGGAAAAGGCATATATAAACCCTCCTTCCTAGTCTTATGCTTTCTAGTACAACAAAGTTTACATCCACGTATAAATTTTGATACTTCTTCTTGCATGTTGGTCCAATACACGTACCTTTGCAAGTGGGGTAGGGTCTTACCAACACCGAAATGTCTCGCTACTTTCGAGGTATGTGCTTCCCTCATCAATAGAATTATTTCTTCTTTTGGAACTAAAAGCTTCACCCATCGGTAGAGAATCCCGTCTTTGAGATAATAGTCTTAAATCCCTGTCCTTTCAGCCCCTTGGAACTACAATTGCTGAAATGTCAACCCAAAGTCTTTGTCCTGGGCATATGCCTCTCTGTAATATTCCTTTGTGAAGGGCTTGATCTAAAAGATAGTGGACAAACAGGGAAAATTCTCCTATGTGGGTGGCCAAGACAACATGTCTACCACCAATTTTATACTACCCTTCTTGTATTTGATCACCAGATGGAACTATTGAAGGAACCCCATCCATTTTTAGTTCCTTGCCTGCTACAATTTCAATTGTGCCTGCAAATACTGGAGAGGTTTATGGTCAGTGTGCACAATAGTTTCTTTACCCAAGAAAAATTTCTTCCATTTTTTAATTTCCTGAACTAGTGTATACATTTCCTTATCATATACTGAATATCCTTTAACTGCTAAAGTGGAAGTTTAAGAATGATAATATACAGGTTTACCTCTTTGAAGCAACACTGCACTTATGGTGTAATAATTGGCATCTATCTCTAATTCAAAAGGCTATTGCAAATTAGTAAGATAAAGTACTGGAGTATGACTAATGTTTTATTTTAGTAAATCAAAATATTTGTCTTATTCCTTACCCCAGTCAAAACCCTTACTCTTTGTGGCCATTTTGTGTAGAGGTGTTACAATTTTGGAGAATCCCAGAATGAACTTCCACATGTACTATACTACTCCCAAAAAAATCCTAGTCACTGTGGCTCTTATTGGTGTTGGCTAGTTAGTGATTACTTCCACTTTCTTTGGATCCACTTGTATCTCTCCTCCTCCAACCATGTGCCCAAGATAAAAAAGTGATTGTTTGGAAAACTCACATTTCTTCATATTACAAAGCAATTGTTTCTCCCTGAGAACTTACAAGAATTTTTATAAATGGGTTAGATGTTCTTTCCATGTGGCACTAAAAAACAAAATATCATCTAGATATACAATGAAAAATGAATCTATGAAATCCCACAATACATAATTCATCAATCTCATAAATGTAGTAGGTGCATTGCATAACCCAAAAGGAAGTACTAACCATTCATACAAACCTTGTTTTTTTTTAAGGAAGTCTTCTATATATATCCTCATCCTTCATTCTAACTTGGTGATAACCAGACTTGAGATCTAACTTCGTGAAGAATTTTGCATGTTGAATCTGGTCCAAGAGATCATCTATGCAAGGAAGTGGATATCTATTCTTTATGGTGATCTTGTTCAAAGCTTCGTAGTCGATGCACATTCTCCAAAAATCATCCTTCTTTGGCACCATCACAATAGGAGAACCACATGGTGGGGTGCTTAGACATATTATCCCTTGGTCTAGTAGTTCATGGAGTTGTTTCTTTACTTCAGTACTCTCAAGTAAGGATTTCCTATACAACCCAATGTTCTATAGAGGGGACTCTGGCAATAGCTGAATCTCATGCTCTACTTCCCATTTTGGTGGTAACCCACTAGGAGCCTGAAAAACTTCCTAAAAGGATTAAATAATACTATCTAAATCATGCTTTCCTTGGTTAGAAATCGCTGAAACTTCTAGCCCATCTTGTTTATCCTTTAACAAAAGTAAACAAAAATGATTATGATTTTCATGAATAAGTCATTTTGCTTGGTTAGCACTCACCATAGTAACCCATGTCTTATGTTGGTGTGCTCAAATGTTGTAGTTGATCCCATCCTTGACCCATTGGTACCAGTTTTCCCTTCTCATAAATATTGCATCCCTGACATACAAGTAAGGAATCAAAAATACAACATCAAAAGCATCAAGTGGAATAATGTCAGCTTCCAAAACATCAATATACTGGGAATTTATACCAAACTTGACCTTACATCTTGTTTTTACCTTAATTTCAACACCATTCTTCACCCAACCCAAAGGTTAAGGGTGTGGATGCTCGTTAGTCTAAAGACCAATATTCTTTACAACTACTTTAGAAATCAGTTAGATTGAGAACTGGTATCCACCAAAGCATTTACCTTATTTCTCTTGATCTGGATTTTGATCTAGAATAGTCTACTCATCTCCTTTTCCTAGTTGTCGATGTTGGTGGTTGTGCATCCAATCCTTTCATATACATCAGAGTCATCTTTGATTTCCTTATCCCCTTATGTTCTTACAGCTATCATGGACTTATTTGAGTCCTTAGTTTGGTTCTTTGGATGCAGCTCCAAATGTAAATTCCAACATGTAGCATCAGTATTACCATTAATATCATAGTTATTTCAAAAGTTCTTAGGATCTTTACAAGTATTTAAAGTAGTGACAACTTGTTTACCTTTCCCTTTCCACTTACCCTTACTTATTTTCCCATACTCTTTTTTCTACTGATTTATCGACTTCTTTGCCCTCGGCTCTACTTTCCTTTGCTTCCTTTCATCATCTATGTAGTATGTTTGCACACACGTGTTCTTGAGATATTTGGGCTTGGTGGAGATTACTTTTCTTTAAAGGTGAGTATGAAGTCCTCCCAAGTACTTAGTCAGAATATCCTTATCCTCCAAGTCCATGTTTAGCAACATGGCCTACCTCAAAAACTCTAAAGTATAGTCCTACACACTTTGACCACTACCTTGTGTAGAATACTACCATTTAATCATTTGGGTAGGATAGAACATAGCTATAAGTAATTCTATAAATTCTTGCCAAGACTTCAAAATAGGATTCTTTTTCTTTTCACAAGTGGTTAGATGGGTTTCCCACCAAACCAAAGCATGTCCCTCCATTATGAGACATGAAAAGGTGATCCTCTGTGCCTCAGTGACATTATGGATGCTAAATTAGACTTCTAACTGTTTTAACCATTTATCAAGAAACTCCGAACCTACTTGTCCTTCAAATCTTTTAATATCAACTTTCATCTCAACATTAAAAGGAGTATGATCGGATTTTACCTTTTCTCTTGTGTTTGAAGTCTCTTCTTCATGCTCTTCCCCATAACTTTCATCATGGTGGCTCCTTCCTATGCCAAACTTTTTAGCTAAGCCCCAAACCACTGAGTGCATGGAGTCTTGTTTGACAGAGGCTATTGTACGTACAAAAAATTATAGGGTAAAGTACCACTAGAATGATGTTACACATGCCCCAATGATGATACAGGTATCCTTGCAAGGTGTTCAGGATCTAGAAAAGCTCTCCAAGTGTGCATTAACATCCCGCATACCCCGCTTACCCTCTGTGTGCTTTTTTTTGCTCTTTCCCCCTCTTTTCCTTTGCATTTTGGTCTTTGGTGATGAAACCGCCACCCAAGCAAGGCGGCGGTCCTATAACTGCTGCCCTACTCAAGGCGTAGGTCTTTCATGCATTTTCTAGCATGCTTCTTTTAACACAAATCCCGTAAATTTTCAACTTTTACCAGCTTTTTCATCTTTTTTTGCTTGTATTTATGATTTTGGTTCCCTGGAATAATGTTTCTTCATTGTTTATAGTAAAATATTCCTAGTTGGAGTTACCTTTGGGTGAATGGGAATTCTATAAATAGCTGGTTTGATTACAAGCAAATGGCCCTTCAAAATTACCTCTCATCCTCTCATTTAAGTAGTTTATTCTTTCAGTTCATGCTTAGGAATTAAATACTTTTCATTTGTTGTATGCATAGTTAGTCTAATTTCGCTATTCAGATGCCACAACATCTTCTTTTTCTAGGGTTATTACTATTTCATACAATCTATTGAGATACGATAGTTTCATTTTAAGTCTGAAACCATTAGAGTTGCAGGTTTTGTTCGTCAAGAAGGATAGTTTCAGGTTCTGGATGTTTTGTGTTGTATGAATCATAATAAATCCCGCTAGGAATTACATAAGCCAAGCTCTATTCTCTTGCACTATCCCTCTCCTACTCGCATTGTATTCAGTTTGCATCCAAAGCTATCATTGTTCCAATACCTACTTCTATTGATGCTAGTACTACACGCTTTTCTGGATTCACATGAGCACGAAGGAATGAGGAGACCACACTGAGGGGACAAAGCCACACACAATCATATTCACCACTATTCTACAAAATCTAGGTTCAAGCTATCAAATTTCTAGTTAAAACATATCAAATTAGAGTAGTGAATCATTTCATTTCAGTTAATCTCACTTTCGATATTGCCGAGGAAGCTGTGGGGATTGATAGTTTCTGAGAAACTATGATTCATTCCTCACTTTTGAGGTAAGATCGAGGGTCTTTTGAATAGATTAGATCAGTTATTTGGTTATTCAAAATAAACTCACAACTGCACAGGTAGGTAGCTATACTCGGCTATTTTGTTTGTTTTAAATTTTGTTATTAGCTTAGTTGTTATTTTCTAGATATTAAATAATATCTCTTTCAATTCTATTAAATAGTTGTTATCTTAATTTTGTTAAATATTCTGTCAAAAATACAAAATAGAGAATTTAGATATATGTTGTGGATATACTTTACATAATTAGTTTACTTTTCTTTAGTTAAATTTGTATTGTTTCTTTTGTATGACAATCATGAGACCTAGGGATCCTAGAGAATACATATTTGAGCCAATCGTGTCTCAACCCAATCTAGTTGCAGCAATAAGTGACATTGACCAAAATCTCAAAATTCAGGTCTTCCAAACAACAAAAGACCTACAAGAAATTAGCTCACAGTTAAGAGGATTAAACATAGAGGAAGACAAAGTGCATATGTTTTGGTCAAACCACCCAAACTACAGATTTTCCTAATAGATATCCGCATGACTGTAGAAGGGATTGAAAAAGAGAAAATGTTTGGTTTTGATCCTTTAGTCCCATAGCCAGATGCAGGAGACATTCTCATTGACATATACACTAGCTTAAGAATTCAAGTTTCCAGAATGCCTGTAAGGTACTCTGAGAAGATTGCCATAACTTTTAGTTCTAAACATAGAGGCTGAAAAGGCATATGACTACTGGATATTAGTGATTAGGGATTGATTCTACACATGACCATAAGAGGCCCGCAACGACCATGAACCTACGGTTCTGTTCCACAGGTCCCACAACCCTACAAGCCCACAGGTCAATCAGACGTTGATACTGGTTTACACACATTAGTTCAGATCATCTCCACTTCCACTAATCATTATCGCACAACTATCGTCACTAGATATAGCAGCCAATCAAGCTAAGGATTTCTAGACTAGACCAGAGAATCACCCATAGAATTCACCGTATATCCATCATCCATTTTTCATGACCATGTTGGGAGATATCTGCGAAGCACCCACAGGTTATCTTCCACGTATCCCAAAACCTATAGATCAGATCATGCCAGAGCTCGATATTTATTGGAGCCTTCGAGTAGTCATCCTCACTGAACGATCTATCACACCACTTCAAGTTAGGAGGGCCTTCTTTTCCTTAGATTCATAGATTCCCTTAGTGCGCATTGAAGACATAAGATTTCCTAACTAGTTTTTCCGCGCCCCACGTATATTCCATCCCCACTGGTTGTCTCAGCATGACCTTAGGAGGTCAGGTGTGAGGAAGAGTTACTTGTAGATTCCCATGCTTGCTTGTCACTTTTCCATAGTACAACTATCTTTTGTAAATCAGCAAGCTCTTCTTTCCTTCTAAACATCCTATCCATCATAGTCTCTAGCATCTCAATTCTACAAGTCAATTAGACGTTGATGCTGGTTTACACACATTAGTATTCAGATCATCTCCACTTCCACCAATAATTATCACAGAACTATCATCACTAGATATAACAGCTAATCAAGCTAAGGATTTCTGGACTAGACTAGAGAATCGCCCATATAATTCACTATATAATCCATCATCCATTTTTCATGACCTTATCGGGAGAAATCTACAAATCACCCATAGGTTATCTTCCACGTATCCCACAACCTATAGATTAGATCATACCAGAGCTCGATATTGATTGCAGCCTTCGAGCAGTCATCCTCACCGAATGATCTATCATGCTAGTTCCGGTTTAGGAGGGCCTTCTTTTGCCTTAGATTTGTAGATTCCATTAGTGCGCTTCAAAGACATGAGATTTCCTAACTAGTTCGTCTGTGCCCCATGTATATTCCATCCCGACCGGCTATCTCAGCACGACCTCGGGAGGTCGAGTGTGCAAGGAAGAGTTACTTTTAGATTCCTGTGCTTGCTTGTAACTTTTCCATCGTACAAAATTGGTGAACCCAACGTGAATGAAACAATATATTTCTACTTATTCTTCCAATTAGTACTTTTCATCTTCTCCACCTCATTAGACTTTCACATCAGCTTTACCAAAAGGAATAGTTGTTTCATTTTCACCTTTCCCCTTTTAGTGTTTCATTTTCCTTCATCCATTTTTGCTTCTTCCCATTATTCTGTGGGTATTCATATACCCCCCGAATATGTCAGAATTTGATGTATATGGCAGACCTCTCCTAGGTCTTGAAGTATACTACGATCAACTAAATAGAAAGCCATCACCCTCGCTCTCAGCATGGGGTGACAACTTTTCAATCAACTAGTTTTCAACACAAACTCCACCTCAAAGGACTAGATATAGTTCTCCTTTCCAAATAGAGGATTTGGATCAACTCACTCAAACACAACAACCAGAGCCTTCAGGCTTGAATAACATGATGCTCACTGGATAATCTAGTTCATCTCCTCAGGTGTTGCTTAGTCCACAAATTAGTAGACAATCAGATCCATATCTATTTTTAGATGATGAAAATTTAGCGCGCTATGCTAGGAAGTTGAACAACGCCTCTCAAAATATGTACCCACCTATAGGAGGTTTGACAAACACAACCCCGAGGTCTCTTTTCAAGAAAACACCTCCATTCCTCCACCTATAGGAAATGCCCTCGGTGAAACTTGGCAGGGCACTGACCAATTTATAGTTGGGTACCATATGCCTATACAACCTCAACAAATACCACTGAGGGAAAATACCATATCTTCACCAAACGAGGTCATCTCAGCCATAGTTGAGAAAGTTAGAGGGTTGGAACTTGCTCAAGCAAGTCAAAATTTACAATTCACACAGGAAGGAAATTCCAATCCTCTACATCATCCTAGCGAAATAGCCCTCCTCACAAGAACAGGCACGTTAGGCATGCCTCCTCAGTATTCACAATAAATGCCAACTAGAGCTGCGTTCTCTAACACCGCTCTAGTGGAAAATATGATACCTTTTGGTTTAGTACAAAATAATCCATTTTTAAGCAATTCTCCTCCATACATAAACATATATTCCAAGTCACCACAGGGAGATATGTTCTCTTCTCCTGGCATGTTCGCTCAACCACAGGGATTTCCTTATGTCCCTACAAATGCATACATTATTCCATATCAACAACCCATTCCACCTCCACCCCCTCAGCAGGCGTCATCGATGGTCGAAACCTATGCGATAGGAACTGATTCAAAATATTTGAAAGAGCCCTTAGACTTCACTATACGAAGCGTCATGCTTCCAAGACCTCTTCCCAATTTTCCCAAGTACAAAGGGGAGGGATACCTGAATGCACATATTAAGGCCTACGCCACAGCCATTCGAGAACTGCTCCCCTGGGATGGAGTTGTTGCTAAAATATTCCCCAAAACTTTAGAGGGAATTTCCCTCGATTGGTATTACAAAATACCTAAAACCTCCATCCATTCATTTAAACAAATCGTTTCATAGTTCATTAAGGCGTTCGACATGAAAACATTGTTGAGAACAGGAATCAGGGAATTCTTGCATATTAAATAAGAATACAATGAATCTGTTGTTCATTTCATGCAAAGATGGCATACAATCCTCTATTCTTCAGCAAGTGCTCCAAACATGGATCAGATGGAACTATGTGATTTATTCCTTCACTCTCTCAGCAAAGAGATAAAGGAAGAAGTTCAGAAGTTCCCACTAAGAACTTACGATGAAGTGCTTGAGAGCGCCCTTTGAATAGATCAAGCTGTAATAGATAGTGGTCGCAAGGCATATGGAATAAATGGGAGGTTAATCATCCCCAACCAAAATACTACAACTTATCCTACTACCACAAACGCCAATCAAGGGCCTAAAATCCTTAACAAGAACCACGGGGTCACAACAGATTGAGTAACTGACCAAACAAAAAAAGCAAATGTTGTAAATGCTCCACCGTTGGTTAATAATCAATGAAACAATAATTTTACCCCGACAATTAATGCGGGTGGATTTTAATCATCCACAACAACAACAACAACAATGGCAGATCCAGACATAGGGTCTAAGTCAAAACTCAACTAGATATCAAAACCAAAGGCAACAAATGCAAAACTTTAATCTTAATAGTCAACAGTTTTAATCAGAGTTTTCGGACCACAACACGTGCCAAACCAACAAAGTAGGAATTATAATCCCAACTCATATTGTGGTTTCCACAAAATATGAGGCTATGACACTAGGACTTGCTGTGACTAACAATAAATTACATGCAACGTTTTGCCAGAGGAAAAAAGACAACTTTTCATAGATATGTTTCTTAGCTGATTCCTACGTCACTGACGCCAAGTACTTTCACAAGGGTAGTCTCCCCTAAAAACGCACCCCTCAAGATCTTCAATGATTTGCTCCCAAATCATAATAACAAAAAATTAAATCGCCAAATGGGACGAACAATGGTATAATGACAGGAAACAATGATCATGAAGCCTCGACTCCACTAAATCCACCTGTCGCATCACAATTAGGAAATTAGCCACAAACCAAAATAGTCAGTTTAGTGGAATTAGACAATGAGCTACACATGAAAGACATAACAAGGACAGGAGAGTATTCATCTCATCCAAATCCAAGTTACCCACTAGAGCCAGATAGCATTCAACAAATGCTAGTAAAACCCGTAGGTGCCTATGATTTAATTAATGAATTAATAAAGACCTTTTCTCACATCTCCTTTCTGGACTTGCTGAAGAAATCTCCCGCCCATAGGGCTGATCTTCTAGAAGCATTAGGTTTATTTCATGTAATTAACATCACTCCTCCTCCTGAAACATAGGTAAACCATATAGACTTTGATATTCACCCTCCGGGGCAGCCGGATAGGGATACCAAGTTCATATTCGACATAAGAAAAATGGAAACAAACGCTGAGATTTCACATGTAGAGGTGATCCAGCCTTACATTTACAAGTGTGGGTTTATAAAAATTATGTTAAATGCGTAATGGTTGACAATGGGGTAGTAGTTAACATAGTCCCCCTTCTCTTTCCTTACAAAATCTAGGGTATGGAGAGAAAAATTGTTCCACGACTTGGAATACACTAAGAGGCTATGATAGCCGTAAAGCCACTTTGATTGGAACTATAATACTGCTGGTCACCTTAGGACCCAAAAAAATCCTCACTGAGTTTTATATTATAGATCAGGAAACCAACTATAATATGATCCTCAGCCGACCATGGATACACCGAATGAAGGCAATCCCTTCTACGTTATTTCAGGAAATAAGATTCTTACACTTAGGAAAGATATTCATGGAAAAATTTGTTCCAAAACCATTCAATATACACCTAGAAAACATGAAGAAAAGGCCAGGCATTCACTTTGAGTTTGAACTCCTAAAAAACCAACTTAACAAACCAACCAACTCAAAACTAGAAGAAAAATTAATACCTAAAATAAAACTAGAGATTATGAAACCTAGTCAAGAGCATCCCAACCCTCAAGGATGAAGTTAACATTGTAGAAAAAATATCATTAGGAACTACTGAAAAAATTGTTGAGTTGCTAGAACAAGATCTACCAATTTTCTTATCATTTGATTCCACAGGTATGGGATGTACCCTAGGAGCTGGTTCTCTTCTAGCAGAAGAAATTTGCATGGTAGAAGTAACTGAAGCAGAAGAAATAGACGTAATGAATGTCCCGACATCCATCTTCCCAAATAAACATTGTACTCTCCACTTTGATGGAGCTAGATGTCATTATGGGGCTAGGGAAGGTGTGATCTTTACTTCTCTCGAGGGAAAGATCCTACCGTTTGCCTTTAAATTAAATTTCAAATGTACAAACAATGGTGCTGAGTATGAAGCCCTCCTCCTTGGTCTCAACATAGATAAAAGGCTTGGTGTTAACGACATTAGAATATTAGGAGACTTTCAATTAGTAGAAAACCAAGTCTCTAAGGTGTATGAGACTAGAGCTAAACATTTACAGCTCTACAAAACAACAGTATTAGATTTGAGTAAAGGATTTAACTTTATATCAATTGAAGCAATCCCGCGAGAACAAAACCTTCTCGTAGATTTGATAGCAACCTCAACTTCACGTTTCACCCAAAACAGTGAGTTGGAGGACATCCATTTATTGGTATCCCTTCGTACCGGACCATTAGTAAAGAAAACGTCAACAAACCCTCTTCTAATGCACATAGCTAAGAACACATCTACTATCTTAGGTCATGTTGATAGTGATACAGCCACTCTTCATTACCTAAACACCTATCCAGAGTTACATCTCACCCATCACATGGTATATTTTTCCTTAATCCCACTGTTATCCAAAATTTACCCCCCAGGGTAAATTTGATAACATGCTCAGAAAATTCAAGTCCTAGGCATATTGATTGATTCAGAGCAAACATTATGTTTCGGAGGTTCTCTCAGATATTTTTCTAACTCCCCTGACCCAGAAGAAGGGAGCAAGCTCTGAGAAAATGCGAAAAATGGTTGCAGAAGGCAAGTAGGTTGATCCAAGAAAAAATTGTGAAAATCAGCTAAGTCCTAGTCCTAGAAGCAATTGGGACATTTGGGGAAAAAAATGCGCGGACCGGCCGAAAAGCCTCCAGGCGGCCCAAATAGCATTTGGGACAATCGGGCCAGAAGTACGCGGCGGGGTGCAAAAATTCCGATCCAGCCAAAAGAGAGAAAAATTGGCTAACCGCTGAGAGAGGCAACTGGGACATTTGGGACAAATGGACGCGAACCGGCCGGTTCGCTCGAAATCAGCACAAGGAGCACTGTGCCAGCCAGGACAAAAGTACGCGAGGGATGCGTGGGATGCGAAAGCGTGAAATGGTGCGAAGGTTCGTCTAGGACAGCCGGGACAAAAGAGGAAAATTCAATGTTTGACCTGCGAAACTTCAAATCGGCCATAACTTTTGACTCCGAGCTCCGATTTTCACAAAATTGGATATTTCTGGAACGAGCACGACGTTCTCTACGCCACAGAAACTGGATTTCTTATTTTTAATGAGGGTAGATATATTTAATTAAGAGAAACATTTTCGGCTCCAGTCAGTTAATGTTCATTCCCGTCAAATGACAGAAAACAACTGCCAGACCCAAAATAGCTGCCCGCACTCAAGAGGCCATAACTTTTGCATTTCTCAACAAAACGCAACAAAATTAGTATCGTTGGAATCGTGGTTCCAAGCCTGATTCATAGCAATCAAGAAATTTAGGATTTGATTAGAAATTAATTGATTTTTTTAAGAAAAACTGGGCCAGGTTCAGAACAGTGTTTTACTCGGTAGCTGGGAGTGCAATTAAGAGGCATGGTCATCATTCTTTCTCTGTTGCAGCACATGGGACAGTATGGGGAGCCTTTTGCAAGTAATATACAATCATTTCACTCAATTTAATGTTTCTTATAGGTGGTTGAAGGATAGATTTTGGGATTTCCATTTTCCCTTCTCTTCTCCTTCTCATTTTTTTATATAAATTTGGAGTTGTTGGGCTCATTGTATGGGAAGGAGTTTTTGGGTAGCAAAGCTCTACCAAAATTTCTTTGTGAAGCCAGTGTGTTGCAGGCCCTTGTAGTGGACTCCTTGCATGGTGATCCAGGCCCTTATCTTGTAATAGACTGAACTGTGCATACCAGGAAGCAATAAAATACAAAGCTTGTGGATGTATCTTCCCCTGCTGTGTTTTCTTGCATTCTTCTTGCCCCTTTTATCTTTCTACAAGAATATTGTGTCTATTATTATGTTCTTGCAGGAATTCCACTAACATTGTGTATGCTTGGAATATTGTTGTGAATGCATTTTGCTAGATTATGGTGAACTGTCATCACCTCTTCTAGTGTGCACTTTGCCTCTGTATTTCACACATTTGGAGATTACTCTCACACCCTCCTTTTCTGGTGTATCACCGCTTTAGTGTAGGCTTTCATTTTATGTATTTTCTCTCCCTGGTCCCTTGGAAATTTAGATTAGAACAGTTAGCTTATCCTGCATTAGAGTAGATTGTGGCAGGTAGTTTAGGAGCAAGAACCAACTTTCTCTGGAGGTCTGTCTCAAGTAGCAAGTCCCACAACTTGGAGATAGTACCCATGTTATCCAATCACACTGTGAGTTCAAATACATGCAAAGGGGTGCTGTGATTCGGTGATAACACCCACATTTGTCTTCTTACTTTGGAAATCCCATGGTTAGAGCTTCCCCTACAAAAGGAAATTGACATATATGCAGTAGAGAATGGAGAATATCTAGAACTACCTCCAGCCCTTCCTGAGTTTGAAGAAGGTAACACTTCTTTAATCGAAGAAATGATTGATTTTTACATCAGAATGGAGGAAGAACCAAAGATCTTGAAACTACGATCTTCGTTAACTCCAGAAGAAATAGAAATACACACTTGAATCCTTAAAGAACATCAAAATGCTTTTGCATTTAATTATAAATAAATGACGGGGATTGCACCACACATCACAGTACATAACCTCATCACCAAATCAGATGCAAAGCTAATTAAACAAAAATCGAGACCAATGAAACCCAAGGTAGCTCTCATGGTGAAGGAAGAGGTAATGAAGCTTCTCCAGGTAGGGTTCATCAAACTAGTCGATTACTCTCAGTGGGTATCTAATATCATCCCCATTCTCAAAAAGAATGGGAAGATACAACATCTGCATAGATTTCTGAGACATTAACAAGGTGTGTCCTAAGGACGACTTCCCGATTACCATCCATTAAACGTCATCATTGACACAACAGCTGGATTTGAGATTTTGTCCCTCATGGATGGGTTCTTGGGATACAATCAAATCATAATATCTAAACAAGACCAAGAAAAAACCACGTTTATAGCTCCTTAGTGAACTTATTACTACGATGTTATGCCATTCAGTCTCAAGAACACTGGTGCTACATACTAGCATGCAATGACATACACATTTCACGATCTTATTCATAAAATCATGGAATCCTATGTAGACAACTTGTTAGCCAAGGCCAGGAAGCATTGTGATCACCTGGAAGTGCTCTGCATCATTCTTTCACGTTTCATCGAATACGGAGTCACATTAAACCCAGAAAAATACATGTTTGGTGTGACAGGAGGGAAACTCCTAGGTTACATTATATCATCATGAGGGATTGATTGTAGACCCAGCCAAAATCATGGGTTGTTCTTTGAGATAATCCCACCATCAGAAAACTATGGCATTAGATCGTTTCTTGGAAAGCTCGGTGCAATCTAGAGATTCATTCTGGACTTAATTTTTTCTGTACATCTGATCAAAAATTTATTGAAAAAGGATTGCTGCATTATTTTGGAAAAGGAATGCCTTGAGGCCTTCGAAACAATTAAAGGCTTCTTGTTGTCTCCTCCTATGTTAATTCCACCTAGACCAGATCATCCTTTGATCTTATATTCACGGGCTACAGATGTCTCGCTAGCCTACATCTTGGCTCAAGAAGACAACAATAAATGAGAATGTACGGTCTATTTTATCAGCCGAACGTTGCTTGATTATGAAACACGTTATACGCAAGAATAACCGAGAATGCCTTACCATAATCTTTACAACCAAATGCTTAAGACATTACATGCTAAATCAAGAACAAGGGTCATTATAAAAAAAGACCATTTACGAACTTTCCTCACGCAAGGGTCCTTTTTCTAAAAAGGTTGGACACTTTATAACCTTAATGGGTGAATTCAAATTAAACTTTTGTAAACCAAAAGTCCGTTAAGGGACAAATCATTGCAGATTGGTTAGTCGACAACCCGTTAGATAGAGGTGATCTAGTAGATCTGGAATTTCCCGATGAATGCATATATTACATCGAAACCAAACCTCCCATCTCTAAATGTCCTTGGTATACTGATATTATCAATTTTATCATGGACCATACGTATGCAGAGGGTGCTACACCACAACAAAGAATGTGGTTACACATTATCATAGCTAAATACGTTATTATAGAACAAATTCTCTATCATAAGGCTTTCAATGGAATGCTTCTAAAGTGTGTTGACATGGAAGAATCCAAGAAGATTCTCTACGAATTTCACATTGGAATATGTGGAGGCCACTTCGGTGGTCATGCCACCACTCGTAAAATACATCGAATGGGCTATTTTTTCCGCACTCTCGAACACGACGTAGTAGAGTTTGTACGCAGATGCCATAAATGCCAAGAATTTTCCCATGAGATTCACATGCTGGCACAAGCTCTACAAGCAATCACGACTCCATGGCCCTTTTCTACATGGGGCCTAGATTTGATAGGGAAATTATCTCCCTCGTCAGCGGATGGCCATAACTTCATAATCATGGCCACCAAATATTTTACCAAATGGGTAGAGGCTATGCCTCTTACCACTGTACTAGGTGCCGTGATCGCCAAGTTAATTTTGAACCAGATCATTTACAGGTATGGTGATCACCAAGTTAATTTTGAACCGGATCCTTTAAGAACGATGAGGTCCATGAGCTATATAGTAAATTTAAAATAAATCATCATATGGCCTCCCTGTATTACCCTCAAGCCAACGGGGGTCCTCTTGATAGTAACGTTGAAGGTCATAAGCAAATAGTTCAAATAAACCTTTGAAATCTTGAGTCAAAAACAAATGAATCAGATGTCCAAAATTCTAAGAGAGTTCAAAACCTTGAAAACTAGATTTTTGTCAACCAAGTGGCCATCTACGAGATCTAAGTCTATATAAATTGCAAAGCAAGTCACATTCTAAACTATGGAGTCACTTGAGAAGGGTAGGTTTTTAGCATCTTAATTTGGTTCCACTAACTCTTTGTCTATCTCCCATCATTATCATTTCAACACTCCTCATAGCTTGTGCCCTTTCTAGCTCTCGGTGGTGAGCTCTCGCATCTTACTAGTTGCGTGGAGTTAGGAGTGGGGCAAGTTCATCTACTCATCATATCAATTTATCATCACATTTTGTCAAAACAAATATGAAGTACCGGAAAATTTCTTATAGAAACTAAAGTTCAAAATCACACTGTGTCTACATCATCATACATTAGCATCATGAAATACAAAAGGAGGAAAGCATTTGTATCATTTTTTCTCCATTGCATGCATTCTGAAAAGCATATGAAAACAAGAATTCTAATAAGAATCTAATATACATGTGGAAATGAATCACAAAAATCTAGGTAAAAAGAGATCTAGATCCAAAAAGAGATGAATATATATATATATAATCAGGTTTCATGTACAATGCCATCATGCACTAGGCATGGTAAAAATGCTCAATGAGCCCAGAAAATACAAAAGGATCATATAAACAATCTAACAAAAGTCACTACAAAAAGATCCAAGTGGCCTCTCAACCCCTATGAGATCCCTCTGAAGGTGCACAACCACGTCTAGAACTCTGGCTACACCGACGCTCTGAGTGCACTGAAGGCGCACGGTCCCGAACAGTAGCTGTGGCCTTGCTATGAGAGTGGCTCCTCATCAGGTGCTCTGCAGTTCTATACCCAGCTAACTCGATATGGAGGGAAGTCACCATCTTGCCCACATGCTAGATAGGGGCAAAGACATCACTATGCCTACCAGCTGTTGAAGGCTCCCCCACATCCACCGAAAACTTGGCATGAGTCTTCTCCATGGGGAGCATCAAGGTATCAGTACATACTTGGCGAATCAAGTCTTGCCACTCATTAGTAGTCTCTGCAAGAAAATGAGATGAAAAGTTAGAACAAATCAAAAGATAAAAATAAAAATGAAAAAAGGGAGAGATTACAACTAAGGAAATCCTAGGTAAGAACAAATATTAAAAGAAGAGTGACAACTCACTCAGATCTTTGAGCCTCCAATAGGGATCCCTTGGATGAAGGCCTACCACAAATGCCACCATTGATTGATGTCCTCCTCCTATGTTTGGGGCAACATAGCATCCTACTACAGACTCGTCCTCCCCACCTAGGTCCTGAGAGGGCAACTCCTCTAAGACTAGAGTCACCCTCTCTACATTCTGCTCTTCCCTCTTGGCCTGTAAGATCTCTTGAGTGTCATGTCACTTGGGATCACTATCCTCCTCTCCACCTAACTCGCTGACCTACATGTCCTTGGTATCCTCCTCCGTCTCTCCCCCTATGAAATCCTCAGATTCGGAGTCTATATCAATAGGGTCATCATTGCTATGGGTAGGACCGGTAGCGATCTGAAGTAAAGGTGCATGAGGAGCACCGACTCTCTCTCGGGCACGTACCACTTGCCTAGCTATAATAGGGACACTAGGAGTAACAAAAATCCAACCCCGGCATCTAGGACCTCCCTTAGCCTCCCAAACTGATCTGAACACTAGCACCACTAGGGAAAGCATACCAATGCAGGCAAGGCCAAATTGTTAAGGCACTTGATCAAAAGGGTGTGTCTCTACCTTCCCCGTCCTATCCACAAGCTGTCCTGTAGCAGAGAATAAAATCAAAGTGAGGATCTCCTTACCCCACAACTGTGTCATGGCTTGATAAGGTGTGGCCTCCATATCATCAGTGGTCAAGGAGGCAACTGGCTAGTGGGGTGCTCTAAGCACCGAAATCTATGTCCATTTGGCTACCCTCACGCCTCTAGGATCCGCCACCTCTACACCTCTCCCATAGGGGATGATGTGCTCATAGACCCAACTCATAACTAGGGTCGGATGACTCAAGGACTGTCCTTGTAAGTAGACCACCCTGTATAGGTTGTGGTAGGTGGTCCCAAGTATATCAGCTCCCCAGGAATAAATTCTGCCCATGTGCCTCAATCTGTGCAATAATAGGGGACCAGCAATAGAGTAAGGTGTCCGCCTCCCTTGTCCCTAATCAATCTCGAGGCAAGGATCCCCATAATGGCCTGACGAATCAAAGGGATAGGAAAACTAGGAATGGAATGGAACCTCACCCCCTTCTTCAAACCAGTGGAGACAATTACGTCTCCCATATATGTAGCCCACTATGCTATCTGATCCCGTGACCCCACTGTCTCAAGTGTAAGCCATCTCCCGATGATCGGGATTCCCAAGATACGATAGATGTCCTCCAGGGTGATAGTCCACTCACCCCTGACTCCTGGAAATTAGAAATTATTCTGATCAGTATCCCAATACGAAAATAGGTCACATAGTATGTGATTAGAAGGTGCGACATGAGGAACCCATGATATACGTAATATGCCAGCCCTCTGAAGCGTATCCTACTCGGACTAAGAAAGTGCATCCAACACTATTGGAAGCCAATCATACTCTCTCTCACAGATCCATTTGATATACTCTTCCTTCTTTTGCAAAACACATAAAAACACATTAAAAATTGTACGTTAGTACCAAAATCACATTGGGAAAAATCATTAGAACATATGAGAATACTAAAAATACAAAAATAAGTTCAAAACAAGGTTATTTTAGTGTTTTGTAAAAGGACCGTCGCCTTAAGCAGGGTGGCAGTTCCGTAACTGCCGCTTTGAAGGGTGGTGGTCCTATAACTGCCGCTCTGCTCAGGGTGGCGATCGTGTCCGGTATTTTCAAACGGATCACGTGCCCTAAAAACACTCAAAAACGTAAAAAAAGACCATTTTTACTAAAATGAGAGCCTACCCATTACGCGTCCCCCCTAAGGACACATTTAAAACTAAAAATTTCAAAAATTACCCCCCCCATGGCAAAGATTTCATAATTTTTTACATTTTAGGTATAAAAATGGTAAATCGAGAAGAACTAACCTGAGATCTCATGGATCGATGTTCCGCTCACGGAGGCATGATCACTATCTCGTCACAAACATTTTGACTATACTCTCATCAAAAATAGTCACCGTGGGTCCTAGAGCTCAAAATCAATCAAATCAACATGCGTAAATGAATAGGAAAATGGGCTCGTTTTTATATATATAGCATTTTGACTTGTCTTGGATACCCATTTTCGTAGGTTTGGAGCACCGACGGAGGTAAGTTCTTATCCCCTCACAAATGGTAAGTCCTCACTTCATATTATTTTAGTATTTATTTCCCACTTATTTTACCTATCTGCACTTGAGTCTTCTTTTCATTTTGTAGGTAGCGAGAATATTGGATGGCATCATTTCGAAACATAGACGTATCCAGTATAGTTTCTAATTTCCCATTTTGGGACTACCATACTAAGACCCACCATTTTGCACCTCTTCATGGCTAAAACGCTTCTCCAAGGGGGGAAATATGTACGTACCCAAAGTTATAGGGTACAGTACCACCAGAATGATGTTACACATGCCCCAATGATGATACAGGTCTCCTCGCAAGGTGTTCGGGATCCAAAAAATCTCTCCAAGTGTGTGTTAACATCTTGCATACCCTGCTTACCCTCTGCGTGCTTTGTTTTGCTCTTTCCCCCTCTTTTTCTTTGCATTTTGGTCTTCAGTGACGAAACCGCCGCCTAGGCAGGGCGGCGGTCCTGTAACTGCCACCCTGCTCAGGGTGGCATTCCTTCATGTGTTTTCCACCATGCTTCTTTTAATGTGAATCATGTAAATTTTCAACTTTTATCAGCATTTTCATCTATTTTTTCTTGTATTTATGATTTTGGTTCCCTGGAATAGTGTTTCTTCATTGTTTATAGTAAAAGAGTCTTAGTTGGAGTTACCTTTGGGTGAATGGGAATTCTATAAATAGCTGGTTTGATTACAAGCAAATGGCCCCTCAAAATTGCCTCTCATCCTCTCATTTCAGTAGTTTAGTATTTTAGTTCTTTCATAGGAATTCAATAGTTTTCATTTGTTGTATGCACAGTTAGTCTTATTTCACTGTTTAGAAGCCATATGATCTTCTTGTTCTAGTGTTATTATTGTTTCATACAATCAATTGAGATAGGATAGTTTCATTTTTAGTCTAAAATCCATTAGAGTTGTAGGTTTTGTTCATCAAGAAGGATAGTTTCAGGTTCTGGATGTTTTGTGCTATATGACTCACAATAAATCCCACTACAAATTACATAAGCCAAGCTCTATTCTCTTGCGCTATCCCTCTCCTACTCGCAACATATTTAGTTTGCATCCAAAGCTGCCATTGTTCCAATACCTACTTCTGTTGATGCACTAGGATTTACACGCTTTTTCTGGATTCACGTGACCACGAAGGAATGAGGAGACCACACTGAGGGGACAAAGCCACACACAATAGGATTCACCATTGTTCTATAAAATCTAGGTTCAAGCTATCAAATTTCTAGTTAAAACATATCAAATAAAGTAGTGAATCATTTTGTTTCAGTTAATCTCACTTTCAATATTTCCAGGGAAGCTGTGGGAATTGATAGTTTATGAGAAACTATGATTCATTACTCACTTCTGAGGTAAGATCGGGGGTCTTTCGAATATATTAGATCAGTTATTTGGTTATTCAGAATAGACTCACAACTGCACATGCAGGTATCTATACTCGGTTACTTTGTTTGTTTTAAATTCTGTTATTAGTTTAGTTGTTATTTTCTAGATATTAAATAATTACTCTTTCAATTCTATTAAATAGTTGTTATCTTAATTCTGTTAAATATTCTATCAAAAATACAAAATAGAGAATTTAGATATATTTTTTGGATATACTTTGCATAATTAGTTTACTTTGCTTTAGTTAGATTCTTATTGTTTCTTTTGTATGACAATCACGGGACCTAGGGAGCCCAGAGAATACGTATTCAAGCCAATCGTGTCTCAACCCAATCTTGTTGTAGCAATAACTGACATAGACCAAAATATCAAAATTCAGGTCTTCTGAACAAGAACAGACCTATAGAAATTAGCTCATAGTTAAGAGGATTAAATATAGAGGATGACAAAGCGCATACGTTTTGGTCAAACTAGACAAACTACAAATTGCCCTAATAGATATCCACATGACTGTAGAAGGGCTTGAAAAAGAGAAAACATTTGGTTGTGATCCTTTGGTCCCACAGCCAGACGTAGGAGACATTCTCATTGACATAGACACTATCTTAAGAATTCAAGTTTCTAGAATACCTGTAAGGTACTCTGAGAAGATTGCACAACTTTTAGTTCTAAAAATAGAGGCCGAAAAGGCATATGACTATTGGATATTAGGGATTAGGGATTGATTCTGCACATGACCATAAGAGTCCTGCAAC
Source organism: Taxus chinensis (assembly GCA_019776745.2). Lineage (NCBI taxonomy): Eukaryota > Viridiplantae > Streptophyta > Pinopsida > Cupressales > Taxaceae > Taxus > Taxus chinensis. The sequence goes on from CM034150.1 coordinate 291,730,024, forward strand.
GACCATGAACCTACGTTTGTGTTCCACAGGTCCCACAACCCTACGAGCCCATAGGTCAATCAAACATTGATCCTAGTTTACACACATTAGTTTTCAGATCATCTCCACTTCCACTAATCATTATCGCACAACTATCATCACTATATATAGCAGCTAATCAAGCTAAGGATTTCTAGACTAGACTAGAGAATCACCCATAGAATTCACCATATATCCATCATCCATTTTTCATGACCCTATTGGGATATATCTACAAAGCACCCACAAGTTATCTTCCACGTATCCCACAACCTATAGATCAGATCATGTTAGAGCTTGATATTGATTGGAGCCTTCGAGTAGTCATCCTCACTGAATGATCTATCACACCAGTTCAAGTTAGGATGGCCTTCTTTGCCTTATATTCATAGATTCCCTTAGTGCACATCAAAGACATAATATTTCCTAACTAGTTTGTCTATGCCCCATGTATATTCCATCCCCACCGACTGTCTCAGCATGACCTCAGGAGGTCAGGTGTGAGGAAGAGTTACTTGTAGATTCCCGTGCTTGCTTGTCACTTTTCCATCGTACAACTATCTTTTGTAAATCAGAAAGCTCTTCTTGCCTTCTAAAAATCCTATCCATCATAGTCTCCAGCATCTCAATTCTACGGACGAAGTTCTTTTCCTCCATTTTTCCCCAAATTCTCTGTTTCCACTTCTTTGTAGAAATTTCTGGATCGCAAGGTAAAGCCTCTTCACCTTTATATCTTTTCACTATCATACAAGTCTAAAAATGAATACCACAGTCTTGGATAATTGTTAGCTCTGATACCAAAATGATCTGTAAACTCTTCAACTTATGAATTATCGACATAAATATAAATAAACTCTGATGTTCTACTTTCTATAGAAAATGACAGAGATAGCTAGTGAATGAATTATGCTTATTCTTAGAATCCACAATTGCATGAAAGGAAATAATTTAAGCTCATAAACACCTACCAAATTTATCTTGAAAACTTCCAAAGGAGGAAAAACTAGTTGGGAAGGGAAATTTCTCTTTCTTCCAACTTTTATTGGCCAATTAAAAATAACAAGTACAATAAGTATGAAAGAGAAGTACATAATATCTCACACTTCCTAATACTTGCTTACTCTATCTTAACACTCCTTTCTTCTACAAAACAAAATTCTAGAACTAATAACTTCTTGGTCACTTTCTTTCATGCTTCGATGATCCTATTCTCTTCTACAAACATGTATTTAAAACCTCTCACATGTCCTCCCGTGCAATGGATGATGGGAAATGTCATGGAGGAGAAGAGACATGAATAACCATCCAAATTTTGGCATGTTCATTTCATTATTTTTTTTTCTATCTAAAAGAGATAGGACCGCTACCCAATGCAGACCGGTGGTCCCAGGACCGCCGCCCTAGTTTGGCGGTGGTTTTGTAACTGCCATTCTACGTAGAGCGAAAGTTTTGTTACTAAAAAGATAGAACCTATGTGATTCAATTTCCCTTCTTCATACTAAATTTTTTTATGAAGCAGATTCATTTTGGATCCCTATGGATCACCTAGAATCACTTCCTGAAGCTCGGCAACTCTTTTGACCCTGAGTGTTGAGTAGGCTTGAGAACCCTGTTTTTGATGAAACTACTCAAACTCCTCCAAAATTTTCCTAAATCTTCCAAAATAAATTTCATGATGTTACTAGACCTTCAATTCGCCTCCGTGTTAGATTTTGATTCTCTGTTCCGCTCCATGGGGTTTCTCCATACCTAGGAAGGTCAGAGATAGCCCTTCCGACAACTTCCCGAAGTTTTCATTTTTCAATGAACTCCTAAAATCACTTAGGGGTTCTAAATTAACTTTCCTAAATCACCTAGGGGACTGAGTAAACATCAATTTGGAGGTCACTAGACTGACTGGGTAGACCCGAGGTGTCTTAGAAGGGTAAAACTTGTTATTTTTGACATAGGGGTATAATTTTCATGCTTGGAAATTATCAATTTCCTTGTTGCACATTTGCATGACAACAGTTGGCTCTAGCTTGGGTACATGACATGTAATGAGAAAAGTGAATACATGACATGAAGAATCCCAGAATCTCAACTCTTTAATTCAACCATTAGTGGCTTATCCATTGGGCCCTGTGGAGCCATGTACAACTTACAATAAGAGAGATAGAGAGAGAGAGAGAGAGTGAAAAAGGAAACACACACATACCAAAAAATTAAAGGAAACACATAACTCACACATACTAAATACTATAAACGGAAACACGCAAAACACATGGAAAGGAAACAACACACACAACAAAGAGGGAAACACACCTAGCAATCACCTATGGTACAAGGCAGGGGACAAACCACTTTCACTAAAGCACATTCTCTTATCAAAGGCTATCCATGAGAAGGAAACACTGACTGATGTTGTTTTGTGAAACCATTAACTGGTTCCATAAAGTAGCATCCTCTCGTTAAATATTTATGAAAGACAAGTTCTTTCATGATTTTTTATGTACTTGGTAGGATTGATTCTACATGAACTTTTTGATGCTCAGGACTTTGCTTAGAAATTGTATTTCCCTCATTCCCTTTAAAATTAGTTTCATAGTGTCAGTTACATTCTGTGTTTATCCAGGTAGCTAATTCTTCATTGAGTATGTCATCACTTCCCTCAAGCTACTTTCACTCAAATTTCTTGAATATTATGAGTTACTTTATTTGTGGGGTCTATGTTCATTGACATATTCTCCATGAGAAACCTTAGATTCATCCCTTATCTCTAGTCCATTGTGAGGTGCATGAAGATTGAATGGAGGATCAAAAGTAACCTTATATTTGTCCTATTTAGCCATGGCATGAGCTAAGATATCAATAAGTAGCGCAGGGTATTTCGTAATTTCTACCGCATCAAGGATATCTTGCATAGAGCTATACTTTGTTATTTCATGTGGTTCATCTTTATATGTCCCTCAAGAATATTCATTTTGAATATTAAAGAAACTATCTGGATGGATTAATTCATTTCCCTAAAACTTATTACATTTCACTAATTCTTTCTCAAGGAGGCCTTCGCCTTCCATGACTTCAATGCCACCTATTTTAGATTTTTCATTCTGGAAAGAGTCTTCTTCTTCAAATGGGACTGAAAATACCTCCATTTCATTGTTATATCCATCGACTATTGGCTTAGGAGAGATATTAGATTTCTCATCTTTCTTTATTTCAACATGGCTTAACCTCACACTTGTTAACAATTTTAAATCAGATTCACATTTGTCTTACATATTCATGACTTGCATAAATAGTTCGAGATTGAGATTAGGGTATTATGTTTCTTCTATAGATCTTAGCAATTCTTGTACAGATAGTTCTTTCAAACCTTTTATGGGCTCATAACAATATGGTCTTGTCCCTCCATACATGGAATGGTTGAGATCATTTTCATCTCCAAATGGGAATGAGAACATCTTCTCTTTGTGGGTAAGTGTATAAGTTGGTTTCTCCATTCGAGACTCGCCAAGAACCATTTCCTCTTCTTCATGATTTACATCATCAGGTAATTTGGGGCTTCCCTTTTGTAACTTGAATATCCTAAAGGATTCTTCAAGGTCTATATCTCTCTGGGAAGGCATGTCTGGCCCTATCAAGAAGGGAATATTCTCTTCCTCCTCGGTTGTCACAAATTGATTCATCCACATGGTATCTTGGTACAAGATGTTGGTTCCTATAATTCTGTAATTTCACATTGTGTACCTCATCTTATTCTCTATAAGTAATTTCTCCATGTCTCCCTTCATTGGTATGGTTACAGAAGACAAATTTATCTTAATTTTCCCTCCCAAGTCTTAGTAGAAGCTTCTAGTTAGCAACATTCAAAATGAAGCTAGAATATATTCTACAAAAATCATCATTGAAACCTTCTTGTCTTGAAATTTGACAAGATCCACATGTGCGTCTATGACCTTCCCTACAAGTGGGACCTCTTTTAAATCTAGGGAGTAAAAATAGCCATTAGGTGGATTCATGGTGATTTTGAGAGCCTTGGTGACCTTTATAGGAATTACATTGTCGGAGGTGCCAAAATCTATTATGCAGTTGTCCAAGATATAATATCCAACAAGAAGAGAGACATAGAAAGGATCAACCTTATCAGTCTTGTATGTACTCAATGAATGCATGTTCTGTGATGGAGGTATAGGTGGGTTCAGTATTATTCCTTTATAACTAAGAGTTACAACATTGGGTGTTAAACTACCACTCCTGATATATTGAACAAATCTCTCTAATTGTTTAGGGTGAGTCTATAGATATTCCGTTTCATTAATCTGTACCTTGGCTCTATTTGCATATCATATGAAGTTAAAGGGAGCAGATATGGAAAAGGGGAGTGAAGGGGCTGATTTTGGAGTTAGGATTGGTTTGGTAAAAGGGAAATATTTTTGAGGAACAGAGGGAATTTTGAAAGGTACATTAGGAAATTTCAAAGTACTATATTTTACAGAAGAATATTTAAAATTAGAATTATAAGGGGCATTGGAAGACTTACTTGGAATTGTGGGAGCCATCCTACTCACTACAGGATCAGTTTTCCCAAATTTGGACTCCATGCGAGGTGGAAGTGGAGAACCTCGACTAATTATTTTGTTTTGCGGAGTCACCACAGGAGGATCGTCAACCTTATTTTTCTTTGTAGCAGTGGAGGGAGGTGATCCTTTCTCAGATTGAGAATGAGTGAATACTGTATATGAGAAACTAGGTGCGGCTTCTTCGTCTTCTGCATTAACTCCAGGATAGTCACAAAATATTATTTTTGTATCATTCTCAAGCTCATCAAATTCTAGGAGATCATCACCTTCACTTTCTTGTTCAAGATTTGTTTCACTTTTCTAAATCCTTCCATTTATATTCATGGGTGGCGTTTCCAAAGCAAGCCTTTGGGGAGCTCCTATAATTTTATTTGTGTTGTTTCTTTGAAATATACTAATTCAAAGAAATTCATCTTCAAATATGCCATCTCATTAGCCAATATTTGCAACAATGGATTGGTTCTCTCATCTTTAGGATGTTGGGTCTTTCCCTTTGATGGGTTATTTATATATCTTGAGAGGATGAGACTATCATCAATTTCAATGGCCATCCTTTGTGCTTCTACAATGTTTCTTGGTTGAAATTGTCATAGGAAAAAACCTACCTCTGGTGATTGAGTATTGATGAAGAATATCTTGATATTATTTTCGAATGGCAAATCCTCTTCTAGTATCCTACAAAACAACCACTTGAAATGATACATGAAGTTTCTCGTAGTTTCACCTTCTCCTTTATTCATTTGAGATAACTCCCTAGGAGGTCGTGACAGTCTTCAGTTGATTTAAATATTTCCTTGAAGGAATTCTTGATGTCATTCCAACTAGTGATGGATCAAGCATGTAGAAGATAGAACAGTTCTACTCCATTTTCTTAGAGAAATTCCATGAACAATCTCGTGACAACATCTTAATGTTTAACTCTAAGAATCCCACATGATGTGGTGAAAGTAGCAATGCATTCTTCAATAATTTTTGTGCCATTGACTTTAAAATTTGGAAAGTTCTTGCAGGAACCTATTTGTAGGTCATGATGATGTGGTTCAAGAGTGAGTGTGCCTATATTTCTTCTGTATTCAATAATTGTTTGAGGTCTTTATGCTTCATTAGCCATTATTGTTTTTCTTTCGTCTATTACTTTTACAAATTATTCTTTCTCTGGGAGCTCAAAGCTTAATGGTGGTTGAAAAATGGGAGAGTTTGAAGGGGGAGTATCAATAGAAGTTTGGATGGGATTTCTAGGTGAAATTCTTAAAGACCCAGATGGGGAGGAGGCATGAGAAAAATGATAGCAATTGTCTCTAATTCTTCCTTCTTGAAATTTTGAAGCCTCGAAATCGGAGTCGACAATTCCTCTTGATCTATTCAACTTGGTGTATCTCCTTTTATCCAGCTTCTAGAAATTCTTGCAGTGGAAATGCAAAAGAACACTATGAAATATGAAAGGTCGCGTTCTTGAATTGACAATGAAACTTTCAGTAATGGATTTCAATGACCTCTTTTTTTTGTTTTTTTAATATTTTATTTTTTTTAACTATTGGACCTTGTGGTCATATTCTATGTGAATATTTTACAAAATTTGCCCCATGGTGGGAGCAAAAAAATTTTGGCACAAATTTTTTTTGGGGGAAAGACTTTTTAATTTCTTTCCAATGCTCTGGGAGTCTAAGTCCCTCCACTTAACCTATGCAGCTATCTTATATGCATGCACTAGTGAAATTGAGATTTCTTTGGGTAGCCTTGCGGCCAGGGATCAAATAGGGGAACTCTACTGACCCTGAGGTAAAGCTACCAATATCTTTCTAGGGAAGACTTATTCTAAAGAGTAGGAAAGGGGAGTGAGAAAATATATAGGAGAACTAATGTTACAGATAGAAAATCAGATTCCTACACACACTAGTTTGAAGTTTCATCACATGCACTAAAATTAAGAGGAAAAAACTCTCTAACTAACAATAAGACCAAATAGAATTTAATGAGCACAAATTATCAAGAAATCCCTTAGTTAAATAAATCTAGAAACTCCTTCTTCTTGTATTGATTGCTCGATCAAAAGTTGTACATAGTGGAGAAATGGAGGAAATTTGAGAATGAGAGAATGGAAGAATTTGTCTATCTCCTTTGTTCTATCAATGCACTCTTGAGTTTACAAAATCAATCACCAACCCTTTGAAAAGAGAACCCCTTTACAATTTATAAAATGAGATATGAATATTCATCTACCATCCAATTTCTTTTCATATGTCCTCATGTAACTTAATACTTTTCAACTTCTAAGGAAAATATTAATTCCCTTTTTATAACATAGAATTGAATTTTACATTAGAAACATAAAGTTGATTTTTATTTTCATTAAAGTACATATAAAAATTACACCCCCATTGAAGAATTAGAACATGGAGGAGAGAGAAAGTAGTGGGAGGGAAGAGAGGAGAGATAGATGGAAGGAGGGGGAAGAAACACTGATGATGAATAATCTTCCTCCGATGAAGTGAAAATATCCTTCTATATGACTTGATGGAATACACCAACATGAGGATATCTAAATCCTTAAACTATTTGCACCTTGAGAAGATCCTTTGGATGGTTCAAGGACACCTGGGTTTAAGTGTTCAAAAACACTTGTTGAATCACTTCACTAATGACCATGAACACTGACTCATAAAGATCCTTTCCAAAGAGACAAGAACTCAGAACCAATCATGCCAAGTTGAATGAATTGTTCTTCTATTGATCGTAATTTACACCCTATACATGATATACATTTGACCCAAACCATGTAGTGAGTGTTGAAAAACACTTTCAAGTTACTTGAGATGGATCTCTAATGCCCTATGAGAAATTCTTATGATGATCCCAAATTATGATGTTGACATGAATGATCATCCCTTTATGTCCTATTGTGCCAAAACTTTCATTTGAGTGTGAATTTATATTAAAATATCAAGTACCTAGATGGGAGAATAAATATTTTTGGTAAGAGGTGATTTTTTTTTCTTCTTAACCATCCTGATGTGATGAAATCCGTCATTCATTTTTGTGCACAATCCCTTTTCCTCAACCACTTCTTGGGGTGAGTTACTATTTTTAGTAAGCACAAATATATGGGGCTTAATATTTTTATTGAGTGGTCATTTTAACTTTTTTCTGCTTCAGACAATCATTTTGGCATCCTAGTGATCTTCAGTGCACACTGCCTTTGTCATAGCTACTTTTGATGGCAACTTTTCAAACATAACAAGTTTGTATATGAAAACATAATTTTTTTAGAAAGTGAACTTCCACTACTCAATTTGTGATGGAGCATATTTTTTCAAAATTGTCTCATTTTCATGGTCACGTCATCCAAAATTTACACTATTTTTCCCATTAGAATACTTGGAAATAAAATTTAGAATTGTCTCCTGGCAGTGGCTTTAAGTATGGAGTTTCCATGGCAGCCATTAATGGAGCTCAAAAATTATAGGTCTTGTTTTTGTCTCTGATCATGATAAAATTAACTCTATTATGATAGGTTTTTCATTTGGATTTCATTTGCAAGTTTCTAGCTTGTTTCCATTGCCAGATTGAAAGGAAATCTGATGAATGTGAGCTAGGGCATAAAATGGGATTTTTGTTAGAAAAAATATTTCAGGTAACCATTAAACCTCTTTTTTATTACATCTTGATCATCCTGAAAAAAGAGGAAGTCTGTAAATATGGTATCTCAATCTAGCTTGTATTTTGAAATATATGAAGATTTTATGATTCACGACAATGAGAGTTTTTAGGTGAAGATCTTCATTCTTCTTCTTTGTTTTTCATTTCTTTGGATTTTCCAATCAAGCTCTCTTATGAAACCTATATGTCTTCATGGATTTGAGTGTTTAGTTTTTTTGGTAGATCTTTTTTAGAGAATCGATGGATGACTGGGTGTGAGAAAGCAATGGTGGACAAGTTACATAGCAATGGCAAGGTGAACTATGAAGAAGAAGAAGCAGGAAAAAATGGCTAAGTGTCATATTTCAAACATTTAAAAATTACATTGCAAGGGGGGGAATTTTATGTACGTAATGTACCCTAGCACAAAGGGAAATGAGGGACATAAGTATTCACATCACGCCAGCTGATGACATGTGGCAGAAGATCCAACAGTTGAGGATGCAAGCTCTACTAGCTCTCGAGGGATGGAAAACTACTCTTAAATGGGTCACATGGATGACCAGGAGTCTCCTTCGGGGATGGGATGATTTTATTGTACCATATTTCCCCCAAGAAAATGGTACATGAGGGACATCAATTTTCACAGTGTGCCTCAGCTTAAAACTTACCACAAATTTGACGATTGAGGGTTTGAGCTCCCATAAGCACCTTAGGGTGAAATAGTGACCGTAGAGGTCCTATGTGTGATCATGAGTATTTTAGGGGATGGACGCAATTTTTTTTCCATAATTTTTCATAGCTTGAGTGATGAAAGGGACAAAAAATTGTGTCACTCTCCCGGAGCTTTCACGTGTCCACTTCAAAATATTGCTAAGTATGAGGTCTTGAGAGTGAACTTGTGACGATGATAACTTGAGATCCTGAATGATGTTTTTGCTCTAATTGTATATGAAATTTACTGAAAATGGAATTTTGAATCTAATGGTGGGGTTCTTAGATCTTGGTTCCTCCATTTAGGATATGAAAAAATGACTTTTGGTTTGGTCTCTTACTTGTGCATGAGAAACACTATCTGCAGACCTATTATGCCAAGGTGTTGTGAAAATATGAATTCACCATATCATAGGGATTAAATTTCCATTTCCAAATTTTTTTTTTAGCTCCTAACTCCATTCAGAGATCTTGGAATCACTCGTTGAAGTTTGATTTTTTTTTCCCTGTACACTGCCTAGGTCTGTGAAAAAACTGATTGCATACCTATTACGCCTAAGTGTTGTAAAATATTTTAATTCACCATCTTGTATGGATTTTAATTACCTTTTTGAAAATGTATCATTCAGTTCTGAACTCCATCCAGAGGTTGTAGACTCACTTCCCAAAGCTTGGTAGTTCTTTTGACCCTGTGCGCTGACTAGGCCTTATAACCCTATTTTTGATGAAACTGCTCCAACTCCTCCAAACCTTTCCTGAATCTTCCAAAATAAATTCCATGATGTTACTATACCTTCAATTCACCTCCATATTATATTTTTATTCTTTGTTCCACTCCATGGGGTTTCTCCATACCTAGGAAGGTCAGAAATAACGCTTCCCATAACGGCCCAAAGTTTATATTTTTCTATGAACTCCTGAAATCACCTAGGGGTTCAGAATTGACTTTCCTAAATAGCCTAAGTTAGTTAACATAAATTGGGAGGTAATTGGACTTAGTGGGTAGACTCAGGGCATTTTGGAAGGGTAAAACTTGTAATTTTTGAGATAGGGATATAGTTGTCATGCTTAGAAATTGTCAATTTCCTTGTTGCAAATTTTCATGACGATAAATCTTGAGCTTGTTGTGAGCCCATATCCTCCATCACATTACATTTCCTTTTCTTGCATTAACTCAGTGAGTTACTCACCATAACCCTTTGCAACCAACTCCTTATGCCTCTTGGTGGCCATGTTTTGTGTTGCAGAGAAGTAGGATCTATTGGAAACTCACATCCTCATGGATCACCATTCAATTCTAGCTACTTGGGGCCATAACCTCTTATGTGGCTATAAAAAAATCTCCAAACACCTTATAACTCATATCTCTTTGAATTGTTTCTCCCTTTCCCATTCAGAAAACTCGTCCCCCCAATGTCTCATTCCAAGTGGGTTGTGCGGGACAAAAAATGTTGACATGCTCACATTGCATTAGATTGCAGTGATTTTGGGATCATGGGTAACTCATGTCCCTACGGCCAATGTTTAACATGGGCCTTGTAGGACCGAAACTCCTGCATCAACCACATATAACTCCTGACGCGCCAACTCACCTGACGATCTCTCCTTTTTGTAGCGACAGTTAATTCCTCTATGACCTGTTGACCACCCTACTGAGCTCGGCTACCAAATTTTCCATTACACCCTACAAAATCTATGCATATCCCAAGTTAACTCGGCCTAGAAAAAAAATTTCACATAGTGTTGATCTAACCAGCTCACCCATGGACTCACCGAACTATTCCCTACACTTGCTCAATTTTTTAAATTTTCTCATATTTCCCTCAAATTTTAGGATTTTTCTCAAACTAAGGGAGCTAAGAAAATAGAGTAGGATAGTCCAGTGGCTCGTTTTCAAACTTTTTTATTTTTTATTCTTTTTAGCTAATATTGGTTCCTGGAACCTGTTCCTTCCCTATTTATTCATTAAACCTTAGACAACTGCTCAAGTCCAAGTTCTGAAGTTGTTCTTTTTACCATAAAAATGGATAATAATTTGAAAACTCAACGGGGTGATCTTCTTACCATATGAAGTGATCACTTACCTTGCAAAATCCATTAGGCATGGAATCAATCTGGTAACCATGAAACTAATAAAAACTTCAAACTAAACCCTTGAGCCACTTGAAGCACTTGTCGGACCTGAAACTAATCTATTACTTGCTTGAATCGACCACTCACATCATAAGAAATATTTTGAGTATGGTTTTGTGTTAGTGGAAAATTGTTTTGAATCTTTAAAATTTACTTTTAATTTTCCTCTGTAATATTAATTAAACTGAATCATCCACTCCTAAAACTTCTTGGAATCATGTCTGGAGCACTAGCAGACCTGAAAATACTTGAGCTGGTCACAAATTCATAAGGTTTAATCCTCAACAAGATTCAATTAGTTTTAAAAGTAATTTGATATTTATATTCTTCTCTAAACCAAGGAGGAACCTAAAACAAATGAGGGCTACCCAGTAGGACTGATTACATGAAAGGTGTTATGGGACACAATCTCCAGAATGCTTTAAATTGGCTATAAAACTGATGTTCTTATCATGGAAGAGGTACTAAGAACTTATAATTCAATTGATCCAAAGAGACAAGAGGATAAGATAACTGAATTTGTCTCTACATTTGAGTTTTTAGTTTCTCTGCATTTAAAAATTCTTAAAGATGGAAACTATTATATGAAACTTGAACTTCTTCCCAAAACACACTTGCAACCTCAATAAACATGTGCAAAGAGGCCATTCAGAAGTAATAAAATCTATGCAAATCACTTAAGGAAGGGAAACCTATTCTACCAATAAAACTATGTGTTGAAAGTCTTAGAGGAATTATAACCTAAACTAATATGTACAAAGAATAGATCTAACTTTAATAACAATGCTTTAGATAGATTCCATTGAATTGAATATGTAGTTCTTCTCTGTCCAACTTTGAAAATTGGAAAACATTATTTTCCTTACATAATGAGATCATGTAGAGAACACTCCCTATAGCATTAAACTTTAAATGTTTACCTGGTTGAGCCCTATCAACACCCCACTTTAGAACCAAATATCCCTCTTTTAATATTCTAGCTTTGTCTTTCTTGTCAAAACTCATCTTGATCAAAGCTTGATCTCTCTATATAGTTTGCACTACTTGACTCCTCAAATCTTCCAACTCCATGAGTTATACATATCTAACTTCCATGGATTTAAAATCATATAATTCCAACTACTTGAGAATCTCCAATGATAATGATTCAAGAGATATGGGAAGCCTAACTTCTTTTCCATAGACTAACTTGTAGGAAGTGTTGTCAGTGGATATCTTGGGTGTGATTTGATCATCCAAAAAGGATGATTTTAGTTTGGTATGTCATGTCCTCTTATTTTTATGCAAATTCTTTCTTATGATTCTTAAGAGAATATTATTTGTAGACTCAACTTGACCATTACCCTAGGGGTAATAGTTAGAGGAAGTTCTCAGATATATCTCATTTTTGAGAGCCTGATTAGATATTTTAGTGCCTAGGAATGCTACCGGATTATTAGATATGATAGTGGATGAGACACCAAACCTATTTATAATTCCCTCATTTAAATCCAATATGTTGGACTTATTTTCCACCTTGAGTGCTATTTCTCCAGTCTTTTGCAACAATGTTTCATTTTTGTTGTTATTGATGTCATGTTGGCTAGGTGATTTAAGCATGTTGGCTAGGTGATCTAGGCATGTTGGCTAGGTTATCTAAGCATGTTTTCTAGGTGATTTATGTATGTTAGCTAGGTGACCTAGGAGTCTCTGTGATGTAAGATCAGGATTCTCAAGTGTTTCTCAAAGGTTCAAGATGATTTTATGTGGTTTCAAGAAGGAAGGGATTTGGCAGTTGAGTGGTAGTGTCCTTTCAGGATGGTACAGGAATGGGATATGTAGTAAGAGATCATCTACAACATGAATGAGAAAAGGTTAGACTCGGCTCAACTCTAGGAGTCAATTATGTATGTTGGTTAGAAATATTGTTGAGAACAAGCAGTGTTATAATATGTAAATAAGATAGGATAGAAATATTTAGAATTATTCTTTTTTTGAAACTTTGGGAGATAATATAGGAATTTTTTCTAATTCTTCATGCAAAATTTTAGGTCAAAGTTAGGTCATTTGTTCAAGTTATGTGAGTTTTTGTAGAAACATATTTTTAAAAAAAACTTATTCTATGTTTCCAGGCTTCTTATCTCCCAAAAAAATTATATGGTCTCCTTTAAATAAATAATAGAATAATTTTTTTGATTAAATTATCATAAAAATCATGTGCAAAAATACTTTTCTCAAAAAGAGGTGTGGTTGTAAATTTATGAGCATTTTGGTGGAGCAGTGTTTCTCTCTCCTCAGTGTGTACCAAATCAATAAGAGAAAAAATGTGAATTTTGACTCCTAATCTTGTTTCATCACCTCTAGATTATCTTATTATCTCATTCATTAAATTTATCATAATCAGAAGGAATTTAAATTTTTTTTCGTGAAGGTAGATAGTGTTTCCTATATCATTGTTCTTGGTGTAAGTGCTCCAGGTATGTAAAGGACCTAACTACTGTCACTAGATTTATTGCTCCAATAGTCATTATACTTTCTCAATAGGCATTCTATATTATGTTTAATATTATACAAGATCTTTTTGGTATGGTTGTATATATAGTTCTTGTGAGATCATCTCTCAAGAATTCATATTGACTCAATTTAACTTCAAAGTACCATCCCAAGAGCCTATCTTTCTGTTCCAAGTTATGATCAGGTGAAGAACATGCATAGAGTATCAAACAATATAAAATGGACATATATTTAGTGTGATATCATTTTATTTGATAGGATAAGTAGAAAATTCTATCTCTTCATTGTCCTAGTTGTTGACTAGGCTAATCAAGTTCATGGCTGAGTTTGGTAAGACAAGCTCAACTCAAGTTTGCAAAGTATCATTGTCTACACCATCTAGTTTAATTGAACTACCTAAAATTTAATATTTCTAATGTCTACATCACCTTCTTGGAGTGCATTCACCTAGTTTAAGAGTAGGTATGGTATGGGAAGATCTTAAGATCCTTCCTGCCTCAAATCTTCTTGTTGAAAGTCCTCAAAATGGACTGTGTGCCATGATGAACTATGTAAAGTGGTAAATTTCTCCTGAAATTCCCAAATACATAAGGAAATAAGTCACTCATATAAAAATATTGGTATTCAACTATCATTTCAAATTTCATTAGAATAAAATTTAGAGTTCCGAGGTTTAGATAATCGTTTCACTGTACTGGTGTAAGCATAAAAACTAGGCTAAGAAAGTTGAAGCAATAGGCATTTATGACGAATGAGAAATTCTCTAAAATAACCTAATCCCTTCCCAAAATATAATTTAATTATACTCTAAGAACAACATGCAAAGTGTATATTGACTACTATAATACTATCATGTTGTGCACTATGATTCATGGTTACTATGAGAAGAAAGAAGGGTTTTATGGTGTCTATTTGATTTTTAAATGTGGAGGTACATTCAACACAGCCTCATAAGACTTTAATTTGAATTTTCAACAATATTTTATCAAATAATCCACTATTTATGTTCTCGGTCATGATTCTTTGTAAATCATGTTTCTAGTGTTTCTAGGTAGAGTGTTACTTGTTTCCTAATCTTGATCAAATTAAAATCTCTAATTCTCTGTAGAGGTGATTGTCAATCTGGTAAAAACCTGTTGTAATAAGTTTTAATAGGAATTCTCATGAAATAAAGGAGAATGAGTTCAATGAACATGGAAGGTTTTTTTATCTTGTGTGAATGAGTTTCTCCTAAGAGAAGTTCAAAATGCATCAGACACAAAGTATGTTGTACATTGTGCATAGACTAAAATTGAAGCCATTAAGTATCTCAAAGGTGAAAGGGGTTCAAATCCATTTAAATTGAGTTGAATGAAATTCTATTGGTATTTGAACAGTCATAGTAGGTATAATCTCATGAAATGTTGTTAGAGCCTAACATGGAAAACAAACATACGATGAGTTATTTCTCTAAAATAAGGTAAGAACTCTTGGACTTACAAGAGAAATCTTAAAATTCATATGAATATCAAATGGAGCTCAAAGTTATAAGAGGTAATTTGAGAGCTTTTTGCATAAGGATAAAGAATAAACAAACCCTCAGTACCCTAGTGACAATGTCATATTGTGTAGGAGAAAGTATATGTGGTGAGAGATCAAGTAAGACCAAAAGTCCTAAAATTTAAGATTCCTGAGAAGTTGAATGGTCAAGTGAGTATTTTGTAATGTCTATAAAATGGAATAAGTAAGTAGATACAAGTATTTAGAAAATGCCCCTTCTCTTCATGTGAAGAAAACCCTTGCTGAAAAGAAAAACTCTTGGGCATAGCCCAAGACCCCTGGAGTTTGATTCTAGGCATGTAACTGGTTGTATTGTATTGTTGAAGATGAATTATTTGTAATATCAAATTGATGAAGGATAATTGTCTTAATATTTTTTGGTTGAATTCAATTGAATTATTATTTTTTTACTTTGTTCTAAGTATCAATAAAAGAAAGGTTATGAGTTTGTTATGTATGCATGCAATGAAATTGTGATCAAGCATGAGGATAAGGTTTTAGGTTCATTGTTTGAAGTTGAAAATAAAATTTTTAATCGCGGGAATGATTCATGCCCCCACTCATTCCCTATCAATTCTAACAATTGGTATCAAAGTAGACCCTTAGAAGTGGACTTAATAGGCTAAAGGGATATCGTTGGTGATAGGATGGTACCTACATATTTGAATACTATTCAGATTTATAACTTTATGGTAAGGAAATGGGTAGGTGAGCAAGGTTATGTGATCGAAAAGATATCAGAAACTCAAGATGAAATTAACAAAGTCATGAAAGTTCAAGTTGAGGAGGCACAAGCTGAGATGAGAATTAAGAGAGAAGAATGTATCAAACATGAAGTTGAAAGAGAAGAAATAGTAGGGGTCCTAACAAAGTAATTTGAGAAGGAGAAAGAAGAATTGAAGAAAGAGAAAGAAGAACTAAAGGAGTTAAGCATTATGACAAGTAAGTTATCATCTTTTCAAGAAAACTCAAAAAAATTGTATAAGATGTTAGGAAGAAAAAGCATAGGGTGATAAAATAGGACTGGGTTTCATACAATATTCATAGAGTTTAGATAATAATGAAGGGGATTTAATACAATGTTCTAACATCAAAATGTTGTCAAGAAATGGAAATAGTTTAATGTATTCATCTCATAAAATAGCATTTGTTAGGCAGCCAAATTCATTTAAACATGTTGTTTTCCATGGAAATTGCTACAAGTGTTGTGCTTATGGACACATGGCTAGTGCATGTAATTCTCATGTGGAAAATAATGAAAATTCTAAAGAAGAAACTCAAGAACAAGGAAAGAAGGAAGATTAAAAAGTTACATAAAGATACAAAGATAAATGTTATCATTTTCATGAAAAAGAACACCTAGCAAAGTAATGCAAATATGAACCATCAAACACAAGAAGGTATGAAATAAAATTTAATGGCTATTACTATACTTTTAATGAGTTTTGAAACAAGGCTTTTGAGTGAAAAGGAAGGTAGGTTGAATTTTTTAGGTTTCACAAGGCTAGGCTCATTACAAGGTTCTTTGATGTAGGACAACTGAAGAAAAAAATTCAAATATCTAAGCCACAAGCTTAATCATACAAAAGGAAAGCTGAAGTAAGTCAAATTTCTAAAAAGGACTCCAAGAATGTGACTAATTCCAGAAGTGATAAATCATACCAAATGAAGATGGTCAAGGTTTAAGAAGAGGGTTTGAGACCCTCTTATCTCTCTCTCTCTCTTCAAGCCCCTCCATGTTCTATTATTGCTAATGAAGCATTGGAGTTACGGGGAGCTATCTAAATCAGTGTGTATCTTCTCCTTGGATTTGAAGTATGTCTCTACAAGGTGTTCAACATATTATTGTTTTTCTTATTAGCTTACTTTCATGTAAATAATGAAGTGGTTTCAAAAGGCTATATATGATCCACATAGTTATTCATTGCCAAGACACTCATTTTTTTAAAAGTAATAAATAAAAATTCTTAGCTATAGTGTGATGATGAGGATACAGTCTTGACATGAATGTCATGTTTGAAACAGGTTGTCGAAGCCTGTGATAGAAAGCAATGTTGCTTCTTAAAGTAATCATTGTACATGCAAATGAAATAAAATAGTATCAAAATTTGTATTGCATGCTAAGGTCGATAAAAATTTTTAACTTGAAGCAAATGCAGATATTACAAAGAGTCAATGTGTCAAGGATTTGTGATAAAAAATCAAACTGTGAGGTATATCCAATGACATTATAAGTTGAAGGTTTGAGTTATGCTTGCTTCTCATGTGAATTTGTTGGTTTCTAAGAGTAAATCCAAGTATATCAAATGCATGTTTGGATCTAATGGTCGTTTTTCATAAGAATCCATTTTGTGTCATGGATTCAGTAAGCATCATATGCTAATCTCATGAGTGTTTTCTTCTAATCTTTAAGACTATCTTTTCTTAGTATTATCTGTTGAATAAAATTATGTCTTCTAAAGAGTGTGCATAAGTCTCACTCTATGTTTCCAAATGATATCAATATGTAAGAGTATGGTCTCACAAAGGTTTAAAGGTTCAAAAATTTCTAGAGGTTGTTATAAGAAGATCCTAGATGTGTAAAAAGAGATCTGTTACAAGCATTTGAGGATTATGTCTATCATGAAAGACCATGGGTTCAAAATAAGGTCCTCTAGAGAGTGTGTGTGGGTTTGATAACATAAAAACCTGGTGATTTATCTATGTTGTAGTCAATGTATGATGCCCATGGAACTATAGAAGTGTGTAAAGTGAGATCATGCTTCATCCAAGTATTCCAAGATAGGTTCATGAGCAATACATGGTCTTAAGTCTATTCGTGTTATTTAAGGATTGAGAAATCAGTGGAAGAGGAAGAATATTGTTGTTAAGTCTGAGACAACATACTCCAGTGTTTCTCATCCAGGTACAGTAAATCTAAAAGAATCTAAATTCATTGTTAAGAAAAGTATGCTACAGTCCAAGTAAAGAAGGGCTCCAAATCAGGTATGCAATCGTCAAAATATATGCTATAAGCTCTGTGATAAGGACATAAGATTGTATCAATTCTCTTATGTGCCTAAGACTGAAATTTCACGCCTTTAATGGAATAATGTGTTTTTAAGACTTAAAATTTTCTACAAGATTGCAAAGACAGTGTATAAAGTTGATGAAGAGGTTTGTTTTAGTGAAAATGGCTTAAAGAACCATTGATGACCTGAGTAAGCATACAGGTAAGAGAAGCTACAATACTTCATTATAAGATTCAGAGATAGAGGAATTCTTTGAATTGCATAAAAATAACATAGTCATTTACATGAATCATGTAATGTCAAGACATAGATGGGTGATATGGATCTCTGCAAGAATTTGGATAAGACTGAGTATAAGAAGTATCAATATTGCAAGAAAAGAAAAAATGTTTTATAACTCTAAAGAATTGGTGGTATTCAAAACATGTGTGCCTCTAGTGTGTGATAGCATAAAAGAGGCATGAGGAGTGGTTTAAGCCTTGGGAAGAGTTGAATATATCAAGAATTTGTTGAAGGAAACCTATCGATAAAAAACATGACAGTAAACCCTTCTATGCATAGTTTGTACCCTAACCTCAAGCGGTAGGATAATCTAATGCTTGATCATATTTTGTTATGGTGATTTTTTTCCAAAAATAATTGGGAAGAATATATTGGTAATTAGGCGTACAAGCTATTAGAGACTATTTGAATAATGTTTAGACTCTACAAATAATGAAACTCAAAGAAAGACTGTACACATCTAGTTTTAGATACGTTAATAGAGAATTTTGAGGAAGAATAAAATGACCTATATATTTTGAGGCTTGTTAAAGTGAATACTAACTTTATAGTTATTATAATCAAATGAGTTTGAATGATGGAAAGTAATCCTAATTGTTTTCTCTCATCCATTTTAAGGTGACTATGACAGTGCTATAGTACCCTAGAGCAGAGAGGTGATTGAAGTAAGTGTATTTGTCCTCCAAATGATAGGGGGAGTTTGGTTATGTTTCCAATTCATGATGGTGAAGGTGTTTTGAAGACTATCTAAGTACTCCTCTAGATAAAGTTATGCTTTGATATGTTGTTGATGGCTTTCTAATACTGAATGGAGATGTTGTTTCTTAAGATGTTTATTGGATCTTCAAGATAGGGGGAGTGCATAGTTGTACTCAAAGGAGGTGAAATGGTGTTATCAAGATCATTTAAAGTGAATGTGTTGCATCCATGAGTGGTTAATATCTAAGAATTGATATGATAATATAGGTATGTACCTAAAGAACTAATTGACAAATGATAGTGTAAGGAAAAGTTGAGATGAAAGTGGAAATATATGTTACTAGAATGATAATGGTTCTCACTACAGGGGAAGATCATTTCTATGCTTGATCACATACAAAATTTTCTACCGATGATAGATACCATACTTGTTGATGGTGATCAGGACTTTATGTTTCCACAGTAGCTAAGAATGTAAAAAAATTGAATGTTAAGGTCTAATAAAGTTGAAAAATTCATGGGGGGTATCTCTTATAGGAATGTTTGAGTGATTGAGGGAAGCGTAAGTGATATTTTCTGTCAAAATGTAACATGGAGTAGATAAGACCAAATTGAAGAGAATCTAGGAGTCATAGCATCCTTTGTCATAGATGTTAAAGGGGGAAGAGTGTGAAATGAAGCACGAAAATTAGGGAAATCATTTTATGTGTGTTTCATCAATGTTTCTAGGTAGTTTCCATAAATGAAAAGTGGGAGTTTGTTGAAATAATGTGTCAGTTGTGTTATCATTGATTTCAAGTCCATTGATGTCATGTTGGCTAGGTAATTTAAGCATGTTGGCTAGGTGACCTAGGCATGTTGGCTAGGTGATATAGGTATCTTGATAGGTGATATAGGTATGTTTAATAGGTGACCTATGAGTCTCTGTGATGTGATATTAGGATTCTCATTTTTTCTTAGAGGTTCAAGATGAGTTCATGTGGTTTCAAGAAGGCAGGGCTCTGATAGTTGAGTGGTATTATCTGTTCATGGTGGTTTCAGGTACCTAAAGTAGTGAAATAGTATGTTATAGGTATGGGAGAGGTGATAAGAGAGCATATTTAGCATGTATGATAAAATTTTAGACTTGGATCACCTCCAGGAGTCAGTTTTGTATGTTGGTCAGAAATACTGTTGAAAACAAGCAGTGTTTTAGCATGAAAATGAGATGGGATAGAAAAATTTAGACCTATTATTTTCTATAAAATATTTGATATGATATAGGAATGTGTTCTTATGCTTCATGAAAACATTTAGGTCAAATTTAGGTCATTTGTTCAAGTTATGTGAGTTTTTGTAAAATAGGTTATTAGAAAAACACATTATGAGCTTCTTGGCTTCTTAGAACCCAAAAAAAATTTTACGGTCTCCTTCAAAAAAAACATAGAGGTAATTTTAGGATTAAATTATCATAAAAATCATGTGCAAAAATAACTTTCTGAAAAGGAGGTGTGGTTGAAAAGTTATGACCATTTTAGTGGAGCAGTTTTTCTCTCTCCTTAGTGTGGACCAAATTGATAAGAGAAAAAATGTGAATTTGGACTCCAAGTCTTGTTTCATCACTTCTAGAGTGTATTATTAGTTAATTCATGACATTTCTCATGATCAGAAGGAATTTGAAGAATTTTCTTCATGAAGGTACATAGTGTTGCTAGTATCATTGTTCTTGGTATAAGTGTTCCATGTATGTGAAGGTCCTAATTGTTGTCACTGGAGTTATCATTCTAATATGTGTTATAATTACACCACAAGCATTTCACAATGTTTCTAAGCTTATAAAATATATTTTTGGTATGGTTGTATATATGGTTCTTGTGATCTCATCTGTTAGGAATGCATCTTGACTCAATGCAATTTAAAAGTACAATCCCAAGAGCCTATATTTTTATTCCAAGTCTTGATAAGGTAAATAACATCCATAGAGGATCAAACAGAAGAAAATTGACATATATTCAGTGTGTTATCATTGTATTTTATAGGATAAGTGGAAAATTTTAGCTCTTCACTTTCCTAGTTGTTGACTAGACTAAATCAAGTTCATTGTTGAGTTTGGTGACATAAGATCCACTCAGGTTTGCAAAGTATCATTTTCTACGCAATCTAGATTAATTGAACTACCTAAACTTGAAGATTTCTAAGGTCTAGATCACCTTTGTGGAGTGCATTCACCTGGTTGAAGAGTATATATGGTATGGGAAGATCTTAAGATCCTTCCTGTCTCAAATCTTCTTGTTGAAAGTCCTCAAAATGTACTATTTTTCATGATGTTTTATGTCAAGTGATAAATTTATCTTGAAATTTCTACATACATAATGATATAGGTAGCTCACATAAAAATCTTGGTGTTCACCTATCATTTCAAAGTTCATTAGAACAAAATTTAGAGTGCCAAGGTTGAGATAATGATTTCATTGTATTGATGCAAGCATAACAATTAGAATGAAAAAGTTGAAGCAATAGGAATGTCTCATGAATGATAAATTCTCTACAATAACCTAACACCTTCCCAAAATATAATTGAAAGATATGCTAGGCACAACATGTAAAGTGAAGTTTTACTTCTACAATACTTTCATGTTGTGCACTTTGATTCTTGGTTACTGGGAGAGAAAAAAGGAATTCATGGTATCTATTTGATTATGAAAAGTGGAGATACATTCAACACATTGTCAAAGGACTGGAATTTGAAGTTTCAACAAGATTTGATCAAGGAAGCCACCATTGTATGTTCATGGGCATGTATTTTGTGCAAATCTTATTTCTATGGTTTCTAGGTAGAGTTGTTCTCATTTCTTAATCTTCATACAATTAAACTATCTAATTATTTGTAGAGATGATTTCTAACCTTGTATGAACCTGTTGCAATAACTTTCAGGAGGAATTGTCAAAAAATAAAGGAGAAATACATTAATAGTCCTCTACAAAGTCCTGATTTGACTGTCAAATAATTTATATGATTATTTTTGAATTTCAAAAGTCTCATTTCTTGTTGAAGCTTGATCTAAATTATTTCAATGAATGTGGAAGATTGTTTTATCTTGACTGAATGAGTTTCTCCTTAGATAAGTGAAAAAGAAATCAGACAAAAAGTATGTTGTACAGTGTGCAAAGACTGAAATTGAATTCATTAAGTATGTCAAAGCTCAAAGGGGTGAAAATCCATTCAACTTTATTTGAATTATAGTATATTGGTATTTAAATAGTCATAGCAAGTATAATCTCATGAAATGTCTTCAGAGCCTAACATGGAAAACAGAAAGACAATGAGTTGTTTCTCTAAAATAAGGTAAGAAATCTTGGACTTACAAGAGAAATAAGAAAATTAAAAATACTATTATATGGAACTTGAATTTCTAAGAGGTAATTTGAGACTTTTTTACACAAGGGTGAAGAATAACTAAACCTTTAGTACCCTAGTGACAATTTCATATTGTGTAGACAAAAGTATGTATGGTGAGAAATTGAGTAAGTCCAAAATTCCTAAAAGTTAAGAGGCTTGAGAAGTTTAATGGTCAAGTGAGGATCTTGTAATGCCTATAAAATGGACTAGGTAAGTAGCTACAAATAATTAGAAAACACCACCTTCTCTTCATTTGAGGAAAACCCTTGCTGAAAAGAAAAACTCTTGGCCATAGCCCAAAACCCCTGGAATTTGATTCTAGGTATGTAGTTGGTTATAGTGTATTGGTGAAGATGAAGTCTTTGTAATATAAAATTGAAAAAGGATAATTGTCTTACTATTTTGTGGTTGAATTCCATTGAGTACTTGTTGTTGTATTTTGTTCTAAATATCAATAAAAGAAATATTATGAGTTTTTCATATATGCATGCAATAAAATTATGATACAGCACTAGGATATGGTTACAGGTTCATTGTTTTAAGTTGAAAAGAAAATTTTTAATCACAAGAATTATTCACCCCATCTTAGTCCATGTCAATTCTAACATATTCCATTTCGTGAAATAGTGAGTTACTATGAGAATCCACTTGTATCCTTGGCTTGAGTTTGGATTGATGACCCTAATGAAATATAATCCCCACTGCATGAATGATTGCTCAACTAATATTAGGTGGAGTTGAAGTTCTGCTAGCTTCTCTTTTCCTATGAAAAATGCACATTTTTTACACTTTTTAATCCATGCATAACAATCACTAAATATAGTGATCTAGTAGTAACCAACCTTCATGATTTCAAGGGCTATTAGTTTTGGAAAAAAGTGACCTCTACATTCTCCATGATGGAACTCATGTAATATTTTCTCAATTTGATTAGATCTAACATACCTCAAGAGATCTCCATTCAAATCGTTCTTGAAAAAAATTCCATCTATAAGTACATATTAAATGGATTGGAGCCTAAAATACCTTCTTTTGGCCTTTCTCAAACCTTAAGGGAATTGACCTATTTGGAGGAAGTACACCAAATCTTGAGTCCAAAAAGGCATGGGTATAGCATCAAATACTTGTGCTTGATTTTCTTAGAGAACTAGAATAGCTCCTTCTTCATCCTTTCACTCAGCATGCTGATTTGAAGCCAGCTACTGACACAAGCCTTTTCTATAGACTAATTTTATCCCCTTAAACTCTATATCATACTCCATGAACCGTGTAATATAACCATACATTTTCTCATTTAAATCCTTGTTGCGGAGGAAATCCTTTACTTTAACATGTGACACTAGCAAGTGGATTTGATTGTTTGAAACTAGATGTCTAAAATTATTTAATCTCCTTATGATAGCAAGACCATGCTCCTCAATAAATGAGTACCTTGCCTCATATTCCCCCAGGATTCAACTGAAGAAAGTAATAGGGTACTTGGATCCTTCTCTGTTTAGTTACACCAAAATTACATATATTGTGTCTGAGCCACCAAAAGCATAGAGAATGAAGTATTTTGATAATTCCATATTGACAAGAGTTAGAGCTTGTGAAATTGCTTATTTAATAGCCTAAAAAAATCCCCTTCCAATCAATTGTCCACTTGAATTCTAGAATATTATTCAACATCATTTTTAGTGGCTTAACAAGATTGGAAAAATCAGGCATGAACCTTTTGACGAAGTTGATCCTCCCCAAGAACCTTTAGAGAGATTACTTATAACTAGGAATTGGTACTATAAGGATGGCTTCAACTCTATCTAGATCAATACTCAATCCTTATTTAAACAAAATTCTACATAGGCTATTACCCTCATAAGCCAAGAATATGTATTTATTCGGATTCAGTCACACTCCAAACTACCTGCATCTCTCAAACAATTTCTTGATATTGGAAAGATGGTCAGTTTTGTTCTTGGAAAATACTATGATGTCATAAAAGTACACAAATACCATCTTGTTAATCAGCCCCATAAATTCCATGTCCATGGCTCTTTCAAATGTAGCTCCAACGTTCAATAATCCAAATGACAACTTCCTGTAAGAATATGTGCCCCATTTTTGGTGAATGTTGTCTTGAACTAATCCTCTTATCTCACCATGATATGCTTGTAGCCTTAGTAGCCATCTATAAGTGAAAACCTCTCCAAACCAGCTATTACTTGTAAAATACACTCCATTGAGGGAAGTGGGTAACGATCCTTGAGGGAAAAATTTTTTAGGTCTCTGAAATCCACACACAATATTATTTCCCCATTTATTTTCCAATCTGGAACAAGATTTGAAACCTAAGAAGATCACTTGATCGGGAAAAAGATACTACCCTGAATCAACTTGTTTAGTTATTTCTTCATGAGAGGATATATGTGAGGATTTATTGGCCTTTTCTTCTTTGTAATTGGTTTATATTTTGGATCTATCTCAATTGTATTTTGTGCTAGAATTTTATCAAATACCCTTAAATATTTATAGCTCCATGGAAATATATCAGGAAAATATTAGAAAAGTTGAATGAAATCATTCTTTTGTTTTTCAATGTTTATCTATCCAATTTGGAGCACTTTTCCTTCCTTTACTGAAATGGGCTTTGAATCTTCACCTTTGACCATGATCTTATATTTTTCCTTCCCGAACTAATATTTGGGATTGAAGATTGATTTGAGAGTCACTAGACCTTTAGTAATATTATTTTTCCTTAGCTAGACGACTTGATCCCAAAATCATTTCTAATTTTACTTAGTTCCCAAATAGAACTTAAACTCTTCTTGTAGGAATTTGATGATCTATTGGTCACTTTTGAACACCTACTAACTTGTGTGGTTATCTAGGATAGATGGTCTCACTACCACCTTGATATGAGGTTATGTGTTTTCCTTCTTAATATCTTGAGCAAAGTCAACCATTGCCTCGATTGTTGCAAGCTTGTATATAGATTTATTCTTCTTCCTTAGAATGGATTTAATGTTGAATGCTCAAAAATCTTCCACAATATCCAATACCTTGTTCTTGTAGCTCTTGATAATATCATTCTTGGAAAAAATTTATCCTCTCACTTGATTTACAACTAACTTGTTGTCCCCAAAAGTCTGCAAGTTCTTGATAATATTTTTTCTTTCCTAGTGTAGACCGTGCATAAGTGCTTCATAACCCACTATGTTATTTGAAAAAATTATTTAAAATATGAAATAAGAGTAGTATTTGATACCTTGTAGAGACACAAGAATTTATCCTCCTCCTACACCTTGTCTGCTCTTTAAACCATCAAATAACAATTTCTAGACTCCATTTTCATCTTCATCATCTGGCTTGGTGACACTAGGAAAAGGTGTTTTTTATTTATGTAGGCAGTAGATACCCAATTAATATTCCTCCATTTCACTATATGGATCATAGCCATTTTTTGTGTGCCCATTCATCAAGTGTCAAATCTAGAATGCCTCCAATTTTTCTCGCTGCCTGTTCATTGTTTAGGCAATATTATTAGTAAAATATGGTGCAATTGGCATTGATTGGAGTTGACACATAAGGATCGATGTGGTATGTGAAAATTTTATCATATATCATAGTAACATTGGCTCCATATCTGGTTCTACAGACCATGTAGGACCAATCAGCTGATAAGTTCTAGCCAATTCTAGTAGTGAAGTCTCAAGATAGGCATAAGGTGAAGAGTTGAGGCAAGTCAATAATAGATATGTCTTGAGGAATTATGACATTGGGACATGGATGTAATTTATGGTTTAGGATTTTGATGAATCTAAAGGTCCCCATAGATGTCCCATCTAATTACACTACTCCTTTTGAGAAAGGTTCATACTTAAGACCAAGTTGATCCATAATTTGGTTTGGCATCATTGAGTTGTTTTCCCTGAGTCAATCATATAGTTGTGCACTAGGTTGTTTCCAATGATCAAGGACACATACAATGGTGGAGGTTTTATTTTTATGTTTTTTTTACTTCCTTATTTTTGCATTTTCATTGGTGAGAACATTTTCTTAATCCATGGATGACTCATTTGAGATGGGAAAGTTGGCCTTTACTCCTTGCAATAAATATCTCTACCTTGAAATTGTCAATGACTCCCACATATAGATATTTACATTTGTTTTCTTCATTTGATCAATGATATTTAATGGATATGGATTTTCCTTTTTCTACCCTTTTTCACCATAAATTTATCCTATACATGAGATGATACAACATGTACCTTAGGATAATTATGTGAATTTAGGACTACATTTGAGTTGCTAAATCCTTGGAGTGTGATAGAAGGTTGAGAAGTATTCTATAGATATTTTCTTAGATCTTGTGTTTTATATTACACCTTGAGGAAGATTATAATTTATCCCATAGAAATCCTCCACTCACCAATTCATGAGTTATGTGGCACTCTGAGGTGCCTCCTGGGTGCTTGTTTTCTACTGATTTTCTTCTTCAACCATTTCTTGGGAAGCATAATTACTTTGCACCATCAATGCCTTGTTTAGGATGCCATTAAGACATGTTGCTTGGTTATGTAGTTAACTAAAAGGGAAACACCACTCATAGTCTTGTACAAGGCTTTTTTATATGAGAACCAGAAATTTAGATGAAGAGGTTGCATTGAGATTACAAGGTTTGATTGGCCTAACAATGGGAAACTGACTTTTATTATGATTTATAGCTTGAGTGTGAGGTCGATTTGGCTGATGTCGGGGCTTGTTTCGCTAGTATTAAGGCTAATAAGGTCAAAAATCTGGGCCTACTACCTCTTGATTTTCACCAACTCATTCCCTAGATTTTGCAATTGATTCATGACCTCTTGTAGCTCAAATGGGGTGCTTGAAGAAGTAAAAGCATCACTATAACTTGGATTTATAGGGGTAGGGATAGGATCTAATTCAGGTGTTTGGCTAGAACTAGGATTCCCTATCTCTGGATAAATAGGCATAGGTGGCCTAGGGGCAAGTTTTCCAACTTGAATTAAACATTTTTCATATCTAATATCTAATTCATAAGCCCTTAGAAAAAAAATACATCCCATAGATTGCACCATAACAAAAATATTATAATTAATGGATTTTAAGAATTAAAAAATGCACCTTCAGTAGGTGGTCTTACAAGAATTGGAATTCTGCCCCACGTCCTCTGGAACCGAAAGTTGAAATATACCATGGATTCACTCGAAGATCTCTTGATGGTGGTCAATTACTCTAACAAGGATAAGTTATCCCCCTCTCTCTGAACTAATTATAAAGGGCTATACATAGTGCATTCCAATTTCTAATTGATCCTATTATCATAATCCTAAACCACAATAAAGCCTTCCCTTTGAATGATGAAGCTATAAGTTTGATAGATATATCCATGTTGTTGTCTTCTAAAAAATGTTGTGTTTCTATAGAAAAATTAAAAGTTTTTTAGCTCATGCCCTTTGTTGGTGTTTAACAAAGTTAGAGATTTAAGAAATTAGCAAAAGTTGTGCCTTAGTGTTGTTTAAATCTCTGTTTTTCTCGTTTTGATAAATTCTCCATCTCTCGGTCTGTGCATGAAATATCCTCTTTATAGTCTCCTTTGTGATCAAAATTGTTCACTTATTCTATGGCCTGGGTCTTCAAATCATTTTATTTCCTCCATGCCTCTAGTTCACGAAGGAAATTCAAAAATTGGACTCAAAATTACGAAGTTCTCTTCCTCTGTGTATTTTTCCCACAGTGGGGATGATGGGTGTCTTTTCCCCATCAAATTTTGGCCCCAATGAATACAGGTAAGTGGTCGAATCCTACTAGATGGGGAGGAATGGGTTTTTTGGTAAACTTAACACTTTAGATCACTTTTGGTAAAAATAGTAAATTTACCCCACAGACCTGAAAAGTAAAAATTACCGATTGCGGAAAAAGTAAAAGTTTTTTGTCCTAGGCTGCACAAGTTCAATTGGACACTTGGGACCCAAAAAACTGAATGGGATGAAAAATTCAAAAGCATGAGAGCGGGCTAGCGGAGGAAATTTAGTATTTGAGCCTTTTTCCAAAAAAGGTTAAAATTTTTAGAAAAGAGCCGCGACCCCGTCTCCAGCTAGAACGTGCCACATGTCCTAGTCAAATCAAAGAAGCAGGTTGATGGAGAAATTTGTGTTTTTGATCCTCTTTGCAAAAAAATGGTGAAAAGTTAAAAAGTGACCCACAGCCCCGATCAGGCTTTAAAGGGAGAAAGTCAAAGTTAAAGCCCATAAGTAGAAAGTCAAAGGTGAAGCCCACCATTGAAAATTTAAAGAGGATGAGCGGGTCATCAGGGGGATTTGTGTTTTTGATCCCCTTTGCAAAAATGTGAAAAATTAAAAAGTGACCCATAGCCCCGATCAATCTTTGAAGCAAAAAAAAAAAGTTGAAGCCCGCAGGATAAAAGTCAAAGGTGAAGGTGCCACGTGTCCTAGTCAAATCAAAGCAGTGGGTCGGTGGAAGAAATTGTTTTTTTATCCTTTTTCCAAAAAAATTGTTAAAATGTTGAGAAAAGGGTCAGGACCCCATTTCCAATTAGAAGGTGCCATGTGTTTAAGTTGAAAGGTCAAAGCGGGGGTGCAGGACATTTTTTTCCAAATTGCCAAATCTCTAAAAAATCTCAAAATGCAAAGGGCTTTCCCCAGTAACTAATCCAATCCCTTCCTAACACGTGGAAAGCCTGATTTCAAAGCTATAGGATCAAATCAAATGGTCTATATTTAAACTAGAAAATGGAATGTAATGGTTGCTTTGTAAGATCTGGTTTTTAACCCGTCACGAGCGTTTTTTTCACAACAAAGGAATTTGAAAAGGCTTCGAGGATTTGTGAAGTTTTAATGATTTCTTGTGAAGAATATAATGGCTTCCCAAATCCATTCTAAAGGGATGGTGATTGATTTTTCAAAAAGACCAGAGTGCTTTGTACCTAGAAAAGATAGAAAATGCCATTCTTCTTCCTCAAATTTATTCCATTCTTAAGCTATGTACAAACTCTTCTCGAGATTCAATAATAAAAAGAAGGAATTTTGTCCTCTTTGATTGAGGAATTGATTGGTACTTTGTGACCAATGAGTTTCATTTGGTCTTGTAGCTTCTCCTTTGGATTTGTTTTTCTTTGATTATAAATGCATGTAAATGAAATTTCTAATTAATGTGTGTGGGCATATGATATTCTACTCACAACATTAGTTTCTCCTATCTCCATCCTCACTCCCTTTCCCCTTCTCAGACAAAGTTCTTCTCTAGTGAGAAATTGCTAGCTTTGCCACAGGATCAGTGGAGTGCCCCTATTGGATCTTTGGTCGAAAGGCCACCATTGAAATCCAATTTTTCACGCATGCACATACGGAAACTTCACTATTCAAGTAGAGGGACTTATATTCCCATAGCGTTGGCTTGAAACTCACCAATTCATCTACAAAAAAAATCTTGCCAACTGTTTTTGGCATACATCGTGGGGCATATTTTGTAGCATCTGCACCTAAAAACAACCTCAAGGTCATAAAATACAAGAAAGATTCTAGAAGAAAAGTTTCTGGAGATTGAAAAATCACATAGACTACATGGGTGTAAATCATGGCTATTCTTGGAAATCCTCCTGTTCAGAGACCTGATTTACTCTTTCACATCCAAGAAGACATTGCTTCTAATCTGAGATAAGCTATTTGGCATAATAGACAAACTATCAGTCAATACTTCATTTCCATAAGGACTCTGGATTTGGAAGAGGAACATGTTGTCGAATTGGAAAGGCAAAGACAAATTTCAGCACTCTAGAGAAGAGCATAAACTTCCAAGTTGGCTGATAGAAGGTATACCTGAAAACTGAGCCTTGGAGGAAAAATTGATCCCACATTTGAAGAGCTTGAATGAGGGGAAGTTGCTGAAGAGGAGATAAGGGCTTAACTTGAAGAAATAGAGAGACTCAAAATTGAAGCAAAAGAAAGAGCAGCAACAAAAGTAGCCTTAGCAAGACTGGAGGATAGAAACAAGAATAGAATGGTTGATCATTAGTGTGAGGAACACAGGCCTAACATACCATGGGGAAGAAATACCAGTCCACTTTCTCTTCCATAACCACTTCATGAGCTCCCAAGAGGCTCAAGAAATAACTTCCCAAAATTCAAAGGGGACGGTTCTCAACTCCAGGAAGAACATGTAGTAGCATTCATCACTGTGTGTGGAATGTTTGGAGTTGAAGATGAATATTTTTCAGTTAATATCTCTATGCAGTCACTCCAAGAAAAGGCTAAAAAATGGTTCTACATGTTGCCCCCAAAATCTGTCACATGCTAGGAAGATATAAGAAGTGCATTTTAACATAGGTTCAAGAGTATAGAATATTGTCAGGACCTATGTAGTCATTTTTACTCCCATCACAAAAGGAAGGAACCCCATGCATGTTGGCCTATTACCCAGTAGAAGCTGAGCACTCACCCGAGGCACACGTGGGTACCGAGTCTCTCTTTTATGTGAGTTTAGTGGGAAGCATCATTTATGATTAGTGTAAGATATTTTATGAGGGAGGTTGAAACATACAAGGACCAAAGGGCTCAAAACGGACTCTAGATCCTTGCAGTCAGCTTATACTGAGTACTTTAATAGAATCCAAAACATGCATTATGACAGAAAGAACTATACAAGCATTCATAAATAGCATGAAAGGAAAGAGAACTCATATGAGATAAATATGCATTAAAAACATTGATATCATTGTCTATTTATAACAGGTAACCTCATTATATTCATTGGTTCATTACAGAGTGTCACAGAGAGCAAACCGTAGTCATGCATATCACAGGACATATGTAACTAAGCTAACAGAAAAAGAAAAATTACAACTCCATGCTTAGTACATTCCTTCTTGAACACAAATATCCACTCACAGTAATTCTGCAGAGCTCCACTCACTCTCTAACCTACTATACCTCATACTTGTATATAATTTACTCTCAACCACTTGTATTTATAATTATCCTACATTGCCAACTCACCTTCAAGCGTCCTCAGATCTGGTGCCAAGTGTCAAATGTGTTCCATGCGAGCATGCTTCTCCAGGGCTAAGCTTTCCACTTTATCTCATGATGATCTTCTAGAAGATTCCATCCAAGGTATGATCTTTCTTGGGCCAGCCTATCACAAGGCTGGCATCTTATCCACATGCAACTTATCAAAATTTTCATTTGTTCTACCCTAGGTGCTTAAATTGACTAAGTCATGAGCCTCCTTTCATGTGTCGCGCGTGCTATGTGCTTTGATAAACCTTTCTCTCTTGCAATTTTTCCTTGCGTGCCTTTTCATAACTGGGACCCTATGTGCCTATGCACCTTCATACTTGACCAATATTCCACAGATCCAACATCACCCCATAGTACACCTGTTCTCCCTCCTCGGAAACATTTTACTTGACCAAGATGCCTATTGTCTAGGGAACCAATGAATATTCTTACACTTTACAAAAAGAATAAGGAATGAAAGAATCAGGGAAAGAATGAATAAATGGGGGGGGGGCATCAATTCAAAAAGCTAGGAAAATCTTTCCGAAGGTCTACCTCTAGCTTATTCCATTCTTTTACCTCACCTTGTGCCTTCTGGCAGAGGTCACCCACTAGGGTGCTCACTTCATCAAAACTCAGGCCAACTCCCTGGGTGCCCAAAATGTCCACAATTTGCTCCATCTCTTTTCCTAGGTCCTCAATTTTATCCATCCTTCTAGTAATCTGGGGGTATAGTTCCTTTAGCCAAGCCTTAATTGAGCTTCTTAAAGCCTCAATTGCCTCTGATTTCTTGTCTACTTTGGCCAGAACCTTGTCCCTATCTGCCCTATTCCCCTTGTTCTTTTCTTGGAATTATTTTAGTTATTCTTCAAGTGTGATGACCAAGGATCTTGCGACCTTAGCTCTATCCATGCATGTATCATATGTGGCCTCCGCAGATTGGGCAGTGATCTTAACCTCCATGAGTACTTGGATGTACTCGATAATGAGTGCTACCACCTTCAACCTGTCCTCCTCTTTCAAGTGCGTGGATACTTCTTCTACATATTCCAGGGCCAAGGGTCCTCTCTCCATAGTGAGGATGCACATTAGATCTTCTATACACTCCAGGAGGGACAAGTACTTGTTTTTGGGTGGCACTAAGTCTGGGTGCTTCAGGAGGATGGTGCCTTTGATAGACTCTATTTTCTTATAAACTTCTTGCACCATTACCTTCTCTTCCTTCAACTCGCACCTTAGCTGTGTGCTAATTAGTTCTTCCTGTTTCAAGCTCTTGGCCTTCTCTACCAGTTATTCTTCCTTCTTTCCTAAATTTTCCTCTAGCACTCTGATCCTGTTGTTGCGCATGAAAAATATAGCCTCGGTCTCGACCATGACCTTGTTCAGTGCATTACAGACTTTCTCGTCTGAGATCTCCTAAGCATTCACTAAGGGATTGACCCCCTTCTATTCTAGAAATGTGATGAGTGCTCCTTGGCAACCTTTGAAGTTTGGCTCATCAACATGGGACTCGAATGCCCAAGAGAGCATCTTCTTTGTTCTACGGTACGGGCCGTCCTTCTCAAAATACCCCAAGGCTATAAACCTTTCCGTGGGTATGGTTCTCTAGAATTACGCGCATAACACCTTCCTTGTGTCATCAACATATCCCATTACCTATCTCTTTTCTGCATCTAGAGTTCTTCTACCTAAGCATATGCCTTTGGAGAACCTTACTGTCAGAGCGGGGCCTCCCAGGATGTCATGCTCATTTTCAATGTTCTCCTCCTTCCCCTCCTTTAGCACTATGTCTATGCTACGCTCCAAATCTTTTTCTACCAGGACCTTGAGAATTCTCTTTTCTTCTCTATCTGCCACCGTAGTGATCTGTTCCTTTGTAAAATTTATGGCTCCCTCCTTTTCCCTGAAAAACCTCCTCATCCTCCATGTCTTCGGCATCTTCCTCATCCTGTGTGCCCTTTTTCTGCATGAATATGAACTCCTACTTATCATCTCCAATCTCCTCTTCTGAGTCGTAGATGCTAACGACATGTGGCTCCTAGTATTTCCCTGCCTCTTCTTCCTTTCCATAATCTCCCTCACCCTCATCTTCTCTTTCTCCCAAGTATTTTTCCAGGCTGTCAGTCGCCTCTGAGTCATATTCCTTATCCACCCTCTACTTTTTTCTGAGAGGTGGTTCCTAATCAGGGGATTTGGCCTTATCTTCTTCCTTAGGAAATTCTTCCTTGGAGATGGGTTTCCTAGGCACCTCTATCTCTGGTGTCTTCTCCTTCACTGGAGACTTCTTTCTCTGTATGTAAGTGCTAGGTTTAGTTCTCGTGGATGGCATGCTCACTATCTGAGTAGTCTGCATAATTGGTGATTCTTCTTCTCCTCTCCCTCTTTTCTTAGATACTGGCTTCTTCTTCCCTGAGGGGACTTCAGGTATGGAGACTTCATTCTCTAAATATGAACCCTTCTTGAACTTCATAATTATGTACAAGTACACATGTGTCATGGATCCTCCAGTAATGGGTAGCATCATCGGCCTTGTCATTTGAATCTCGTGCGACACGTAATTTTCCACATACACGCACTTGCTAATGGGGTAATTCAGCTTCTCCCTCATCTCCCTATGTTTTCGGTTCAGATTACCCAGCTCAAGCCTTAGCTTCTTTGAATATTTAAACTTGTTCACCCCCACTTGGAAGTACTAAGTAGTGAACGTGAAGGGAAGATTGCACCTAGGACTTTATGATTCATCTATCAGCTTAAATCTTCCCAGGTAGTAATGTTGATAAACTATGAATTTAGATTCCACCTCGGTGGCCATTATGAGTGTTTCAGGGATCTCCACTCTGCCTCAAACATGTTTCTTAGGTGTGTGTACCATTTCTACAGCCTTTCCTTGTGGGGTGCTATCATTGTATCGCAGGAATATTTTTCGAACCTCTTCACGAGAGAAGGATTCTCAGCTGGTTACTCCCATAAAAATTTGTTCGGTACGTGAGGCACCCCAATATTCATGAATAAAATGGTGAGCAAGACGTTTCCAAAGAGGATCATGTCCCCTTCCTTTGCGCAACTAACAATTTCCCCCGTGATGTATGCAGATAGGTTGTATATGGTTCCCTCTACAATCTTTCTATAGACATGTAGCCAAGGTTTGTTGACCTTCATCCACCTCTCTTGGACATTCAGATTAGTCACCAAATGCACAGCCATTTTCATTACAAGTTCCTTGATGTCTGAAATGTCATAGTACTGCGTCCCCTTCTTGCAAGCATACTTGATGATGATCTCTTGAATGGCCTCCTTGTCATCAAAGTCATCTTCTATGCTATCTTCTATGCTATCAGCTGGGGAGTGATGTCCATCTGATGCCCTGCAAAGTGGAAATAATATTTATGTACCTGTGACATCAACCATTAGTATATGTGCTCTGGATTTCCAAAATAAGGAAACTCATAGAGTTGCAACAGCCCTTCCTTCTCCATTTTAATCTTAACGTTATCGTCGTATATAGGTAAACCCTTAGGTGTTTGTTTTTTGGTGGGGCATACTAATTCCAATGCCATCTCTTTTTCTATTATGTTCGTGCGGTGATTATAGTCACTAACAGGTACACTTCTTAAGTGGGATTCACATTCCTTCCCTATCATCACCCCATCTGGGTATTGCATCTCTGCATACAATTCTTAATTTATGTCTACCTTAGGTTCTAGTTGTTTATCCTTGGCTTTTCCCTTTCATTTCTTGGGTGCCATGGTCGAGGTATTTTTATCACTCCTATTCTCTCCTTGTTACTCTGTCTTACTTCTTCCAATCTTTCGATATTAAATTTGTGATACAATCCTTCTGAACCCGTGCCCTAGTTTTTCGAACCCTAACTGGGATGAAAATATTCACAAGACAATGCCTCTTGACTCTTCCTACACCTATGTAACCCCTTCTAGTTGGTAAACTCAAACTGGCTGTTTTAATCTCACAAATCTTCCTTCACTCGATTGAATCTGAAAGCCCTAGTGTATGGAACTCGCTTATATCTCAAACTCTTCTATTTCACAAAGTAAAAATGAGAGTGCCCCGACCCTTTTCTTATAGTTTTTCTCTTTTCTGAACATTAAATGCTACTTCATCTACCACCGTACTTTGTTCATTTAAAGTAGCTTTTCCAAACAAATCCCATCTTTAATGCCTTCACTTACGTGCCCAACTTGCATGAAAACTCTTCCAACTTTCTAGCGTACAACCAATCCAACCAGACAGGAAACTCTTGTGTGCACGTAACCCGTGCCAAAGGCACTTCTTCTATCATGATACTTGCTTTCACCTACCTCATGTTGCTTTAAATGCACTTTCTCCTCTGTGGGATCTACAAGTAGCTTTATCCTGGCACCAAACATTCTTCCATCTTCCTCTTTATATACCTCTTTCGACCTGGCTACTCAACAAGGCTTTTTAACACAACTTCATTGGTACTTTGATCATGCGTTTCTTCAATTTTCTCCACCCCACACTTAAAGTGATGCGTGGTCCTCTACATAATCAAAAATTATCCAAAAATAGCAATAAGGTTACTGGAGCCCAAGGCACAAAACAAAACAACAACTTGAAAGGGAAACACAAGAAAAGGAAAATTCATAAAGGAAACTCCTGAACTAATAGGAAAAAAATATATTTACACACACTAAGAAGACTTATTTATAGTAGGGCTTTAGCCTACTCCCATTGAAGTGTCCAGGAAAATTCATCCCATCCATCACTTATAACTAGCATGCACCCAAATCAAGGATGTACAAGATTGTGTGGGGACCCAACCAATGGACTTTCAACTTCCCGGGATGGTGTAGAAACTTAGAATCATATAATAACACCATCTGCCCAACCTCAAACTTCTTGTTTCTAATATGGCAATCATGCCAAGCCTTTTTATTCTCCTTTTCCACTATTTGGATCCATCGGGTGAGTGATTGTCTCTCATCTAGTTTCATTAACTCATCAATTCATTCTTCTAGCACTTGTTCATCGGCTAACCCTTCTGCACGCGCTATTTGCAGAGAAGGAAACATAAATTCAACCAGAATAATAGCTTCCACACCAAATACCAATTGAAAAGGTGTGGCTTAATAGCCTTCACTTACGTTCCCAACCTGCGTGAAAACTCTTCCAACCTTCTGGCACACAACCAATCCAACTAGATAGGAGACTCTTGCGTGCACGTAACCCGTGCCAAAGGCACTTCTTCTGTCCTGATACTTTCTCTCACCTGCCTCATGTTTCTTTAAATGCACTTTCTCCTCTATGGAATCTACAAGTAGCTTTATCTTGGCACCAACCATTCTTCCATCTTCCTCTTTATATACCTCTTTCGACCCGGCTACTCAACAAGGCTTTTTAACACAACTTCATTGGTACTTTAATCACGTGCTTCTTCACTTTTCTCCACCCCACTCATAAACTGATGTGTGGTCCTCTACGCACTCACAAATTCTCCAAAAATATCAATAAGGTTATTGGTGCCCAGGGCACAAAACAAAACAACAACTCGAAAGGGAAACATAAGAAAGGGAAAATTCATAAAGGAAAATCCTAAACTAACAGGAAAAATTGCGTTATTTACACACACTAAGAAGACTTATTTATAGTAGGGCTTCAACCTACTCCCATTGAAGTGTCTAAGAAACTTTGTCCCATATAGCACTTATAACTGGCATGCACCCAAATCAAGGATGTACAAGATTGTGTGGGGACCCAACCAATGGACTTTCAACTTCCCAGGATGGCACAAAAACTTAGAATCATATAATAACACCATCTGCCCAACCTCAAACTTCTTGTTTCTAATATGGCAATCATGTCAAGCCTTTTTATTTGCCTTTTCTACTATTTGGCTCCATCAGGTGAGTTATTGTCTCTCATCTAGTTTCATTAACTCATTAATTCATTCTTCCAGCGCTTGTTCATCAGCTAACCCTCCTGTGTGTGCTATTTGTAGAGAAGGAAACATAAATTCAACAAGAAAGATAGCTTCCATGCCAAACACCAATTGAAAAGGTGTGGCTTTATTTATTCTTTTATACGTTGTCTTGTAAGCCCATAATACTGCCAATACTTTATCATCCCAATCAAGTCTTCCGAAATCAAAATATTTGGTCAAGGTATGACTCAATATCTTGTTGAATGCTTCCGCGGTTCCATTTTCTTATGGGTGATAGGGTGTAGTCTTGTGATGTGCCACCATGAAATTTGATAAC
Organism: Taxus chinensis; assembly: GCA_019776745.2. NCBI lineage: Eukaryota > Viridiplantae > Streptophyta > Pinopsida > Cupressales > Taxaceae > Taxus > Taxus chinensis. Next base: position 291,767,746 of record CM034150.1, read on the forward strand.
ATGATCCTCATGGTATGATTTAAGAAATGCGTACCCCTGTCACTAGTCAAACTCAAAGGGCATCCATACCTTGTGGTAATGTTCTCCCATAAGAACCTTGTTATTGTTAATGCCATGTAGTCTCTAGTTGAGGGTGCCTCTGCCCACCTTGTGAGATAATATGTGCAAGTGATAACATAATGTGACCCAGTCCTACATGTTTCCAGTGTAACAGGTCCTACAAAGTCTTTGCCCACTTTTCAAAAGGATCCGCACTAGGAATAGGGTGCAAATTCATCTCATCTCTCCTCCCTAGTTTTCCAATGCACTAACAATGGTCACACACTTTACAATAATATCTACAATATTTGTTAAGGTTTCCCACCACAAACCTGCCATTAATATTTTACACGTGGTGCCATCACCTACATAATGCGGACCCGCACTTCCCCTGTGTGATTCCTCCATGATGTCTAGGTGTTCATGCTCTAAGACACATCTGCACAAAATTTTATCACATCCGAATTTGTATAAGTCTCCACTAATTAACATGTAGGGTGTGACGCGTATGGCCAACTACTTCTTTTCCAATGTCTTCATTCCATCTGGCACCACAACTTCCTTTAAAAATATTGCAATCTCTTCCAAATCCGAGGGCATGTACCGTAACCTAAACAATTGCACATCTAGCATTACTTCCTCAATACTCTGCATGTCCTCCCTTGAATCAATTCTTGATAGATGATCAAGCCCACAATTGATTTTTCCAAGCTTCACTACAATGGTGGATTAAAACTCTTGAAAAAAAATACCCATCAACATATGTGCCCTTGTAGAACAAGCTTGTTCACTAAATACTTCAATGCCATGTGGTCGGTGTAGAACACAAAGGGTGTTGCCAACAGATACTGTCTAAAATTGAAGAGTTTGTAGATCATTGAAAATACATCATGATTGGTTGTGGTATAATTCTACTCTACCGTTGTGAGCTTCATGCTTGCAAAATAGAGAGGATGATCAATAATCCCTTCACCTGGCTATGTAAGCACTACTCCAATGGCGGTCCTTGAGGCATCTACATGAACACAAAAGGGCTTGTTCCAAGAGGGAAACCATAAAATAGGCACGATACTAAGCCTATCTTTTAATGTATCAAATGCCCTCTACTTTTCCTCTCCCCAATGGAAGGCACTTTTATGTCTAAGCAACTCCTCTAATGGTGCAGTGATCTTGGCATATCCCTTAATGAATTTTCTGTAATATCCCGCATGCCCATGAAATCCATGCACTACGCTCTAGCTAGTAGGCTCCCTTAACCCCACAATAACTGCAACCTTAGTAGGATTTACCAGTAAGCCCTCCTTACATATGATATGCCCCATTAAAGTCACAAAAGGGTGTAGCAAACACACACTTCTTAATGTTGAGGGATATCCTCAACTGCCTACACCTCTTAAACATTAACCTTAAATTGTCACAATGGTCTTTAACCAGACCATATGCTATCCAATCATGTAAATAGACCTGAAGAAACTTATGGATGAAGTCCCGGAATGCTTGCACCACTATGCATGAAAAGACAGAAACTGCATTCTACAACCCAAAGTTCATGACCGTATATGAAAAACTTCCCCACTTGGTGGTGAAAGTCATCTTTTCCTGGTCTTCCTTTGCAATCTAGACTTGGTGGTACCCTGAAAATCCATCCGTAAAGGAATAGATTTCGTACCTAGCGACTCCTTCGAAAAAAAAATTAGTGAAGGGGGTCGAAATGGATCAATGACATAAATTGCGTTCAATTCCCTATAATCCACACAGATCCTAATTCTCCCATCCTTTTTGATGTTGATTACCATTAGACTTATCAACTCCATTTATTCCACTGCCTCAATGTTCCTAGAAGCTATCATTTTTTCTATCTCCTTCTTCACCTTCATGCACAAGTTGGGATTCATCTGGTAGGGCCTTTTCCTAACCGGGCGCACACCATCCTTCAGTTTTATCTTCATCTCCCCCAAGGAATGGTGAACGCATTTGAGCTCATGATACCCGCACAAAAATAAATGCTCAAATTCACGTAATAGATCAATGATCTTCGATACTTCCTTCTCTTTCCAGTAATCCCCAATAATAGCTTCCTTAGGCTCTTCTTCTGAACTGATGATAACTTTCTTCATCTTTAAAGGCTTATGGTAGGCACACATGTGAGCATCTGCATTGTCCACTACCTCGTGCATCCCCACAGAATGGATATCATCCAAGCTTTCTAATTCCTCTCCATTAATCACATACACCAACTTTCCCTTCTCTTTTTCCAAACATGCACGCTTAAGCTGTAACTCTTCTACTTCCTCTACTTCTTCAAAGAGCACCTCCAATATTGGTTCCCCTAGTAATTCCAACAACCTATCTTCCATCTCAAAACTATCCCCCATGGTAAGGTGCTTGATAACCTATAAGGCCTTATCAACAGATGGCTTGGTACTCCGATATTCAAAGGTTTGAATAAGGTCAGCTGCGAGCTCTTTCCAATTCCTTGTCTAGCGGCATGTCTTCGACTGAATGTACCATGCACACATGCAACCCTGTAGTGTAGAATACAACTTGTGCACCCAAAGGGATGGTGGTAAAGCTTCCAAACCTTCTCTCCAGACCTGTTCACACTCCTAGATATGGAAAGATGTGGGCTCCTTCTCATGGTACTCATTGATGATGGTGGTACATTTCTCCAGGATAATATGACAGAGAGAGAAATTCTTACCTCGTACCATTCTAAAAGGATCTCCTGATGTGTGGCCCACCACCAATATGATGTGCCGAGTAAGACATAACTTAACATCTCCCTCTATTCCTTCTCATTCCTCCACTGAGTTCCTACCTCCTACAGAAAGATCTCAGGGAAGGCTCCTAAATACTTGGGTAGTTCTTTTCCTCCAAGGCACCTAATCATGCACGACTTTGTTACCTTGGTCACTGACCCTCTCAACTGCCATCCCATTAATTCATAAGTTCCATGCACCCAATTGTCACATACCAAATTAGTGGTATCACTCACTGACTAAGCATCTTCAGACTAGATAAACCCATTAGTAGGGTGTATCATCTCAGGGTCTCTGATTGAGCACACATAAATCTTGTCTAGAAATTCTTCTCCCAACATTTCAATATAGGGTGTCGACTTCTCATTAACTAGGGGTATAATGACACATTCCTCCTTGTTCTCAAACCTGATGTACCCTTTGTTGAACCAAAGGTCCACATTGTAATTGTAACACCAAGGATGCCCAAGTAGTGCTGGGAAATTTTCTGCCTCGGCGAGCACCAAGACTTTGAAGTCCCCAATAAACTTGGCTCCTTGGATAGTAATAGTTGCATCCTTTAAGAAACCAATGGGCATTGCCTTAGTCTTGTTTTCCATATAGAACACATTTGAAGATGGCTGTAATGCAGGTTTTCCCATCTGATGCCATGCATCCAAAACTAGAACATTAACCTCTGCACCTATGTCAATGAGGATATTGCTGAGGAGCCATCCATATACAACTATATTCAACATAATCTCCTTGTCATAGTCGAGGCTATGAGGGGGAAGGTTCACTTCCAATACCTGTCTCTCGTGCTCTCCTCTCACACGTGGTACCTTCTCTCTCAACCATGATCCTAGCAAGGGAATGATATTCTCCTGCCTTAGCATTTTACACACCTCATTGACCTCATCTAGGTCATCCTTTTGAGCCTCAATTTTCCTTCCTTGTTCCTCCCTCCTGGATTTCTCCTTTAGACACTATATCTCCCCTTGTAAGCTTCTAATAACATCCATGGTGTCTTGATATATCTCCTTTTGATGCGCGGGGTCTGGATACTTTCCATGAACGACCTCCTCCCTTGAAACTAGGTTCTTCTATCTTGGTACCTCTCTTGTACGCGTAACTTCTTCTCTTGTTGTTACCAAGATAGGTTCCAAACCTACATCCTGTGTTACCTGAGGCATCTACTGTATATCCACCTTCTTGATACTGACCATTATAGTGCCCTTGTCCTTCTGGTGCTGTTGATTCATATGTTCAAACAATTTTGGGCACTCCTCATACTTATGTTTCTTTCCACACCACGAGTACTGCAATAGGTCCAGGAATTCAAGTTTGTAATGCTCTGTAGATCCAAAATTGAAATAGGTTCCACATGGGAACTCACTCCTTCCTCCTTTTTGGTTACCACAACCATGGAATACACCTCAAAAACCTCTTCCATGCGCACCTCCATCTGCGTGATCCTCATAATGGTGATCATCACCCTTGAAACTACTTGTAATGCTAGTTTGGTGCACCCCAAGATCGATGGCCTCATGGATTTGATCAATGAGCCTACAGTCCTTAATATCATTGGTTGTAGAAGTGAAAATATTGCAATAAAAAGACACATTCTTCCTGATCATGCACTGCAGTAAGGGACATCTACTTGCATCATGGTCCCCATGATAAGTCTCACACTCTACTGCCACAACACGTACTATCCTTTGGGGGAAATTATCCTTAACATGACCCTCTATCTCACAATCTATGCCCCAAAAACCACTATGAGTCTCATGGGTTGAGTTCGTAGACAATTTTTCCAACTACTTGGCCATAGCAGTAATCTGGGCCTCCAAGAATGGGCTAATACTAGTATCAATACTACGAACAGCCTTCGCACACATAGGGTAACCTCCAATGCCTCACACCGGTATGTAAAAGTTTTATGAGACAAGGCACTTCTAAAAGGGGTGATCAACCCTCCAAAAAACCATTGCGCATGCTATGAAGGGTAAATATCATATGATAATTTAGACAAGAGAGTTTCAAAGCATGCATCGTACTCCCGCACACTCTCTGTCATTCCTTGCCAAATCTCCTTCAAAGCGTTGATGCTCTTCTCCTCAAACTCAGGATTGTGGAACTTTGCCAAGAATGCATTCTTTAAGGTAGTATAATCCACTACTATCTGATGAGGTTCATACTTCCTATACTAGATATGCACGCACCCTTGCAACATGGTTACAAACTAACTAGCCTTTTGTTATGGGGTTGTGACACCCTTCGCGTGCCATAGCAGTTCACACTTGTGAACATGTTCCGCAACATCCTTAATACCTCTATAATTAGGAAAATGTAGGGAAATTTCAAAGAAAACTTGTGGGGGTGGTTGGGGTCCAAATCCTCCTTCACCAAATCCTTGGTTTCTACCTGTGTTTCCTCCACCACCTGATCCACCATGTCCTGAACCACCAGATCCACAAGTCCTAAACCACCAGATCCACTAGGTCCACCAAGTCCTGAATCACCAGATCCACTAGACCCACCAGCTCCTACTCCTCCTGAACCACCAGATCCACTAGGCCCACTAGGTCCTGAAGTGGTCGTGCCAAGGGTTCCCATAGTTCCATTGAGCTACGTGCCTATGGTCTACAATAATGCCCCACTACCAATAGTATACCCTGCGCCACTCTCAAATGCGAGACCAAACTCTTGTGTTCTTATACCTTGCCCAAAAAGTTCTAATGCTGGGTTGGTGTTTATAGCCATAGAAGTACCAAATGAGAAATTATACCTCCTAGGCATGTAGAATCTATCACCTCCACCGTATATAAACTGGGTCATTAGCAGTATCTATCCCCCTAGATCTAGAAAAATAAGTGCTACGGTCTCGGTCACTAGGTGGGCTCAGATGCGTGCCAATGAATCTTCTTTCTCCACGCTATGAAGAACTCTCACCAGAAGCTGAAGGGGTTTCTCTCACATGTTTGCCAAGATGGGGTCACACATACTACTCAGGCTCCATGGCCTCAGCACGAACCACAAATCCTTCCTGCAACATCTACCGCCATAAATCCATCACACCTATAACCTCACATTGTCTAGCAATCTCCCTTTCTTGTGCTTCAATTTACTTGAGTCATCTCTCCTCTATTTCTTTCTCCGCCACAATATCTACCATCTTCCTCCACCCTAGCTTCCTTTCCCAGCACTTAGAGTGGTTTAGCCAGCCATTGGGAAATCCTCTAAACTCTTGGTAATCATTAAGATCTTCAAAGCTAGAGGGACAACATGTAAAAACGATCCTCTGGGCTCTCCCTCAGAAACTCAATTTCAGCAACCTCCGGACAAGAATATGTGGAAATGGCATACTCTAGAGTGTAGCTATCCAATACTCCTTTCCACCAAGGATCCACAGCATGGGTCCATGTCAGATATGCATCATGTAGCCTTTGGTACTCTTCTTGGGTCCACTCATGTGATCTACAATTCCAAATTGATCTAGATGCATAGGATGAGAGCCATTCATGCAGTTCCATAGGGAAATAACAGAAAAAAGTTTCATACAAATCATGGTAGAGATTCTCTTCTACCCATCTACGTGTATTAAACTCAGGTCCAGTGTTAAATCTCTGAGAAAATTCATCCTCCATGCTTTTGAACCACGATTCAACATTTTCCAACATTAACCACTCTATCATTACTCATTACACAGATCATGATGTATGCTAAATCCCACTACAACTTTGAAAAGAGGTCCTAACAACAGAACCAAGATGTAGTCATTTTTACTCCTATTAAAAAAGAAAGGAACCCCATGTGCGTTAACCTATCACCCAGTGAAAGCTGAGCACTCACCCGAGGCATGCGAGGGTACCGAGTCTCTCTTTTATGTGAGTTTAGTGGGAAACATCATCTATGATTAGTGTAAGAGATTTTAAAAGGGAATTTTAAGACATACAAGAACCATAGGGCTCAGAACGACCTCTAGATCCTTGCCGTCACTTAAGACCGAGTGTTTAACAGAATCCATAACACGAATTGTGACAGAAAGACACTATACAAGCATTCATACTTAGCATGAAAGGAAAGAAAACTCATAAGATAGAAATATGCATCAGAATCATTAATATTCATGTATATATTATGATAGGTAACCTTATTACATCCATTCAACCATTACAGAGGGTCGCAAAGAAGTAGACTATAGTCATGCACATGCAATGGACTTAAAGTAACTAAGCTAATAGAAAAAGAAAATTTACAACCCCTAGGCCTAGTGTATTCTCTCCTGAATACAACTATTCACCGATAGAGTCTTTGCAGCATTTCTGCAGAGCTCCACTCACTCCCTAGGTGTCTATCTGGATACTTGTATGTATATCTATCTTTTTTTCTCTGCAGGTGCTTGTATTTATAGCTTTCCGGGACTGCTAACCCGTCCTTTAGCGCCCTTAGATACAGTGCCAAGTTGTCGAATATGGTCCTCCATGCGAGCATGCTTCTCCAGGCCTGAGCTCTCCACTTTATTCCATGATGTTCTTCTAGAATATTCCATCGCAAGCATGCTCTATCCCAGGCCATCCTGTCACCAGGTTGGCATCTTATCCACGCATAACTGGGCCATGCTTTTCACATGTTCTTCCCCAAACATCCAAAATGAATAAGTCCCGATCCTTTCATGCATCGCGTGTGCTACATGCTTCCTTATACCATTCTCTTGCGCATTTTACCTTGCACGCCTATGTACCATCATACTAGGACCAATATGTCCAGGCTTCGATGAACCTACATACTTGTCCAATATTCCAGGGGTCCAATGAAGAAGGATTCCCATTAAATCAATGAGACCCCAAGTTGTAGTAAGGGCCAGTAGGTGTCACTAGAATGATCCTAGAAGATTGTGGATAGGATGTGTATAATAACTACAAGAAGGTTCTTGACATTTCTAGAACTTTTCCATCAACAGTTGGTTACTTCCTCAGAAGAGCCTAACCATGTTCTAATGTGGGCTAGAAATCAAGACCATATAATGGAGACTGATGATGAGTAGTCGAATGTACTTTCTAGAAAGTAGCCACCATAGGACTCCACTATGGGATTTAGAAGAGAATATTTTCCACCTCTTCTTCATCAACACACCTTGACTAATATGCCAATGTTAATTCTCTTCGATAGATGAACCTAGTCTTCTTATAATTACGTACTTAGTGGCAAATGACACATGAGGAATGTCACCATTGTTGTACCAATTGGATCCTTTGTGATACATTCGATATATGATGTGGTTTACCTCCTCATATCCATATTCTCTTAAAGCACCACCATTCAATGCCAGGGGGTCTGTGTTTCTAGGGAATCAAAAGAAGCACATATACATTCATGGAAGTTCAAGAAGAACTATCTGGCAACAATCTATGAAGACTATTTTCACACCGACCATATTGGCATGCACAATGACTTGTCCATTGACAATATGTTGATAATGAGGACGAAGGTGATGAAGAAGCTTCAAATTCTACCATGTAACAAATGTTATAAACCTCATGCATAATCCATTAGATAGGGATTCTTGGGTTAAGAATGTATGCACACATATGTAAATGAGAATAGGAAGTACACATGAATAAGATAGGTTTACTGCGAGAAGCCTCCACTAAAGGGAGATCAAAATCCATTGAAATCAATGCTCTAGTATGGACAACTGTCCTATGGAATCAGCTACAGAGAATTTAGATTGACTAGTTGTCAAGAATCACACTGAAATTGAAGCCAAACAAGTCTATATAATTTATTCAATCCTAATACTTGAAATCTGTTGAAAGATTAATTCACTTGCATAGATACTGGTTTTCCAAGATCATCTAAAAAATTCAGTCAAGGGCTACATACTTGACCTCCTTCCAAGCAAAGCTGCTACATCTAAAAAGGAGAACCTAGCATCAAAAGTAACAAAAATTATGTCATCTAAGATCCTACTTAGAATGCTTTACACCTGTTCCTCGATCTACCATAACTCCATTTGACTTTCTTGAAAAAACATATAAGTAAACCTCTAAGTTCAGTTCCTCTGAGATTGAATACTCTTTTACAAACACTATTTTTTCACCTCTTTCATCACCTATCTTCTACTCACAGGTAGTCTGGGGTAGCAAGTATACATCTTCAATGCATCTAATTCTCACACAGGCTTACTGTCTCTCATTCATTCATACCACCTTCTCAATAATATACTATCCTATCAGTGCACTTCATCACCAACAGAGTTGAGCCTTCATACCTGTCACTTCTCATCAAACGTATTCAAGACCTGAACATTTTGCATACACTAGACTCTGGAGCCTCAGATTTTTTCATGCTCAGCAATAGTTGCAACTCCACTTGGCTCTCAATATAGGCATCAGGTAAATATTTTTTTTAATTACACATGGAGATCTATACATAGTTACATTAGTAGGAAGAATCAAGGATGCTCAGGTTACATTAGCTGATTACCCTTACAAGAAGATTCACATTCTTGTCTCTTTAACTTGTTCTAAGGGATCTAAGTGACATCATCCAACATCTTTCCATAATGCATCATTGACCTCTACAAGTTTTGTCAGAGATCTAGAGTGGAAAAACCTTCTATCAAATGGACCATGGTCAGTTGTAACTATCCTAGTGATAGGCACTGCAAAACCTTCCAAAAAGTTTTTCCCTACCTAATACAGGACTAATGAAGATTCCACTCACATCTAACAATATTAGTTTGTAATGGTTTTTAGTTCTACCATCCATATATCAAGATTTATGGGCTTAGGAGACTTATCATTCCTTATATCACAACATCCATTTGACCTCATATGCCCAGCTAGGTGTATGTGCCTTCAAGAATGTAGTCTTAAAATTAGGTGAATAAACACACTTTTGATGGTTCATTTCATGTACCAGAGCAAGTTTAGGAGTTGGAAAATAATTTAAGTAGGTATACAATAACACCAATGAGGTATATAGAGTTTCACTAGTAAGCTGTAATTGTTATTTATGCAATGCAATACTATAGAGTATCAAGCATTGCTCAAGGGTTTAGGCATGACTGCAGAAAACTAGTCTTGCTAAATTGAGTTGGTACATGCACTAAAACACATGATTCAGAGATGGCTGGTAAAGTAGGTCTGCTACCTTTATTAAAAGATAATATCCTTAGGCTCATGCACTCATAGAAATAAAAATCTTGCATTGCATTTTAAATCCTTTGATGCATTCTTAAATGAAGCTTTCTTTTTTGAGATAGAATGAAAAGGTTGAGTTCTCTAGACACCAAAAATCAGACTTGTACAATAGTGATTCCAACACACAAAAACTTCAATTTCATGATAAAGATAAGGTCTTGGCCATTGAGATGGTGTTCATGAAACCTAGCATTTCGAGATAATGCAAATCATTGAGTTGCAGGATCTATAATGGATGATAATTTACATTTGCAACTCCATTCCTCAGACCTATGTGACAGACCTACAATGGAATCTATTTTTGAAGGAATTGAAAATTGAACACTGTAAACCAGTCCCTACAGAAGAGAAGGAATTTATTGAGGGAATTGATGAACATGGGAGTAATCAAGACTGAAAGGATACAAATTTCCTAAATGCTCATAGTTTCTTATGTTCACAGACATTCATTTGCATCATCACCCTTCAATCCATGTTGACTAGTTTTGGCTCTTTTAGCCCTTAAGAAACATAGTCTGTCTTGGTTGACCTATTTCAATTTTTTTATTTCAAGATAACATTGACACCTCAAAGATATCCTCATGGAAACTTTGGTAACCTCCCAATATTTCTCCCACATTATACCTGCTCACCTTGAACTCTTACATTATATGACTGTGCCATCAATGTTTCTATGCTAAAATAGAGGTACTCAGATGAGCTAGCCTTACTAGCTAACCTGAATCAACTCAAATACTTTTCAGCTAAAGAAGTAAAGGGAGTCATTTTACATTACCAAATGAATACAAGGAGCTTAGCCTTTCAGGAAAAAGTTAAGGCCCTTCATGATCCAAACACTTGATTGATTTTATCCATCACTATAAAGGGAGGGTTTTGTGAAGGTTTGGAGCAGTTTAACTTCTTAAGGTTCGTTCATAAAGCACATGCCATCATTATAACTCATGGGTGGCATTTAAAAAATTCTGCTATACTAAGTGCCAAGAACATTTATGAAATCAAGGATACCTCCATGTAGAATTCCTAACATGTGAATCGAGGCATCTATTAAGGACAACTACCAACTTCTAAGCATGGAAATTACCATTCTACAAGTAGCTTGATTAGATCTAAAATGCTCTCATTTTCTTGATGGATCTCCTTTGGAATTTTGACCTAATGAACTTTGTCCAGAAGAGGATTTTAGGAAAACATCCTTCACAATACCTTGCAGGCACTTTTACCTACAGTAGAATGCCTTTTGGATTGATCAATGCTGGAGCCACTTTCAAGAGAGCAATGGACTTGGCCTTCAAATATTTGAAACACTACATTTTCATTTACCTTGATGACCTCATGGTTGTTTCAAAGAAGAGGGGAGATCATATCAGTCATTTGGAGCAAGTCCTTGCAAGGTGTAGGAAACATGCATTTATCTAAATCCAAAGAAGTGCATTTTTGAAGTTATAAAAGGTAAGTTACTGGGACACATTGTGAATAGACATGGAGCACACATTGATCCCGAGAGGGTAAGATCTATCCAATCACTAGCCTTACCAACTAGCAGGAAGGGATTCCATTCATTTTGGAAAGGTAAACTTCCTTCATCATTTTGTGCCTGATTTTTCTAAACTAACTAAGCATATAACTTCCATGATGAATCCTCAAGCAAGTTTCAAGTGGAGTAAGGAAGGAAAAAATACATTTGAGGAGATCAAGAAATCCATTGCGAAAGCTACAACTCTCGTATCTCTAGATTTCAACAAGGAGTTCATCATGTATTGCTATGCATCAAAATATACACTCTCTGTTGTCCTTGTTCAGAAAAATGATGAAGGTTCGGAAGCACCTAATGCTTTCATGAGCTATCCTTTGACAAATCATGAGCTAAAGTACAGCCAAATGGAGAAACATGCCTACATAGTGGTCAAAGATATTAAAAGTTTCAGATTCTACATTCTCAATTACCATACGGTGGTGATGGTCCTTGGAAGTGCAATCTAGTCCATTTTGACTCAACAAGATCCTGGGGCTAAGAGAGGAAGTTGGATTGTACAGACCCAAGACTATGACTTGGAGATTAGACCCTCTAATCTGATAAGAGGAAATGCTTTGTGCAAGCTGATTACTGAAGATGAAGCTCTCAAAGATTAGTAGGAAGAAAAAGATGTTTTCTTCTCAACCTGTTCAAAACATAGTCCACAGGCACTCTTTGTCACCACTACTAATGAGTAGTATGCTGAAATTGCTTACTATCTCACTTATGGAGAATGCCCTCCTCATCTTGATTACAAACAAAGAAGGACACTCAATCTAAAGGAAGCCAAGTTTGTGATCTAGAATCATGCACTTTACAAGAGAGGACTAGATGGTTGTTTCCTCAGGTGTATAGATAAGGAGCACCAAGAAAAGTTGCTTAGGGCATATCATGATCAAGCTTGTGGTGGAAATTTCTTAGCTATGGTCACCGCACATAAGATCCTCAGAGGGAGATATTATTGGTCCCCCATCTTTGCAGACACTCAAGATTGGGTTTCCAAATGCAAATCATACTAACAATTTGTTGGAAAGCCACAAGTAGTTACATTTCCACTCAAGCTTATGGTGATTAAAGAACCATTTCAGCAATGGGGGCTAGATTTTATTGGTGTTCTGAATCCTCATTCTAGTGTAGGGCATAATTATGTACTCACTACAACTGATTACTTCACTAAATGGGTGGAAGCCATCCTAACCAAGAAATCCAACTCTGAAACATTCTGCAACTTCATCAAGGATAATATCATTGTTCATTTTGGAATACCACAGAAAATTGTTGTAGAAAATGCCACCTATTTCTCTTCTAAGGAGCTCACAGATTTTTGGTATGCCTTTGGAATCTCCCTATCTCACTCTTTTGACTACTACCCACAGGGAAATGGTCAAGATGATTGAAACAACAAGAACATTGTGATCATTGTCCGCAAGCTGGTAGATGAGAATCAAAGGAACTAGCACAAGAAGTTATATGATGGATTATATGCTAATAGGATCACCTCCTAAGAATGCAATAGGTATGTCACCTTTACAAATGTTTTATGGAGTTGAGGCAGAGATTCCCCTCATAATTTAGATGTCAGCTCTCAAGTTGCTATAAGAAATAGAAGATGGTCAATACAAAGACTCCATTGATAAGAGGATCCTCTTCCTAAAAAAGCTCGAAGAAAGTAGATGCCAAGTGGTGGATGGAATTAAATAACATCAATTAAAAGTGAATAAGATCTTTTACAAGAGAGAAAATCCAAGAGAATTCAAGGTTGGAGACTTTGTCCTGCTATGGGACAAGAGAAGAGAACTAAAGGGAAACCACAGAAATTTTGACTCATTATGGCTCAGCCCATTCCAAATTCATGGAACTTGTGGTGAGGATGCTTTTATATTATCATACTTAGATGGAACACCATTGGAGTTGCCACTGTAGGAAATACTTGAAACTATATCATCAGTGAAATCGGGTTGTCCCCCTCCTTGTACCATATGTATTTTCCTGGTCTATTTTTCCCTTTTCTGTTGTGTGGTTCTGGTTTAGTTTTTTTGGTTTGTTGTGTGTTTTCTCCTTCTTCCATTCTTTCTCATAATTGTACATGACTCTGTAAGGCCCAATGGTCAACGTAATATGTTTTGAAACTTGAAATTTTGGATCCTCATGTCATGCCCTAGCCATGCCCAATTCACACCATGTCCCCAAGCTAGAGCCAGTTGTTGTCTCCTGAAAAATAATCTGTGTTTCCATATCCAAATTCAAATTTTTTGAGCTCATGCCTTCCGTTGTTTTTTAAGAAAAGTTAGAGATTTAAGAAATTAGTAAAATTCATGCCCTGGTGTTGTTTAAATCTCTATTTTTCTTATTTTGAGAAATTCTCCATCTCTCGGCCTGTGCATGAAATATCCTCTTTACAATCTCCTTTTGTGATCAAAATTGTTCACTTATTCTATGTCCTGGGTTGTTAAATCATTTTTTTCCTCCATGCCTCTAGTTCGCAAAGGAAATTCAAAAATTGGACTCAAAATGATGAAGTTCTCTTCCTATGTGTATTTTTCCTGCAATCAGGATGTCCGGTGTCTTTTCCCGTCAAAATTTGGCCCCAATGAATGCAGGTAGGTGGTCAAATCCTATTTGATGGGGAGGAACAAGTTTTTTGGTGAACTTAACAATTTTAGTCACTTTTGGAAAAAATGGTAAATTTTCCCCGCGGACCAGAAAAAGCTGAAATTACCGATTGCTGAAAAAGTAAAAGTTTTTGTCCCTGACTGCATAATCTCAATTGGGACACAAAAAAATGAATCGGATGAAAAATTTAAAACCATGAGAGTAGCCTAGTGGAGGAAATTGAGTTTTTTAGCCTTTTTCCAAAAAAAGTTAAAATGTTTACAAAAGAGCCGTGACCCCATCTCCAACAAGAACGTGCCACATGTCATAATCAAATTTGAGTAGTAGGTCAGTAGATAAATTTGTGTTTTTGAGCCTCTTTGCAAAAATGGGAAAAAATTTAAAAGGTGACCCATAGCCCTGATCAGGCTTTAAAGGGAAAAAGTCAAAGTTGAATCCCATAGGGAGAAAGTCAAAGGTGAAGCTTTCCGTTGAAAAATCAAAGCGGATGAGTGGGTCATCGAGGGGATTTGTGTTTTTTAGCCCCTTTGCAAAATGGAAAAAATTTAAAAAGTGACCCGCAACCCCGATCAGGATTTGAAGGGAAAAAATGACAGTTGAAGCCCGTAGGGAGAAAGTCAAAGGTGAATGTGCCACGTGTCCTAGTCAAATCAGAGCAGCGGGCCAGTGAAGGAAATTGAGTTTTTGAGCCTTTTTCCTAAAAAAAAGGTTAAAATGTTGAGAAAGGGGTAGTGACCCCATTTCCAATCAAAAGGTGCCATGTGTCTAAGTTGAAATGTCAAAGTGGGGGTGTAGGACAATTTTTTCTAAATTTCCAAATCTCTAAAAAATCTCAAAATGTAAAGGGCTTTCCCCCGTAATCACTCCAATCCCTTCTTTCCATGTGGACGACCCAATTTCAAAGCTATAGGAGCAATTTAAATGGGCTATATTTAAACTATCAAATTGAATGTAACAATTACTTTACAAGATCTAGTTTTTAACTCTCCATACGTGTTTTCTTCAAAACAAAGGAATTTTAAAAGACATCGAGGATTTGTGAAGTTGTAACGGTTTCTTGTGAAGAATATAATGGCTTCCTGAAGCCATTCTAAATGGTTGTTGATTGATTTTTTAAAATACCAGAGTACTCTATACCTAGAAAAAATAAAATGCCATTCTTCTTCTATTTTCTCTTCTTCCTCGAATTTCTTCCCTTCTCAAGATATGTACAAACTCTGCTCAATCTTAAATAACAAAAGAAGGAATTATTGCCTCTTTGATTGAGGAATTGATTGGTACTTTATGGCAAATGAGTTTCATTCGGTCTTGTAGCTTATCCTGCAGATTTGTTTTTCTTCTATTTATAAATGCATGTAAATGAAATTTCTAATTAACGTGTGTGGGAATCTGATATTCTACTCACAACATTAGTTTCTCCTATCTCCATCCTCACTCATTTTCCCCTTCTCTGACAAATTTCTTCTCTAGTGAGAAGTTTCTAGCTTTGCCACAGGGTCATTAGAGTGCCCCTATTGGATCTCTGGTCGAAAGGCCACCATTGAAGTCCAATTTTTCACGCATGCACATATGGAAGTTGCACCGTTCAAGTAGAGGGACTTAGACTCCCATATCGTTGGCTTGAAACTCACCAATTTATCTACAAAACAAATTTTCTCACCAACACATGTCAACAATACCATGGATATCACACACATTTGCAATATCTTAGATATGATTGGTTGGAGTAATTTTATTTTCACTTGTAAAAAATGGAATAATTTTCAAGGATACCATTGGAATAGGATTTTTTGCATTAAGGGAAAGTGTAATGCTTCCTTTAAAATTTAAAAATCCTTGATTTGGTTCTTGTGTATCCATTATAATGGGTATAAGAACCACAGTGTATTGTAAGAACGGCCTACCGAGTGGGGCTGTTAAAAGAGTTCTATTTGGTGGATATGGTGATATCTAAACTTGTATTCCCCATATTCCTCTACCTGTAGATAGTTTTAAGTACTAAAAAACTCCTCTTTTTCTATACCTTGTTTGGATTCTTCTCATAAATTTGAGACACTTGGATTGCTAAAACTAGTGAACTTTAATACTGGGAGTCACCAGATGTGTTTCGGTAGAACCTCCAAAGGATAAAATTTTACCGAGGCACACATCCAATCCTAGTAAGAATGGAAGTATTGACTTGTAAGGGCCCACTAGGAGTTCCAAAACTGTTATCACCCAAAACATCACCCTTTGATTTGCTCACATGTGTAGATGAGAAAATCATTGTTTTTAGGAAATATTGAATTATGTCCAGGTCTGGTCCCATTAAACTAAGATAATTATCTAGACAAGGTTGGTTCCTCTTCATAATGTAATGATAGAACTACCCCAAATGTTAGAAATACACTTATCGAATTCTATTCTATGATTCCAAGGGACCAGGGAGAAGGGAAAATACTTGTAAATGAAGAAATACTACACTAACGAAGGTGATAGCATAAATAAAAGGGTCATTGGGACACTCTCTAATGCATGAAAATGGGAAAAATGGAGATAGAGAGGGTATGTAGAACACTAGAATCTAGAAACACACATTTACAACACCATTTCCATTAAACACAACCATTTAGAGTTTGCAAGAAACTATAAAATGCAATGTAGAGGTTAGATGATGCAATAAAAGACAATAAGGGTTGAAGAATATCCACAAAACTTGATTTTATCGATTCATATGAACACAAATTCCATTACAATGAAAGAAAGACACATTAATTTCTTGTAAAAATACCCAGAATGGAGGTTTAAAGCTTACAACAACCTGTAGAATAATGGAGGAACAACGAGAGGATGTTCAACTCCTTTAAAATGAGCTCTCCATTATAATGTAGAGAAGAGAGAAGAGAGGGAAATCTTGAAATATAGGATTTACCCACCAACAAAAGATATTAAATGGCTGCAAAATATCATGGGGACCCCTGCAAATCCATCCTATCACTGTACCATTGCTTGCTGGAGTTGAAAATGCCCATCCTTCCATTAATGTATCCATTACCTACCTATGCATTTCATTTTTAATATGGGAGAGTTTTCTTGTATTTTCCCCACCAACCCCACCTACTTCTAATAATTTATTATTTATGAGTGTAGAGCTTGAAAAAATGAATCTAACACATATATTTTTGTTAGATTTGGTGGTTGGTGGGATGAGTTATGGAAATTTTTGCTAGGAAGATCCTTTTAACTCATTGTGTGGCTTGACGAGATACACTAGTGTTGACTCATAAATTTCTCAATGGCTTTCCTAAGCCAACACTGTCATTCCTTCAGGTTTCCCCTTACGTCTCCTAGTGGCTCGTTCATCCACCTTACCCACTATCTCAACTGAGCTCACCCACATTCATATTTCCTTACCCTATTTTGACTCACCTGGGCCACTGCTCTTCCCCTCAGCTTTCTTTTTCAATCCCAAACTCACTATGATATTGTTTCCTCTACCCCATTGTATTGCTCTAACACACCTTAAATCAACGAGAAAATTTTCATGACCCCTCGCAACCAACTCCTTATGCCTCCTAGGCATCGTGCCTTTTGTTACAGAGAAGTTAGCTTTATGGGGAACTCACGTTCCCTAAGAATACTACCCCCTTCAGGATGGTCCGACCCAAAACCTCTAATGTGGTTGTAAAAAAATCTCTGAACCCCTTATAACTCTCGGTGCTTTATATTGTGGTTTCCTAGCCCATTCAAGAACCTCATCCCCCTGATGCCTCCTTCCAAGTGGGTCACACGGGCATGAAAATGCTGACATTCCCATATTACATTGGATTGTGGTGATTTCGGTCTCATGGTGAACTCACATCCCTGTGGCCTGTGTTTAATTTGGGACTTGGGAGACTGAAACTCCCACATCACCCGCATATAAATAGTGACTTGTTGAATCACCGAGTGAGCTATCTCTTTCGTTGTGGCAGTTAACTCCTCCACAACATGTTGAACACCCTACAGAGTTGGGTGACTGACTCACCCAGTGCACCCCATGAAATCCATGCATATGACAAGTTAACTTGGCCCAGATGACAAGTCACCCGTAGATTTCATCCAGCCAACTCGCCCATGGGTTTTCCAAACTATTCCCTACAGTTGCTCAATTTTTTCAATTTTCTCATATTTACCTCAACTTGCAGGATTTTTAGTGAACTAGGGGAGCTAGGAAAATAGAGTAGGATACTCCAAAGCGTAATTTTTATCCTTTTATCCTTTTTATAAATTTTATCTAATATTGGTTCCTGAGCATGTTCCTTCACTATTTCTTTACTGAACCTCAGTCAACTGTCCAAGTCTAAGTTCTAAAGTTGTCAATTTTTACCAGGAGGTAAAATGGATTAAAAAGTACAAAGAGACAAATTTGATCTACTCTTATTAGAAGTAATCCTTGACGATTCTTCGAATTTTTTTAGTAAAACGAATCCAAGGTGTTTTGTGCATGGATGTTGCAAGAGGCCATGTCAAAGATAGGGTATGAAAGAAATGAGGGAATTAATGGAATTAATGATATCATAGATGAATTCAAGACTATTTATTATAGGTTCCATAATGAATATCTTGATGTGCTTCCAACAAACCATGTCATTGTAAATTTCAAGAACCTGCTTGAAGAGGATAATGAAGTAACCAAATATTTTAGCCTATAATCCACCAACAAGCTAGTGATGTATCAAAACTTCTTGAGCCAACCATGAAAGGCCATAAATCGATCCAAGAAGTTTCCTGGAAAGTTGAACCAAACATCCAAATCTTTCAAGGTCCTTAATTGTCACGTGTGTGAACCAGATGATAAATATGTACAAGAGATCATCAAATTATTTCTTGATTATCGGTAAAAATAGGCTAGATAATAAATGTAGGAAACTGACAAAAATTAGAAAAAGGGTGGCACTAGTCGTAGCTAAATTTTTTTCCACTTTCATTTTTGCACATTCTTTAGCTATAATCCACCATTTGAGTTGGAGGTTTGACCTAGTCAAATTTGCACAACTACTTGGCTATTGCTTAGGAAGACTATTTCATCAATATAAATTCCTCCTATTTTTAGTATGGAACAATTAAGATGAGTGGCTATAATTTCTCAACCTTCTTAATCTATAAAGAGGAGGATGTATTATGTAGTAATAGAATTTTGATCATTTGTATAAGGACACTATCTTATTCTAAGATCTTGTATATAGGCTTAAGCCTCAATATTATAAAAAGAAATGATATTTAACCTTCTTTTACTTTGGTGTGTTTTGTATTTTGGTGGTTCATTTTATATTCGTGAATATTTCTTTCCTCGTATTTATTTATCCATTATACCTTCACATTAGGTTATCTATTATTTATCAAATTTCAAGTTTTGATTAATAAGACTTATTTTTTTAAGTTGTGGAATCTCTTCTACTATTGTTAATTTTTATCTTCATTAAAGGTATTTTGTTAAGGAAAAAGTTATAAAGTTGTGCAAGTGATTATCATCATGCTAACTATTTTTTGCTTGTAAAAGCCAATATTTTATTCCTTAACCTAATTATACATCACCATTTATAATTATTCTTATGTTTCTCTTTCCCTTTTTCTCTAAAAAAATAGATAGTTTAGTTTTTTTCAGTATCATAGGTTTTGTAGCTTGTTGTTCAATTAGATGCACGTAGTTTAGAAGGAATTCTCCCTTCTCTAGAGGTTCATCCCAAGGATCCAAGGTACCAAACCTTAGGGATGTTACCATGTTACACTGGATGATCTAATGATTCATTGGGTGTGCAATCCAAGTGACAAATTTTGTTGGCATGCCCGGTGGGAGAAGATCTAAGAGTTGGTACTTCTCTTAGTAGTTGCATTAATCAAAGGTACCTAAAGAATCCATATCTTTACATTTCCAAATCCAGTATATGAACTTATGAAAAATATTCAAACAATATCCTCTTCATGGAAAGAAAACCAATGGATTACTAAACTCTCTTTATCCCCTCCATGGAGAAGAAAAGGAGAGGCTTCATCATCTTCTTGCAGAGTGCATTCAATGACTCCATTTGAAATATTCCCTATGCCAAGGAATGAACAACCACTTGTCAAATGGCCATAAGAAACCATGTCTCTCCCACCTTCAATGGTGTCATCCCTTTGTTTCTCACTCAACATGATGTGATACCTATAGTAACTCTTAAAATTTTACCATTCACCACTGGTGAAACCAACACCACCCCCATAGAGTAAATTCAATATGTTAATAACATGTGTTCAATTCATAATATCATGGAAGCTAACCTCATAATTAGGATTCTCACTACTTTTATGAAGGAACAGGCACTTCAATGTTTATGTGGTGTGGAACCCAACACTATACACAACTGGGATGAGTTAGGAGAATAAATGTGTAAAGAATTTGAAGATAAGAGCGAGCATTTGTCTCTCATGGAGAAGTTGACAACTATCAAAAGATCTCCCTAGGAGTTCATGGGAGATTTCAATTTCTTTTTCTAAAAGACATGGAATAGGATTACATCAATGATCAAGCCTTCCTTGAATAACCCATTATTTTATTATTTGCGGGTGTTGAATAGTGATGTTACAGTTATGATCCAAGAAATGGGTGGAAGAACTCTCTCGCACTCTTATGAAATTATTATACAAGCTGAGAATTATTTGATCCAGGTTGGAAAGATAGCTCTAAACCCACAAATTCCTTTGTTTCCTATTTTTTCCACTAATCACCCATTCAGTTCCCATACCTTTAGTGTCCAATGAAGCATATAAACTAGTAACTCCTCTATAAAATGATCTCTATGAAGTTAAATACATTCTTTAGAGTTTTGGAAATGAGTCAGTTTCCCTCAAAAGAGATAAGCCTCAATAGAACTATCCCTATAAACCTCAAAATCAACAATATCAACCCAATAAGCATCCTTTCTAGAATAATGACCAGATTCAAAATTAGATCCCTAATATCAAACCCTTGAATGCAAAAACCCCCTTTCCGCTAGCTCTTCTAGATTCATTGTTCAAGTGAAAAACAATCTTGTTCAAGACTATGGATGGTTTTACTCATGATATCAACCGAGTAATCAGAATATGAGTTCCAATGATGTGCTTAGCCTAGCAATCATTTTTTAGAGTATATCCACACTCATGGAGCAACAAGTGAAAAAATATTTGTAGGAAGATACAAGTCAACCACAAGAATAAGGGTAATCAACCTTTTTGAATTGGAAATATGAGGATTTTTGTGGAATTAATATAGAATTCATATTAGTAGCATCTAATACCTGATCAAAGAATATTTAAATAGAAGGGGAACCTCCTATGGTTGATCGAGAATCTACTTCTCAACCTCATCCATAAGTAGCAATGAGAAAATATACAACAAGTAAATCATCTGGAGCCCATGTTAGTCAATTTGTGAGAAAATACAATCAAACCAACACCACAATGCCAAATTTCAAACTTCCTAAGGAGGATGAAACAACACTGAAAGCTCCTTCAGGAGCGGGAGGTATTCCTTTGAGAATAGTTAATCAAATGAAAAAGACTAACCCCAACGTCACTATCTGGAAGGTGCTTTCGATTCCTTTACAAAGGAATTTTTTGCAAGAATCTTTAAAAATATTTAGTTCATCAAGTGAAGTAGAAAAGTGAGGGTCATCTACTTCTACTAGTTTATATAAACCTTAAGGGAGAAACCCTATTAAATATTGTAAACCACCACCCTTATACATCTCATTGATTATTAGTAAACATCTAGTGCACAATTACATGATCGACTCCGGTCCCAGTAGATCATGATGCCTAAAGACATTGTTTATGTAGTAGGTATTAAATGTGTGGAGCTGATTAAGGAGAATAAATAGAAATTGAATATCTCTTACCCATTCTTATTTAATCAAAAGGACGTACAATATTTATAGGGATTTGTACAAACAATACTCCTCGGAATGGATGGAGTTGTTACTAACAATAAGAGAGAATAATGGAATAAATAATAACAACTAGCTTAATAACTAAATACTACGTAGACTATGCTAACATTCCCCCCTTATTACATTATTCTTGCAAATATGACCCCTGAAAAGTTCAAATTTCACTTTTCAAGATATTTTATGAGAATATAGACAATGTGTGCTTCTGTAGGACACTACTAGAGTTGAATGTGATTGTTCAAAGATGTTCTCTTGAATGAAATGAAAAATCAATCTCAATATTCTTTGTTTGTTCATGAAAAAATTGGATTCTACATGAGCTTCAACACACTCTAATTGTCCTTATAGAGAACATGTGATTGTTTTTTAGGAATGCCCATATCATCCAAAATGTGATGTAACCATATCGCTTCACACAAAAATCCTTGTGCGGTGCAATATTTTGCCTCTATGGATGAGATAGAAACAAAATTCCGCTTCTTGCTTATCCACAAGATAGGTCTAGATCCGAGATGAAAAGTGTATCTTGTGATTGACTTCTAGTCATCAACAGATACGGCGTGGTCTGAGTCGACGTATCCCTGTAAGAATAATTGATCATTCTTCTTATATTCTAGACCATAATCAGTTGTTCCTCATACATATCTCAATCCATGATTTTCTATAGTTGAGTGACATTTCTTTCGGTCTTGCATGAATCTGGAAAGATAGGTGACAGTATAGCATAAATCTGGTCTGGTATATGTCAAATAAATGAGACCTCCAAAAAATATCCTATATAGAGTAAGATCTACTTGAGGTGATGAAATATTGAAAGTTGCAAGCCTTTTTTCATGGGAGTGGATATAGGTTTATAGTTGGACATATTATACTTTTCTAGGAGTGTCTTGGCATACTTTATCTGGGAGAAAAAAATGTGATGCTCCTTTTTCCATATCTCCAAGAAAAGAAAATAATGTCATAGCCACAAATTTGTCATGTCAAAGGTTCTTTTGAGATAATTATTCAAAATATCAACATGATTTTATGAACTTCTAGTGATCAGAAGATCATCTACATACACAAAAAGAATGACTATTTCTTTTCCTACCTTATTTATATACAAATTTTTATCTGAGGGGCTACAAGTGAACCCATGATATGAAAGGTGATCATCGATCTTGATATACCATGCCTTTTGAGTTTGTTTCAATCCATACATTGATTTGATGAGAAAACATACCTTCTTAGGATGCTCTTCATCAACAAATACTTTAGGTTGGGTCATGTACACTTCTTCTTTCAGATCACCATTTAAGAAATCACTCTTAATGCCCATCTGTTGAAGTCTCCATCCTTTCTGTGCTACTAGTGCGCAAACAACCATGTTAGTATGGATCTTCACAGTGGCTGTAAATGTTTATTCATATTCAATGCCCTCTTTTTTAGTATATCCTTTTTCTAAAATTAGTGGTTTATGTGTGTCAATGGATCCCTCTACCTTATATTTTATCTTGAAAACCCATTTGTAGCGTATGGGTTTCTTTCCTGTAGGCAGATCGACAAGCTCCCGTGTTTGATTTTGCATGAGTGAATCAAATTTTACATCCATGGATTATTTCCACTGAGTTTGACTGAGTGCTTCATGAACATTATCAGGCTCGAAGTTTTTAATCAATGAACTCGTGAGTGCAAAATTTACTTCATTTCTTGTTTGACTTCTCATTTTTACTCTGGATGAAGTCTCTAGAAGTTGTTGCAAATGAGAGTATTTTATGGTGCTTTGTACCCACTTTGGAAAATAACTTGGATGATTTTGAGAAGAATTATGTTGTTGCCATGTGCATTGAGGTGGAGTCACATTCTTTAGTTGTCTAAGGTCAACAAATATCTCTCCTTGCAACATTTTTTCTTTGTGTAGTCTCCTCTAGCTGATCATCTGATTCAAATACTATTCATTGAGAGGTGGTTGATAATGGCTCTTCTGTTGTCACTACTAAGTCAAAGGATGACTCATTACAAACCATGTCCTATCTCTCATATATTTTATTTGTCTCATGATCCATGAGATGGTATGTCTTTGAGGTAGTGATATAGCCAAGTAGGATGCATAGGAGTATCTTTGGCTCAACCTTCTTTCTCTTCTGATCTGGGACATGCATGTATGATGTGAAACCAAATACTCGTAAATGAGAAATTGATGGCTTTCTACCACTATATACCTCTTCTAGAATTTTATTTTGTAGAATCTTTTTCGGTGTGCTATTGAGAAGATATACATCTATCTATACTACTTCTTCCCAATAGTGTTCCTCTAACTTTGTTGTTGATATTATGCAGTGATCCATATCCATCACTGTTCGAATGTGATGCTCAAAAATTCCATTCTACTGGGACGTGTAGGGAGTAGTAAAATTCTACTTAATGCCTTATTGGTTTAGGAAGGCCATGAAATTATTTGATGTGAATTCCCCCCCTCAATTTGAGTGAATTAGAAGTAGTTGTCTGGTCTCTTTCACAACATGATGATAGAATTTATGGAAATGTTGAAGAGCGTCAGTTTTCTTCTTTAGGAAAAACACCCACATATTATACGACTGGTCATCCATGACCAGTTGGAAGTACTTGTATCCTGAAAATGAAGTAGGAAGGAGGTCATTTAGATTAGTATGAACTACCTCCAGATGCTTCTTGGCATAGAAGGTGATTTCCTGAAACAGATCCTTGTGTTGTTTTCCTGCAAGATAGCCAGGGAAAATAGGCAAGGAATTGGACAATATTGGTAGTCCATTGACCATTGCTTTTGAACTCATCTGATGCAATGAACTAGCCAACAAGTGTCCATATATAAAATGTCAGAGTGTAGTAGATTCAACTATTGATGTAATTAAAGCTATTGCAGAAGATGAAATAGTATCTAAACTAAATAACTTATCTTTTAGAAAATCTCTAGAAATAATCTTATCTTATTGTGAGATAGAGAATGATTTAATGCCATTTTGGACAAGAAATTATACCTTTAGGTGATGATTCAAGAGCTAAGTCACTGACAAGAGGTTTCTAGTCAATCCTGGAAAATATAGTACCTTTGTAAGTGTACATTTTCGTGGTCCCAGAGGAATGGTGACTTGGTCTATTCCTTCTACAATGTACTCTTTTTCATTAGCTATGTGAACTCTATCTCTATTTGGTTGTTTGTTTAGTGAATAAAACAACTTCTTGTCACCTAACATATGCTTAATGGCACCCAAGTCTATCAACCAGAGTTTCTTCATGGGTTACAATGTCTGAGAGAATAGTATAAGGTTCTTACAATAATTAGCTCCTTCTGAAAATTCCTCATCAGATTCATCATCATGTTGGGTGGTGAGGTGTCCCTTCTACTTTCTTTGGTGGGGATGACATTTGGATTTTTTAAAATCATCACTCCTGGATGTTTTGTTTGGATTCAAGACCCTTGTTTCAAACCATTTTACCAATAGTGATTAGTTCTATAAGTGTTAGTTCTGCAAATGTGACACCACCTCTTTGAATTTTGATCTTTCTATTATTGATTTGGTTTTAGTTGAGTTGGCCTCTCTGGGTGACCCTTCTGATTCTTCTAGCCATGATATGGATTTGAGAATAGGGATTTATCTTGATTCTCCTCTTAGGCTAAATTAATGTCCTCTTCCTGCTACAGAAAGTTCACGAGTTCTTCAAATGCCATTTTTTTAGATACATACAGTGTCATAATGAATACTCAAAATTGAGAAGGGAGTGTTCTCAAGGTGATCGGCATGATAATTTTATTTTCCACCATTTCACTGAGTGCTAATAACTCTAATCATAGCTCAACCAAGTGACGTAAGAAATCCTCAACTTTCTCATCTAACCCCATAGAAAGGGTGTGCAACTTTGACTGAAGATGGTTGATCTTAGACTAATTTCTGGATTCATAAATAGTTTTTGACTTATCCTAGGCCTCCTTTGGTTTCAATGCATTCTGAACATGTGGTTACACATCATCACTGATACTCAGCATTATTAGCATCAAGGATTTGGCACTAGCCATCTCACTAGCGTAGACATTGTAATAAATTTATTTATTTATTGATTCCAAGAGATATTAGAACTTTACTCACTAATGAGGAGTACTAGCTCGTAGATTCTCATGATACTCATGTGCTGAGAGACAATGATTTTTCTTGGGGTGTTTGTCTTCCTCTTCATAATTGAAATCATACAAAACTTCTATTTCTTCTCGAACTCTCTGTACTTGACAGTTGATGTTGAAATGGAAATGCTCCAAGAGTCCTTGGTGAACCAGTTCGTCAAATACAAGGTTGTCGGTATTGCATGGTAAGTAGAAATTGGAGCTTTCATGAGCTTCTGGATGATGCTTTGTGGCTTTTGATTTAATGTTTCAGCTTTCAATAATCTCGATCATTTCATTCACACTTTTTATTTGGCGTGGCTTTGAGAGACTCCATGTAGCAACAAATAACAGGCTTAATTTTCCACACAGGAAATAGAGTCTCAACCCACACAGGTCTAAATACTTAGTAGCCAAACCTATTATCCACAAAATTATTTGGAGGGAATGCAAGAAGAATTCTACAAGCAGGGTATTGCTAAGACTGATTTGAATCCCACATTCTATCTTTGAGACTTCTTCAGAAAATAATGGCTCTAAAGTTTTTTATAATTTATCCAAAAATATATATTTTCCTACGCAAATGACCTTGGCTGCAATTTATTTTTTTTCTCCTATTGTTTGTGAGCTATGGAGAACTGAGCTCTTATGCAAACTCAAGAATTCATACGTTGGGTTGTGCAGTTGAGAGTGCGTGCTTGTATCTATTTTCCATAAAACACTAAGGTTACTGATCACCATGTCTCAGGTAGCTGGGATGTTTCTATATACATTTTTTAAAATAGAAAATATACTTACCTTTCACTTTCATGTAGGTTTCACAGCATGCATCCATGCAGAAAAAAAAATTCATGCAGGTTGAATCAAGGATTGAAAGGTTGATTTCTCAAGAAATATGTGTAACCTGGTAAATCTCCATGTCCAACTCTTCCTCCACCACGCAGATGTCTAATAAACACAAATCCAATGCATATGTACCTCCATGTGTGCTATTTGCAGGTTGTTGGAGGTTTGCAGAGGAGTTTATATTGTAGTAGAAAAAATATTCAATCTCCCTCCACATTTTATTTGCAGAAGAAAAAACAAATAATTAAATCCCCAATTTCACGTTGGCTATTGTAGTTTAGTTTAACTACATATTTCATGCCCAGGGCAGTAGTCTCCACATGTGGGCTCTTTGTAGGTCACTGACATCATATAAAAGGCTTCACACAAGTTCAACAATAAAAATATTTCCATGGTGAGAATGATCTTCTCTCCATGCAACAGGTTCGACATGATGTCACTCTTCCAATAACAAAAATCCAAGTAGATTTATTTGTTATAGATAAAATGTCTCTCTGTCAAACACACCAGTCAAAGTTTATGATTTCTCTGATACCAGATTGTGAGGAGAATATTGAGGAGAATAAACAGAGATTGAATATCTCCTACTTAGTCTTATTTAATCAAAAGCACGTATAATATTTATAGGATTGTGTACAAACAGTACTCCCTAGAATGGATGGATTTACTCACCATAATAGATGGAGTTGTTACCAACAATAAGAGAAAATAATGGAATAAATAATAACAACTAGCCTAATAATAAAATACTACGTTGACTATGCTAACATTGAATACACACTAGTAACCAAGGGAGTTTTCCAATTAGATGGAACTATTTTTTAGACCATTAGGATGATTAGGGATTTGAATCTTACCATTCATGTATTCCCAAGTTTATCAATCACTCAAGGCATATCTCTTATCTATCTTCCTCCCTTCTTCGTTGTATGCCTTTCTATAGATTTCACTTCTAAGATGGGCGATTATCTATCTAGTGACTGGTCACATATGCTCCTCAGAAGCAAATATGGAACTAAGGTAGCTATAAGGGTTGAGCCAAATTGTAAATATTGCATAAAATATTATAGTCCTAGTGCTATAGACATAAATTTTACCATGCATGACAAAAATAATACATTTAAGATAATGAAGCCATCACTCTTGTTTGATAAATTCTAGATGTTTTGATTGATGATTGGGGTGATGAACTTAAATTTTATCTATATGCCTAAGAATTGGAACAAACAGGGATTAGGGACTTACTACATCCATGAGGAAGGAGCTATTTTATGAAATCTTCTCAAATCCCAAGATGGTCTTGAAGGATTATGGAAAACCTTCTTTGATGGGTCAAGAAGAAAAACAAATGTTGGTGTCATTGTTATGGTTATTTACCCAAAAGCTAAGAAACAAGTCTTGGCTTTCTAAATTTAGTTCGGTTGTACTAATAATTTAGTTGAATACGAAGCACTAGTGCAGGGAATCTAACTAGCTCAAAAGAGAGGTATCAAGGCATTGGTTGTTTTTAGAGATAGTGAGCTAGTTGTATATCAAGATAGATCCCAAATTGCAACAAAGAATACTATGTTGAGATCCTACAAGAATAGGGTATGGGACTTAATCGAGGACTTTGAATACTTTTTCATTCATGTAGTCCCTAGGAATGAAAACCAAGATGCAGATACCCTTGCAACAAAGGGATCATAGTATGATATCCCTGTTGATGTCATAAATGAGGGAAAATAATTCCTTGATCTAGTTGTAATACCAGAAGTATCAGTATCAGATAATGCTAGTAATTGGAAAGTCTTTGATAATGAATAACAAATCATTATCTTTCTTCAAGAAGAGGCCAATTTTTCATCGAAAAACTAGTCCAAGTTGCATGACGATTATAATTACAAAATTATTTAATTAAATGGAAATAAGTTGCTAAAGCATCTACTAACACATGAATCTATCTTCAATTCATATCATCAATTTAAAAGGGAAAAAATAACATGATTATCAAAGAAGATTATTTTGAACAGGTACAGGTTGGAGAGGATAGAAATTTGAAGATTGCAAATATATGCATGCTAGTTGAAAGATAGGATTTTGTCATCCTTTTACAAGAATAC
The DNA here is from genome assembly GCA_019776745.2 of Taxus chinensis. Taxonomy (NCBI): domain Eukaryota; kingdom Viridiplantae; phylum Streptophyta; class Pinopsida; order Cupressales; family Taxaceae; genus Taxus; species Taxus chinensis. The sequence goes on from CM034150.1 coordinate 291,796,850, forward strand.
AATGATATTTTTTCTTAGAGATATGAAGATATCAAGGGATTAGATCAATGGATATCCCAAAAAATCATTGAATTTGACTTGAATGTCAAACAAGTCAGGGAAAAGAAAAGACTAGTCTATTCTAAAATTAAACCACTGATGAGGAAGGATCTTTCCAAACTCATCGAGGTGAGTATTATTTTGCCAATCAAGTACTCCTAGATTTCCAAGCTAGTTTCAGTTAGCAAAAATAAATGGGAAATTAGACTGTACATGGACTTCAAGGACCTCAATCAAGATTCCCTTAAGGATCACTACCCTCTCCAATATATAGAAAATATTCTCCAAAGAGTGATGGGAGTAGAATTTTTTTCATTGATTGATGATTATTCGGTTTATAATAAGATACTGGTCAATGAATCATATCAAGTCAAAATAGATTTCACCACCAAGTGGGGCTCATTTTCCTATAATAAGATGTCATTTGGATTGTCCAATGATGGTGCCACATTCAAACGAGTTATGTACATGGCCTTCAAAGGGAGTATAAATGATATTATCCTTGTTTATCTAGATGATATAACTATTTATTCAAAAAAGTCACAAGACCATATGGATCATCTAAATAAATTATTTGAAAGATGCAAGGAATTTGGGGTTTCCTTGAACTTTAAAAAAATATTTTTGTTGTCCATGGAGGTAAATTGTTAGGAAATATCATTTAGGCAGAAAGACTTTCAATTTACCAGGAAAGAATACATGTTATCTTGGCACTTTATCTTCCAATACATAAAAAGGTTCTCCAAAACATTTTGTAAGGAGGTTTATACCTCAATTTTCCACTTTAGTCACACCAATAAAATATATGCTAAAAAATCACATACCATTTAGCTGGAATGAAGAAGATAGGAGTATCTTTGAGGACATTAGAAAAATCTTTTTCCCCGGCCCCCACATTGGTAAATAATTATCATGAAAAATATTTCATAATTTATTCCTTTGTGGGATTGGAAAGTATATCTAGGATTCTCACTCAGTAGAATAAAAAATGGATAGAACATTTGATTTCTTTCTTCAACCAATCCCTTAAGGACTAAGAGCTCAATGTAACATCCTCATTTTAAGACTTAAATACAAGGGAATTATTTTTCCACTTTATGCTTCATTGATTTAAATATAGATATATTTAAATCCAACAAAAATATTAAGTTACTATCTCAGATCTTAATGTTTCATTTAGATAATTTAACATAATTTAGAGCCAACATTATCTTAGGCAATCCATCCTATAATAGTAAACCTTATATAGCTATATGAGTCAGATTAAAACCGATCCCTCATATTAAATTCATTTAAATATGTATACTAAGTATTCCATTGTCCCCTTAATCATTCAAGGTAATTCAAGATTTTATTCTCTAAAGTTTATATTTCGGCATTTGTTACCAATTACCCATTTGATATCCTAAATCTTTAAGTCTAACTGAAATCACAACGGCGTAATCAGAAACTTGTGTTACTTTGGAAAAAAATTTGATTCATGTATGCCATGCTCAATTCCATGATGGTATAATCATAATTTGGAATTTATCATTCAACCTGTTGGTGCTCAATTTGATCTTGCCCCATTTGTCCTATAAATTCTTCAATTTGTGGGATCTGACGTCTTTTTTATCTCCCCATATTAATGCATGAAAACTTTGTCCTCCATTTGGTTGCCATGATCAATCCCTTCCTTTGGTCGAGGGTCACTTTAAGTCATGAAATTTTTTTTCTATTCCTTTGTCCATATGGAAGAATTTGTAACTTGGGTGAAAACTTGGGTTTTTTCCCTTCCTTCTATTTTCCACAGTCACGTTTTTTTTCCCTGTTAATGTTTGTCCCAAATATCTATTGAAACGTGGTCTTCTCTAATTGGATGTGGCTCGGTGGATCATATTTGGGTTTTATATCATTTCTAGAATATATTTCCTTAAAGAAATATTCATTTCCGAGCACAAATGGTGATTTTCTTACATTTTACGGTTTGGTGTTTTTCCTCGTCAAATTTACATCTCAGCATCCGTGGAAATGTGGCCCTTTGTAGTTGGATGCAGCTTGGATGGGAACTTTGAAAAATCTAAGGCCCTCTTCAACTCAAAACTTTTCCATGTGAAGGGATGAAGTTCATCTGAAAATTCACCTTTTGGTTTAAACTTGGACTTACACCGGGGAGACACATGGAGGTTTCTGCTACCTTGCCCAAACCTAGACATTTTTTTTCATACGAATGGTGCAACTTTGGCAAACCATGGACACATGGAATGTTGGTGCTCACTTGAGGAACTACCTTAGGGTCCTACCTTAACATTTCTACCAAGGGGACATGCGGAGGGACCACGCCAGTTTTGGGACCAACCCCTAAATTTTATTTTGAAAAAGTGCCAGGAGGACACTTGGAGGCCTTGGACTTTTCAATGGCCAAGGAAAAATGTCTCTGACCCTAGACACATGGTGCCTTTCACTGATCCTTCTACTTTCTTTTAAAAACTCTGTTGGAATGAGACACGTGCAGGGACCATGCCTATTTTGGGTCTCCGCTTTTGAGGACAATACCAAATGTGCACTAAGGCAACACGTGGAGGCTTCCGCTGGCTCCTTTTTTACTAAGACTATTTCAAAGGCCAAAAGGTGTTTTTCTTGGGCCCAAGGCACGTGGAAGGCCCGCACTTGTTTGGAAACTTTCCACTATACCTCACCTTTGCAATTGCACTAAGAAAACATGTGGACGACTATAATCTAGAGTTCAAAAGGGGTAGAATCAACGGTTGCTATGCATTTTACCTAATTTTCCACCATTTTTGCTCCAAGACTGTTGGAGATGTGAATACACACTAGTTTTCATCATTTTTGATGAAATTCCTTGTCTTTTTTGTCTACAAAGTGTCATTGAATGGATTTAGAACTTAATTTGTGAGTCCAAGAATTGTTAAGGTTGATATTTTGAAATTGGAATTGCTTGGGCACTTGTAAAAACATGAATTACCAGAGAAGATGGATGCGGGGAAAAGTTAAAGAGGAAAGAGAGGGAAAATGATGAAATGATGGAGGTTACAGGCATAAAATATTAAAAAGGTGTAGCCTCGTGGGTGAAATGGATTACCTGTCAGATCCAGATGTACAAAGCCTCTAGAAATTGATTAAAATGGGGATTTCTTACATGACAGAATTAGAATGATTAGAAGGACTTCAAAAAATTTATGGCATGGCATCCTAGTCATTAGTTGAGGGTCTGAGAAATGTGATCAGTTCATAATTGGTCCACCTGGTAGCTTTCGGATGTGAATTTGTTAAACATCGCTGTGTGAGGAAAATTGGTGATAAGAAAAGGTCCCTCAAATATTCTTCCTTTTGGGGGAAAAATTTGGGATGAGTGAGCGATTGAAATGTATAAATGCAATGAGAATACTCTTGCAAAAGGCGGGGGATTGAATTCTTAAGAGAAAATTTGAGAGATCCCATCTTCTTGAGAGACCAATCTGAGAAACCTGTTAATTTCCTGTGTTTTATATTTCAATCATGTGAAGTTAGTTGCAAGTGTAAAACCATTGACAAGCTCTGAGACTGTTCAAAGAAACTTTCCCCTGCTAATGAATCTAATCAATTTTGAGTTAATTTGTGTCAATCTTGGAACAATTTGTGTCTGCTACGTTTAATAAAGTATGTAAGTAGTTGTTCTTATTCCTAATTAAATCTTGTGTTAAAGTCCCTCTGAATCACATAGGATCTCATCCCTATGACAATTTAGTGGCATTTGTAATTTCATTTCAGGAAGAGCCTTCATCCTGTGATGAGATAAATAATTTAAAATCACTTCACTTTCATTTGTTGATAAATATTGTCTGTAAGCCTTCAAGTGTATCTTAGGAATGAGGAACTAGGGGTATTTGATGTTTTATTGAGTCTTTAGCTCGAGCCTTTGTTAAATTCTTGGAGATTGTGTGAAATCTTTCAAATATGGGACTCCATTGATGCACACCTTCTGTTTGAAGGAATATTTTAGCTATTCTGAAGCTTATTGTCATTTAGGCTTTCCAGTTGATGTGAAGTCTCTCAAAGATCTGGTATAATCAATTTTATCCTGCTTAATCTCCCACCAAAATTATTCAAAAACAAATGAATCCATCAAGAACTACCCCTATTTTCCCTATGTCTCCACATATGTATAAATTCTACTACCAAAATATGCATAAGTAATCAGGATTCCATAATGTCTTTAGTAACCTTAGCCCTGTCTAGGAAATATCACCATTCTTTAGAAGTGATAACTCATGAGAGTTAAATTGTGGTGCATTGATCATATTTTCTCAGGGTCCCCTTTCAGATTTTTTGAAAGAAGGATATATTTGTTCTCCTTCACTGATAGAGGTTACAAAATGGGTCCTCTCACCCTAGTTGAAAGGAACAGCCTAAAGTAGTGAGGAAAGATCAAATCCTTAATGAAGGTGTTATCTGTTTCTCTGATACCCGAGTTACAAAGAGTCAGAAAAATCCTCTCCCTGGCTATAAAACGACAAAATATAAGATATTTATTTCTCTCAGTGTCTTGCTAAATCCGTGATGCTTCTCAGTTTCCAAGGGAGAATCAATTTCGATACCAACACCAGAATGGTGATGTTTCCAGGGATGATTTTTTTTATTTGTTGCCAGTTCATATCCAATTGGCCCATCAATAAAACTAGAATGGCATCATTTCCAGGGATGATTTTTTGATTTGTTTCCAGTTCATATCCATTTTACCCATCAACAACACCAGAATGGTGTCATTGTCGGGGATTATTTGAGCACCGAGATTTATTTGTGTGGAAAAAACACAAGAATGACACAATTTCTGGGGACTATTTGAACAAAGGTGTAAACATACCAACCCTAGTAATGTTTCTTACATGATCTAAGTGCAAATAAATTGTTGAAACATCATTATCTGTTCAAATCTATAAGCATTGTTCAAATTTGTAAGTTCTGAGTGCAATATTTCCAGCTTATACAGTTATTACATTAAATTTTGTATCATCATAAAACAAATTTGGGTAGAAGAAGAGCAGGTCTTTTAATATTTACATGAATCTAGAATTGATAGACATTTGATAGGTATTTCATAGTGTATTTGCACAAACTAAGGTGAAAATCCTTAGTGGCAACTCCATGCTATTTAAATTCTTAATAAATACTAGTGTCTTAACATATATCAAGTAAGATTTATCATTAATCTCTGAAAATATAGAAGGAAGAAGAATTTGGAAGGTTTTTGGAGATCAAACATCAAGAAAAGAGATCTCCATTAGTGAAATCGATCAGCCTGTGATTGAAGATTGCAATACTTCCTCAAGTTCTTCTGAATTAGGTAGTCTCTTTGTAAATCCAAATTCTCCAAATGGAGAGGGTCCTTCTTTTGTAATTGAAATATTTTCATCTCATTTTGTCCCTATATTCTCCAAATCTGATATGATCTTCCAAGAAACAGAGTTTTTAGAGAACATCCATTCTAAGAATTATATTTATGTGCTCCATAGACCCCTCACTCCTCATCATTTTATTTCTCATGTAAGATCACCTCCCCAAAACAATATGGCCTAACCCCCATCTCGACCTCTATTTATTGTGAACACTTTTGGTCCTATAGATTTCAAAGGTTTGGCTGGATATCCAAATGTTGTGCCCCAAGATGTTAGAAATAGATTTCTTAAATTTCAAGGAAATAATGCCATTATTGGGGATCAACACTTAAATATTTTTATCAATATGATGGAGGACATTGAAATATAATTTGAGTATGTGTACATTAAATAATTTATCCATACTCTAGAAGGAGATGCAAGGGACTGGTATAAATCTTTCCCAGATAATTCCATTGATTCTTGGATAGAAATGAAGAATGCTTTTAGATTGCAGTATGGAGATAAAACACACCCTAGGTTTCTTTTATCATAATTTGAAAATATAAAAAAGAATCCTAATGAGTCTGTTCATGACTTCAATACAAGGTTCAATAAGACCCTAAATAGGTTGCATGTGATACTAAGGCCAAGTGATGTTTCTTGTTTGATAAAATACTCTGATGCTTTTGATAAGAAAGATTACTCTTATTTAAGAGACAAGAACCCAACAACTTTGAGGTAGGCCTTTACCATGGCTCTACAAATTGAGAACAACATTAAAACAGTTGGGAAACCTCCTAAGAGGGAGGGTGTTAAAATGATTAACCCAGAGAATCCTCAATCAAGTAAGGCTATGGATCCTAAGGAAGTTGTAAAGACTTTGGGCGGAGCTTTCAAAGAAATCTCTTACAAGATAGTCAGGGTAGAGAAAGGAATTAGAGAAGGTTATCAAGGTCATCATAGGAAAAAAGGACAAGATAGATTTGCAATCATCCTAGAACTGATCAGAAATCTGATGACAGAGGTAAAGGACCCATAGGAGCTAAAAAACCCAAAGCTAGGGAAAATAGAGTGGTGTCTGATCCTCTAAATGCCAGAGTTGTATTTATTAAAGAGACAAATGAAATTTATTGGTGTGAAAAATGTTTCTCACCCCACCCTCCATGTGAATTAGATCAACAAGTTGAAGAAGTTGATGATGTTGATAACATTGATGATGATTCATGCATGGTGGACTTCTCTATAAGCTCACAGCAAGGAGTAACTTCAACTAAAGTAATAAGTGCAAGAACTGCTGCAAGTTTTTGGGATTGCATTCAATGGGCACCTCTTCTTCCTCCCTCTCATACTTTAGAAATAGATATGGTACAAGCTTTTGAACTTCCTAATAATAATTTTGAGTACCTAAGAGCTCTAATGATTAAGAAGTATGATGGAGGAATCCCATCAGAAGAGGATAGAAATTTGTTAACGAATTTTGTTGTTTCCCAAGAAAAAGAGTATAACACAAGAAGTAAAGTTGTCAAAGGGGTAGGGCCTCAAGCCAGACCAAAAACCCTAGTTCTCACTAATATCCCAAAATAAACTCCAAAGAAAGATGCATCTGGCAAAGGCCTTGTTGTCTCATGTAGAACTGGTGTTCCCACCCATGCCCAAAATGTGAAAAATCTTGTGCCATCAGATGATTTTGTAAACCTTCCTCCTAACATTGCATTACACAAATATGTTCCTTGTAACATAGCCAAAATTTTGAGTCATATCAATATTTTTGTTCTTATTAATGAATTGATTAGAATATCAGAGCATAGGAACATAGCATTCAAATACTTGGGATATAAAATAGAAAAGGTCACCCAAGGAAGATATGCAAACAATGTTGGGACTCCTCCTACCATTGAAGAGTTGGAAAAATCCCAAGTACTAGAAGAACTAGGTGAACCACCTGAAGTTTACTTGGGAACATCTTTGGTTGAGTCTCAATTAAATGTTTATCCATTTTTTACAATGCTGATTATTAAGGACAGACTGCTGCACAATTGTATGTTTTATTCTGAATCATCATTCAATGTTATACCTCTAGATGTCATGAATGAATTGAAAATTAAAGTGACAAAATCTTATGGAAAGTGTATTGCAATGGATTCTAGAGAGGTGATAGTTGTAGGGTGTGTAAAAGGTTTGGTGGTACAACTTGCAGCTTATCTGAGTAGGAACTTGAAACTTGATGTTGTTATTGTTGATTGCCTTGCCAAATGGGGCATGATGTTATCTAGAAAGTTAGTTGTAAGTGTTCAAATGGATATGTCTTTTGCCACCATTCTAATGCGAGGCAACCTTGAAAATTTGTATCGAGAGAAGAAGATGTTGCACCTCATTGAAGATCCCAATAATGCTTCTTATGAAGTGTTGTATTCTGATGTAGATGTTGATTACTTTGTTGTATTTGCTGATGGAAAAGAGAAAAAGATTGATCAATGTAAATGTCTTGAATAAGTAGGTTTTCCTTGGAACTTATTATTTTATGGAGCTTGTTCCAAGTTTGTAAATGGTGCTGGTATTGTTCTAATTTCTCTAGGCTAGGAATATTTTGTTTTTTCTTTCAAACTCAACTTTGAATGCACTAACAAAATTGTTGAATATGATGCATTGTTATTGGGTTTGAGAATTGCATGGAAATATGGTGTAAATGATATCATTATCAAAGGAGATTCAGAACTAATTGTCAAGCAGATTAGAAAAGTGTATGCTACTAAAAATCATAGAATGAAACAATCCAAGCATGCAGTCTGGTATTTGATTGAAATGTTTGACTCATTTAATATTTTGCACCATGATAGAAAGTTTAATGTTGTTACAAACAAGTTAGCAGTGCTAGGATCTAGATTTGGAAGTTATACAATATCTCCATTTTGTGAGTATGATGTTGAAATACTAAAAAGGCCATCTATCCCCAACAACATTAAAAAATTTCAAGTGTTCAATGATGATGCCCAGGTGAAATGGTTTCTGCAGAACCAAGGTGAGTTTGCTGACCAAAATATAGATTGGGAACCAATGGTGCATGCTGCTGAAGGAAAGGAAACTTTATCAAGTAAAGACATCATCCAGCTGAAGACAAACAAGATTCCCAGAGGTTTGGTGGCACTTGAATCAAAATTTGATAATGTTGATTGCATTATTAACAGAAGTTTTTCAGTTTCAAGAGATGTGGAAGAGAAAGACCTGGGCATAAAGCAAAAACCATTTAAAATATGGTTAGTAAGTAATCTGAGAAAGGAAGAGAAGAAGTCCTATATGTTCAATTGTTCAATAAATATCAAGACTTCCTAGCTTGTTCTTCCTCTGAATTGAAGGCATACACAGAAGATTTGTTCCAACATGAAATTCCTCTTGAATCTAATGCCAATCCTTTCAGGAAAAAATAGAGGCTGATCAATCCACTCCTTTTTCTGAATATGCAAGAAGAATTGAAGAATTTTAGGGATGGAGGGATCATTCAGGGCACAAGGTACTCATCGTGGGTTGTAAATTTAGTACCTGTCAGAAAAAAGAATGGTGATATAAGGTTATGCATAGACTTTAGGAACTTGAATAAAGCATCATTGAAAGATAATTAACCTCTACCAAATATGGAGAATATGCTACAATTGGTAACTGGTTCTGAATTGTTATCCACTTTGGATGGTTTATATGGCTATAATCAAGTTGTTGTGAAGGAGATAGAAAGAATAAAGACTACCTTTACCACTCCTTAGGGAACTTATGTCTATGTCAGGATGCCTTTTAGCTTAATGAACGCTGGAGTAACTTTCCAAATAGAAATGGATGTATTGTTTGCTAGTTATATTAATGATTTGATTGTTGTTTATTGAGATGATGTAACTTTGTTTTCTAGAAAAATAAATGATCACTTGAAACATTTGGAGAGAATGATGTTAAGGTGTAGAGAGTATGGAACATTATTAAATCCCAAGAATTGCCATTTTCAAGTGAAAAAGGAAAATCTACTTCATCACATTGTATCAAAGGAAGGGGTCATGATTGATCCCGAGAGAGTGGAAGCCATCAGCAAGGTTCCAATTCCAAGAACTAAGAAGGGAGTTCAATCCTTCTTTGGAAAAATAAACTTTATCTGAATATTTGTGTCTAACTTTGTTGATCTAACCATCCCCATTACTAGCATGTTGAAGAAGGACCAAGTTATCAAATGGGAAGAAGCTTCCATTAAATCTTTTAATGGGATCAAAGAAGCATTAAAGCATGCCCTTATTTTGGAAGCTCCAAATTACAAGAAGCCTTTTCAAATGTTTTCTTTTGCTTTAAAAAAAACCATTGCATATGTCTTGTTGCAGAAGGATGATGAAGGGGCTGAGAGACCAATTGCCTTTTTCAATAAGGAATTGCAAGGAGTTGAGTTGGAGTACACCATCATGGAGTTGAGATCTAAATTTTTTTCTTATGTTCCCCACACCATGGTGAAAGATATCTTATTAGAGATGAAGGTCTCAAGCAAAAGATGCAGATGGGTAAACAAGTTGTAAGAATATGACATGGATATCTAAACCATGAAATTGATAAGAGGTTTGGGCCTAGCTAAGCTTATGGCTGAGAGTAACTTGCGAACTATTGAGGTGAATGAAATAGATGGAGAAAGGGTGGATGTCCATGAAAATTTGGTAAGCTTTGAATGGTATAAAGATATAATATTTTATCTCAGACATCTATGCTGCCCTAAACATTTGATTAAAAATAAGAAAAGAGATCTTAAGTTAGCCTCTCAACAATATGTCATTACTCATTTTGGGTTAGCTTGGAAGAACCTAAAGGGAGTGCTCTTAAGATGCATTGCTGAGGATAAATCCCCAAAGGTGATTTCTAATCTCCATGGAGGATTTTGTGGGTGAAATTTTTCTGGAAGAGTTACAGCACATAAAATCTTGAGGGCCAGTTATTGGTGGCCAACTCTCTTCAAAGATACAACTCTATTGGTTAGGAAATATGAAATTTGCCAACTTTTTTATGGAAGAGTGAAAGATTTAGGCTTCCTTCCTTTGCATCCTATGTCAATTGAAGCCCCATTTAAGCAATCCCATATTTCATATCCTTCTAGTGCTGGTCATAAATGGATTCTTATAGCCAATGATTATTTCAGTAACTGGGTGGAAGCAATCCCCACCAAGAAAGAAACACACCAAGTTATCATGAACTTCATGTTGAATCAAATAATATGTAGATTTGTAGTTTCAGAGCCAAACCTTTGGTGGTAATGTGCAAAGGGTATGGAATCAATTTGACATATGCTTCTAACTACAATCCCTAAGGAAATGGACAAGCTGAGTCTAACAATAAAAACTTGTTGAAGATCATTAGAAGAACCTTGGAGCTTAACAAAAAGAAGTGGGGTGAGCAAATAAAGTTTGTTGTTTGGGCTAACAAAATCATTATCAAAAGAGCTACTGGTAAAATCCCATTTGATTTAGTATATGGAACTCAAGCTTTGCTTCCCCTTCATTTGTAACTGTCTTCATTTTAGTTTGTTCAACAAATTGAAGATCAAGAAGTTAGTCCATATGATTCTCGAATCAATTATATTATTGAGTTAGATGAAGAAAGAAGGGCATCCCATCAGCGGTATGTGAAGTTCATAGAAAATTTGAAGAAGTTATTTGACAAGAAGGTGACTCTAAGAGCTTTCAGCATTGGTGATCTTGTGCTATTATAGAATAGCAGGCATGAGGATAAGGGTAAGCATGGTAAATTTGATGCATTTTGGATGGGCCCTTATTCAATTGACATTCAAATTGGTGAAAATACCTTCTTCCTAAAAGACTTAGATGGGGAATTACTTGTATTTCCTATTAATGGTAGGCATTTGAAACATTTCCTTAATTGATTTCCCATAATCAAGGTGAGCACCATTTGTATAGTTAATAGTTCTTTGGTTTCGTGCTTCTCTTGTGTTTTTGTTCATTCTGGTACTTGGTGACCTAGTTTTGTTGGTTTCTCAGTTCATTTTATGGAGGATGGTTATGGTTTCTCTACTCTACAAGTTGACTTCGTTGCCCAATTGATGTTTTTGGCACTTGGTCTACTCTATTTTTTTTTGTGGCACTCACTAAGAGTGCCCATCCCCAAGTCGGAGCTGTTTTTGGTGCTCAATTTGGTCTCACCCTATTTTTCCTTGAAATTCTTCAATTTGCAGACTATGTCATCTTTTCTATCTCCTCGTATTAATGCATGAAAAATTTGTCCTCCATTTGGTTGCCATGATCAGTCCCTTCCTTTGGTCGATGGTCACTTTAAGTCCAGAATTTATTTTTTGTTCCTCTATCCATGTGGAAGAATTTGTAACTTAGGAAAAAACTTAGGTTTTTTCCCTTCCTTCCATTTTCCACAGTCACGTTTTGTTTTCCCTATCAATTTTTGTCCCAAATATCTGTGGAAACGTGCTCTTCACTGATTGCATGCGGCTCTATGGATCACATTTGGGCCTTATATCATTTCCAAAATATTTGTCCTTAAAGAAATATTCATTTCTGGGTGCAAATGGTGATTTTTCTACATTTTGCGATTTGGCAAGTGTGTTTTTCCCCGTCAAATTTACATCTCAGCATATATGGAAACGTGGCCCTTTCTAGTTGGATGTGGCTCAGAGGGGCACTTTGAAAACTCTAAGGCCTGCTTTAACTCAAAACATGTCCACATAGAGGGCCGAAAATCATTATAAAAATCACCTTTTGGTTTAACCTTAGAGTTGTGCCGAGGAGACACGTGGAGGTTTCCGCTGCCTTGCCTAGACTTAGACATTTTTTTCATGCATCCGGTGTAGATTTTTTAGACCATGGACACGTTGAGGGCCGACACTCATTTGAGGATCTGCCTTAGGGTCCCACCTTAACATTCACGCCAAGGGGACATGTGGAGGGACTGTTCCTGTTTGGGGACTGGCCCCTAAATTTTATTTTGAAGAAGCGCCAGGAGGACAGTTGGAGGCTTCTACTCAGTCTACCCTTGCTTGTAATTTTCGATGGCTAAGGAAATCTGTCTCAAACCCTAGACACATGGTGCCTTCCACTAATCCTTCAACATTTTTTTAACAACTTTTCCAGACTGAGACATGTGGAGGGACCACGCCTATTTGGGGTCTCCACTTTTTAGGACCATACCAAAGGTGCGCCAAGGTGACACGTGGAGGCTTCCACTGGCTCCTTTTTTAATGAGACTTTTTCGAAGGCCAAAAGACATTTTTCTTGGGCCCATGGTAGGTGGAAGGCCTGCAATTGTTTAGAAACTTACCACTGTACCTCACCTTTGTAGTTGTGTAAAGGAAATACATGGAAAAAATCAACTATTGTGCATTTCACCTATTTTTCTGCCATTTTTACTCCAATACTCTTAGAGATGTGAAGACGCATTGTTTTTCATCATTTTTGATGAAATTCCTTATCGTTTTTATCTGCAAAGTGTCATTGAATGGATTTAGAACTTAATTTGTGAGTCCAAGAACTGTTAAGTTTGATATTTTGAAATTGGAATTCCTCAGGCACTTGCAAAAACATGAATTACTAGAGAAGATGGATGTGGGGTAAAGTTGTAGAGGAAAGAGAGGGAAAACGATGAAATAAAGGAGGTTCCAAGTGCAAAAGATGAAAAAGGTGTTGTCTCGAGGGAAAAAAGGATTACCTGTTAGATCCAGTTGTACAGAGCCTCTGGAAAATGATTAAAACGTGGCTTTCTCACATGACCAAATGAAAATGATTAGAAGGACTACCAAAAAAATTTGGCATGGCATCCTAGTCATTAGTTGAGGGTATGAGAAACGTGATCAGTTCATAATTGGTCCACCTAGTAGCTTTCGGATGTGAATTTTTTAAACGTCACTTTCTAAGGAAAATTGGTAACAAACAAAGGTCCCTCAAATATTATTCCTTTTGGGGGGAAAATTAGGGATGAGTGAGCAAGTGAAATGTATAAACGCAATGAGAATACTCTTGTAAAAGGTTGGGGGTTGAATTCTAAAGAGAAATTTTTAGAGAGCCCATCTTCTTGAGAGACCAATCTGAGACACTATTAATTTCTGGTGTTTTATATTTCAATCATGTCAAGTTGGTTGCGAGTGTACAACTATTAACAAGCTCTGAGACCATTCAAAGAAACTTTCCCCTACTAATGAATCTAATCAATTTTGAGTTAATTTGTATCAATCTTGAAGAAATTTGTGTCTGATTTGTTTCATAATGTTTGCAAGTAGTTTTTCTTATTTCTATTGCAATCTTGTGTTAAATTTTCTCGTCCTTGTGACAGTTTAGTGGCATTTGCAATTTCATTTCAAGAAAAGCCTTCATCCTGTGATGAGATAATTTTAGAGAGCCCATATTCCTGAGAGACCAATCTGAGAAACCTGTTAATTTCCTATGTTTTATATTTCAATCATGTGAAGTTAGTTGCGAGTGTACAACCATTGAAAAGCTCTGAGACTATTCAAAGAAACTTTCCCCTGCTGATGAATCTAATCAATTTCGAGTTAATTTGTGTCAATCTTGGAGCAATTTATATCTACTACATTTCAGAAAGTCTATAAGTAGTTGTTCTTATTCCTATTTAAATATTGTGTTAAAGTCCCTTTGAATCACATAGGATCTCATCCCTGTGACAATTTAGTGGCATTTGCAATTTCATTTCAGGAAGTGCCTTCATCCTGTGATGAGAAAAACAATTTAAAATCACTTCACTATCATTTGTTGATAAATATTGTATGTAAGCCTTCGAGTCTATCTTAGGCATGAGGAACCAGGGGTCTTTGATGTTTTATCAAGTCTTTAGCTTGAGCCTTCTTGTTAAATTCTTTGAGATTGTGTGAAACCGTGAAAATCTAGGACTCCATTGATGCACGCCTTCTAGTTGAAGGAATATTTTAGCTATTCTGAAGCTTTCTTTCATTTAGCTTTCCAATTGTTTTGAAGTCTCTCAAAGATATGGTATAATCAATTTTATCATGCTTATTATCCTGCCAAAATTATTCAAAAAAAAATGATTCCATCCTAAACTAACCCTGTTTTCCCTGCATATACACAAATGTATAAATTCTACTATCAAAATATGCAGAAGCAATCAGGATTCCATAATGTCTTTAGCAACCTTAGCCATGTATAGTAAATATCACCATTCATTAGAAGTGACAACTCGTGAGAGTTAAATTGTGGTGCATTGATCATATTTTCTCAGGGTCTCCTTTCAGATTTGTGCAAAGAAAGGATATCTTTATTCTCCTTCACTGACAGAGGTTACAAAATGGGTCCTCTCACCCTAGTCGAAAGGCATGACCTAAAGTAGTGAGGATAGATCAAATCCTTAATGAAGGTTTTATCCATTTCTCTGATGCTTGAGTGAAAAAGAGTCAGACAAATCCTCTCCCCAGCTACAAAATGACTCAAAATAAGATTTTTCTGTCTGTCGGTGTCTTGCTAAATCTGTGGTGCTACTCAGTTTCCAAGGGATAATCAATTTGGATACCAGCACAACCTTCAATTGAATATTTTTTATCTAGTTTAGGACTAATTTGAATTATATAAATCACTTTCAAGTTGCACACTAGGTACTAATTAAGATCAACCTACATGGGAAAGTGCTGATATGTCGGATTAGGATGACTAAGGGGAAGTAAGTTTCTCTGAAATGACTTGCATCATCTATGGGTCTGCTGAATTTCTCATAGTCATCATAAGATGACACCAGTACTTAACCATACAAAAAATATACATTTGTACCTACGACATACTTGAATCCATGGTTTTACAATAGTTACGATTAGTGGAGCTTTATGAGTTATAATGTCATAGTAGCTGCTCTATAGTATCCAAGTAATGACCTAAGTCATTAATTGGGTACTATGCAATAGGGACTATGATGATATATCTTGCTGAGTTCCGTAAATTAGAACATCATATCTTAACAATTTTAATTATTTTAATTAATTTCCAATTTGCTAATCCTTTCTAACCAGTGGTACTCTCAACGATAGGTTTCATACCTAAGGAACTAATGATATTTTTGTAGTTTTAATTTACTTAATTATAGAAAGTACATAATGAACTATCTAATTACATGTTGCAGATATAAATCTGTACATTGTATTAATCTCATAGATCATACTTTGATCATTAATCAAGTAAGTATAGATAATTATATAATTCTTCATATTAAGATAAATTCCAAGTAAATGCGACAATCCATACATTTAAATACCAAATTTTGTCCATTCAATAATAGTTATACATATATATCATTCTTATGTATGTTCATATGAAGAACCATAATAGGCTAAATTCAATGTTTAATTTGATTGCAAGAACAATCTTACTTATCACTTTACTCAACATTAATATAGTAAGCTTTTATCATGCTAAGTATATTGTACTTCCATTCTTCTAATAATATACTTTAATATTGTATCTTAAATACAAATTATACATGTACTTAAGATTAATGAACTTTATTTTTACTTCAATTGGAACTTATTTTACAATAAATATAAAAATAACATCTTATTAATTTCTTTGAAATCAAATACAACAAAATTTCAAGAATACAGTGTAAGTCATACAATTTAATTTTTTGGAATCGATACATATAACTAGGCTAATTGGTCCTATATTAATCAAACAATACAATGGTACTTCATTTATTGATGAATACAAGTATTACAATTCAACTTTCTTCAATCAATAGAACAAATGCAATCTTTAAAAATCCATCCTCCTTACATATTTTATGTAGTACATTTGCAAGATTTGTTACCGACTATCACTTCATAATAATTGGCATGATAAGATATGTACCTCCTATAATAACTTACGTTAACTAGTATTTTCATAAAGGAAATACTGCATTAACTTTGAACCACATGATTGATCATATGGAGCCCAAATCACAATTTAACATTTCCATAAATCTATTTTAATCACATAGATATAATATCTTAAATGCAATAAACTAAATACAAATTACACAACTGTAAGGAAAATCAATCAATAATTTGCTTAACGAATTCAGAAAATAGGTAATATCCTTACTTTTATAATATTATTTTAGTCATTTTTATAACTTTAGATGAATATTCTAATCCCATGTGTGTCCACCTATCACCCAGTGGGCATTGGGCACTCACTCGAGGAACACGTGGGCATTGAGCCTCTCCTTTATGTGAGTCTCATGAGAATGCACCATCTTATGACATATATTCAAGTGAATATGAATAAAAAATAACCATGCATCCTTCTGAGAACCTAGGATAAGTTTTCATTTCATTGCATCCAAAAAAGAGAAATAACAAACAACATGAGAAAATGGTTCATACATAAAATAAATGCATGAGGATTATACTCATGAACACATATATGATTTAGAACAAATCCTTATATCAAACCCTCATATAAAAATGCAGAGCCAAGTCATGCATCTAAACCATACTATGTTCATCACATTACAAAAATGAATACATACCCATCCCTCTTAGTGTGCCATCACTCCTATATTTTCTTAATCCTAGCCAATAAGATTCTCCATGGTATTTCCACATAGATTTTCCTCTCTTACACCAGTCTACCACACTATTCACTCTCAATCTTGTGTTAGCACACATAGCCCTTTTTCTCTCTCTTTTATCTACCATCCGCACACCTCAATATATAGCTTTCCTACCTCCATCGCCATGCCCTCTAAGGTAACAGATCAACTACCAAGTGTCTAAGTGTTCCTCCAATAGAGCATGCCTCCTTTGATCTAAGATCTCCACTCTATGTAATTATGCTCTTCTGGAACATTCCATCGCATGTATGGAATATTCCCTTTTTGATCATACAATCACCAGGATGGCACCTTATCCACTCCACATGCTAGAAGGGTAACATTTTTCTTGTGTGCTGCCTAGGACACCAAATATGGATAAGTCCAAAACCCATCTTACCTTGCACATGCACACCATGTGTCCTGCAAATCCCTACTAGAACCCTTCCCTATGCACATTCAACCCTGCACACCCTTCTTCATACTGGGTCCCGCATGCCCATGTGCCTTCTTGTACTTGGCCAATATTATAGGGTGCAACATCATCCCACACTACACATGTTCTCCATCCTTGGAAATACTTTTAAATAATAAAGAATGATGAGCTATTACAATGGTTTAAAAGAATAAGGGAATGAAGAAATGGGGAAATATAATGGAAGAATGTGGAACTTGTTTATTGCTGGAGGAGGAGAGGGAAATCTTTCCCTAGTTCCATCTCTAACTTCCCCCAAGCATTGACCTTGTTCTGAGCTTGCTGACAGAGGTCACCCACCAAGGCGCTTAATTCCTCAAAAGTTATCTCTTCTCCTTTTGCACTCATGGTGTCAAAAAATTTCTCCAAGTACTTCCGCAAGTCTTCAAGGGCATCCATCCTGCAGGTGATTTGGGGGTAGAGTTCCTTCAACTGGATTTTGATTGAGCATCACAGGGTCTTGATTGCTTCTGAATTCTTCTCCACATCGACCACGATATTGTCTCACTCCACTCTATTCCCCTTATTTTTTTCTTGGAAATCCTCAAGTTCCATTTCATGGGTGGTAACCAAGATACTTGCCAATCTATCCCTATCCATGCAGTTATCATAGCCAGCTTTAGCAACTTGTGCAACGGCCTTCACTTCTACCATAAGTTTCATGTATCAAGCTACAATCTCAAAAACCTTCATCTTTTTTTCTTTTTCTTGGCATGCCTGCACCTCTTCTAGATGTTTCAAAGCAAGTGTTTTCCTCTCCATTGTGAGGATGCGAGTCATATCCTCTAGATATTGCAAGGCTGACTCATACTTTTGATTGAGTTGCACTAAATTGGGTTGTTTCAAGACAATTGCATCTGTAATCATCTCCATCTTCTTGGAAACCTCCCACACCTTATCTTTTCCTTCCTTCAGTTCACACCTCAGCTGACCACTGATAAGCTCCTCTTGTTTTATGTTATTTATATTCTCCATGAGCTCCTTCTTTTTCTTCTCCAATTCCTCCTCTAGGAATTTAACTCTATCATTTATTCCAAAGATTCTGGCATCAATTTCAATTGAAACCTTGTTAAGTGCATTACAAACCTGATCATCTAATAGCTATTGAGTGTTCACAAATGGACTTATTCCTTTGGCTTCTGGAACCTTCATTAGCGCTCTCTGACTTACCTCAAACTCTAGTTCATCCACATGGGAATTAAATGCCCAAGATAACATCTTTCTTGTCTATGGGTATACGCCTTCTTCATCAAAGGATGACATTAATTGGAGTTGATCTATAGGTAAGGTACTCTGGAAGTCCACACATAACACCTTGTTAGGATCATCAATGTATCCCATTCCCTACCCTTATGCCACTGCCACGCCTCGCCCACCTATCAGCACAAATTTTGGGAATCTCACTACCAATTTGGGATATCCACCCATGCTTTCATTCTCCTTCCTAATGCTCTCTTATTCTATCTCTTGTATAATCTCATCTGCACTCCTTTCCAACTCCTGCTCCACCATATTCTTCATGATGCCAGCCACTTTTCTCTCCGCGGCTTTCTCTACTTCCTCCTTGGTGAGGCTTTGGGTTCTTTGGTTCTTGGTGCTTACTTCTTTGCTGACCCCCTTGCCTTGAGCCTCAACTTCTTCCTCATCATTCTTTTCCTTATCTCATTTGTTATAATCCTCTCCATCTCCTTCTTCCTCAGAATCATGTACATCATAGAATGGATGGTGTTCACCTCCTTCTGATGAACAGGGTCTGGATACTTTCCATGTACCACTTCTTCTCTTGAAACTAGTGTCCTTTATCTTGGCATCTCCCTAGTACATGCAGACTCTACTCACGTCATCACTAGTATGGTTTCTAGCCATGATTCACGCACCACTCTCGGCATCCATTGTGAATCGGCCTTCTTGATGATCACCATTTCAACTCCTTTATCCTTTTGGTGTTGCTAGTTCATATGCTCATAGAGCACTAGACATTATTCATACTTATGTTTCTTTCCACACCATGATCATGGTAACATATCAGGACACTCACATTTGTAATGTTTTGTAGATCCATAGTTATAATAGGTTCCTCATGGGAATTAAATTTTTCCTATGCTGTGGTTACTACGACCATGAAATCCTCTGTCAAAACCTCTTCCATGCACTCCTCCATTTGTGTGCCCTTCATAATGATGATCATCATCCTTGGAACTTCTTGCAATGCTACTCTTGTGTACACTAAGATCTATAGCATCATGGATCTGATCAATTAGTTTGTAGTCCTTGGTATCATGGGTCGTAGAGGTACAAATCTTACAATAGTAAGAAAAATTCTTACGGATTCCACATTATAGTAGAGGGAACCTACTTGCTTCATGATCCCAATGGAAAATTTGAAAATCTACCGTCATAGCGTGTATCGACTTTTGAGGGAAATTTTCCTTTGCATGACCTTCCACTTCACAGTCTAAACACCAAATCCCACTACAAACCTCATGCATTGATTTTGCAGACAGATTCTCCAACTGCTTGGCCATTCCAGCAATTTGGGCCACTAGAAAAGGACTAACACTAGTAGCAACACTCCTAAAAACTTTGGCACGTAGGGAAGTTTCTAATTACTCGCACGTGTCTGTAAAATTTTTGTGTGACAGATCCCTTCTAAATGGTGTTATCAATCCTCTAAAAATTAATTGATCATGTTAAGAAGGATGAATGTCATAGGATAGTTTAGACAAGAGAGTCTTGAAATTTGCATCATACTCTTACACACTCTCTGCCATTCCCTACTAGATCTCCTTCAGAGTGTAGATGTTCTTCTACTCAAACTTACTAGTATGAAAATTTTCTAAAAAGGTGTTCTTCAATGCGGTGTAGTCTACCACTGTGTGATGGGGTTTGTACTTCCTATACCAACTATGCGCATGCCCTTTCAACGTTGTTGTAAAGTTACTTGACTTCTTCTCTAGGGTAGTGAGCCCTTTCGTGTGCCATAAAAATTCACACTTGTGCACATGCTTTGTAGCATCCTCAATACCCTATAGTTTGGTAAGTGCAAATAAATATCAAAAAAATATTCTAGAGGTAGCTAGGGTCCTTTTCCTCCTGATCCAAAGCCTTGGTTCCCTCTAGTGTTTCCTTCATTAGATCCACTAGATCCACCAGGTCCTATTCCTCCTAACCCACCAAATCGACCTCCAGTAGTTGCAAAAGGGTCTGAAGTGGTCGTTCCTAGTGTTCCCAACATCCCACTAAATTACGCACCAATGGTTTATGATATTGTCCCACTACTAGTTATGTGTCCTACGCCACTCCTACATGCTATACCCAAACCTTGCATATTTTCACCTTGTTCGAAAATTCCCCCAAATACCAGAATTGTCTATGCAGCCATGGATGTTCCAAACGAGAAATTATATCTCCTGGGGATAGATCAATTACTCCCACTAATTCCAACTCAGTTAGTAATACTTCTTCCTTGATCTGGAAAATTAAGCACTAGGGGTTGGTTGCCAGGTGGGTTCAGATGCATGCTGAAGGATCTCCTTTCTCCATGCAAAGAACTCTCATTAGAAGCTGAAGGGGCTTCTCTCCTGTGCTTACTAAGATGGGGTAGCACAAACTACTCAGGTTCCACGTCCTCTACGTGAACCTTAACTCCTTCCAATAACAACTGCCTCCATAGATCCATCACACTTGTAACCTCACATTGTCTAGTCATCTCCTTTTCATGAGATTCGCTATACTTGAGTTGTCTCTCCTCCCTTTCCTTTTAAGCAGAAATGTTTGCCATCTTTCTCTACCCTTGCTTCTTCTCCCAGTGGTCGGAGAAGCTTAACCGGTAATGGGAAATTCCTCTAAACTTAGGGTAATGATCAATATCTTCATATCTAAAGGTATAGCACACAAAAATTACCCTCTCGACTCCTTCAGAAACTCAAACTCAATAAATTCTAGGAAAGAATATGTAGAAATGGTGTATTCTAGAGTATAATTGGTCAACACTTTTTTTCATCAGCGATCAACAACACACCTCCAAGTCAGATTTGCACTCTACAACCTCTGATAATCATCTTAGATCCATACATGTGATCTTTAGTACCAGCTCAATCTAGATGCATATGTTGATCGCCATTCACATAGTTCTATTGGGAAACAATAGAAAAATGTCTCATATAACTCATGGTACATGTTATCTTCTACCCATCTGTTAGGTTGTGGAGCCTGTTTTCATGTGTGAAAGTGTTGAAGACTGTACACTAAGAGTACTGTACACTTTTCATGTATCCTTACTGGGGTTTGGAATTTTTTTGGGAATAAATTGTTTTTTTTTGCCTCGAAAAAAACACACCTGATATATCGGGAAACGTGCTTTTCTCATATGGGTGAGATTTTTGACCCATAGGTTTTTGGGCTGGTTTTGGCCCATGGTTTTAATACCCATGGTATTGTAAAAATGCTTAAGCATTTGCCTACTTATATGGTAGGATATAATGGAAAACATTGCAAATGTGCTTTGAATTCGGCTGTGAATTCTGTAGAGTTTGTTGAGCATAGCTCCAAACAGATATGTGTATTGTATTGAGAGAGCAGTGGCTTATAATAAAATCTGAGCAAGTGATTCTTGGTGGATGTAGCCCAAATTGGGTGAACCATGTTAAATACTGTCTCTTTGTGTTGTGTTATTTTATTCTGAAATTTTATTTGAGATCTGTAATAATTTCTGCATATTAGTTTCTACTGTTACGATTTTGTGAGGGATTATTCCACATATTTTATCCCTTATTTCCTAATAGTTGGTATCAGAGCCTGGTTTGGTTTTCTGAAGTGTTGAATCAAAAGGAAATTTTTATCTTGAGTGAGAGCTATGGCAGATGATGGAAGATCTAGGGTTGATAAATTAAACGAGAAAAATTTCAATCTTTGGAAGATGTAGATGGAAGATTACCTTTATCAGAAGGATATTTATACTCTACTATCTGAGAAGGTGAACAAACCCTCAAGCATGATAGATGTAGAATGGGATTTGCTAGATAGGAAGGAACTTGGGACAATCTAACTATGTCTTGCATCTTCGGTATTAGATAATGTTTCAAAGGAAAATACTACAAAAGAACTGATGGACGCATTAGGGAAGTTGTATGAAAAACCCTCTGCCTCTAATAAGATATTTTTAATGAAAAATTTGTTTAATATGAATATGTCTAAGAATGGTTCAGTAGCAGATCATCTAAATTATTTTAATACGGTTGTAAATATGCTAGCTTCGGTTATAATAGAATTTGATGAAGAAGTTAGGGCTTTATTAGTTCTGTGCTCTTTACCTGAGAGTTATAATAGCTTGGTAATGGTGGTAAGCAACTCGGTTCCAGCTAACTCAAAGTTGAAGCTTGAGGATGTTGTAGGGGTGATTCTAAGAAAGGAAATCAAAGAAAAATCTCTGGTGAATCTTCTACTTCAGGGAATGCTTTGACAGTGGAAACTAGAGGGAGACAGAAGAATAAAGGAAGCCGTGGAAAATCAAAGGATAGGGAAAGGTCAAAATCCAAAAGCAAGATAGTATGTTGGCATTGTGGAAAGTCTGGGCATGCAAAGAAGGACTGTTGGGAGCTTCAGTGCAAGAAGAAACAACATGAAGAAAACAAGGAGGCAAATGTGGCAACGGGTAATGTATGTCAAGATGCTTTGAATCTTTCTTTGCACAATATCACTGAATCTTGGGTTTTAGATTTGGGGGCTTCTTTCCATGCTTCTCCACATAGGAATTATTTTGTTGATTATGTTCAAGGATATTTTGGGCATGCTTTTCTTGGTGATGATGAGCCTTGCAGCATAGTTGGAAAAGGTTCTATTCAGGTTAAGATGCAGAATGGGAATACTTGGCTATTGAAGGATGTCAGACATGTGCCTACATTAAGACGAAATTTGATATCGATAGGGTAGTTGGAAAGTGATGGTTGTACTGTGATATTTATAGCAGACTCTTGGAAGGTTACTAAGGGTGCTCTTGTGGTGGCAAGAGGTAAGAAGGTTGGAACCTTGTATTTAACCACTTATAGCACTAATGTTTCTAATCTTGTGGCTTCAGAAGTAGATACAAAATTGTGGCACTATAGGCTCAGTCATATGAGCCATAAGGGCATGGAGATCATAAAGAAGGATTTTCCTAGATATACATAAATATGTTTGGAGTTATATGAGGACTACATATATGAGAAATAAAAGTGAGTAAGGTTTCTCAAGTTTAGACCTACAAAGAAAGAGAGTAAGTTAGAGCTGGTGCATTCTAATGTGTGGGGGCTAGCTCAGGTATCATCTTTTGGGGGTTCAATTTATTATGTTAATTTTATTGATGATGTAATAAGGAAATTTTGGGTTTATTGTATTAGAAATAAATCTGATGTATTTGACACTTTTGTTAAATGGAAATCCTTGGTAGAGAATGAAACAGGTCTTAAGCTAAAATGTCTTAGGTCAGATAATGGAGGGGAGTATTGCAGTAATGAATTTGATGATTATTGTTCTAAGAATGGAATTCGTAGGAAAAAGACGATTCTAGGAACTCCGCAGTAGAATGGAGTATAAGAAAGGATGAACAGAACAATAATGGAACATGCTAGGAGCATGAGGTTACATGCAGGACTGCCTCTTTGTTTTTGGGTAGAAGTGGTGAGCACAGCTGTGTACTTGATAAACAAAGGACCCTCAAGTGCCTTGGATGGAGGCATACCTGAGGAGGCTTGGTATGGTAAGAAAGTTGATTATTCATTTCTTAGAGTCTTTGGATGTGAGGTGTTTGTTCATATAGACAAGGATGATAGGACTAAGCTAGAGGCTAAATTAGAAAAATGTACTTTCATTGGTTATGGTGGTGATGACTTTGGATATAAATGTTGGAGTATTAAGGATAAGAAAATCATTCGATCTAGGGATGTGGTCTTTAATGAGAAAGTCATGTATAAGCAGCAGTTGCAGGAAAATAGGGAAGAATCCAAGAAAGAATATGCAACAGTAGAGGATCTTCCATATGGGAAAGTGACACATGAATCAGTTCAAGAACCCCCTCAATAGGAACCCCAAACTCGTATATTGAGGAGGTCTTCTAGGGTAAGAAGAGAACCTGAACGTTTTTCTCCTTCTCTTTATTATTTATTACTCACTGATAGTGGAGAGCCAGAGAGATTTGATGAAGCAATGCAGGTAGATGCTAGGAAGAAGTGGGAGCAAGCCATGGATGAGGAGCATCAAGCTCTCATGGAGAACCAGACATGGGATTTGGTGAAGCTACCCGAAAGCAAAAGAGCATTATAGAACAAGTGGGTGTTCAGAGTCCAAGAGGAAGAAGGAGGAAATAAAATATACAAGGCTCAGTTGGTGGTCAAGGGGTTTGCACAGAAAAAAGGTATAGATTTTGATGAGATTTTTTCTCCTGTAGTAAAAATGACTTCAATTAGAACTGTTCTAGGAATAGTTGCAGCAGAAGACTTGCACTTAGAACAACTTGATGTAAAGAATGCATTTCTCCATGGTGATTTGGAGGAGGAACTATATATGCAGCAACCAGAGGGCTATGAGGTCAAAGGTAAAGAGGAGATAGTGTGTAAACTGAAGAAGAGCTTGTATGGCTTGAAATAGGCTCCACATCAATGGTATAAGAAATTTGATAGCTTCATGATGGAACAAGGTTATATTAGATGTCATTCTAACCATTACGTGTATACAAAGAAATTTAACGATGGCAATTATATTATCCTGTACATCTGTATGTGGATGACATGTTGGTTGTAGGTAAAAACATGCAGGAAATAAAAGTACTCAAGAAGCAGCTAAGTGAATCCTTTTCTATGAAGGATTTGGGTGCAGCCAAACAAATCCTTGGTATGAGAATATCTCGGGATAGGAAGGAATGGAAGCTAAATTTATCTCAGGAAGAGTACATTAAGAAAGTCTTGGAGAGGTTTAATATACAGAATGCTAAACCAGTTGGGACTTCTTTGGTAGGCCATTTCAAGTTATCAAAGGAGCAGTGTCCCAAGACAGAGCAAGAGAGAAACCAAATGTCCAAGGTACCTTACTCATCAGCAGTTGGCAGTTTGATGTATGCCATGGTGTGTACTAGGCCTGATATTTCCCATGCAGTGGGAGTGGTGAGTAGATTTATGAGTGATCCAGGTAGAGATCACTGGCAGGAAGTAAAGTGGATCCTTCGATATTTGAGAGGGACCATGGGGACAATTTTTTGCTACATTGGATTAGACACCACTTTGTGTGGTTATGTAGATTCAGATATGGCTGGAGATGTAGACAACAGGAGGAGCAAGACAATTTATGTTTACACTGTAGGTGGGACAGCAGTGCGCTAGATTTCATGACTACAGAAGCTAATGACTTTGTCAACCACAGAGGCTGAGTATGTATCTGCCACAGAGGCAAGAAAAGAAATTATTTGGTTACAACAATTTCTTGAGGATTTGGGGCATGCAGGAGGAAGGAAATTTGCATAGTGATAGCAGAGTGTTATACAGCTAGCTAAGAACTCTGCTTTTCACTCTAGGATAAAGCATATACAGTTAAGGTGCCATTTAATCAGGAAAAATTTGGAGGAAGAGAATTTGAATCTGGAGAAGATTCATACCAGTCATAATCCTACAGACATGATGACCAAGATTGTCACAAGGGAAAAACTGAAGCTGTGCATAGCTTTGGTTGGTCTTCATAGAAACTAGTGAAGGGGTGAGAAGCTTGCTCAGAGGAAAACTACTCTCCAAGTGGGATATTGTTAGGTTGTGGAGCCTGTTTTCATGTGTGAAAGTGTTGAAGACTGTACACTAAGAGTACTGTACTGTTTTCATGTATCCTCGGTAGGGTTCAGGGGCGGCAGCCCCCGAATTTTTTTTTTTGGGTGTAAATTATTTTTTTTTGCCTCGAAAAAAATGCACCCGATATATCAAGAAACGTGCAGTTGCCTACTTAAGCAGTTGCCTACTTATATGGTTTTATGCATATGGTAGGATATAAATAAAAACATTGTAGATGTGCTTTGAATTCAGCTGTGAATTCTGTAGATTTTGTTGAGCATAGCTCCAAACAGATCTGGGTATTGTTTTGAGAGAGTGGTGGCTTGTAATAAAATCTGAGCAAGTGATTCTTGGTGGATGTAGCCCAAATTGGGTGAACCACATTAAATACTAGCTCTTTTTGTTGTGTTATTTTATTCTACAATTTTATTTGAGATCTGTAATAATTTCTGCATATTAGTTTCTACTGTTTCGATTCTGTGAGGGATTATTCCGCATATTTTATCCCTTATTTCCTAACACCATCTACATGCATTGAACTCAGGTTTAGTGTTGAATATTTGAGAAAACTCATCCTCCATGCTCTTGAACCTTGTTTATACACTTTCCAAGGTTAGAGGCATTGTCATCACGCAGTATAGGGACCAAGATGCATGCCATTTCTCATCACAAAACAAATATGTAGTCATTTTTATACCCTTAAACCAATAGTCTAATCCCATGCGCATCGGCCTATCACCTAGTGGGCGCTAGGCACTCACACGAGGCATGCGCGGGTGCTGAGCCTATCCTTTATGTGAGTCTCATGAGGATGCACAATCTAATGAAAAATATTCAAGTGAAAATGAATAAAAATGAACCATGCATCCTTCTGAGAACCTAAGATAAGTTGTCATTTCATTGCATCTAGAAAAGAGAAATAAAAAACAACATTATAAAATGGTTCATATATAAAGGAAATGCATGAGGATTATACTCATGAAGACATATCTGATTCAAAAAAGAGCCTTATATTCATATTTTCGTGTTCAATAACCACATTACATCCCTTGCGGTCATAACAGACCCTCATATAAAAATGTAGAGCCAAGTCATGCATCTAAACCATACTATGTTCATCACATTACAAAGATGAATACAAACCCATCCCTCTAAGTGTGCCATCACTCCTATATTTTCATAATCCCAACCAATAGGATTCTCTATGGTATTTCTACATAGCTTGGCTTCGCTTCCACCAGTCTACCACACTATTCACTCTCTATCTTGTGTTAGCACACATACCCCCTTTTCTCTCTCTTTTCTCTACCATCCATGAACCTCAATATATACCTTTCCTGCCACCACCACCATGCCTTCATAGGTAACATATCATTGTCAAGTGTCCAAGTGTTACTCCAATGGAGCATGCCTCCTTTGATCTAAGCTCTCCACTCTTTCCAATGATGTTCTTCTAGAACCTTCCATTGCATGAATGGAATATTCCCTTTTTGATCCTACAGTCGTCCAACTGACACCTTATCCACTTTGCATGCTAGAAGAGTCATGCTTTTCTCATGTGCTTCCTGGAACACCAAATATGGCTAATTCCAAAAACTATCTTTCCTTACACGTGCATGTTGTATGTCCTATAAAGCCCTGCTAGAACCCTTCCCTGTGTGCCTTCAATCCTGCGCTCCCTTCTTCATACTGGGTCCCGCGTGCCTACGCATATTCTTATACTTGGCCAATATTCTAGGGCCCAACACTTATTAATATCCGGTAACTGATACAATACAACTCACTCATATCTTATATCACTCAAATAGATTTTAGTATTGTTTTATACCATTCATTATGGTACATAAACCAAACAGTCCTTGAATCCTTCATCTATCTGCTAGTATACAATTATACTCAAGTATTATAACAATACAAGTTAAATAGATCATATTCCTATGTATATCTACCAATAAAAAATATTACTCCAGTATTATAAGCTATAGAATATCCTTTAATATAGGAACATCACCCCACTATGTCGAAATATCTCCTTACTTTTCAATCAAAAGAGAGTATCTATGTTTGTATAATCGGTGAATATCTTTAATAGTACGAATACATAATTTTGGTATAGTCATGCTCAATAGCCTGATTTATGTGGACTTATAATCAAAAACTTGTAGTATTGATTTCATGACCATTAAATAATATCTTAACTCAACTCACCAAACAACTAGACCATCATAATTACATTGTGAATAATATCATATCTCTGTTATCATTGACATAGAGGTTATCATTTTAATAAAACCGAGGTAACTTAATTATATTATCATATATGAAGGGACAGATTGTCAATCCACTATTTATACAAAACCAAAGTAATATGCACAGACCATCATATGGCCTTCAGCGTTGGCCTATATCAATCAAAATTTGGGTACTTAAATATTACCATTTCTTATACACCATGCTCTTGAACCATGCTTATACACTTTCCAAGGTTAGAGGCATTGTCATCACGCATCGCAGGGACCAAAATGCATACCATTTATCATCACAGAACAAAGATGTATTCATTTTTATACCCTTAAACCAATAGTCTAATCCCATGCACATCGGCCTATCACCCAGTGGGAACTAAGCACTCACACGAGGCACACGCAGGCGCCAAGCCTATCCTTTATGTGAGTCTCATGAGGATGCACAATCTTATGAAAAATATTCAAGTGAAAATAAATAAAAATGAACCATGCATCCTTTTGAGAACCTAAGATAAGTTTTCATTTCATTGCATCTAGAAAAGAGAAATAAAAAACAACATTATTAAATGGTTCATATATAAAAGAAATGCATGAGGATTATACTCATGAACACATATTTGATTCAAAACAGAGCCTTATATTCATATTTTCATGTTCAATAACCACATTACATCCCTTGCAGGTCATAACATACCCTCATATAACAATGTAGAGCCAAGTCATGCATCTGAACCATACTATGTTCATCACATTACAAAGATGAATACAAACCCATCCCTCTAAGTGTGCCATCACTCCTATATTTTCATAATCCCAACCAATAGGATTCTCTATGGTATTTCTACATAGCTTCACTTCTCTTCCACCAGTCTACCACACTATTCACTCTTTATCTTGTGTTAGCACACATACCCCATTTTCTCTCTCTTTTCTCTACCATCCATGCACCTCAATATATAGCTTTCCTGCCACCACCTCCATGCCTTCATAGGTAACATATCATTGTCAAGTGTCCAAGTGCTACTCCAATGGAGCATGCCTCCTTTGATCTAAGCTCTCCACTCTTTCCAATGATGTTCTTCTGGAACCTTCCATCGCATGCATGGAATATTCCCTTTTTTATCCTGCAGTCGCCCAACTAACACCTTATCCACTCTGCATGTAGAAGGGTCACGCTTCTCATGTGATTTCTGGGACACCAAATATGGCTAAGTCCAAAACCTATCTTTCCTTACATGTGCGCATTGTATGTCCTACAAAACCCTGCTAGAACCCTTCCCTATGCGCCTTCAACCCCGCACTCCCTTCTTCATACTGGGTCCCGCGCGCCCACACATTTTCTTGTACTTGGACAATATTCTGGGGCCCAACACTTATTAATATCTGGTAACTAATACACTGCAACTCACTCATATCTTATATCACTTAGATAGATTTTAGTATTGTTTTATACCAATCATTATGGTACATAAACCAAACAGTCCTTGAATCCTTCATATATCTGCTAGTATACAATTATACTCAAGTATTATAACAATACAAGTTAAATAGATCATATTCCTACGTATATCTACCAATACAAAATATTACTTCAGTATTGTAAGCTATAGAATATCCTTTAATATAGGAACAACATCCCACTATGTCGAAATATCTCATTACTTTTCAATCAAAAGAGAGTATTATGTTTGTATAATCGGTGAATATCTTTAGTAGTAAGAAGACATGATTTTGGTATAGTCATGCTCAATAGCCTGATTTATGTGGACTTATAATCCAAAACTTGTAGTATTGATTTCATGACCATTGAAGAATATCTTAACTCATCTCACCAAACAACTAGACCATCATAATTACATTGCGAATAATATCATATCTCTGTTATCATCGACATAGAGGTTATCAATTTAATAAAACAAAGGTAACTTAATTATATTATCATAGATGAAGGGACAGATTGTCAATCCACTATTTATACAAAACCAAAGTAATATGCACAGACCATCATATGGCCTTCAGTATTGGCCTACATCAATCAAAAATTGGGTACTTAGATATTACAAATGAGGTAAGATTTAACTGACTTGAAGAGGTGAGGTTTCATGCTCTTAAACTCTATTCACAACCCACTTAAATCTAGAATCCATTTAAGTTTACAGAAGTTAGATTTCAAGTGAATGAAGTTGATAGGATTTTATTTTAATGATTCGAGAATAACCCAACTCCATATTGAAACAAAGGTTGACTGCTACAATGACCCATTTAAATCCATAGGTCAAAACATCTATAGCTAAGCCTCGGTCAAATACCAAGGTATAGTGTTCAAATCTTCAATATTTTGACTTGGTTATATGCATTGTAGCTGACAACATACTCAGCCCATCTGGGTATCTCTATATGTCCTTCAATCGATTACCCACATAAGGAAATCAAAGGTAAACCCTACATAAAACTAACTTCTTCCACAGATAACAAGAACATTTAAAATCCACTATGTCGATTAGATAAATCATATATTCAGGGTATATACATAAAGTCGGAATTGTTATAACCATAGCGCCTATGTTCTTAAAATCGATATACACAAATTTCATTTAAATAAGAAACCTAGGTCACAAAGTCCATTATAAAACATGTTTCAATATATTATAACTATCTTCCTGCATGGAATAATAAAATAAGGATAGGCCATAATTATTTCCAGGTATCTCTTCCATACCCGGATCCATAAACTTGTAGAAGTCAAGGATTTCACATATTTAAGCCATTCTATGAAAACCAAGTCTATTAAAAATAAGAAAACTTAAGAAACTATTTTATTTTTGAAAATATCAGAAAGAGTAAGTGATTAGAGAAGTGATAAATCCTATCATGCTTGGTAGAGCTCCTTTTCTTTCTTAAATTTTGCAAGCTTGACCAAAATCTAACTTCTCAGGAAACCAGAAAACAAATCCACATAAACCCAAACACCTCTTGGTTTCCATATTCTTATTTATTGTTCCAAGATAATAATAACTCCCAATATCTTCATATTCATAGTTACAGAAATAGAACATGCACCAGTTCACATCTAGATTAAGAAAGAAAATAAGATAATCAAAGAATGCAGAGCCCCAAGAACCATAACCACGAAACAACAAATTGAAACAACCCAACTCCATTTTCCCCTTAAGAATTGCTTTCCCATTATCTAAGGTAGTGTAAGAGTGTTTCAAGGTGAAATAATGTATGTGAGGACTGCTAGTCCTTTAAAATTTCCTTCCGTCTATTATTTCCCTACTAAAATTTAGTGGATTTTAACTGTAACGTCCTCATTTTAGGACTTAAATACAATAGAAATTTTTTTATCATAATGTTTCACTGTTCTAAATTCACATAATTCAGAACCAACATTATCTTAATTAATCCATCCTGCAGTAGTAAACCATATGCAACAGTTATGAGTTTGGTTAAACCAATCCCTCATATCTAGTTTAATCAAATGTGTACAAAAATTATACTTGCAGTTCCCTTAGTTAATCAGGGAAATTCAAGTGTTACTCTCTAAAAGTACATATCTGGGTATCTATTACGGATAACCCATCATATATCTGACATATTTAGTCTATGTGAAAGCATAAGAATGCAATCAATAGCTTCCGTTACTTTTTACAAAGTTTTGGTTCATGTACTTGCCATGCACAATTCCATGAAGGCATAATCATCATAAGGAAATGTATATCACCACACTCAAAACTCTTGTCTAGATTAGGAATAATTTGATTTGCATCAATCACTTCCATGGTCCATGCTAGGCACTAATTGGGGATAGTATGTATATGCTAGTGCTGATAAGTCAACTTAGGGTGACTATGGGAAATTAAGCATATCCAAATTGACTTGCGTCAATTTGGATCCTCTTCCTTTCCCGTAGTCATCATAAAATGACATATGTACTAGACTATACCTCCATCTCAAATTGGTATCCATGACTTACTTGGATCTAAGTTTTATGATAGTTAAATTTAGGGGAGCTAAGTGGATTATCACACCATAGTAGTTTCTCCATAGTAACCAATTACTGACTTACGTCATTAACTAGGTACTCTATAATAGTGACTTATATGTTGCGATGGCCCATCAAGTTTTGCTAAACGGAACATCATATCTTAACAAGTTTCATTAGTTTCATTAATTCTTGACTTGTTAATCTCACCCTAGTTTCTCTCGTCGATAGGTGCAAAACCTAAAGATACATGAGGGTTCATAATGACTTACCTTTAAATAAGATAGTAAACACTAATAAATTGAGGTAGGTTGCATATTTAAATATGTGTTATGCTTATTCATGGAAACAGACCTTTTTCCGTAATTTGGTATAAATGAGTAGGTGTAGTGTTCTTCTTGTTAGTTTGTTTATTATAGCGTAGAAAACATACATTACTTTGTATGCATGCATGTGCCCTTAGGAATAGATATGATTCCACATAACTATCATGCTTTTCATACTTAAGGAGTAAACATAGTTAATCAAATTATTCTGCACATACCTTAATTCCAATTCATAATCATAATATCCTTTTATCATCAATCAATTTTCCTTAATTGATTATGTAGATATATGTGAATTAATCATTTCTATTTTCTATTCTTCCTCAAATTTATTCCATTCTCAAGCTATGTACAAACTCTTCTCGAGCTTTAATAATAAAAAGAAGGAATTATGTCCTCTTTGATTGAGGAATTGATTGGTACTTTACGACCAATGAGTTTCATTTGGTCTTCTACCTTCTCCTGTGGATTTTTTTTTCTTTGATTATAAATGCATGTAAATGAAATTTCTAATTAATGTGTGTGGGCATATGATATTCTACAAACAACATTAGTTTCTCCTATCTCCATCCTCACTCCCTTACCCCTTCTCAGACAAAGTTCTTCTCTAGTGAGAAATTGCTAGCTTTACCACAGGGTCAGTGGAGTGCCCCTATTGGATCTTTGGTTGAAAGGCTGCCATTGAAATCCAATTTTTCATGCATGCACATATGGAAGCTTCACCATTCAAGTAGAGGGACTTATCTTCCCATAGCGTTGGCTTGAAACTCACCAATTTGTCTACAAAAAAAAAATTCTTTCCAACAGTTTTTGGTGTTCATCGTGGGGTAGATTTTGTAGCATCTACACCTAAAAATGACCTCAAGGTCATAAAATACAAGAAAAGATTCCAGAAGAAAAGTTTCTGGAGATTGAAAAATCACATAGACTACATGGGCGTAAATCATGGCTATTCTTGGAAATCCTCATGTTCAGAGACATGCTTTACTCTTTCACATCCAAGAAGACATTGCTTCTGATCTGAGAGAAGCTATTTCACATAATAGAAAAACAGTCAGTCAATACTTCATTGCTATAAGGACCTTGGATCTGGAAGAGGAACGTGTTGTCAAATTGGAAAGGCAGAGACAAATTTCAGCACCCTAGAGAAGAGCATAAACTTCCAAGTTGGCTGAAATAAGGTACACCCGACAACTGAGGCTTGGAGGAAAAATTGATCCCACATTTGAAGAGCTTGAAAGAGGGGTAGTTACTGAAGAGGAGATAAGGGATCAACTTGAAGAAATAGAGAGACTCCAAATTGAAGCAAAAGAAAAAGCAGCAACAAAAGTAGCCTTAGCAAGACTGGAGGATAGAAACACGAATAGAATGGTTGACCATGAGTATGAGGAACACAGGCCTAACATACCATGAGGAAGAAATACCGGTCCACTTTCTCTTCCATAACCACTTCATGACCTCCCAAGAGGCTCAAGAAATAACTTCCCAAAATTCAAAGGGGACGGTTCTCAACTCCAGGAAGAACATGTAGCAGCATTCATCACTGCGTGTGGAATGTTGGGAGTTGAAGATGAATATTTTTCAGTTAGGCTCTCTATGCAGTCACTCCAAGAAAAGGCTAATGAATGGTTCTACATGTTTCCCCCAAGATCTGTCACATGCTAGAAAGATATAAGAAGTGCATTTAAACATAGGTTCAAGAGCATAGAAGATTTTTAGGACCTGTGTAGTCATTTTTACTCCCATCACAAAAGGAAGGAACCCCATGCACACCGGCCTATTACCCAGCAAAATCTTATCACTCACCTGAGGCACATACGGGTACCGAGTCTCTCTTTTATGTGAGTTTAGTGGGTATCATCATTTATGATTAGTGTAAGAGTTTTTATGAGGGAGGTTGAAACATACAAGGACCAAAGGGCTCAGAACAAACTCTAGATCCTTGCAGTCACCTTATACTGAGTACTTTAATAGAATCCAAAACATGCATTATGACAGAAAGAACTATACAAGCATTCATAAATAGCATGAAATGAAATAGAACTCATATGAGAGAAATATGCATTAAAACCATTGATTTCCTTTTCTATTTATAATAGGTAACGTCATTATATTCATTTATTCATTATAGAGTGTCACAGAGAGCAAACTGTAGTCATACATATCACTGGACATATGTAACTAAGCTAATAGAAAAAGAAAAATTACAACTCCATGCTTAGTACATTGCTTCCTAAACACAAATATCCACTCACAGTAATTCTACAGAGCTCCGCTCACTCTCTAACCCACTATACCACATACTTGTATATAATTTACTCTGCAAGCACTTGTATTTATAACTCTCCTACATTACCAACTCACCTTCAAGCGTCCTTAGATCTGGTGCCAAGTGTCAAATTTGGTCCATGCGAGCATGCTTCTCTAGGCCTGAGATTTCCACTTTATCTCATGATGATCTTCTAGAAGATTCCATCCAAGGCATGCTCTTTCCTGGGCAAGCCTATCGTAATGCTGACATCTTATCCATACGCAACTGATCACGCTTTTCATGTGTTCTACCCTCGGTGCTCAAATTGACTAAGTCTCGATCCTCCTTTTGCACATTACGCGTGCTATGTGCTTCCATAAACCTTTCTCTCTTTCACTTTTTTCTTGTGAACCTTTTCATAACTGGGACCCTGCGTGCCTATGCACCTTCATACTTGACCAATATTCCACAAGTCCAACATCACCCCACACTACGCCTATTCTCTGTCCTCAGAAACATTTTACTTGACCAAGATGCCTGTTGTCTAGGGAACCAATGAATAGTCTTACACTTTACAAAAAAATAAGGAATGAAAGAATCGGGGAAAGAATGAATAATGGGGGGGGGGACATCAATTCAACAAGCTAGGAAAATCTTTCTGAAGGTCTGCCTCTAGCTTGTTCCATACTTCGACCTCACCCTGTGCCTTCTGGCAGAGGTCACCCACCAGGGTGCTCACTTCATCAAAACTTAGGCCAACTCCCTAGGTGCCCAAAATGTCCAGAATTTTCTCCATCTCTTTGCCTAGGTCCTCGATTTTATCCATCCTTCTAGTAATATGGGGGTATAGTTCCTTTAGCCATGCCTTAATTGAGCTTCTTAAAGCCTCAATTACATATGATTTCTTATCTACTTTGGTCATAACCTTGTCTCTCTCCACCCTATTCCCCTTGTTATTTTCTTGGAATTCTTTTATTTTTGCTTCAAGTGTGATGACCAAGGAGCTTGCTACCTTATCTCTATCCGTGCATGTATCATATACGGACTCCATAGATTGGGTAGTGATCTTAACCTCCGTGAGTACTTGGCTGTACTCGGCAATGAGCGCTACCACCTTCAACCTACCCTCCTCTTTCAAGCATGTGGACACTTCTTCTGCATATTCCAGGGCCAAGGGTCATCTCTCCATGGTGAGGATGCACATTATATATTCTATACACTCCAGGAGGAACAAGTAATTTTTGCAGGTGGCGCTAAGTCTGGGTGCTTCAGGAGGATGGTGCCTTTGATAGACTCTATTTTCTTATAAATTTCCTGCACCGTTACCTTCTCTTCCTTTAACTCACGCCTTAGTTATGCGCTAATTAGTTCTTCCTATTTCAAGCTCTTGGCCTTCTCTACCAGTTCTTCTTCCTTCTCTCCTAACTTCACCTCCAGTACTTTGATCCTATCGTATCCCACAAATAATCTAGCCTCAGTCTCAACCACGACCTTATTCAGTGCATTACAGACTTTCTCGTCTGAGATCTCCTGAGCATTCACTAAGGGATTGAACCCCTTCGATTCTAGCAATGTGATGAGGTCTCCTTAGTAGACTTCAAAGTTCGGCTCATCAACGTGTGACTTGAACGCCCAAGAGAGCATCTTATTAGTTCTAGGGTATGTTTCGTCCTTCTCAAAAGACCCCATGGCTATGAGCCTTTCCATGGGTATGGTGCTCTGGAATTACACGCATAACACCTTCCTTGTGTCATCAACATAGCCCATTACCTGTCTCTTTTCTGCATCCAGAGTTCTTTTTCCTGAGCGTACGCCTTTGGGGAAGCTTACTGTTAGAGTGGGGCCTCCCAGGCTATCATGCTCTTTTTTAATGTTCTCCTCCTTCCCCTCCTTTATCACTATGTCCACGTTGCACTCCAACTCTTGGTCTACTAGGACCTCGAGCATTCTTTGTGCTTCTATATCTTCCACCTTAGTGATATGCTCCATTGTAAAACTTATGGCTCCTTCCTTTTCCCTAGAAACCTCCTCATCCTCCATGTCTTCGGCGTCTTCCTTATCCTATGCGCCCTTGTGCCATGTGAATATGAACTCCTACTTCTCATCTCCACTCTCCTCTTCCGAGTCATAGATGCTAAAGAAATGTGGCTCCTAGTCTTTCCCTGCCTCTTCTTCTTTACCATCATCTCCCTCACCCTCATCTTCTCTTTCTCCCAAATATTTTTTCCAAGCTTTCGGTTGCCTCGAAGCAAGCTTCCTTATCCACCCTCTACTTTTTCATGAGAGGTGGTTCCTAATAAGGGGATTCAACCTTATCTTCTTCCTCAAGCAATTCTTCCTTGGAGATGAGTTTCCTAAGCGCCTCTACTCTAGTGTCTTCTCCTTCACTACAGACTTCTTTCTCCGTATGTAAGTGCTAGGTTTAGTGCTCGTGGATGGCATGCTCACTGTCTGAGTAGTCTACATAATTGGTGATTCTTCTTCTCCTCTCCCTCTTTTCTTGGATGTTGGCTTCTTCTTTCCTAAGGGAACTTCAGGTATGGAGACTTGATTCTCTAAATACGCACCCTTCTTGAACTTCATAATTATGCACAAGTACACATGCATCATGGATCCTCTAGCGATGGGTAGCGTCATCAGCCTTGTCATTTTAATATCATGTGACACATACTTTTCCATGTACATGCACTTACCACTGGGGTAATTCAGCTTCTCCCTCATCTCCCTATGTTCCCAGTTCAGATTACCCAGCTCCAACCTTAGCTTCTTTGACTCTTTAAACTTGTTCACCCCCACTTGGAAGTACTAAGTAGTGAACGTGAAGGGAAGATTGCCCCTAGGGCTCCATGATTCATCTATCAACTTGAATCTTCTCAGGCAGTAGTGTTGATAAACCGTGAATTCAGATTCCCCCTCGGTGGCTGCTGGGAGTTGTTCAGGGATCTCCACTCTGCCTCGAACATGATTATCAGGTGTGTGTATCATTTCTCTAGCCTCTCCTTGTGGGGTGCTATTATTGTATCGCAGGAATATTTTTCAAACCTCTTCACGAGAGAAGGATTCTCGGTGGGTTACTCCCATACAAATTTTTTTGGTATGTCAGGTACCCCAATCTTCATGAATAAAATGGTGAGGAAAACATTGCCAAAGAGGATCATGTCCCCTTCCTTTGCGCAACTGAAAATTTCCCCTACGATGTATGCAGATAGGTTGTATATGGTTCCCTCTACAATCTTCCTGCAGACATGTAGCCAAGGTTTGTTGACCTGCGTCCACCTCTCTTGGCCATTTAGCTTAGTCACCAAATGCTCAGCCATTTTCATTAAAAGTTCCTTGATGTCTGAAATGTCATAGTACCGTGACCCCTTCTTGCAAGCATACTCGATGATGATCTCTTTAATGGCCTCCTTGTTGCCAAAGTCATCTTCTAGGCTATCTCACTCACATATGACTCCTGTAAATTGTGAGATCAACTGGGGAGTGATGTGCATCTTACACCCCACAAAGTGGAAATAATCTTTGTGTACCCATGACATCAAGCATTGGTATAGGTGCTCTGGATTTCCAAAATAAGGAAACTCATAGAGTTGCAACAACCCTGCCTTCTCCTTTTTAATCTTAACATTATCATCGTATATAGGTAAACCCTCAGGTGTTTGTTTTTTGGTGGAGCATACTAATTCCAATGCCATTTCATTTTCTATTATGTTCATGTGGTGATTATAGTCACTAACAAGTACACTTCTTAAGTGGGATTCCCATTCCTTCCCTATCATCACCCCATCTGGGTATTGCATCTCTGCATACCATTCTTCATTTGTGTCTACCTCAGGTTCTAGTTGTTTAGCCTTGGCTTTTCCCTTTCCTTTCTTGGGTGCCATGGTCGAGGTATTTTTATCACTCCTATTCTCTCCTTGTTACTCTGTCTTACTTCTTCCAATCTTTCGATCTTAAATCCATGATACAATCCTTCTGAACCCGTGCCCTAGTTTTTCAAACCCTAACTGGGATGAAAATATTCACAAGACAGTTCCTCTTGACTCTTTCCATGCCTTTGTAACCCCTTCTAGTTGGAAAACTCAAACTGGTTGTTTCAATCTCACAGATCTTCCTTCACTCGATCAAATATGAAAGCCCTAGTTTATGAAACTCACTTATATCTCAAACTCTTCTATTTTGAAAAGTAAAAATGAGAGTGCCCAGACCCTTTACTTATAGTTTTTCTCTTTTCTAAACATTAAATGCTACTTCATCTACCACCGTACTTTGTTCATTTAATGTGGATTTTCCAAAAAAATCCCATCTTCAATGCCTTCACTTACGTTCCTAACCTGTGTGAAAACTCTTCTAACCTTCTGGGCACAGAACCAATCCAACTAGACAGGAGACTCTTGCGTGCACGTAACCCATGCCAAAGGCACTTCTTCTATCATGATACTTTCTCTTGCCTACCTCATGTTGCTTTAAATGCACTTTCTCCCCTGTGGGATCTACAAGTAGCTTTATCTTGGCACCAACCATTCTTCCATCTTCCTCTTTATATACCTCTTTCGACCCGGCTACTCAACAAGGCTTTTTAACACAACTTCATTGGTACTTTAATCACACGTTTATTCACTTTTCTCCACCCCACACTTAAAGCGATGCGTGGTCCTCTACGCAATCAAAAATTCTCCAAAAATAGAAATAAGGTTACCGGCGTCCAGGGCACAAAACAAAACAACTCGAAAGGGAAACACAAGAAAGGGAAAATGCATAAAGGAAACTCCTGAACTAACAAGAAAAACTAACTTATTTACACACACTAAGAAGACTTATTTATAGTAGGGAATTAGCCTACTCCCATTGAAGTGTCCAGGAAACTTCATCCCATCCAGCACTTATAATTGGCACGCGCCCAAATCAAGGATGTACAAGATTGTGTGGGGACCCAACCAATGGACTTTCAACTTCCCAGGATGGTGTAGAAACTTAGAATCATATAATAACACCATCTGCCCAACCTCAAACTTCTTTTTTCTAATATGGTGATCATGCCAAGCCTTTTTATTTTCCTTTTCCACTATTTGGCTCCATCAGGCGAGTGATTTTCTCTAATCTAGTTTCATTAACTCATCAATTCATTCTTCTAGCTCTTGTTCATCGGCTAACCCTCTTGCACACACTATTTGCAGAGAAGGAAACATAAATTCAACTGGAAAAATAGCTTCCGTGCCAAATACCAATTGAAAAGGTGTGGCTTTATTTAGTCTTTTATACGTTGTCCTGTAAGCCCATAATACTGCCAATACTTTATCATCCCAATCAAGTCTTCTGACATCACAAATTTTGGTTAGGGTATGACTCAATATCTTGTTGAATGCTTCCACGGTTCCATTTGTTTGTCGGTGATAGGGTGTAGTCTTGTGATGTGCCACCATGAACTCTAATAATAGGATCCTCATGGTATCATTCAAGAAATGCATACCCCTATCACTGGTCAAACTCAAAGGGCATCCATACCTTGTGATAATGTTCTCCCATAAGAACCTTGTTGTTTTTAATGCCATGTAGTCTTTAGTTGGGGCTACCTCTGCCCACCTTGTGAGATAATCTATGCAAGTGATGAAGTAATGTGACCCATTCCTATGTGTTGCCGGTGTAATAGGTCCTACAAAGTCTATCACCCACTTTTCAAAAGGCTCCGCACTAGGAATAGGGCACAAATGCATCTCATCTCTCCTCCCTGGTTTGCCAATGCGCTGACAATGGTCACATGCTTTACAATAATCTCTACAATATTTGTACAAGGTTTCCCACCACAAACCTGCCATTAATATTTTGTACGCAGTGGCATCACCTACATAATGCGCACCCACACTTCCCCTGTGTGATTCCTCCATGATGGCTAAATTCTCATGCTCTAAGACACATCTGCACAAAATTTTATCACGTCCCAATTTGTATAAGTTTCCACTGATTAACATGTAGGGCACGACACATATGGCCAACTACTTCTTTTCCAATGTCTTCATTCCATCCGGCACCACACCTTCCTTTAAAAATATTGCAATCTCTTCCAAATCCGAGGGCACACACCACAACCTAAAAAGTTGTGCGTCTAGAATTACTTCCTCAATACTCTGCGCATCCTCCCCTGAATCAATTCTTGATAGATGATCAATCCCATAGTTTCTTTTTCCAGGCTTCACTACAATGGTGAATTCAAAATCTTGAAGAAAAATACCCATCAACATATGCGCCCTTGTAGAACATGCTTGTTCACTAAATACTTCAATTCCATGTGGTCAGTGTAGAACACAAAGGGTGTTGCCAAAAGATACTGTCTAAAATTGAAGATTTCATAGATCATTGACAATACATCACAATCGGTTGTGGTATAATTCTACTCTACCGTTGTCAGCTTCCTGCTTGCAAATCAGAGAGGATGATCAATAATCCCTTCACCTAGCTATGCAAATACTACTCCAATGGCGGTCCTTGAGGCATCTACATGAACACAAAAGGGCTTATCCCAAGAAGGAAACTGTAAAATAGGCGCGGTAATAAGCCTATCTTTTAATGTATCAAACTCCCTCTACTACACCTCTCCTCAATGGAAGGCACTTTTATGTCTAAGAAGCTCCTCTAACGGCACAACGATCTTGGCATATCCCTTAATGAATTTTCTATAATACCCTGCATGCCCAAGAAATCCACGCACTACGCTCTAGCTAGTAGGATCCCTTAATCCCACAATAACTACAACCTTAGCAGGATCTACCAGCAAGCCCTCCTTACATATGATATGCCCCAATAAAGTCACAAAAGGGTGTAGCAAACACACACTTCTTAATGTTGAGGGATATCCTCAACTGCCTACACCTCTGAAACATTAACCTTAAATTGTCACAGTGGTCTTTAACCAAACCATATGCTATCCAATCATCTAAATAGACTTGAAGAAACTTATGGATGAAGTCCTGGAATGCTTGCACCACTATGCATGAAAAGATAGAAAGTGCATTCTGTAACCCAAAGGGAATGACCGTATATGCAAAAATTCCCCACTTGGTGGCAAAATTCATCTTTTCCTGTTCTTCCTTTGCAATTCGGACTTGGTGGTACCTTGGAAATCCATCCGTAAAGGAATAGATTTCGCGCCCAGCGAATCCTTCGAAAAAAAAATTAGTGAAGGGGGTCGAAAATGGATCAATGACACAAATTACATTCAATTCCCTATAATCCACACAGATCCTAATTCTCCCATCCTTCTTGATGTTGATTACCATTAGACTTATCCACTCCAATTCTTCCACTGCCTCAATGATCCTAGAAGCTATCATTTTTTCTATCTCCTCCTTGACCTTCACGCACAAGTTGGGATTCATCTGGTAGGGCCTTTTCCTTACAGGGCGCGCACTATCCTTTAGTTTTATCTTCATCTCCCCCAAGGAATGGTGAATTCCTTTGAGCTCATGATACCCACATAAAAATAAATCCTTAAATTCACATAGAAGATCAATGATCTTCGATACTTCCTTCTCTTTCTAGTAATCCCCAATAATAGCTTCCTTAGGATCTTCTTCTGAATTGATGTTAACTTTCTTCATCTTTAAAGGCTCATGGTAGGCATGCGCGCAAGCATATACATTGTCCACTACCTCACGTGTCCCCATAGAATGGCTAACATCCAAGATTTCTAATTCCTCTCCATCAATCACATACACCAAGTTTCCCTTCTCTTTTTACAAACACGCACGCTCAAGCTTTAACTCTTCTGCTTCCTCTTCTTCTTCAAAGAGCACCTCCAATCCCAGTTCCCGTAGTAATTCCAATAGCCTATCTTCCGTCTCAGAACTATCCCACATGGTAAGGTTCTTGATACCCTGCAAGGCCTTATCAACAGATGGCTTGGTACTCCGATATTCAAAGGTTTGAATAAGGTCAGCCGCGAGCTCTTGCCAATTCCTTGTCTGGCGACATGTCTCTGAATGAATGTACCATGCACGCATGCAACCCTGTAGTGTAGAATACAACTTGTGCACCCAGAGGGATGGTGGTAAAGCTTCCACACCTTCTCTCCAGACCTATTCACACTCCTAGATATGGAAAGATGTGGGCTTCTTCCCATGGTACTCCTTGATGATGGTGGGTACATTACTCCAGGATAATCTGATAGAGAGAGAAATTCTTACCTCGCACCATTCTAAAAGGATCTCCTATTGTGTGGCCCACCACCGAGCTGTTGTATCGAGCAAGACAAAACTTAACATCTCCCTCTATTCCTTCTCATCCCTCCACCGAGCTTCTAACTCCTGCAGAAAGATCTCAGGGAAGGATCCTCCTGAATACTTGGGTAGTTCTTTTCCTCCAAGGCACCTAATAATGCTCATATTTTTTACCTTGGTCACCGAACCTCTCAACTTCCATCCCATTAATTCATAAGTTCCATGCACCCAATTTTCACATACCAGACTGGTGGTATCACTCACTAACTAAGCATCTTCAAACGGGATAACCCCATTAGTAGGGTGTATCATCTCAGGGTCTCTGATTGAGCACACATAAATCTTGTCCATAACTTCTTCTCCCAAAGTTTCAATATAGCGTGTCAACTTCCCATCAACCATGGGTATAATGACCCATTTCTCCTTGTTCTCATACTTGATGTACCCTTAGTTGAACCAAAGGTCCACATTGTTTTTGTAACACCAACGATGCCTAAGTAGTGCTGGGAAATTATCCACCTCGGCTAGCACCAAGACTTTTAAGTCCCTAGTAAACTTGGCTCCCTAGATAGTAATAGTTGCATCCTTCAAGACACTGATGGGCATTGCCTTAGTTTTATTTTCCATATACAACACATTCAAAGATGGCTGTAATAAAGGTCTTCCCATCTGATGCCATGCATCCAAAGTCAGAACATTAACCTTTGTGCCTGTGTCAATGAGGATATTGCTGAGGATCCATCCATCTACAACTGCATTCAATGTAATCTCCTTGTCATAGTCAATGATGTGAGGGGGAAGGTTCACAT
This sequence comes from Taxus chinensis, assembly GCA_019776745.2. NCBI lineage: Eukaryota > Viridiplantae > Streptophyta > Pinopsida > Cupressales > Taxaceae > Taxus > Taxus chinensis. The sequence goes on from CM034150.1 coordinate 291,840,899, forward strand.
GTAAGACCTGTCTCTCATGCTCTTCCCCAGCACATGGTACCTTCTCTCTCAACCAATATCCTAGAAAGGGAATGATATTCTCCTACCTTAGCATTTTACACACCTCCTTGACCTCATCTAGGTCATCCTTTTGTGCCTCGACTCTCCTTTCTTGTTCCTCCCTCCTGGATTGCTCCTTTAGACACTAGATCTCCCCTTGTAAGCTTCGAATAACATCCATGGTGTCCTGATATATCTCCTTTTGATGCATGGGGTCTAGATATTTTCCATGAATGACCTCCTCTCTTAAAACCAATGTTTTTTGTCTTGATACCTCTCTCGTGTGCATAGCTTCTACCCTTGTTGTTACCAAGATAGGCTCCAAACCTTCATCCCATGTTACCTGGGGCATCCATTGTATGTCTACCTTCTTAATACTGACCATTGTAGTGCCCTTGTCCTTCTAGTGCTTCTTATGCATGTTCTCAAATAATTATGGGCACTCCTCATACTTATGCTTCTTTCCGTACCATGAGCACTGCAGTAGGTTCAAGAACTCATGCTTGTAATGTTCTGTAGATCCACATGTAAAACATGTTTCACGTGGGAACACACTTCTTCCTCTTCCACAGTTACCTAAACCACAGAATCCTCCTTGAAAACGTCTTCCATGCGCGCCTCCTTCTACACGCTCCTCATAACAGTAATCATTATCCTTGGAACTACTAGCAATGCTAGTTTGGCACACCCCATGATCAATGGCCTCATGGATCTGATCAATGAGCCTACAGTCCTTAGTATCATGGGTTGTAGAGGAGAAAATTTTGCAATAACAAGATACATTCTTCCTAATCGCGCACTATAGTAGGGATATCTACTTGCATCATGATCCCCATGACAAATTTCAAAATCCACTATCAAAGTGCTTATCATCCTTCGGGGGAAATTATCCTTAATGTGTCCCTCTATTTCACAATCTATGCACAACAAACCATTTTGAGTCTCATGGGTTGCATTCACAGATAATTTTTCCAACTACTTTTCCATAGCAGTAATTTGAGCCTCCAAGAATGGGCTAATGCCAGTATCAATACTACCAAAAGCCTTGGCGCACAAGGTAGCTTCCAAAGCTTCACACCGGTCTATAAAAGTTTTATGAGACAAGGCCCTTCTAAAAGGGTTGATAAATCCTCCAAAAAACCACTATGCATGCTGAGAAGGATGGTTATCATATGATAATTTATACAAGATAGTTATGCATCATACTCTCGCACACTCTCTGCCATTCCTTGTTGAATCTCTTTCAAAGCATTGATGCTCTTCTACTCAAACTCAGGAATGTGGAATTCTATCAAGAATGCATTCTTTAAGGAAGTGTAGTCCACCACCATTTGATGAGGTTCATACTTCCTATACCAGCTATACGCGTGCCCTTGCAACGTGGTTGCAAACTGACTAGCCTTCTGTTCTGGGGTTGTGATACCCTTCGCATGTCATAGGAGTTCACACTTGTGAACATGTTCCACAACATCCTCAATGCCCCTGTAATCTGGTAAATGTAGAGACATTTAAAAGAATACTTGAGGTGGTGGCTGGGGTCCCTGTCCTCCTGATCTAGAGCCTTGGTTCCCTTTGGTGTTTCCTCCACCACCTAATCCACTAGGTCCACTAGGTCTTGTGCCTCTAGATCCACTAGAACCACTGGGTCCTATAGGGCCTATAGGATCTGTGCCAAGTGCCCCCATGGTCCCACTGAACTATGCATTGATGGTCTGTGATAGTGCTCCACACCCACTACTATGTCTCGTTCCACTCCCTGATGTGAGACAGAAAGCTTGTACACTTGATCCTTATCCAAAGACTCCTCCAAATACTATAATGTGTGTGGCCATAGAACAAGGGATTGTAAAATTTTATATCCTAGGCGTGGATCTATCTCTTCCACCAATATCAACTGGGTCAATAACACTTCTTCCTAGTTCGGGAAAACCAAGCACCAGGGCTCGGCCACTGGGTGGGTTTAGATATGTGCCAACGACTCTCCTTTCTCCGTGTGATGAACTCTCACCAAAATTTTAAGGGGTCTCCCTCACGTGCTTGCCAAGATGGCGTAGCACAGATTGATCATGTTCCATGTCTTCTGCATGAACCTCAACTCCTTCCCGAAACGTCTGTCTCCATAGATCCATCACACTAGTAGCCTTGTGTCATCTAACAATCTCCCTTTCATGCGCTTCACTATACTTGAGCGGTCTCTCTTCCCTCTCCTTTTCTGTCATGATATCTATCATCTTCCTCCACCTAAGCTCCCTTACCCAATGCTCAGAATGGTTTAGTCGGCCATTGGGAAAGCCTATAAACTCATGGTAACTATCAATATCTTCATAGCTAGGGGAATAGCACATAGAAATGTTCCTCTAGGTTCTCGCAGAAATTCAAACTCAGCAACCTCTAGACAAGAATATGTGGAAATGGCATACTCCAGAGTGTAACTAGTCAATACTCCTCTCCACCAATGATCTACAGCACGGTTCCACATCAGATCTGCATCCTACAACCTTTGGTAGTCTTCTTCGGGCCATACATGTGATCCATAATTCCAACTTGATCTAGACGCATAGGTTGAAATCCATTCATATAGTTCTACTGGGAAGCAACAAAAGAAGGTCTCATAGAGATCATCGTAGAGGTTCTCTTCTACCCATCTACCAGCATTAAACTTAGGTCCAATGTCGAATCTCTGAGAAAATTCATCCTCTGTGCTCTTGAACCACGATTCAACATTTTCCAATGTTAACCGCTTTGTCATTCCTCACTACATAGATCATGATGTATGTTATATCCCACTACAACTTCGAAAAGAGGTCCCGGTAATGAAACCAAGATGTAGTCATTTTTACTCCCATCACAAAAGGAAGGAACCCCATGCATGCCGGCCTATCACCTAGTAGAAGATGAGCACTCACCCGAGGCATGTGCGGGTACTGAGTCTCTCTTTTATGTGAGTTTAGTGGGAAGCATCATTTATAATTAGTGTAAGAGTTTTTATGGGCAAGGTTGAAACATACAAGGACCAAAGGGCTTAGAATGGCCTCTAGATCCTTGCAGTCACCTTAGACTGAGTACTTTAATAGAATCTAGAACATGCATTATGACAGAAAGAACTATACAAGCATTCATACATAGCATGAAAGGAAAGATAACTCATATGAGAGAAATATGCATTAAAACCATTGATATCCTTGTCTATTTATAACAGGTAACCTCATTATATTCATTGATTCATTACAGAGTGTCACAGAGAGTAGACCGTAGTCATGCATATCATTGGTCATATGTAACTAAGCTAATAGAAAAAGAAAAAACACAACTCCATGCTTAGTACATTCCTTCCTAAACACAAATATCCACTCGCAGTAATTCTGCAGAGCTCCTCTGACTCTCTAACCCACTATACCTCGTACTTGTATATATTTTACTTCACAGGCACTTGTATTTATAATTCTCTTACACTGCCAACTCACCTTCAAGTGTCCTCAGATCTGGTGCCAAGTGTCGAATGTGGTCCATGTGAGCATGTTTCTCCATGCCAGAGCTTTCCACTTTATCTCATGATGTTCTTCTAGAAGATTCCATCCAAGGCATGCTCTTTCCTGGGCCAGCCTATCATCAGGGTAACATCTTATCCATGCGCAACCAGTCACACTTTTCACGTGTTCTGCCCTGGGTTCTCATGCGTGTTATGTGCTTCCCTAAACCTTTCTCTCGCACACTTTTTCCTTGTGCACCTATGCACCTTCATACTTGGCCAATATTCCTGGGGTCCAAGAACCTGCTAGTCCAATTGGTTCAAATGAATAAGGAGACCTATAAATCAATGAGATATTTTGTAGTAAGGTATAGTAGGTTTACAAGAAGGATCCCAAAAGATGTGGTACCCCCTGAAAATAACTTGAAAAGGTTCTTCATCAGTGATTTTCCATCAAAAGTTGGTTTCTTCCTCAGAAGAACCCAACCAAGAACATTGAGGGAGGTTCAAGACTTTGTATTTGAGACTGATGATGATCTAATTCTTTCTAGAAAATTGAAAGGACCAAATGGGAAGAAAAAATCTCAGAGTTCAAATCAAGTCACCACTGATCCAATGTTTAAAAAAATGGAAAATGACCTAGTTGCTTTAAAGAAGCAGTTGTCATAAATCACAATGAGGAATGCTCCAAGGAGACCAAATCCTCTTAATAGACCAATAATTTCTCCACCTCCTCATAGGATTTCTCTTAAATCACCACTAGTCAATGCCATCTGTGACACTAGGGAATCAAAAGAAGGAATATACGTTGAGGAAATTGAAGAAGAAAGAATGGATGACTATGAAAAATATATTGAAATGAAGAGGTTGGCATGCACAATGGCCTGATTGAATACGTTGATGATGAGGAGGAAGGTGACGAAGAAGCTCCAAGTTTTTCATGTACTGTTTTCACTCATGCATAATCCAAGAATGGTGTTTCAGCCTCAGCAATTACAGCTGAGAGTAGGAATAACAAAGAAGATAGCTCTTCAAAGCCTCCACTAAATAATATCATCAGCAAGGGATCACCATTTCCACCTTCCATGGAATCAGCTAGAGAGATAGTTGGCAAGGATCACACTGTTTTGCCAAGTAATTTATATGATTCTTCTCCTAACTCAAAATCTGTTAGGAGCAATTCCCTCCTAAATATTAGTTCTTTACAAACATCTAAATTTTATTCAAGGGCTACACCCTCACCTCCTTCCAAGCCAATTACTACATTTGAAAAGTAGAACCTAGCACTAAAAGTAACAAAACTTATGCCATTTAAATCCTCATCCACTGTTGGAACCTCTTCCTCATCTACCATAACTCCATTTGACTTTGTGGAGCATGTAAGTAAAACTAAATTTCAGCTCTCTAAGATTGAATACCTATAAACACATCCTTCCAAATTTCACAGATTCATTAAGGTAGTCTGTGGTGGTAAATATACATCCCAAATCTCTAATTCTAAATGCTTACTTCCCACACCATCCATACCACCTTCTCAAAACATGCTAGCCCTCAGTGCCTCCACCACCAACAGAGTTGAGCCTTTTTACTTGTCACTTCTCATCAAACGTTTCTAGCTGAACAATTACATTATAGACTCTAGAGCCTCAAATAATGTGATTCTAGAAAAAGTTGTAAATTCTCTTGGCCTCAATTTGACCCTAGTAAATGGCATATGCAATTCAATGGAATCCAAACAAGTTCCATTAGTAGGAAGAATCAAGGATGCTCAGGTTGCACTAGATGATTACCCTAACAAGAAGATACTCTTAACCATTTTGGTGGCAGATATCCCAACATCTTTTGGTATGTTGTTGAGTAGAAGTTTTGTAGAGATCTAGGTGGAGAAATAAAAATGGATTGGTCATTTGCAACTATCCTAGTGAAAGGAGAAATGAAGAAGTTTCTCCCAGTTAGGAAAATGAAATTCACAGTAAGGAAATCTAATTATCCAAGAGCTAACATCCTCTTTCAAGATTGTGGGATAGTAAACTACTTCCTCACATCACAAAAGGAAGATAAATTTCCACTCCTCATGGAAGAAGAAGAATATCGTATTTGGAAAATGGAGTTTGATGGTAGTCATTCTAGATAAGGTTTAGGAGTTGGTGTAGTATTATACTCTCCCTCCAATGAGGTATATCCTTTTTCCTACAAGCTGCAAATTGATAATACAAACAATACTGTAGAGTATGAAGCATTTCTCTTAGACATGAATGCAACAAAGAACATGTGAATCAAGAAGCTAAGATACAAAGGTGATTCAAAGATGGTGGTAAAGCAGGTGTGCTAACAATATCAAGTGAAAAATCCAAGGCTTAGGCACTATAGAAACAGAGTGTGGGACTGCATTGAATCCTTTGATGCATTCTCCATTGAAGCTATCCCTAGGGAGTAGAATGAAAAGGCTGATTCTCTGGTAGTGTCAACGTCCTTAGTGATACCTCATCCTTCTTTTGGTAAAGATAAAGTGGCCATTGAGATGGTGTTCAGAACCATCATACGATACAATGCAAATCACTGGGAGGTCTTCAATGATTATACTCAAATCCTAGCCTTCTTAGAACAAAGAGATAACTTCAATAATCTATTTTTTGAAGGAATTGAAAACCCACACCGTGAATCAGTCCCCAAATAAGAGAAGGAATGAATTGAGGGAATTGATGAAGAGGGAGTAATCAAACTAATAGGAAACAAAATCCCTAAAGGCCTGGTTTATTTGGAAGACCTCTTTGACAAGCATGACAACTTCATGCAAGAGAAAGAAAAATAGTCTTCTTGGTGTCCATCTGATTTTGATCAAGAAAACATTGGCACTTCAGAGAATCCAAGGATGGTTAACATTGGTAAATGTTGCTCACCAGAAGAGTAGAGAAATTTTGTTTCTCTGCTAAAAAAGTACTCAGATGTCCTAGCCTACTCCTATGATGAACTCAAATATTTTCATCCAAAGGAAATGCATCATTCCATTCCTTTGAAACAAGGAGCTAAGATCTTCAGGAAAAAACAAAGGCCCTACAATCCAAAGATTGTTGATTTTATCAAAGAATAGGTGACAAAGATGCTCAATGCTAGAATCATCTTCCCCATCCACCATTCAACGTGGGTGGCTAACATTGTGCCAATAAGGAAGAAGAATGGGGAAATAAGGATTTGTGTAGACTTCCTAAATCTGAATCGGGCATCTCTCAAGGATAACTACCCTCTTCTAATCATGGATCATATTTTTCAAGTAGTCACTAGATCTAAAATGCTCTCTTTTCTTGATGGATTCTCAGGGTACAACCAAATGAAGGTGGCAGAAGAATATTACAACAAAACAACCTTCACAACACCTTGCGGCACTTTTTCCTACAGCAGAATGCCTTTTGGCTTGATCAATGTTGGAGCCACTTTCAAGAGAGCAATGGAATTGGCCTTCAAATATTTGAAACACTGCATTTTCATTTACCTTGATGACCTCATGGTTGTCTCAAAGAAGAGGGGAGATCATATCAGTCATTTGGAGCAAGTCCTTGCAAGGTGTAGGAAACATGGTGTTTCTCTAAATCCAAAGAAGTGCATTTTTGGAGTTATAGAAGGTCAGTTGTTGGGACACATTGCGAATAGACATGGATCACACATTGATCCTGAGAGGGTCAAAGCTATCAAATCACTAACCTTACCAACCAGCAAGAAGGGATTTCATTCATTCTTTGGAAAGGTAAACTTCCTTCATTATTTTGTGCCTGAGTTTTCTGAACTGACTAAGCATATAACTTCCATGATGAATCCTCAAGCAAGTTTCAAGTGGAGTAAGGAAGGAAAAATAACATTTGAGGAGATCAAGAAATCCATTACCAAAGCTCCAACTCTCATATCTCTATATTTCAACAAGGAGTTCATCATGTATTGCTATGCATCAAAATATACACTCTCTATTGTCCTTGTTTAGAAAAATGATGAAGGTTTGGAAGCACCCAATGATTTCGTGAGTTGTCCTTTGACAAATCATGAGCTAAAGTACAACCAATTGGAGAATAATGCCTGCATAGTGGTCAAAGATGTTAAAATTTTCAGATTCTACATTCTCAATTCCCATACAGTGGTGATGGTCCTTGGAAGTGTAATCTAGTCCATTTTGAATCAACAAGATTCTAGGGCTAAGAGAGGAAGTTGGATTGTAAAGACCCAAGAGTATGACTTGGAGATTAGACCCTCTAATCTGATAAGAGAAAATGCTTTGTGCAAGCTGATTGCTGAAGGTGAAGCTCTCAAAGCTTATCAAGGAGAAAAAGATGGTGTCTTCTCAACCTATTCAAAATACAGTCCACAGGCACTCTTTGTCACCACTACTGATGAGTGGTATGTTGACATTGCTTACTATCTCACTTATGGATAATTCCCTCCTCATCTTGATTACAAACAAAGAAGGACACTCAAGCTAAAGGAATACAAGTTTCTAATCTAGAATCATGCACTTTACAAGAGAGGACTAGATGGTTGTTTCCTCAGGTGTATAGATAAGGAGCACCAAGAAAAGTTTCTCAGGGCATATCATGATCAAGCTTATGGTGGATATTTCTTAGCTATGGTCACCACACATAATATCCTTAGAGGGAGATATTATTGGTCCTCCATCTTTGCAGACACTCAAGATTGGGTTTCCAAATGCAAATAATACCAACAATTTGTTGGAAAGCCACAAGTATTTGCATTTCCACTCAGACCTGTGGTTATTGAAGAACCATTTCAGAAATGGGGGCTAGATTTTATTGGTGTTCTGAATCCTCATTCTAGTGCAGGGCATACTTATGTACTCACTACAATTGATTACTTCACTAAATGGGTGGAATCCATCCCAACCAAGCAATCCAACTCTGAAACATTCTGTAACTTCATCAAGGAGAATATCATTGTTCATTTTGGAATACAACAGAAAATTGTTGTAGAAAATGCCAACTATTTCTCTTCCAAGGAGCTCACAGAGTTTTGTTATGGCTTCTGAATCTCCCTATCTCACTCTTTTGACTACTACCCATAGGGAAATGGTCAGGCTGATTCAAACAACAAGAACATTGTGACCATTTTCCGCAAGCTGGTAGATGAGAATCAAAGGAACTAGCACAATAAGTTATATGATGCATTATGGGCTGATAGGATCACTCCTAAGAATGCAATAGGTATGTCACCTTTACAAATGTTTTATGGAGTTGAGGAAGATATTCCCCTCATAATTTAGATGTCATCTCTCGAGTTGCTACAAGAAATAGAAGATGGTCAATACAAAGACTCCATTGATAAGAGGATCCTCTTCCTAGAAAATCTCAAAGAAAGAAGATGCCAAGTGGTGGATAGAATTAAATAACATCAATTAAAAGTGAAGAAGATCTTTGACAAGAGAGAAAATCCAAGAGAATTCAAGGTTGGAGACTTTGTCCTGCTATGGGACAAGAGAAGAGAACCAAAGGGAAACCACATAAAGTTTGACTCATTATGGCTCGACCCATTCCAAATTCATGGAACTTGTGGTGAGAATGTTTTTCTACTCTCATACTTAGATGGAACGCCATTAGAGTTTCCTCAAAGTAGGCAATACTTGAAACTATATCATCAGTGAAATCGGGTTGTCCCCCGCCTTGTACCATATGGATTTTCCTAGTGTGTTTTTCCCTTTTCTATTGTGTGGTTCTGGTTTAGTTTTTTTGGTTTGTTATGTGTTTTCTCCTTCTTCCATTCTTTCTCATAATTGTACATGACTCTATAAGGCCCAATGGTCAACGTAATATGTTTTGAAACTTGAAATTTTAGATCCTCATGTCATGCCCTAGCCATGACCAGTTCACGCCATGTCCCCAAGCTAGAGCCAGTTGTTGTCTCCTGAAAAATAATCTGTGTTTCTATATCCAAATTCAAATTTTTTGAGCTCATGCCCTCCGTTGGTGTTTAAGAAAAGTTAGAGATTTAAGAAATTAGTAAAATTCATGCCATGGTGCTGTTTAAATCTCTATTTTTCTTGTTTTGAGAAATTCTCCATCTCTCGGCCTGTGCACAAAATATCCTCTTTACAATCTCCTTTTGTGATCGAAATTGTTCACCTATTCTATGGCCTGGGTCATAAAATCATTGTTTTTCCTCAATGCCTCTAGTTCGCGAAGTAAATTCAAAAATTGGACTCAAAATGAAAAAGTTCTCTTCCTTTGTGTATTTTTCTCCTAGTCGGGATGACAGGTGTCTTTTCCCGTCAAATTTTGGCCCCAATGAATGTAGGTAGATGATCAGATCCTATTTGATGGGGAGGAACAAGTTTTTTGGTGAACTTAACAATTTTAGTCACTTTTGGAAAAAATGGTAAATTTTCCCCGCGGACCAGAAAAAGCCGAAATTACCGATTGTGGAAAAAGTGGAAGTTTTTGTCCCTAACTGCACAAGCTCAATTGGAACACAAAAAAATGAATTGGCCAAAAAATTCAAAAGTGTGAGAGTAGCCTAGCGAAGGAAATTGAGTTTTTTAGCCTTTTTCCAAAAAGGGTTAAAATGTTTAGAAAAGATCCGTGACCCCATCTCCAACTAGAACGTGCCACATGTCATAGTCAAATTGGAGCAGCAGGTCACTACATAAATTTTTTTTTTGAGCATCTTTGAAAAAATGGGAAAAAAGTTAAAAGGTGACCCACATCCCTGATTAGGCTTTAAAGGGAAAAAGTCAAAGTTGAATCTCGCAGGGAGAAAGTCAAAGGTGAAGCCTGCAGTTGAAAAATCAAAGCAGATGAGTGGGTCATTGGGGGGATTTGTATTTTTGAGCACCTTTGCAAAATGGCAAAAATTTAAAAAGTGACCCGCAGCCCCGATCAAGCTTTGAAGGGAAAAAATCACAGTTGAAGCCCGTAGGGAAAAAGTCAAAGGTGAATGTGCCACATGTCCTAGTCAAATCAGAGCAGCGGGCCTGTGAAGGAAATTGAGTTTTTGAGCCTTTTTCCTAAAAAAAAAGGTTAAAATGTTGAGAAAGGGGCAGTAACACCATTTCCAATCAGAAGGTGCCACGTGTCTAAGTTGAAATGTCAAAGTGGGGGTGCAAGACAATTTTTTCCAAATTTCCAAATCTCTAAAAAAATTCAAAATGTAAAGGGCTTTCCCCCATAACCAATCCAGTCCCTTCCTGCCATGTGGATGGCCCGATTTCAAAGCTATAGGAGCAATTTAAATGGGCTATATTTAAACTGTCAAACTGAATGTAACAATTACTTTACAAGATCTAGTTTTTAACCCTCCATACGCGTTTTCTTCAAAACAAAGGAATTTTATAAGACATCAAGGATTTGTGAAGTTGTAACAGTTTCTTGTGAATAATATAATGGCTTCCCAAAACCATTCTAAACGGTTTTCGATTGATTTTTAAAAGACTAGAATGCTCTATACCTGGAAAAGACAAAATGCCATTCTTCTTCTATTTTCTCTTCTTCCTCGAATTTCTTCCATTCTCAAGATATGTACAAACTCTGCTCAAGATTAAATAATAAAAAGAAGGAATTATTTCCTCTTTGATTGAGGAATTGATTGGTACTTTATGGCCAATGAGTTTCATCTGGTCTTGTAGCTTCTCCTGTAGATTTATTTTTCTTCTGTTTATAAATGCATGTAAATGAAATTTATAATTAATGTGTGTGGGCATCTGATATTCTACTCACAACATTAGTTTCTCCTATCTCCATCCTCACTCCCTTTCCCCTTCTCAGACAAATTTCTTCTCTAGTGAGAAATTTTTAGCTTTGCCACAGGGTCATTGGAGTGCCCCTATTGGATCTCTGGTCGAAAGGCCACCATTGAAGTCCACTTTTTCATGCATGCACATACGGAAGTTGCACCGTTCAAGTAGAGGGACTTAGATTCCCACAGTGTTGGCTTGAAACTCACCAATTTATCTATGAAAAAAATTTTCTCACCAACACATGTCAACAATATCATGGATATCACACACATTTGCAATGTCTTAGATATGATCGGTTGGAGTAATTTTATTTTCACTCGTAAAAAATGGAATAATTTTCAAGGATACCATTTAAATAGTATTTTTTGCATTGAGGGAAAGTGTAATGCTTCCTTTAAAATTTAAAAATCCTTGATTTGGTTGTTGTGTATCCATTATAATGGGTCTAAGAACCACAATGTATTGCAAGAAGGGCCTACCGAGTGAGGCTGTTAAAAGAGTTATATTTGGTGGATATGGTGATATCTAAAATTGTATTCCCCATATTCCTCTACCTATAGATAGTTGTAAGTAATAAAAAACTCCTCTTTTTCTAGACCTTGTTTGGATTCTTCTCATAAATCTTAGACACTTGGAATGCTAAAACTGGTGAAATTTAATACTGGGAGTCGCCAGATGTGTTTCGGTAGAGCCTCCAAAGGATAAAATTTTACCGAGGCACACATCCAATCCTGGTAAGAATGGAAGTATTGACTTCTAAGGGCCCACTGGGAGTTCCAAAACTGTTATCGCCCAAAACATCACCCTTTGATTTACTCACATGTGTAGATGAGAAAATATTATTTTTAGGAAATATTGAATTATCTCTATGTGTGGTCCCATTAAACTGAGATAATTATCTAGACAAGGTTGGTTCCTCTTCATGATGTAATGCTATAACTACCCCAAATGTTAGAAATACACTTATCGAATTCTATTCTATGATTCCAAGGGACCAGGGAGAAGGACAAATACATGTAAATGAAGAAATACTACATTAAGGGAGGTGATAACATAAATAAAAGGGTCATTGGGACACTCTCTAATGCATGAAAATGGGAAAAATGGAGATAGAGAGGGTATGTAGAACACTAGAATCTAGAAACACACATTTACAACACCATTTCCATTAAACACAACCATTTAGAGTTTGCAAGAAACTATAAAATGCAATGTAGAGGTTAGATGATGCAATAAAAGACAATAAGGGTTGAAGAATATCCATAAAACTGGATTTTATTGATTCATATGAGCAAAAATTCCATTACAATGAAAGAATGATGTAATAATTTCTTATAAAAATGCCCAGAATTGAGGTTTAAAGCTTGCAACAACCTGTAGAATAATGGAGGAACAACTAGAGGATGTTCAACTCCTTTAAAATGAGCTCTCCATTATAATGTATACAAGAAAGAAGAGAGAAGAGAGGGAAATCTTGAAATATAGGATTTACCCACCAACAAAAGATATTAAATGGCTGCAAAATATCATGGGGACCCCTGCAAATCCATCCTATCACTTCACCATTGCTTGCTGGAGTTGAAAATGCTCCTCCTTCCATTAATGTCTTCATTACCTACCTGTACATTTCATTTTTAATATGGGAGAGTTTTCTTGTATTTTCCCCACCAACCCCACCTACTTCTAATAATTTATTATTTATGAGTGCAGAGCTTGAAAAAATGAATCTACAACATATATTTTTGTTAGATTTAGTGGTTGGTGGGATGAGTTATGGAATTTTTTGCTAGGAATATCCTTTTAACTCATAGTGTAGCTTGACGAGATACACTAGTCTTGACTCCTTACAAATTTCTCAATGGCTTTCCTAAGCCAACACTACCATCCCTTCAGGTTTCCCCTTACGTCTCCTAGTGGCTCGTTCATCAACCTTACCCACTATCTCAACTGAGCTCACCTGCGTTCATATTTCCTTACCTTGTTTTGACTCACCTTAGCCACTGCTCTTCCCCTCACCTTTCTCTTTCAATCCCAAGCTCACTATGAGATTTTTTCCTTTGCCACATTGTATTGCTCTAGCACACCTTAAATCAGCGAGCAACTTTCCATGACCCCTCGCAACCAACTCCTTATGCCTCCTGGGCCTCATGCCTTTTGTTACAGAGAAGTTAGCTTTGTGAGGAACTCACGTTCCATAAGAATACTACTCCCTTAAGTATGGTACAGCCCACAACCTATAATGTGGTTGTAAAAAACTCTCTGAAACCCTTATAACTCTTGGTGCTTTATATTGTGGCTGCCTAGCCCATTCAAGAACCTCATCCCCCTGATGCCTCATTCCAAGTGGGTCACATGGGCATGAAAATGTTGACTTTCCCGTATTACATTGGATTGTGGCGATTTCGGTCTCATGGTGAACTCACATCCCTGTAGCTTATGTTTAATTTGGGAATTGGGGGCTTAAAACTCCCACATCACCCACATATAAATAGTGACTTACTAAATCACCGAGTGAGCTATCTCTTTTGTTGTGGCAATTAACTCCTCCACGACATGTTGAACACCCTATAGAGTTGGGTGACTGACTCACCCAGTGCACCATGTGAACTCCATACATATGACAAGTTAACTTGGCCCAGATGACAAGTCACCCGTAGATTTCATCCAGCTAACTCGCCCATGGGTTTGTCAAACTATTCCCTGTAGTTGCTCAATTGTTTCAATTTTCTCATATTTACCTCAACTTGTAGGATTTTTAGTGAACTAGGGGAGCTAGGAAAATCGAGTAGGATACTCCAAAGGGTCATTTTTATCCTTTTATCCTTTTTATCAATTTTATCTAATATTGGTTCCTGAGCCTGTTCCTTCACTGTTTCTTTACTGAACCTCAGTCAATTGTCCAAGTCCAAGTTCTGAAGTTGTCAATTTTTACCAGGAGGTAAAAACAGATTAAAAATTACAAAGAGACAAATCCGATCTAATCTTAGTAGAAGTAATCCTTGATGATTCTTTGAATTTTTTTTAGTAAAATGAATCCAAGGAGTTTTGTGCATGGATGTTGTAAGAGGCCATGTCAAAGTTAGGGAAGGAAAGAAATGAGGGAATTAACGGAATTAATGATATCATAGATGAATTCAAGACTATTTATTATAGGTTCCATAATGAATATCTTGATGTTCTTCCAACATACCATGTCATTGTAAATTTCAAGAACCTGCTTGAAGAGGATAATGAAGTAACCAAATATTTCAGCCTATAATCCACCAACAAGCTAGTGACGTATCAAAACTTCTTGAGCCAACCCTGAAAGGCCATAAATCGATCCAAGAAGTTTCCTAGAAAGTTGAAACCAAACATCCAAATATTTCAAGGTCCTTAATTGTCACATGTGTGAACCAGATGATAAATATGTACAAGAGATCATCAAACTATTTCTTGATTATCAGCAAAAATAGGCTAGATAATAAATGTAGGAAACTGACAAAAATTAGAAAAAGGGTGGCACTAGTCGTAGCTAATTTTTTTTACACTTCCATTTTTGCACATTCTTTAGCTATAATCCACCATTTGAGTTGGAGGTTTGACCTAGTCAAATTTGCACAACTACTTGGCTATTTTTTAGGAAGACTATTTCATCAATATAAATTCATCCTATTTTTAGTATGGAACAATTAAGAAGAGTGGCTATAATTTCTCAACCTTCTTAATCTATAAAGAGGAGGATGTATTATGTAGTAATAGAATTTTTATCATTTGTATAAGGACACTATCTTATTCTAAGATCTTGTATATAGAGTTAAGCCTCAATATTATAAACAGAAATGATATTTAACCTTCTTTTACTTTGGTGTGTTTTGTATTTTGGTGGTTCATTTTATATTCGTGAATATTTCTTTCCTCGTATTTATTGATCCATTATACCTGCACATTAGATTATCTATTATTTATCAAATTGCAAGTTTTTATTAATAAGACTTATTTTTTAAAGTTGTGGAATCTCTTCTACTATTGTTAATTTTTATCTTCATTAAAGGTATTTTGTTAAGGAAAAAGTTATAAAGTTGTGCAAGTGATTATCATTATGCTAACTATTTGTTTCTTGTAGAAGTTGATATTTTATTCCTTAAACTAATCATACATCACCATTTATAATTATTCTTATGTTCCTCTTTCCCTTTTTCTCTAAAAAATTAGATAGTTTAGTTTTTTTCAGTATCATAGGTTTTATAGCTTGTTGTTCCATTAGATGCTCATAGTTTAGAAGGAATTCTCCCTTCTCTAGAGGTTCTTCCCAAGGATCCAAGGTCCCAAACCTTAGGGATGTTACCATGTTACACTGGATAATCTAACGATTTATTGGGTGTGCGATCCAAGTGACAAGAGTTTTTAGCACACCCGGTGGGAGAAGATCTAAGAGTTGGTACTTCTCTTAGTAGTTCCATTAATCAAAGGTACCTGAAGAATCCATATCTTTAAATTTCCAAATCCAAAATATGAACTTATGAAAAATATTCAAACAATATCTTCTTCATGCAAAGAAAACCAATGGATTATTGCACTCTCTTTATCCCCTTCATGGAGAAGAAAAGGAGAGGCTTCATCATCTTCTTGCAGAGTGCAGTCAATGACTCCATTTGAAATATTCCCTACACCAAGGAATGAACAACCACTTGTCATCTGGCCATAAGAAACCATGTCTCTCCCACCTTCAATGGTGTCATCCCTTTGTTTCTCACTCAACATGATGTTGTACCTGTAGTAACTCTGAAAATTTACCATTCATCACTGGTGAAACCAACACCACCCCCATAGAGCACATTCAATATGTTAATAACATGTGTTCAATTCATAATATCATGGAAGCTAACCTCATAATCATGATTCTTACTACTATTCAGAAGGAACAGACACTTCAATGTTTATGTGGTGTGGAACCCAACACTATACACAACTAGGATGAGTTAGGAGAATAAATGTGTAAAAATTTTGAAGATAAGAGTGAGCATTTTTCTCTCATGGAGAAGTTGACTACTATCAAAAGATCTCCCCAGGAGTTCATGGTAGATTTCAATTTCTTGTTCTAAAAGACGTGGAATAGGATTACATCAATGATCAATCCTTCCTTGAATAACCCATTCTTTTATTATTTGTGGGTGTTGAATAGTGATGTTACAGTTATGATCCAAGAAATGGGTGGAAGAACTCTCTCGCACTCTTATGAAATTATTATACAAGCTGAGAATTATTTGATCCAGGTTGGAAAGATAGCTCTAAACCCACCAATTCCTTTGTTTCCTATTTTTGCCACTAATCACCCATTCAGTTCCCATCTCTTTAGTGTCCAACAAAGCATCTAAACTAGTAACTCCTCCGTCAAATGATCTCTATGAAGTTAAATACATACTTTAGAGTTTTGGAAATGAGTCAGTTCCCTCAAAAGAGATAAGCCTCAATAGAACTATCCCTACAAACCTCAAAATCAACAATATCAACCCAATAAGCATCCTTTCTAGAATAATGACCAGATTCAAAATCAGATCCCTAATATCAAACCCTTGAATACAAAAACCCCCTTTCTGCTAGCTATTCTATATTCATTGTTCAAGTGAAAAACAATCTTGTTCAAGACTATGGATGGTTTTACTCTTGATCTCAACCGAGTAATCAAAATATGTGTTCCAATGATGTGCTTAGCCTAGCAATCATTTTTGAGAGTATATCCACACTCATGGAGCAACAAGAGAAAAATTATCTGTAGGAAGATACAAGTCAACTACAGGAATAAGGGCAATCAACCTTTTTGAATTGGAAATATGAGAATTTTTTTGGAATTAATATAGAATTCGTAGTAGCATCTAATACCTAATCAAAGAAGATTGAAATAGAAGGGTAACCTCCTATGGTTAATCAAGAATCTACTTCTCAACCTCATCCATAAGTAGCAATGAGAGAATATACAACAAGTAAATCATCTAGAGCCCATGTTAGTCAATTTGTGAGAAAATACAATCAAACCAACACCACAATGCCAAATTTCTAACTTCCTAAGGAGGATGAAACAACACTGAAAGCTCCGTCAGGAGTGGGAGGTATTCCTTTGAGCATAGTTAATCAAATGAAAAAGACTAACCTCAACGTCACTATATGGGAGGTGCTTTCGATTCCTTTACAAAGGAATTTGTTGCAAGAATCTTTAAAAATATTTGGTTCATCAAGTGAAGTAGAAAAGTGAGGGTCATCTACTTCTACTAGTTTATATAAACCTTAAGGGAGAAACCCTGTTAAATATTGTAAACCACCACCCTTATACATCTCATTGATTATTAGTAAACATCTCAGTCCATTATTACATGATAAACATCTAGTGCACAATTACATGATCCATGATGCCTAAAGACATTGTTTATGTAGTAGGTATTAAATGTGTGGAGCTGATTAAGGAGAATAAATAGAGATTGAATATCTCTTACCCAGTCTTATTTAATCAAAAGGATGTATAATATTTATAGGGATTTGTACAAACAATACTCCTGAGAATGGATGGAGTTATTACTAACAATAAGAGAGAATAATGGAATAAATAATAACAACTAGCCTAATAATAAAATACTACGTAGACTATGCTAACATCCCCCCCCCCATATTACATTATTCTTGCAAATATGACCCCTGAAAAGTTCAAATTTCACTTTTCAAGATATTTTACGAGAATATAGACAACTTGTGCTTCTGTAGGACACTACTGGAGTTGAATGTGATGGTTCAAGACATGCTCTTGAATGAAATGAAAATCAATCTCAATATTCTTTGTTTGTTCATGAAAAATTGGATTCTACATGAGCTTCAACACACTCTAATTGTCCTAATAGAGAACTTGTGATTGTTTTTTAGGAATGCCCATATCATCCAAAATGTGATGTAACCATATTGCTTCACACAAAACTCCTTGTGCGGTGCAATATTTTGCCTCCGTGGATGAGATAGAAACAACATTCTGCTTCTTGCTTATCCACGAGATAGGTCCAGATCTGAGATGAAAAATGTATCCTTTGATTGACTTCTAGTCATCAACAGATATGGCGTGGTCCGAGTTGATGTATCCCTGTAAGAAGAATTGATCATTCTTCTTATATTCTAGACCATAATCAGTTGTTCCTCATACATATCTCAATACATGCTTTTCTACAGTTGAGTGACATTTCTTTCGGTCCTGCATGAATCTGGAAAGATAGGTGACAGCATAGCATAAATCTGGTCTAGTATATGTCAAATAAATGAGACCTCCAAAAAATTTCCTATATAGAACTTAAGATCTACTTGAGGTGATGAAATATTGAAAGTTGTAAGCCTTTTTCCATGGGAGTGGATATAGGTTTATAGTTGGACATATTGTACTTTTCTAGGAGTGTCTTGGTGTACTTTATCTGGGAGACAAAAATGTGATGCTCCTTTTTCCATATCTCCAAGCCAAGAAAATAATGTCATAGCCACAAATTTGTCATGTCAAAGGTTATTTTGTGATAATTATTCAAAATATCAGCCTGAGTTTATGAACTGCTAGTGATCAAAAGATCATCTACATACACAACAAGAATGAATATTTCTTTTCCTACCTTATTTATATAAAAAATTTAATATGAGGGGCTGCGAGTGAACCCATGATATGAAAGGTGATCATCGATCTTGATATACCATGCCTTTTGAGTTTGTTTCATTCCATACAGTGATTTGATGAGACAACATACCTTCTTAGGATGCTCTTCATCAACAAATACTTTAGGTT
The DNA here is from genome assembly GCA_019776745.2 of Taxus chinensis. NCBI lineage: Eukaryota > Viridiplantae > Streptophyta > Pinopsida > Cupressales > Taxaceae > Taxus > Taxus chinensis. The sequence continues at coordinate 291,859,916 of CM034150.1, forward strand.
GGGTCATGTACACTTCTTCTATCAGATCACCATTTATGAAATCACTCTTAATGAACATCTATTGAAGTATCCATCCTTTTTGTGCTACTAGTGCACAAAAAACCCTATTAGTATGGATCTTCATAGTGGCTGCAAAGGTTTATTCATATTCAATGCCCTCGTTTTTAGTATATCCTTTTGCTACAAGTCATGGTTAATGTGTGTCGATGGATCCCTCTACCTTATATTTTATCTTGAAAACCCATTTTTAGACTATGGGTTTCTTTCCTATAGGCAGATCGACAAGCTCCCATGTCTTATTTTGCATAAGTGAATCAAATTTTTCATCCATGGATTATTTCCATTGAGTTTGACTGAGTGCTTCATGAACATTATCAGGCTCGAACTTGTTAATCAATGAACTCGTGAGTGAAAAATTTACTTCATTTCTTGTTTGACTTCTCATTTTTACACTAGATGAAGTATCTAGAAGTTGTTGCAAATGAGAGTATTTGATGGTGCTTTGTACCCACTTCGGACAAGAACTTGGATGATTTTGAGAATAATTATGTTGTTGTCATGTGCATTGATGTGGAGTCACATTCTCCAGTTGTCTAAGTTCAACAAATATCTCTCCTTGCAACATTTTTTCTTTGTGTAGTCTCCTTTAGCTGATCATCTGATTCAGATACTAGTCATTGAGAGGTGGTTGATAATGGCTCTTCTATTGTCACTACTAAGTCAAAGGATGACTCATCACAAACCATGTCTTGTCTCTCATATATTTTCTGTCTCAGGATCCATGAGACTGTATGTCTTTGAGCTAGTGATATAGCCAAGTAGGATGCATAGGAGTATATTTGGCTCAACCTTCTTTCTCTTCTGATCTGGGACATGCATGTATGATGTGAAACCAAATACTCGTAAATGAGAAATTGATGGCTTTCTACCACTCTATACCTTTTCTGGAATTTTATTTTGTAGAATATTTTTCGGTGTGCTATTGAGAAGATATACATATATCTGTACTATTTCTTCCCAATAGTGTTTCTCTAACTTTGTTGTTGATAGTATGCAGCTATCCATATCCATCACTGTTTGAATATGATGCTCAAAAATTCCATTCTACAGGGACGTGTAGGTAGTAGTAAAATTCTACTTAATGCCTTATTAGTTAAGGAAGGCCATGAAATTATTTGATGTGAATTCCACCCCTCGATTTGAATAAATTAGAAGAAGTGTTTTTCCAGTCTCTCTTTCACAACATGATGATAGAATTAATGGAAATGTTGAAGAGCCTCACTTTTCTTATTTAGGAAAAACACCCACATCTTGTGAGAATGGTCATCCATGACCAGTTGGAAGTACTTGTATCCTGAAAATGAAGCAGGAAGGAGGTCGTTTACATTAGTATGAACTACCTCCAGATGCTTCTTGGCATAGAAGGTGCTTTCCTGAAATAGATCTCTGTGTTGTTTTCTTGCAAGACAACCAAGGAAAATAGGAAAGGAATTGGACAATATTGGTAGTCCATGGACCATTGATTTTGAACTCATATGATGCAATGAACTAGCCAACAAGTGTCCATATATAAAATTCCAGAGTGCATTAGATTCAACTGTTGATGCAATTAAAGCTATTACAGAAGATGAAATAGTATCTAAACTAAATAATTTATCTTTTAGAAAATCTCTAGAAATAATATTATCTTATCGTGAGATAGAGAATGATTTTAATGCCATTTTGGACAAGAAAATTATACCTTTAGGTGATGATTCAAGAGCTAAATCACTGACAAGAGGTTTCTAGTCAATCTTAGAACATATAGTACCTTTTTAAGTGTACATTATCGTGGTCCCAGAGGAATGGTGACTTGGTCTATTCCTTCTACAATGTACTCTTTTTCATCAGCTATATGAACTCTGTCTCTATTTGGTTGTTCGTTTAGTGAATCAAACAACTTCTTGTCACTTAACATATGCTTGATGGCACCCCAGTCTATTAACCAGACTTTCTTCATGGGTTACGATGTCTGAGTGAATAGTATAAGGTTATTACCATAATTAGCTCCTTCTGACAAATCCTCATCAGATTCATCATCATGTTGGGTGGTGAGGTGTCCCTTCTACTTTCTTTGGTGGGGATGACATTTGGATTTTTTTAAATCATCACTCCCGGATGTGCTTGTTTGGCTTGAAGACCCTTGTTTCAAACCATTTTACCAATAGTGATTAGTTTTGTCAGTGTTGGTTCTGCAAATGTGACACCACCTCTTTGAATTTTGATCTTTCTATTTTTGATTTGGTTTTAGTTGAGTTGGCTTCTCTGGGGGACCCTTCCAATTCTTCTAGCCATGATATGGATTTGAGAACAAGGATTTATCCCGAGTCTCCTCTTAGGCTAAATTAATGTGCTCTTCCTGCTACAAAAAGTTCACGAGTTCTTTGAATGTCATTGTTTTTTAAGATACATACAGTTTCATAATGAATACTCGAGAATTGAAAAGGGAGTGTCCTCAATGTGATCTGCACGAGAATTTTATTTTCCACCATTTCACTGAGTGCTAATAACTCTGATCACAGCTCAGCCAAGTGATGTAAGAAATCCTCAACTTTCTCATCTAACCCCATAGAAAGGGTGTGCAAATTTGACTAAAGATGGATGATCTTAGACTAATTTCTAGATTCATAAATAGTTTTTGACTTATCCTAGGCCTCCTTTGTTTTCACTGCATTCTAAACATGTGGTTTTACATCATCACTGATACTGAGCATTATTAGCATCAAGGATTTGGCACTAGCCATCTCATATTTCATGAGTTCATCAGGGGCTATGGTAACAATCACAGACCCGATGACAATACCCCATAATACTTCAAACTAAATGATTTTCTTCATTTTTCTTTTCCAATCCAAAAAAATAGGCCCTTTAAGTAATTGAGCATCTGAGAAAAGAATTTTTAGTGTAGACATTGTAATAAATTTATTTATTGATTGGTTCCAAGAGATATTAAAACTTTACTCACTAATGAGGAGTACTAGCTTGTAGATGCTCACGATACTCACGTGCTGAGAGACAACGCTTTTTCTTGGGATGTTTGTCTTCCTCTTCATAATTGACATTGTACCTAGCTTCTAGTTCTTCTCAAACTCTCTATACTTGATAGCTGATGTTGAAATGGAAATACTCCAAGAGTCCTTAGTGAACTAGTTCGTTGAAGACAAGGTTTTCGGTGTTTCATGGTAAGTAGAACCCAGAGCTTTCATGAGCTTCTAGATGATGCTTTGTGGCTTTTGATTTGATGTTGCGGATTTCAATAGTCTTGATCATTTCATTTACACTTTTTATTTGGCATGGCTTTGAGAGACTCCACGTAGCAACAAATAACAGGCTTAATTTTCCACACAGGAAATAGAGTCTCAACCCACACAGGTCTAAATACTTAGTAGCCAAACCTATTATCCACAAAATTCTCTAGAGGGAATGTAGGAAGAATTCTACAAGCAGGGTATTGCTAAGACTGATTTGAATCCCACATTCCTTCTTTGATACTTCATCAGACAACAATGGCTCTAAATTTTTTTATAATTTAGCCAAAAAATCATATTTTCCATCGCAAATGACCTTGGCTGCAATCTCTTTGTTTTCTCCTATTGTTTATGAGCTATGGAGAATTGAGCTCTTGTGCAAACTCAAGAATTCATACGTTGGGCTATGCAGTTGAGAGTGCGTGCTTGTAGATATTTTCCATAAAATGCTAAGGTTATTGATCACCATGTCTCAGGTAGCTAGGATGTTTTTGTATACATTTTTTAAAATAGAAAATATACTTACTTGTCACTTTCATGTAGGTTTCACATCATGCGTCCATGCAGCCAAAAAAATTCATGCAAGTTGAATCAAGGATTAAAAGGTGGATTTATCAAGAAATATGTGTAACCTAGTAAATATCCATGTCCAACTCTTCCTCCACCATGCAGATGTCTAATAAACACAAATCCAATGCATATGTACCCTCCACGTGTGCTATTTGGAGGTTGTTGGAGGTTTACAGAGGAGTTTATATTGTAGTATAAAAAAAATATTCAATCTCCCTCCACATTTTTATTTACAGAAGAAAAAACAAATAATTAAATCCCCAATTTCACGTTGGCTATTGTAGTTTAGTTTAACTACATATTTCATGCCCAGAGAAGCAGTCTCCACATGTGGGCTCTTTTTAGGTCACTAACATGATCTTCTCTCCATGCAACAGGTTCAGAACAATATCAATCTTCCAATAGCAACAATCCAAGTGATTTATTTGTTTCATATAAAATGTTTCTCCGTCAAACACACCGGTCAAAGTTTATGATTTCTTTGATACCAGATTATGAGGAGAAGATTGAGGAGAATAAATAGAGATTGAATATCTCCTACTTAGTCTTATTTAATAAAAATCACGTATAATTTTTATAGGATTGTGTACAAATAGTACTCCCTAGAATGGATGGATTTACTCACTGTAATGGATGGAGTTGTTACTAACAATAAGAGAAAATAATGGAATAAATAATAACAACTAGCCTAATAATAAAATACTACATAGACTATGCTAACATTGAATACACACCAGTAACCAAGGAAGTTTTCCAATTAGATGGAACTATTATTTAGACCATTGGGATGGTTAGGGATTTGAATCTTACCATTCATGTATTCCCAATTTTATCAATTACTCAAGGCATATCTCTTATCTATCTTCCTCCCTTCTTTGTTATATGCCTTTCTATAGATTTCACTTCTAAGATGGGTGATTATCTATCTAGTGACTGGTCACATATGATCCTTAGAACCAAATATGGAACTAAGGTAACTATAAGGGTTGAGCCAATTTGTAAATATCGCATCAAATATTATAGTCCTAGTGCTATAGACATAAATTTTACCATGCATGACAAGGAATAATACATTGAAGATAATGAAGCCATCACTCTTGTCTGATAAATTATAGATGTCTTGATCGATGATTGGGGTGATGAACTTAAATTTTATCTATATGCCTAAGAATTTGAACAAAAAGGTATTAGGGACTTACTACATCCACAAGGAAGGAGCTATTATACGAAATCTTCTCAAATCCCAAGATGGTCTTGAAGGATTATGGAAAACCTTCTTCGATGGGTCAAGAAGAAAAATAAATGTTGGTGTCATTGTTATGGTTATTTACCCAAAAGCTAAGAAATAATTCTTGGCTTTCTAAATTTAGTTCAGTTGTACTAATAATGCAGTTGAATATGAAGCACTGGCACAGGGAATCTAACTAGCTCAAAAGAGAGGTATCAAGGAATTGGTTGTTTTCAGAGATAGTGAGCTAGTTGTATATCAGGATAGATCCCAAATTACAACAAAGGATACTATGTTGAGATCCTACAAGAATAGGGTATGGGACTTAATCAAGGTCTTTGAATATTTTTGCATTGATGTAGTCCCTTGGAATGAAAACCAAGATGCAGATATGCTTGCAACAGTGGGATCATAGTATGATATCCCTGTTGATGTCATAAATGAGGGAAAATAATTCCTTAATCTAGTTTTAATACCAAAAGTATCAGATAATGCTAGTAATTGGCAAGTCTTTGATAATGAAGAACAAATCATTATCTTTCTTCAAGAAGAGGCCAATTTTTCATCGAAAAACTAGTCCAAGTTGCATGACGATTATAATTATAAAATTATTTAATAAAAGGGAAATACATTGCTAAAGCGTCTACTAACACATGAATCTATCTTCAATTCATATCATCATTTTAAAATGGAAAAACTAACAAGATTATCAAAGAAGATTATTTTGAATAGGTACAGGTTGGAGAGGATAGAAATTTGAAGATTGCAAATATATGCATGCTAGTTGAAAGATAGGATTTTTTCATCCTTTTACAAGAATACAATGTTATTTTTTCTTAGAGATATGAAGATATCATGGGATTAGATCCATGGCTATCCCAGAAAATCATTGAATTTGAATTGAATGTCAAGCAAGTCAGGTAAAAGAAAAGACCGGTCAATTCTAAAATTAAACCACTGATGAGGAAGGATATTTCCAAACTCATCTAGGCGAGTATTATTTTCCCAATCAAGTACTCCTCCTGGATTTCCAGGCTACTTTTAGTTAGGAAAAATAAAGGGGAAATTAGACTGTACATGGACTTTAGGGACCTCAATCAAGCTTCCCTTAAGGATCACTACCCTCTCTAATATGTAGAAAATATTCTCCAAAGAGTGATGGGAGTAGAATTGTTTTCATTGATTGATGGTTATTCGGTTTATAATAAGATACTGGTCAAGGAATCATATCATTTAAAAATAGATTTCACCACCAAGTGGGGCTCATTTTCATATAATAAGATGTTGTTTAGATTATCCAATGATGGTGCCACATTCAAACAAGTTATGTACATGGCCTTCAAAGGGAGTATAAATGATATTATCCTTGTTTATCTAGATGATATAACTATGTATTTAAAAAATTCACAAGACCTTATGGATCATCTAAATAAAGTATTTGAAAGATGCAAGGAATTTGGGGTTTCCTTGAACTTTAAAAAAAATTATTTTTGTTGTCCATGGAGGTAAATTGTTAGGAAATATCATTTAGGTAGAAAGACTTTCAATTTACTAGGAAATAATACATGTTATCTTGGCACTTTATCTTCCAATACATAAAAAGATTCTCCAAAAAATTTGTAAGGATGTTTATACCTCAATTTTCCACTTTAGTCACACCAATAAAATCTATGCTAAAAAATCACATACCATTTAGCTAGACTAAAGAAGATAGGAGTATCTTCGACGGCATTAGAAAAATCTATTTCATAGGCCCCCACATTGGTAAATCATTATTATGAAAAATATTTCATAATTTATTCCTTTGTGGGATTGGAAATTATCTCTAGGATTCTCACTCAATAGAATGAAAAACGGATAGAACAGTTGATTTATTTCTTCAACCAATCCCTTAAGGACTAAGAGCTCAATGTAACATCCTCATTTTAAAACTTAAATACAAGGGAATTATTTTTCCACTTTATGCTTCATTGATTTAAATACCGATATATTTAAATCCAACAAAAATCTTAAGTTCCTATCTCAGATCTTAATGTTTCATTTAGATAATTTAACATAATTTAGAGCCAACATTATCTTAGTCAATCCATCCTATAACAATAAACCTTATATAGCTATATGAGTTAGATTAAAACTGATCCCTCATATTAAATTCATTTAAATATGTATACTAAGTATTCCATTTTCCCCTTAATCATTCAAGGGAATTCAATTTTTTATTCTCTAAAGTTTATATTTCGGCATCTATTACCAATTACACATTTGATATCCTAAATCTTTAAGTCTAACTAAAATCACGACGGCATAATCAAAAACTTGTGTTACTTTGGAAAAATGTTTGAGTCATGTATGCCATGCTCAATTCCATGATGGTATAATCGTCGATTGGAATTCATCTTTCAACCTGTTGGTGCTCAATTTGGTCTTGCCCCATTTTTCCTTTAAATTCTTCAGTTTGCTGGCTCTGTCATCTTTTCTATCTCCCCGTATTAATGCATGAAAACTTTGTCCTCCATTTGGTTACCATGATCAGTCCCTTCCTTTGGTCGAGGGTCACTTTAATTCATGAATTTTTTTTCTATTCCTTTGTCCATATGGAAGAATTTTAAACTTGGGTGAAAACTTGGGTTTTTTCCCTTCCTTCCATTTTCCACAGTCACATTTTTTTCCCTGTTAATGTTTGTTCCAAATATCTATGGAAACATGGTCTTCTCTAATTGGATGTGGCTTGGTGGATCACATTTGGGCCTTATATCATTTCCAAAATATTTTTCCTTAAAGAAAGATTCATTTCCAAGTGCAAATGGTGATTTTCTTGAATTTTACAGTTTTGTGTTTTTCCTCGTCAAATTTACATCTCAGCATCTGTGGAAACATGGCCCTTTGTAGTTGGATGCAGCTTGGATGGGCACTTTGAAAACTCTAAGGCCCGCTTCAACTCAAAACTTGTCCACGTGGAGGGCTAGAGTTCATCTTCAAATTCACCTTTTGGTTTAAACTTGGACTTATGCCGGGGAGACACATGGAGGTTTTTACTGCCTTGCCCAAACTTAGACATTTTTTTTCATGTGGATGGTGCATCTTTGGTAGACCATGGACACATGGAATGTTGGCACTCATTTGAGGATCCACCTCAGGGTCCCACCTTAACATTTGTGCCAAGGGGACATGTGGAGGGACCACGCCAGTTTTGGGACCAACCCCTAAATTTTATTTTGAAAAAGTGCCAGGAGGACACTTGGAGGCTTCTACTCACTCTACCCTTGCTTGGACTTTTCAATGGCCAAGGAAAATTGTCTCAGACCCTAGACACATGGTGCCTTCTGCTGATCCTTCAACTTTATTTTAACAACTCTGTTGGACTGAGACACGTGGAGGGACCGTGCCTGTTTGGGGTCTCTGCTTTTGAGGACCATACCAAAGGTGCACTAAGGTGACACTTGGAGGCTTCCACTGGCTCCTTTTTTATTGAGACTTTTTAATAGCCCAAAAGGTGTTTTTTCTTGGGCCCAAGGCATGTGGAAGGCCCGCGCTTGTTTGGAAACTTGCCACTGTACCTCACCTTTGCAGTTGCACCAAGAAAACACGTGGATGACAATAATCTAGAGTTCAAAAGGGGCATAATCAACAGCTTTTGTGAATTTTACCTATTTTTCCACCATTTTTGCTCCAAGACTCTTGGATATGTGAATACACACTGTTTTTTATCATTTTTGATGAAATTCCTTGTCTTTTTTGTCTGTAAAGTGCCATTGAATGGATTTAGAACTTAATTTGTGAGTTCAAGAATTGTTAAGGTTGATATTTTGAAATTGGAATTGCTTGGGCACTTGTAAAAACATGAATTACCAGAGAAGATGGATGCGGGGAAAAGTTAAAGAGGAAAGAGAGGGAAAATGTAGAAATTATGGAGGTTACAAGCATAAAATATGAAAAAGGTGTAGCCTCGAGGGTGAAATGGATTACTTGTTAGATCCAGATGTACAGAGCCTCTAGAAATTGAATAAAATGGGGATTTCTTACATGACAGAATCGTAATGATTAGGACTTAAAAAAAGTTGTGGCATTGCATCCTAGTCATTAGTCAAGGGTCTGAGAAATGTGATTAGTTCATAATTGGTCCACCTGGCAGCTTTCGGATGTCAATTTGTTAAACATCGCTTTTTGAGGAAAATTTGTAACAAGAAAAGGTCCCTCAAATATTCTTCCTTTTGGGGGGAAAATTTAGGATGAGTGAGTGATTGAAATGTATAAATGCAATGAGAATACTCTTGCAAAACGCTGGGGGTTGAATTCTTAAGAGAAAATTTGAGAGATCCCATCTTCCTGAGAGACCAATCTGAGAAACTTGTTAATTTCCTGTGTTTTATATTTCAATCATGTGAAGTTAGTTGCAAGTGTACAACCATTAACAAGCTCTAAGACTATTCAAAGAAACTATCCCTTACTGATGAATCTGATCAATTTTAAGTTAATTTCTGTCAATCTTGGAGAAATTTGTGTCTACTATGTTTCAGAAATTCTGTAAGTAGTTGTTCTTATTCCTATTGAAATCTTGTGTTAAAGTCCCTCCAAATCACATAGGATCTTGTCCCTATGACAATTTAGTGGCATTTGCAATTTCATTTCAGGAAGATCCTTCATCCTGTGATGAGATAAATAATTTAAAATCACTTCACTTTCATTTGTTGATAAATATTGTCTGTAAGCCTTCGAGTGTATCTTACACATGAGGAACTAGGGGTATTTGATGTTTTATTGAGTCTTTAGCTCAAGCCTTCGTGTTAAATTCTTGGAGATTGTGTGAAACCGTGTAAATGTGGGACTCCATTGATGCACACCTTTTGTTTGAAGGAATATTTTAGTTATTCTGAAGCTTTCTTTCATTTAGGCTTTCCAATTGATGTGAAGTCTCTCAAAGATTTGGTATAATCAATTTTCTCTTTCTTAATCTCCCACCAAAATTATTCAAAAACAAATGAATCCATCTTGAACTACCCTTGTTTTCCCTATGTCTCCACATATGTATAAATTCTACTACCAAAATATGCATAAGTAATCAGGATTCCATAATGTCTTTAGTAACCTTAGCCCTGTCTAGGAAATATCACCATTCTTTAGAAGTGATAACTTGTGAGAGTTAAATTGTGGTGCATTGATCATATTTTCTCATGGTCCCCTTTTAGATTTTTGGAAAGAAGTATATCTTTGTTCTCCTTCACTGACAAAGGTTACAAAACGGGTCCTCTCACCCTAGTTGAAAGGCATGGCCTAAAGTAGTGAGGATAGATCAAATCCTTAATGAAGGTGTTATCCATTTCTTTGATGCCTGAGTTACAAAGAGTTAGAAAAATCCTCTCCCTGGCTATAAAATGACTCAATATAAGATATGTCTTTCTCTCAGTGTCTTGCTAAATCTGTGATGTTGCTCGGTTTCCAAGGGAGAATCAATTTGGATATCAACACCAGAATGGTGCCATTTCTGGGGATGATTTTTTATTTACTACCAGTTCATATCCATTTGGCCCATCAACAAAACTAGAATGGAATCATTTCTAGGGATGATTTGTTTATTTGTTTCTAGTTCATATCCATTTAACCCATCAACAACACCAGAATGGTGTCATTGTCGGGGATTTTTTGAGCTCTGAGATTTATTTGTGTGGTAAAAACACAAGAATGGCACTGTTTCCAGGGACTATTTGAACAAAGGTGTACACATACCGACCCTAGTAATGTTTCTTACATGATCTAAGTGCAAATACATTATTGAAACATCATTATCTATTCAGATTTGTAAGCATTGTTCAAATTTATAAGTTCTGAGTGTAATATTTCTAGCTTATACAATTATTACACTAAATTGTGTATCATCATTGACAAATTTGGGTAGAAGAAGAGCAAATCTTGTAATCTTTACATGAATCTAGAATTGATATACATTTGATAGGTATTTCATAGTGTATTTGCACAAACTAAGGTGAAAATCCTTAGTGGCAACTCCGTGTTATTTAAATTCTTAATAAATACTAGTGTCTTAACATATATCAAGTAAGATTTATCATTAATCTCTGAAAATCTAGAAGGAAGAAGATCTTCCTTCACCAAGGACCCTAGTATAAGGTTGTTTCCAAAGTTGGGAAAGTCTAATTCAGAAGGAAGAAGAATTTGGAAGGTTTTTGGAGATCAAACATCAAGAAAAGAGATCTCCATTAGTGAAACTAATCAGCCTATGATTGAAGATTGAAATACTTCCTCAAGTTCTTCTAAATTAGGTAGTCTCTTTGTAAATCCAAATTATCCAAATAGAGAGGGTCCTTCTTTTTTATTTGAAATATTTTCATCTCATTTTGTTCCTATATTCTCCAAAGCTGATATGATCTTCCAAGAAACAGAGTTTTTAGAGAACATCCATTCTAAGAATTATATTTTTGTGCTCCATAGACCCCTCACTCCTCATCATTTTTTTTCTCATGTAAGATCACCTCCCCAAAACAATATGGCCTAACCCCCACCCAGACCTCTATTTTTTGTGAACACTTTTTGTCCTATAGATTTCAGAGGTATGGCTGGATATCCAAATGTTGTGCCCCAAGATGTTATAAATAGATTGCTTAAATTTCAAGGAAATAATGTCATTATTGGGGATCAACACTTAAATATTTTTATCAATATGATGGAGGACATTGAAATAGAATTTGAGGATGTGTACATTAAATTGTTTATCCATACTCTAGAAGAAGATGCAAGGGACTGGTATAAATCTTTTCCAGATAATTCCATTGATTCTTGGATAGAAATGAAGAATGCTTTTAGATTGTAGTATGCAGATAAAACACACCCTAGGTTTCTTTTATCATAATTTGAAAATATAAAAAAATAATCCTAATGAGTCTGTTCATGACTCCAATACAAGGTTCAATAAGACCCTAAATAGGTTGCATGTGATACTAAGGCCAAGTGATGTTTCTTGTTTGATAAAATACTCTGATACTTTTGATAAGAAATATTCCTCTTATTTAAGAGACAAAAACCCAACAAATTTGAGGCAGGCCTTTACCATGGCTCTACAAATTGAGAACAACATTAAAACAGTTGGGAAACCTCCTAAGAGGGAGGGTGTTAAACTAATCAACCCAAAGAATCCTCAATCAAGTAAGGCTATGGATCCTGAGGAAGTTGTAAAGACTTTGGGCGGAGCTTTCAAAGAAATCTCTTACAAGCTAGCAAGGGAAAAGAAAGGAATTGGAGAAGGTTATCAAGGTCATCATAGGAAAAAAGGATAAGATAGATTTGCAAATCATCCTAGAACTGATCAGAAATATGATGACAGAGGTAAAGGACCCATGGGAGCTAGAAAACCCAAAGCTAGGGAAAATAGAGTAGTGCCTGATCCTCTAAATGTAAGAGTTGTTATATTTAAAGAGACAAATGAAATTTATTGGTGTGACAAATGTTTCTTACCCCACCCTCCATGTGAATTATATCAAAAAGTTGAATAATTTGATGATAATGATAACATTGATGATGATGCATGCATGGTGGACTTCTTTATAAGCTCACAGCAATGAGCAACTTCAACTGAAGTAATAAGTGCAAGAACTGCTGTAAGTTTTTGAGATTGCATTCATTGGGTACCTCTTCTTCCTCCCTTTCATACTTTATAATTAGTTATGGTACAAACTTTTGAAATTCCTAATAATTATTTTGAGTACCTAATATCTCTAATGATTAATAATTATGATGGAGGAATCCCATTATAAGAGGATAGAAATTTGTTAACGAATTTTGTTGTTTCCCAAGAAAAAGAGTATAACACAAGAAGTAAAGTTGTCAAAGGGGTAGGGCCTCAAGCCAGACCAAAAACCCTAGTTCTCACTAATATCCCAAAATAAACTCCAAAGAAAGATGCATCTGGCAAAGGCCTTGTTGTCTCATGTAGAACTGGTGTTCCCACCCATGCCCAAAATGTGAAAAATCTTGTGCCATCAAATGATTTTGTAAACCTTCCTCCTAACATTGCATTACCCAAATATGTTCCTTGTAACATAGCCAAAATATTTAGTCATATAAATATTTATGTTCCTATTAATGAATTGATTAGAATCTCAGAGCATAGGAACAGAGCATTTGAATACTTGGGATTTAAAAAAGAAAAGGTCACCCAGGGTAGATATGTAAACAATGTTGGGACTCCTCCTACCATTACAGAGTTGGAAAAACCCCAAGTACTAGAAGAACTAGGTGAACCACCTAAAGTTTACTTGGGAACATCTTTGGTTGAGTCTCAATTAAATTTTTATCCATTTTTTACAACGCTGATTATTAAGGACTGACTATTACACAATTGTATGTTTGATTCTGGAGCATCATTCAATGTTATGCCTCTAGATTTCATGAATGAATTAAACATTAAAGTGACAAAAGCTTATGGCAAGTGTAATGCAATGAATTCTAGAAAGGTTATAGTTGTAGGGTGTGTAAAAGGTTTGGTGGTACAACTTGCAGCTTATTTGAGTAGGAACTTGAAACTTGATGTTGTTATTGTTGATTTCCTTGCCAAATGGGGCATGATGTTATCAAAAAAGTTGGTTATAAGTGTTGGTGGAAGTGTTCAGATGGATATGTCTTTTATCTCCATTCTAATGCAAGGAAGCCTTGTAAATTTATATGGAGAGAAGAAGATGTTGCACCTCATTAAAGATCTCAATAATGCTTTTAATGAAGTGTTGTATTCTGATGTAGATGTTGATGGCTTTGTTGGATTTTCTAATGGAAAAGAGAAAAATATAGATCAATGTAAATTTCTTGAACAATTAGGTTTTCCTTGGACCTTATTATTTGATGGAGCTTGTTCCATGTTTAGAATTGGTGTTGGTATTGTTCTGATTTCTCTAGGCCAAGAAGAGTTTGTTTTTTCTATCAAACTAAACTTTGAATGCACTAACAAAATTTTTGAATATGAAGCATTATTATTGGGTTCAAGAGAATTGCATGGAAATATGGTGCAAAGGATATCATTATCAAAGGAGATTTAGAACTGATTGTCAAGCAGATTAGAAAAGTGTATGCTACTAAAAATTAGAGAATGAAACAATCCAAGCATGCAGTCTAGGATTTGATTGAAATGTTTTACTCATTTAATATTGTGCACCATGATAGAAAGTTTAATGTTGTTACAAACAAGTTAGCAGTGCTAGGATCTAGATTTGGAAGTTATACAATATCTCCATTTTGTGAGTATGATGTTGAAATACTAAGAAGGCCATCTGTCCCTGACAACATTAAATTTTTTCAAGTGTTCAATGATGATGCCCATGTGAAATGGTTTCTGTAGAACCAAGGTGAGTTTGTTGACCAAAATATAGATTGGGAACCAATGGTGTGTGCTGTTGAAGGAAAGGAAACTTTATTTGGCAAAGACATCATCCAGTTGAAGACAAACAAGATTCCCAGAGGTTTGGTGGCACTTGAATCAAAATTTGATAATGTTGATTGCATTATTAGCAGAATTATGTCAGTTTCAAGAGATGTGAAAGAGCAAGACCTGGGCATAAAGCAAAAACTACTTAAAATTTGGTTAGTAAGTAATCTAAGAAAGGAAGAGAAGCAGTCCTATGTTCAATTGTTCAATAAATATCAAGACATCCTAGCTTGGTCTTACTCTGAGTTGAAGGCATACACGAAATATTTGGTCCAACATGAAATTCCTCTTGAATCTAATTCCAAGCCTTTCAGGAAAAAATAGAGGTTGATCAATCCACTCCTTTGTCTAAAGATGCAAGAAGAATTGAAGAAGTTGAGGGATGGAGGGATCATTCAGGGCACAAGGTACTCATCGTGGGCTGTAAATTTAGTACCTGTCAGAAAAAAGAATGGTGATATAAGGTTGTGCGTAGAATTTAAGAGCTTGAATAAAGCATCATTGAAAGATAATTACCCTCTACCAAATATGGAGAATAAGCTACAATTGGTAACTGGTTCTGATTTTTTATCCACTTTGGATGGTTTATATGCCTATAATCAAGTTGTTGTGAAGGAGTTAGAAAGAATAAAGACTGCCTTTACCACTCCTTGGGGAACTTATGTCTATGTCAGGATGCCTTTTAGCTTAACAAACACTAGAGTAACTTTCCAAATAGTAATGGATGTAGTGTTTGCTATTTATATTAATGATTTCATTATTGTTTATCGA
Organism: Taxus chinensis; assembly: GCA_019776745.2. NCBI lineage: Eukaryota > Viridiplantae > Streptophyta > Pinopsida > Cupressales > Taxaceae > Taxus > Taxus chinensis. The sequence continues at coordinate 291,875,196 of CM034150.1, forward strand.
GATGATGTAATTGTGTTTTCTAGAAAAATAAATGATCACTTGAAACATTTGGAGAGAATGATGTTAAGGTGTAGAGAGTATGGCACATTATTAAATCCCAAAAAGTTCCATTTTGGAGTGCAAAAGGAAAATCTACTTCATCACATTGTATCAAAGGAAGGGGTCATGATTGATCTTGAGAGAGTGGAAGCCATCAGCAAGGTTCCAATTCCAAGAACTAAGAAGGGATTTCAATCCTTATTTGGAAAAATAAACTTTATCAAAATATTTTTGTCTAACTTTGTTGAGATGACCATCCCCATTACTACCATGTTGAAGAAGGACCAAGTTATCAAATGGGAAGAAGCTTCCATTAAAGCTTTCAATGGGATCAAAGAAGCATTAAAGCATGCCCTTGTTTTGGCAGCTCTAAATTACAAGAATCCTTTTCAAATGTTTTCTTTTGCTTTAAAAAAACACCATTGCATCTGTCTTGTCGTAGAAGGATGATGAAGGGGCTGAGAGACCAATTGTCTTTCTCAGTAAGGCATTACAAGGAGTTGAGTTGAAGTACACCATCATGGAGAAGAAGGCATTTTCCTTGTTGAAAGCAACAAATGTTTTCAAACCTTCCATCTTGAGATCTAAATTTGTTTCTTATGTTCCCCACACCATGGTGAAAGATATCTTATTAGAGATGGAGGTCTCAAGCAAAAGATGCAGATGGGTAAACAAGTTGTAAGAATATGACATGGATATCTAAACCATAAAATTGATAAGAGTTTTAGGCCTAGCTAAGCTTATGGCTGAGAGCAACTTGCGAACTATTGAGGTGAATGAAATAGATGGAGAAAGGGTGGATTTCCATGAAAATTTGGTAAGCTTTGAATGGTATAAAGATATAATCTTTTATCTCAAACATCTATGCTTCCCTGAACATTTGAGTAAAAATCATAAAAGAGATCTTAAGTTAGCCTCTCAACAATATGTCATTACTCATTTTGGGTTAGCTTGGAAGAACCCAAAGGGAGTGCTCTTAATATGCATTGCTAAGGATGAATCCCCAAAGGTAATTTCTAATCTCCATGGAGGATTTTGTGGGTGAAATTTTGCTGGAAGAGTTATAGCACATAAAATCTTGAGGGATGGTTATTGGTGGCCAACTCTCTTCAAAGATACGACTCTATTGGTTAGGAAATATGAAAGTTACCAGCATTTTTCTGGAAGAGTGAAAGATTTAGGCTTCCTTCCTTTGCATCATGTGTCAATTGAAGCCCCATTTAAGGAATCCTAGATTTCAGATCCTTCTAGTGATGATCATAAATGGATTCTTATAGCCAATGATTATTTCACTAAGTGGGCGGAAGAAATCCCCACCAAGAAAGGAACACACCAAGTTATCATGGACTTCATGTTGAATCAAATAATATCCAGATTTGGAGTGCCAACTAAGATTGTTGCTGATAATTCCGTGAGTTTCAGAGCCAAACCTTTGGTGGCAATGTGCAAAGGGTATGGAATCAATTTGACATATGCTTCTAACTATAATCCCTAAGGAAATGGACAAGCTGAGTCCAACAATAAAAACTTGTTGAAGATCATTAGAAGAACCTTGGAGCTTAACAAAAAGAAGTGGGGTGAGTAACTGAAGTTTGTTGTTTGGGATAACAAAATCATTGTCAAAAGAGCTACTGGTAAAAGCCCATTTTATTTTGTATATGGAACTCAACCTGTGTTGCCCCTTCATTTGTAATTGTCTTCATTTTAGTTTGTTCAACAAATTGAAGATCAAGAAGTTAGTCCATATGATTCTCGAATCAATTAGATTATTGAGTTAGATGAAGAAAGAAGGGCATCCCATTAGTGGTAGGTGAAGTTCAGAGAAAATTTGAAGAAGTTATTTGACAAGAAGGTGACTCCAAGAGCTTTCAGCATTGGTGATCATGTGCTATTATAGGATAGTAGGCATGAGGATAATAGTAAGCATGGTAAATTTGATGCATTTTGGATGGGCCCTTATTCAATTGACATTCAAATTGGGGAAAATACCTTCTTCCTAAAAGACTTAGATGGGGAATTACTTGTATTTCCTATTAATGGTAGGCATTTGAAACATTTCCTTAATTGATTTCCCAGAATCAAGGTGAGCACCATTTGTATAGTTAATAGTTATTTGGTTTCATTCTTCTCTTGTGTTTTTGTTCATTCCGGTCCTTGGTGACCTAGTTTTGTTGGTTTCTCAGTTCATTTTTTTTAGGGTGGTTATGGTTTCTCCACTCTACAAGTTGAATTTGTGGCCCAATTAATGTTTTTGGCACTTGGTCTACTCTATTTGTTCTTTTGGCACTCGCTGGGAGTTCCCATCCCCAAGTCGGAGTTGATGTTTGTGCTCAATTTTGTCTCACCCCATTTATCATTGAAATTCTTCAATTTGCAGGCTATGTCGTCTTTTCTATCTCCTCGTATTAATGCATGAAAACTCTATCCTCCATTTGGTTGCCATGATCAATCCTTCCTTTGGTCGAGGGTCACTTTAATTCCAGAATTTTTTTTGGTTCCTCTATCCATGTGGAAGAATTTGTAACTTGGGCAAAAAAATTTGGTTTTTTCCCTTCCTTCCATTTTCCACAGTCACGTTTTATTTTACCTGTCAAATTTTTTCCCAAATATCTATGGAAACGCAGTCTTCGCTGATTAGATGTGGCTCTGTGGATCACAGTTGGGCCTTATATCATTTCCAAAATATTTATCCTTAAATAAATATTCATTTCCGGGTGCAAATGGTGATTTTCCTACATTTTACGGTTTGGCGAGTGTGTTTTTCGCCGTCAAATTTACATCTCATCATATATGGAAACGTGGCCCTTTCTAGTTGGATGTGGCTCAAGGGGGCACTTTGAAAACTCTAAGGCCCGCTTTAACTCAAAACTTGTCCACATAGAGGGCCAGCACTCATTAGAAAAATCACCTTTTGGTTTAACCTTGGAGTTGCACCAAGGAGACACGTGGAGGTTTTCGCTACCTTTCCTAGACTTAGACATTTTTTTCATGCATCCGATGTAGCTTTTGTGGACCATGGAAACATCGAGGGCCGAAACTCATTTGAGGATCTACCTCAGGGTACCACCTTAACATTCTTGCCAAGGGGACACGTGGAGGGACCGCACCTATTTGGGGACTAGCCCCTAAATTTTATTTTGAAGAAGCACCAGGAGGACAGTTGGAGGCTTCTGCTCACTCTGCCCTTGCTTGTAATTTTCAACGGCTAAGGAAATATGTCTCAAACCCTAGACACATGGCACCTTCCACTGATCCTTCAACTTTTTTTTAACAACTCTGTCAGACTGAGACATATGGAGGGACCATGCCTATTTGGGGTCTCCACTTTTGAGGACCATACCAAAGGTGCGCCAAGGTGACACGTGGAGGCTTCCGCTGGCTCCTTTTTTACTAAGAATTTTTCAAAGGCCAAAAGGCATTTTTCTTGGGCCCATGGCACGTGGAAGGCCCACAATTTTTTAGAAACTTTCCATTATACCTCACCTTTGTAGTTGCACAAAGAAAACACATGGACGACTCTAATCTATAGTTGAGAAGGGGAAGAATCAACTGTTGTTGTGCATTTCACCTGTTTTCTGCCATTTTTACTCCAAGACTCTTAGAGATGTGAATACGCATTGTTTTTCATCATTTTTGTTGAAATTCCTTGTCGTTTTTATCTACAAAGTGCCATTGAATGGATTTAGAATTTAATTTTTGAGTCCAAGAATTGTTAAGGTTGATATTTTGAAATTGGAATTGCTCGGGCACTTGCAAAAACATGAATTACTAGAGAAGATGGATGCGTGGCAGAGTTGTAGAGGAAAGAGAGGGAAAACGATGAAATAAAGGAGTTTCCAAGTGTAAAATATGAAAAAGGTGTCGCCTCAAGGGAAAAAAGGATTACCTATAAGATCCAACTGTACAAAGCCTCTGGAAAATGATTAAAACAGGGCTTTCTCGCATGACCAAATCAAAATGATTAGAAGGACTATGAATTTTTTTTGGCATGGCATCCTAGTCATTAGTCGAGGGTATGAGAAATGTGATCAGTTCATAATTGGTCCACCTGGTCGCTTTCAGATGTGAATTTTTTAAACGTCAGTTTCTGAGGAAAATTGATAACAAGCAAAGGTCCCTCAAATATTATTCCTTTTGGGGGGGAAATTGGGGATGAGTGAGAGAGTGAAATGTATAAATGTAATGAGAATACTCTTGTAAAAGGTCGGGGGTTAAATTCTAAAGAGAAAATTTTAGAGAGCCCATTTTCCTGACAGACCAATCTAAGAAACCTATTAATTTCCCGTGTTTTAGATTTCAATCACGTCAAGTTGGTTACAAGTGTACAACCACTAACAAGCTTTGAGACTATTCAAAGAAAATTTCCCCTACTAATGAATCTAATCAATTTTGAGTTAATTTGTGTCAATCTTGGAGCAATTTGTGTCTGATTTGTTTCATAATGTCTGCAATTAGTTGTTCTTATTCCTATTGCAATTTTGTGTTAAATTTCCTCGAAATCACATAGGATCTCGTCCCTGTGACAGTTTAGTGGCATTTGCAATTTCATTTCAAGAAGATAGTTCATCTTGTGATGAGATAAATAATTTAAAATCACTTCACTTTCATTTGTTGATAAATATTATCTATAAGCCTTCGAGTGTATCTTAGGCATGAGGAACCAGGGGTATTTGATGTTTTATTGAGTCTTTAACTCGACCCTTCTTGTTAAATTCTTGGAGATTGTGTGAAACCATGCAAATATGGGCCTCCATTGATGCACACCTTCTGGTTGAAGGAATATTTTAGCTATTCCGAAGCTTTTTGTCAATTAGCTTTCCAATTGTTGTGAATTCTCTCAAAGATATGTTATAATCAATTTTATCATGCTTAATATCCCGCCAAAATTATTCAAAAACAAATGAATCCATCCTAAACTAACCTTGTTTTCCCTGTGTGTCCACATATGTATAAATTCTACTGCCAAAATAAGCAGAAGCAATCAGGATTCCATAATGTCTTTAGCAACCTTAGCCATGTATAGGAAATATCACCATTCCTTAGAAGTGACAACTCGTGAGAGTTAAATTGTGGTGCATTGATCATATTTTCTTAGTGTCTCCTTTAAGATTCGTGCAAAGAAGGATATATTTATTCTCCTTCACCGACAGAGGTTACAAAATGGGTCCTCTTACCCTAGTCAAAAGGCACGACCTAAAGTAGTGAGGATAGATCAAATCATTAATGAAGGTGTTATCCATTTCTCCTATGCCTAAGTGATAAAGAGTCAGACAAATCCTCTCCCCGGCTATAAAATGACTCAACATAAAATATGTCTATCTCTCAGTGTCTTGCTAAATCTGTGATGCTGCTCGATTTCCAAGGGAGAATCAATTTGGATACCAGCACAACCTTTAGTTGAATATTTTTTATCTAGTTTAGGACTAATTTGAATTATATAAATCACTTTCAAGTTGCACACTAGGTACTAATTAAGATCAACCTACATGGGAAAGTGCTGATATGTCAGATTAGGATGACTAAGGGGAAGTAAGTTTCTCTGAAATGACTTGCATCATCTATGGGTTTGCTGAATTTCTCATAGTCATCATAAGATGACACTAGTACTTAACCATACAAAAAATATACATTTGTACCTACGACGTACTTGAATCCATGGTTTTACAATAGTTACGATTAGTGGAGCTTTATGAGTTATAATGTCATAGTAGCTGCTCTATAGTATCCAAGTAATGACCTAAGTCATTAATTGGGTACTATGCAATAGGGACTATGATGATATATCTTGCTGAGTTCCGTAAATTAGAACATCATATCTTAACAATTTTAATTATTTTAATTAATTTCCAATTTGCTAATCCTTTCTAACCAGTGGTACTCTCAACGATAGGTTTCATACCTAAGGAACTAATGATATTTTTGTAGTTTTCATTTACTTAATTATAGAAAGTACATAATGAACTATCTAATTACATGTTGTAGATATAAATTTGTACATTATATTAATCTCATAGATCATACTTTGATCATTAATCAAGTAAGTATAGATAACTATATAATTCTTCATATTAAGATAAATTCCAAGTAAATGCGACAATCCATACATTTAAATACCAAATTTTGTCTATTAAATAACAGTTGTACTTATACATATATATCAGTCTTATGTATGTTCATATGAAGAACCATAATAGGCTAAATTCAATGTTTAATTTGATTGCAAGAACAATCTTACTTATCACTTTACTCAACATTAATATAGTAAGCTTTTATCATGCCAACTATATTGTACTTCCATTCTTCTAATAAGATATTTTAATATTGTATCTTAAATACAAATTATACATGTACTTAAGATTAATGAACTTTATTTTTACTTCAATTGGAACTTATTTTACAATAAATATAAAAATAACATCTTATTAATTTCTTTGAAATCAAATACAACAAAATTTCAAGAATATAGTGTAAGTCATACAATTTAATTTTTTGGAATTGATACATATAACAAGGCTAATTGGTCCTATATTAATCAAACAATACAATGGTACTTCATTTATTGATGAATACAAGTAATACAATTCAACTTTTTTCAATCAATAGAACAAATGCAATCTTTAAAAATCCATCCTCCTTACATCTTTTAAGTAGTACATCTGCAAGATTTGTTACCGACTGTCGCTTCATAAGAATTGGCATGATAAGATATATACCTCCTTTAATAACTTACGTTAACTGCTATTTTCATAAAGGAAATATTGCATTAACTTTGAACCACATAATTGATCATATGGAGCCCAAATCATAATTTAACATTTCCAGAAATCTATTTTAATCACATAGATATAATATCTTAAATGCAATAAACTAAATAGAAATTACACAACTGTAAGGAAAAACTATCAATAATTTGCTTAATGAATTCAAAAAATAGGTAATATCCTTACTTTTATAATATTATTTTAGTCATTTTTATAACCTTAGACGAATAGTCTAATCCCATGTGTGTCCGCCTATCACCCAGTGGGCATTGGGCACTCACTCAAGTCACACATGGGCATTGAGCCTCTCCTTTATGTGAGTCTCATGAGAATGCACCATCTTATGACATATATTCAAGTGAAAATGAATAAAAAATAACCATGCATCCTTCTGAGAACCTAGGATACTTGTTGGCATTTCATTGCATCCAAAAAAGAGAAATAACAAACAACATGAGAAAATGGTTCATACATAAAAGAAATGCATAAGGATTATACTCATGAAAACATATATGATTTAGAATAGAGCCTTATATTCATATTAATGAGTTCAGTAACCACATTAAATTCCTTGAGGTCATAACAGACCCGTATAACAATGCAGAGCCAAGGTCATGCATAAAAAACTACACTATATCCTTCATATTATAAAGGTAAATATAGAACCTTTCATCTAAATATGTGATCACTCCATATATTTTCACTAATCCTAACCCATAGAATCCTTCATGAGATTTCTGGAGAGCTTTTGCCTCTTTTCCACTATTCTACCACACTATTCTCTCTACATCTCTTCTCTTAGCACTTCTCTAGTCTCTCATGCTGTTATCCGCGCACCTTAATATATAGCCCTTGCTATGCCTTCACTGCTATGCATTTTGAGGTAACAGATTGGTTGCTAAGTTTCCAAGTGGTCCTCCTATGGAGCATGCCTCCTTTGATATGAGATATCCACTCTGTGCAATGTTGTTCTTATGGAACCTTCCATCACATGCATGAAATATTCCCTCTTTGCTCGTACAACCATCAGGCTGACACCTTATCCGCTTTACATGCTAGACAGGTCATGCTTTTATCGTTTGCACTTCCTTGGAACACCGAATATGGCTAAGTCCCCAAAACCTATATTTCCTTGTGCATGTGCCATGTGTTACTGCAAAAACCATGCTATAACCCTTCCTTGCACGCCTTCACCCCGTATGTCCTTCTTCAACTAGGTCCTGCGCACCCATGCACCTTCTTATACTTAGCCAATATTATTGGAGCCCAATATCACCCCACACAATACGCCTCTTTTCCATCCTCAGAAAACACTCTTCAATAAAATAAAGAATGGTGGGATCCTTAAAATGGTTGGAAAGAAAGAATAAAGTAATGAAGAATTTGGAGAAAATAATGAAAGAATGGGGAACTTGTTTATTATTGGAGGAGGTAGAGGGAAATCCTTCCCTAATTCTTCCTCTAAATTCTCCCAAGCGTCAATCTCATTCTGAGATTGTTGACAGAAGTCACCCACTAGGTTGCACTCACCTCCTAAAAACTCAGCTTCTCCCCTTTGGCACTCATGGTGTCAACAATACTTCTCTAATTTCTTTCCCAAGTCTTCAAGTGCATCCATCCTATGGGTGATCTGGGGGTATAGTTCCTTCAGCCAGACTCTATGATCGATCCTCATAGGGTCTTGATTGCTTCTGAATTAATTCTCCACCTCGGCTAGGCTCTTATCTCTTTCTGACTTTATTCACCTTATTTTTCTCTTGGAACTCATTGAGTTCCATGTCTCATGGGTGGCAACCAAGATGCTCGCCATTCCATCCTTATCCATGTAGTTTTTATAAGCATGCTTCAACGAATTGCGTACACAGTGGCATTTACCTCTGCAAGAAGTTTAGTATATCGAGCCACAATATCGACAACCTTCTTCTTCTTCTCTTTCTCTTGGTGTGCACTTGCACCTCTTCTGCAGACTCTAAAGTGAGTGGTCCCCTTTCCATCGTGAGAACGTGAGTTAAATCCTCCAAGACATTGCAAAGCTGATTCATATTTCTTCTCAAGTGGCGCTAAGTCAAGCTTCTTCAGAAAAATGATATCTGTAATCATTTCCACCTTCTTGGAGACTTTGTGCATCTTAGATTTTTCTTCTTTTAGCTAAAGCCTCAAATAAGCATTGAGCATCTTCTCTAGCTCTAGGTCCTTGATCTTTTCCATGTGCTCCTTATTTATCAAATGATGATATCCTCCTTCAGGAGTCTCTTTGTCTGGTCATGGTGCTCTGGAATTTTACACGCCTCAACTTTGACTGAAACCTTGCTGAGGATCATTGAATACCTATCCCATTTGATAACCTGCTGAGTGTTCACCAAGGGATTTATGCCTTTTTTTTCTGGCATCTTTATTAGCACTCTCTAGCTTACTTGGGAAGCTTACTGGCTAATCTATGTGAGAATTGAATGCCCAAGACAACATGCTACTTGGTTTGGGGATATGTGCCTTCTTCATCAAACGCTTTCATAGCTAGGAGTTTCTCCTATTGGTACAGTGCTTTGGAAGTATCTACGTGTAACACGCTTTCCAGGATCATGTAATGTATCTCATTCCCTACCCTTCTTCTACTGACTAAGCCTTTCCCACTTCTATCTCGCGCAACATTTGGGAAGCTCACTTACTCAATTTGGTGATCCCCACCCATGGTGTTAGGGTACTCCTTCCCAACGTTTTCTGGTGTTCCAGTCTCCTTTCTCACCCCCTCTGCGCTCTGAGCCTCCAAATTCTGTCCTACGCCACTACTTCTAGTGAAGGAAATAATATTCTCTTTCCTGTAGATTTATCCTACATACGCTCCTTTGTGAGGCTTGGGGTTCCTTGATTTTTAGTGATCACCCTTTCGCTCACCCCCTTGCCTTGAGCCTTAACATGCTTTCTCCTCATTATTCTCAACTACTTTGATTGCTCCTTATAGACATCTGGATCTCCCTCCTGCAAACTCCGAATCATGAACATCCATACATTGGATTGTCTACACCTTCTTCAGGCTCGTCAGTCAGGGTCCTTGTTGCATATCTAGGCATGTACCAATTGTTGTCTCCTCTGAGTCTAGTGTCCTCTGTCACCTTGGCTACTTCTTCCCTACTGGGGATTCCATGGCTATATTCTCACATCGTCACTTTTACAGGTTCTTCAGCTAGGTGACTCATGCACCACTCTTGGAAAATCCTCATGTATGAGGGGAGATTTCTTGCTGCTAGCACTTCATCTACTTGGTGCTCTTTATATTTTTGACAAGTTGACTTCTTCTTATGCGGGTAAATCTCTAGGACACTCTTCATGCTTATGCTTCTCCCCGCACCTATGAGAATTGTAATAAATCTATACACTTGGTGCTTATCATGCTTAGTAAATTTGTGGTTCTAATAGGTCTCTCTTCTTAGGTGTGGAACTCACTTCATCCTTCTTGCTGTAGTCTTCTGGAATGGAGACATCACTCTTCAGATGGGTGCCCTTCACAAAAACCTCTTGGCCTTATGTGTAGATATGCATCTTGCTACAGTCCTTCCTGTGGTCGGTAACATCACAGGATTCATCATCCTTGGCACTTCTTATGAGAGAAATACTTCTCCATGGTATCACATCCAAGCATCTTCCTAGCATCGTGGATCTGATCAATCATTTCTTGCAATGCTTGGTCTCAAGGGTCGTAGAGGTACAAATCCTAAACGTAGCTATATGCAATGATGGTAACATGAATTGTCAACTGTAGAAAAGTAGCATCCTCTTCCATCATAAACACCAATTGAAAATGGTGTGGCCTTGTTCAACCTTTTATAAGTGCATACTTGTACTTCCCATAGAACAAATGATCGTTTGTCACGCCCAATCTTGTCTTCACAATTTGTACACCAGAGCTTACTACAAACCTCATGTGACTTAGTATTTTGGTAAACAAATTTAGCAAATGTTTGGCCGTTACCTAAACTTGAGGGTCCAGATAAGGGGTAAGTCTTGTATCAATAATCCCACCATAATTTTTTGTAATAGAGTCCTGAACCGTTTCCAATTGCCTCGCGTGTGTACCTGTATCAAGTGTTAAGCTTATAGGAAAGTCATACTTTTTGATTATGTTATCAATCCTCATAAACATATACCAGCTGTTGCAATCGGTGAGAATCCTTTGTAGGTGCTTCCTCTACCCATCGTGTTAGACAAGAGAGTCAGTTGGAACGTGTGATCATACTCCTAAATGAGTTTCTTACCGCTCACTTGTTGAAATTGGCTCCTACAAAGCAATGATTGCCCATTTTACTCAAACTGGTTCAGGACTACAGAATTTTAGTTAGAAAGGCATTCATTCAATACAATGTAGTCTAGGCACTGGCAATGGTGATGGGATTCAAACACTTCCTATACCAACTATTGGTACATGCGCCCTTGCAAACGTTGTTAGTAAAGTTACTTTCACGCTAGCATTCTCTGGGGTAGTGATCCCTTTCATGCGCCATAGTAATTCACACTTGTACACATGTTCTACACATCGACGTCAATACCCCTATAGTCTAGTAAGTACAAATAAATCTCAAAAAACTTATGTTTGGGACGGTATTGCTAGGCTCCTTTCCTCCTAATCCAGAGCCTTGGTTCCCTCTGGTGTTTCCTCCACCTAGTTCCACAAGATCCACCAGGATCCTCGTTCCTCCTAACCCACTTGATCCTCCAGATCCATCATCCACTACCTCCAATAGTTGCCACAAGATCCACGTCTGCAGTGGTCATGGCCTGAAATGGTCGCACTTAGTGTTCCCAACGTCCCACTAAACTATCCTTGCACTAATGGTTTGTGAGATTTCCCACTACTAGTTGTGTGTCTCTATGAACGCCACTCCTAGATGCTATACCCAAACCTTGCGTCCTTTAAAACATGCTTGTTCAAAAATTCCTCCAAATACCATGGAATGGATTGCATGTAGAATAGCCATGGATGTTCTAAACGAGAAATTATATCTCCTGGGCACAGATCAGTTACTCCCATCAAATACCAACTCAGTTAGTAATACTTCTTCCTTGATCTAGAAAACCAAGCATTAGTGGTTAGTTTCTCAATAGGTGGGTTCAGATGCATGCACCGATCAGTTGCTCTCCTTTCTCCATGCACACATGGAAAGGCTCATTAGAAGCTAGTAAGGGGCTTCTCTCCTATCGCTTCCAAGATGGGGTAGCATAGACTACTCTACGGTTCCACATCCTCTACGTGAACCTTAACTCCTTCCAATGGAAGGTCTTCCTCCATAGATCCATCACACTTGCAACCTCTTCATTGTCCTGTAGTCATCTCCCATTTCATGATTCTTCACTATACTTTGAGTCAGTAGTCTCTCCTCCCTTTCCTTCTCAGCCATAATGTAACTTTGGCATCTTCCTCTACCCTAAGCTTCTTCTGAATATAATATCCTCAGAGAAGCTTAGCCGGTAATGGGAAAGACCCTCTAAACTTAAGGTAATGATCAAAGATCTTCATAGCCAAAGGAATAGCACACAAAAATGGTCTTATCGGCTAATCCTACACAGAAACTCAAACTCAACAAATTTTAGGCAAGAATACCTAGAAATGAACCATATTGTAGAATATAACTGGTCAGCACTTCTTTTCACCAGTAATCAATAGGAACACACTTCCAAGTCATTGGAAAAATCTGTCTTTCTTATAGTCTTCCTTTGATAATCATCTTGGTAATCCATACATGTGATCTTCATAGTACCAAAAGCTTGATCTAAAGGGGGTTGGAAAAGGGTCGATGAGCCATACTACATTCAGGTCCCTGTAGGGAACGACAGAATCCTGTATCCTCCCACTCATGGTTCAGGTGATACTAATGACCCATTGGGCTTGTTAGGTTGTGGAGCCTATTTTCATGTGAGAAAGTGTTGAAGAATATAAACTAAGAGTACCGTACACTTTCCACATTTGTCCTCGCCGAGATTCAGAATTTTTGAGGGCACAACCCCCAATTGTTTTTTTTGGCCTCGATAAAAAACATGCCCGATGTATCGGGAAACATGATTTTCTCATATGGGCGAGGTTTTTTGACACATAGGTTTATGGGATGGTTTTGGCCCATGGTTTTGATACCCACACTGTTTTGTAAAAATGCTTAAGCAGTTGTCTATTTATATGGTTTTGTGCATATGGTAGAATATAATGAAAAACATTACAGATGTGTTTTTGAATTCGACTGTAAATTTTTTAGAGTTTTTTGAGCATAGCTTGAAATGGATCTGGGTATTGTATTGAGAGAGCGGTGTCTTGTAATAAAATATGAGCAAGTGATTCTTTGTGGATGTAGCCCAAAAGTAGGTGAACCACGTTAAATACTATCTCTTTGTGTTGGGTTATTTTATTCTGCACTTTTATTTGAGATTTGTAATAATTTTCTGCATATTAATTTCTACTGCTGCGATTATATGAGGGATTATCTCCACATATTTTATCCCTTGTTTCGTAACAATTGGTATCAGAGACTGGTTTGGTTTTCGGAAGTGTATGAATCACAGGGAAAGTTTTATCTTGAGTGGGAGTTTTGGCAGATGATGGAAGATCTAGGGTTGATAAATTCAACGGGCAGAATTTCAGTCTTTGGAAGATGCAGATGGAAGATTACGTTTATCATGGAAGGATCTTTATATTCCACTGTCTGAGAAGGTGAACAAACCCCTCGATCATGATGGATGCGGAATGGGATTTTCTGGATAGGAAGGAACTTAGGATAATCCGGCTATGTCTTACATCTTCAGTATTATTTAATGTTTCAAAGGAAAAGACTACAAAAGAATTGATGGATGCATTAGGGAAGTTTCTATGAAAAACCCTCTGCCTCTAATAAGATATTTTTAATGAAAAATTTGTTTAATATGAAGATGTATGAGAATAGTTTAGTAACAAATCATTTAAATGATTTTAATATAGTTGTAAATATGCTAGCTTCACTTATAATAGAATTTGATGAAGAAGTTAGGGCTTTATTAGTTCTATGCTCTTTACCTGAGAGTTAGAATAGGTTGGTAATGACGGTAAGCAACTCGGTTCCGGCTAACTCAAAGTTGAAGTTTGAGGATGTTGTAGGGGTGATTCTAAGTGAGTGAAATGCAAAGAAAAATATCTGGTGAATCTTCTACTTTAGGGAATGCTTTGACAGTGAAAACTAGAGGGAGATATAAGAATAGAGGAAGCTGTGGAAAATGAAAGGATCGGTCAAGGTCAAAATCAAAAAGCAAGATAGTATGTTGGCATTGTAGAAATTCTGGGCATGAAAAGAAGGACTGTTGGGAGATTTGGGACAATAAGAAACAACAGGAAGAAAATAAGGAGGCAAATGTGGCAATGAGTAATGTATGTCAGGATGCTTTGATTCTTTCTTTGCACAATATTACTGAATCTTGGGTTTTAGATTCGGGGGCTTCTTTCCATGCTTCTCCACATAGGCATTATTTTGTTGATTATGTTCAAGGAGATTTTGGGCATGTTTTTCTTAGTGATGATGAGATTTGCAGCATAGTTGGAAAACATTCTGTTCAGGTTAAGATGCAGAATGGGAATATTTGGCTATTGAAGGATGTCAGACATGTGCCTACATTAAGACGAAATTTGATATCAGCAAGGTAGTTGGGAAGTGATGGTTGTACTGTGATATTTACATCGGAATTTTGGAAGGTTACCAAGGGTGCTCTTGTGGTGGCAAGAGGTAAGAAAGTTAGGACCTTGTATTTAACCACTTATAGCACTAATGTTTGTAATCTTATGGCTTCAGAAGTAGATACAACATTGTGGCACTATAGGCTTGGTCATATGAGCCATAAGCGCATAGAGATCATAAAGAAGGATTTTTCTGGATATACAAAAACATGTTTGGAGTTCTGTGAGGACTGCATATATGGGAAACAAAAGTGAGTAAGGTTTCTCAAGTTTGGACCTACAAAGAAAGAGAGTAAGTTAGAGTTGGTGCATTCTAATGTGTGGGGGCCAGCTCAGGTATCATCTTTTGGGGGTTCAAGTTATTATGTTACTTTTATTGATGATGCAACAAGGAAAGTTTGGGTTTATTGTATTAGAAACAAATCTGATGTATTTGACACTTTTGTTAAATGGAAAGCCTTGGTAGAGAATGAAACAGGTCTTAAGCTAAAATTTCTTAGGTCAAATAATGGAGGGGAGTATTGCAGCAATGAATTTAATGATTATTATTCTAAGAATGGAATCCACAGGAAAAATACGGTTCTAGGAACTCCGCAGCAGAATGAGGTATCAGAAAGGATGAAAAAAACAATAATGGAACGTGTTAGGAGCATGAGGTTACATGCAGGACCGCCTCTTTCTTTTTGGGCAGAAGCAGTGAGCACAGCTGTGTACTTGATAAACAGAGGACCCTCAAGTGCCTTGGATGGAGGCATACCTGAGGAGGCTTGGTATGGTAAGAAAGTTGATTATTCATTTCTTAGAGTCTTTGGATGTGAGGTGTTTGTTCATATAGAAAAGGATGATAGGACCAAGCTAGAGGCTAAATTAGAAAAATGTACTTTCATTGGTTATGGTGGTGATGACTTTGGATATAAATGTTGGAGTATTAAGGACAAGAAAATCATTCGATCTAGGGATGTGGTCTTTAATGAGAAAGTCATGTATAAGCAGGAGTTACAGGAAAATAGGGAAGAATCCAAGAAAGAATATGCAGCAATAGAGGATTTTCCGGATGGGAAAGTGACACATGAATCAGTTCAGGAACCCCCTCAACAAGAACCCCAAACTCGTATATTGAGGAGGTCTTCTAAGGTAAAAAGATAACCTAAATGTTTTTCTCCTTCTCTTTATTATTTATTACTCACTGATAGTGGAGAGTCCGAGAGATTTGATGAAGCGATGCAGGTAAATGCCAAGAAGAAGTGGGAGTAAACCATGGATGACGAGCATCAGGATCTCATGGAGAACCAGACATAGGATTTGGTGAAGCTACCCGAAGGAAAAAGAGCATTACAGAACAAGTGAGTGTTCAGAGTCAAAGAGGAAGAAGGAAAGAAAAGATACAAGGTCCGGTTGGTGGTCAAGGCATTTTGCACAGAAAAAAGGTATAGATTTTGATGAGATTTTTTCTCCTGTAGTAAAAATGACTTCTATTAGAACTGTTCTAGGAATAGTTGCAGGAGAAGACTTGCACTTAGAACAGCTTGATGTAAAGACTTGCATTTCTCCATGGTGATTTGGAGGAGGAACTATATATGCAGCAACCAAAGGGCTATGAGGTCAAAGGTAAAGAGGAGATGGTGTGTAAACTAAAGAAGAGCTTGTATGGCTTGAAACAAGCTCCACGTCAATGGTATAAGAAATTTGATAGATTCATGATGGAGCAAGGTTGTATTAGATGTCATTCTGACCATTACGTGTATACAAATAATTAACGATAGCAGTTATATTATCCTGCACATCTGTATGTGGATGACATGTTGGTTGCAGGTAAAAACATGCAGGAAATAAAAGTACTCAAGAAGTAGCTAAGTGAATCCTTTGCTATGAAGGATTTGGGTGCAGCCAAACAAGTCCTTGGTATGAGCATATCTCAGGATAGGAAGGAACGGAAGCTGACTTTATCTCAGGAAGAGTACATTAAGAAAGTCTTGGAGAGGTTTAATATGCAGGATGCTAAACCGGTTGGGACTTCTTTGGCAGGCCATTTCAAGTTATCAAAGGAGCAGTGTCCCAAGATAGAGCAGGAGAGAAACCAAATGTCCAAGGTACCTTACTCATCAGCAGTTGGCAGTTTGATATATGCCATGGTGTGTACCAGGCCTGATATTGCCCATGCAGTGGGAGCGGTGAGTATATTTATGAGTGATCCAGGTAGAGATCACTGGCAGGCAATAAAGTGGATCCTTCGATATTTGAGAGGGACCATGGGGAAAATTTTGTGCTACAGTGGATCAGACACCACTTTGTGTGGTTATGTAGATTCAGATATGGCTAGAGATGTAGACAACAGGAGGAGCACAACAGGTTATGTTTACACTATAGGTGGGACAACAGTGAACTAGATTTCACGACTACAGAAGCTGGTGGCTTTGTCAACCACAGAGGCTGAGTATATTGTTACCATAGAGTAAAGTAAAGAAATGATTTTGTTACAAAAAATTCTTGGGGAGTTGGGGCATAAGCAGGAGGAAGGAAATTTGCATAGTGATAGTCAGAGTGATATACACCTAGCTAAGAACTATGCTTTTCACTCTAGGATAAAGCATATACAATTAAGGTACCATTTCATCAGGACAACTTTGGAGGAAGAGAAGTTGAAGCTGGAGAAGATTCATACCATTCAACGAACATGATGACCGAGGTTGTCACAAGGGAAAAATTGAAGCTGTGTTCAGCTTTGGTTGGTCTTCATAGAAACTAGTGAAGGGGTGAGAAGCTTGCTCAGAGGAAAACTAGTCTCCAAGTGGGAGATTGTTAGGTTGTGGAGCCTGTTTTCATGTGTGAAAGTGTTGAAGACTGTACACTAAGAGTACTATACACTTTTCATGTATCCTCACCAGGGTTCGGGGGCGGCAGCCCCCGAATTTTTTTTGGGCGTAAATTGTTTTTATTTTCCTCGAAAAAAATGCACCCGATATATCGGGAAATGTTCTCTTCTCATATGGGCGATATTTTTGACCCATAGGTTTTTGGGATGGTTTTGGCCCATGGTTTTAATACCCACGGTATTGTAAAACTGCTTAAGTAGTTGCCTACTTATATGGTTTTATGCATATGCTATGATATAATGAAAAACATTCCAGATGTGCATTGAATTCGGCTATGAATTCTATAGAGTTTGTTGAGCATAGCTCCAAACAGATCTGGGTATTGTATTGAGAGAGCGGTGGCTTGTAATAAAATCTAAGCAAGTGATTCTTGGTGGACATAGCCCAAATTGGGTGAACCACATTAAATACTGTCTCTTTGTGTTGTGTTATTTTATTCTGTAATTTTATTTGAGATCTGTAATAATTTCTGCATATTAGTTTCTACTGTTGTGATTTTGTGAGGGACTATTCTGCATATTTTATCCCTTATTTCCTAACACCATCTACGTGCATTGAACTCAAGTTTAGTGCTGAATATTTGGGAAAACTCATCCTCCATGCTCTTGAACCATGCTTATACACTTTCCAAGGTTAGAGGCATTGTCATCATGCATCACAGGGACCAAGATGCATACCATTTCTCATCACAGAACAAAGATGTAGTCATTTTTATACCCTTAAACCAATAGTCTAATCCCATGCACATCGGCCTATCACCCAGTGGGCACTAAGCACTCACACGAGGCACGCGCGGGCGCCGAGCCTATCCTTTATGTGAGTCTCATGAGGATGCACAATCTTATGAAAAATATTCAAGTGAAAATAAATAAAAATGAACCATGCATCCTTCTGAGAACCTAAGATAAGTTGTCATTTCATTGCATCTAGAAAAGAGAAATAAAAAACAACATTATTAAATGGTTCATATATAAAAGAAATGCATGAGGATTATACTCATGAACACATATTTGATTCAAAACAGAGCCTTATATTCATATTGTCATGTTCAATAACCACATTACATCCCTTGAGGTCATAACATACCCTCATATAACAATGTAGAGCCAAGTCATGCATCTGAACCATACTATGTTCATCACATTACAAAGATGAATACAAACCCATCCCTCTAAGTGTGCCATCACTCCTATATTTTCATAATCCCAACCAATAGGATTCTCTATGGTATTTCTACATAGCTTCACTTCTCTTCCACCAGTCTACCACACTATTCACTCTTTATCTTGTGTTAGCACACATACCCCATTTTCTCTCTCTTTTCTCTACCATCCATGCACCTCAATATATAGCTTTCCTGCCACCACCTCCATGCCTTCATAGGTAACATATCGTTGTCAAGTGTCTATGTGCTACTCCAATGGAGCATGCCTTCTTTGATCTGAGCTCTCCACTCTTTGCAATGATGTTCTTCTGGAACCTTCCATCACATGCATGGAATATTCCCTTTTTGATCCTACAGTCACCCAACTAACACCTTATCCACTCCGCATGTAGAAGGGTCACGCTTTTCTCATGTGCTTTCTGGGACACCAAATATGGCTAAGTCCAAAACCTATCTTTCCTTACATGTGCACGTTGTATGTCCTACAAAACCCTGCTAGAACCCTTCCCTATGCGCCTTCAACCCCGCACTCCCTTCTTCATACTGGGTCCCGCGCGCCCACATATCTTCTTGTACTTGGCCAATATTCTTGGGGCCAACACTTATTAATATCCGGTAACTTATACACTACAACTCACTCATATCTTATATCACTCAAATAGATTTTAGTATTGTTTTATACCAATCATTATGGTACATAAACCAAACAGTCCTTGAATCCTTCATATATCTGCTAGTATACAATTATACTCAAGTATTATAACAATACAAGTTAAATAGATCATATTCCTACGTATATCTACCAATACAAAATATTACTTCAGTATTGTAAGCTATAGAATATCCTTTAATATAGGAACAACATCCCACTATGTCGAAATATCTCATTACTTTTCAATCAAAAGAGAGTATTATGTTTGTATAATCGGTGAATATCTTTAGTAGTACGAAGACATGATTTTGGTATAGTCATGCTCAATAGCCTGATTTATGTGGACTTATAATCCAAAACTTGTAGTATTGATTTCATGACCATTGAAGAATATCTTAACTCATCTCACCAAACAACTAGACCATCATAATTACATTGCGAATAATATCATATCTCTGTTATCATCGACATAGAGGTTATCAATTTAATAAAACCAAGGTAACTTAATTATATTATCATATATGAAGGGACAGATTGTCAATCCACTATTTATACAAAACCAAAGTAATATGCACAGACCATCATATGGCCTTCAGCATTGGCCTACATCAATCAAAAATTGGGTACTTAGATATTACAAATGAGGTAAGATTTAACCAACTTGAAGAGGTGAGGTGTCATGCTCTTAAACTCTATTCACAACCCACTTAAATGTAGAATCCATTTAAGTTTACAGAAGTTAGATTTCAAGTGAATGAAGTCGATAGGATTTTGTTTTAATGATTCGAGAATAACCCAACTCCATACTGAAACAAAGGTCGACTGCTACAACGACCCATTTAAATCCATAGGTCAAAACATCTATAGCTAAGCCTCGGTCAAAGACCAAGGTATAGTGTTCAAATCTTCAATATTTTGACTCGGTTATATGCATTGTAGCTGACAACGTACTCAGCCCATCTGGGTATCTCTGTATGTCCTTCAATCGATTACCCACATAAGGAAATCGAAGGTAAACCCTACATAAAAACTAACTTCTTCCACAGATAACAAGAACATTTAACATCCACTATGTTGATTAGATAAATCATATATTCAGGGTATATACATAAAGTCAGAATTGTTATAACCACAACGCCTATGTTCTCAAAATCGATATACACAAATTTCATTTAAATAAGAAA
Organism: Taxus chinensis; assembly: GCA_019776745.2. NCBI lineage: Eukaryota > Viridiplantae > Streptophyta > Pinopsida > Cupressales > Taxaceae > Taxus > Taxus chinensis. Next base: position 291,895,551 of record CM034150.1, read on the forward strand.
CCTAGGTCACAAAGTCCGTTATAAAACATGTTTTAATATATTATAACCGTCTTCCTGCATGCAATAATAAAATAAGGATAGGCCATAATTATTTCCAGGTATCTCTTCCATACCCGGATCCATAAACTTGTAGAAGTCAAGGATTTCACATATTTAAGCCATTCTATGAAAACCAAGTCTATTAAAAATATGAAAACTTAAGAAACTATTTTATTTCTGAAAATATCAGAAAGAGTAAGTGATTAGAGAAGCGATAAAGCCTATCATGCTTGGTAGAGCTCTTTTTCTTTCTTATATTTTGCAAGCTCGACCGAAATCTAACTTCTCAGGAAACCAGAAATCAAATCCACATAAATCCAAACACCTCTTGGCTTCCATATTCTTATTTATTGTTCCAAGATAATAATAACTCCCAATATCTTCACATTCACAGTTACAGAAATAGAACATGCACTAGTTCACATCTAGATTAAGAAAGAAAATAAGATAATCAAAGAATGCAGAGCCCCAAGAACCATAACCACGAAACAACAAATTAAAACAACCCAACTCCATTTTCCCCTTAAGAACTGCTTTCCCATTATCGAAGGCAGTGTAAGAGTGTTTCGAGGTGAAATAATGTATGTGAGGACTGCTAGTCCTTCAAACTTTCCTTCCGTCTATTATTGCCCTACTAAAATTTAGTGGCTTTTAACTGTAACATCCTCATTTTAGGACTTAAATACAAGAGAAATTTTTTTATCATAATGTTTCACTGTTCTAAATTCACATAATTTAGAACCAACATTATCTTAATTAATTCATCCTACAGTAGTAAACCATATGCAACAGTTATGAGTTTGGTTAAACCAATCCCTCATATCTAGTTTAATCAAATGTGTACAAAAAGTATACTTGCAGTTCCCTTCATTAATCAGGGACATTCAAGTGTTAATCTCTAAAAGTACATATCTGGGTATCTATTACAGATAACCCATCATATATCTTACATATTTAGTCTACGTGAAAGCATAAGAACGCAATCAACAGCTTCTGTTACTTTTTCCAAAGTTTTGGTTCATGTACTTGCCATGCACAATTCCATGAAGGCATAATCATCATAAGGAATATGTATTTCACCACACTCAAAACTCTTGTCTAGATTAGGAATAATTTGATTTGCATCAATCACTTCCATGGTCCATGCTAGGCACTAATTGGGGATAGTATGTATATGCTAGTGCTGATAAGTCAACTTAGGGTGACTATGGGAAATTAAGCTTATCTGAATTGACTTGCGTCAATTTAGATCCTCTTCCTTTCCCGTAGTCATCACAAAATGAAATATGTACTAGACCATACCTCCATCTCAAATTGGTATCCATGACTTACTTGGATCCAAGTTTTATGATACTTAAATTTATGGGAGCTAGGTGGATTATCACACCATAGTAGTTTCTCCATAGTAACCAATTAATGACTTACATCATTAACTAGGTACTCTATAGTAGCGACTTATATGTTGCAATGGCCCATCAAGTTCTACTAAACAGAACATCATATCTTAACAAGTTTAATTAGTTTGATTAATTCCTGACTTGTTAATCTCACCCTAGTTTCTCTCGTCGATAGGTGCAAAACCTAAAGATCTATGAGGGTTCATAATGACTTACCTTTAAATAAGATAGTAAAAACTAATAAATTGAGGCAGGCTGCAGATTTAAATATGTGTTATGCTTATTCATGGAAACAGACCTTTTTCCGTAATTTGGTATAAACAAGTAGGTGTAGTGTTCTTCTTCTTAGTTTTTTTATTGTAGCATAGAAATCATACATTATTTTTTATGCATGCATGTTCCCTTAGGAATAGCTGTGATTCCACATAACTATCATGCTTTTCATACTTAAGGAGTAAACATAGTTAATCAAATTATTCTGCACATATCTTAATTCCAATTCATAATCATAATATCCTTTTATCATCAACATGGCCGAATTAAAGGTTGGGAGTGCCCTAGGCAATAGTTTGAGTGGGCGCCCTCCTCAAAACTTTATTTAATTTTTTTTCCATAAAGTAAATAATAAAATATGTCTATATTTTTGTATTTTTAAGTTTACATCATGGTCATAATAAAAATATATTATTAAATTATCACAGAAGGATGAAAAATATTCTGTGGATGGAAAACATTAGTCATAGGAGATGCTCAGAATGCAAAAAATAAAATATTTTATACAAGGCTTATTACAAGTCTGATTTAGACATATCAAATAGGTGGCAAGAACTCTATCATGAAATAAAGCACCATTTTTTTGCAAAGAAACAAAAACGTTTATATAGCTCCCATGGTTTTGTGAAGAGCCATATGTGGGCCTCTACTAGATACACTAGCAACATTATAAAAAATACATTAACCTTTTTGTAGAACAAATTAAACAACTACATAATTTGGAGCTACATCAGAGAATGGGAAACAATACCAAAAAAATCATATGAGCTTATAAATATGTGATATTTTCATTTACTTGCAAAAATATTACAAAACTTTTTTATGTGTATGCATGAAATTTATGTTACTATACAATAATATCTATAAATGGGTCGATCAATATTAAGTCTTCACAAAAATTATTTTAAAGTTAAGTTCTAAAATTAATCGACAAAAAGGAAATTTTTAGATCCAGGCGCCCCTTAACTTCTGGCGCCCTAGGCAACTGCCTAGTTTGCCTAAGGATTAATTCCCCTCTGAATTCATCAATCAATTTTCCTTAATTGATTATGTAGATATATGTGAATTAATCGTTTCTTTATGTATATAACCGCACAATGTTCCTTAAATGCTTAACTATTGTTTTACAAACTCAAATAGTTATCTAGATAATAAAATCAAACACATTGTGTTACATATATATTATCTAAGTATGATTTATATTCACATAATTTAAGTACAAAATATTCTTTATATTTCAACCTCATTCATGATGTATTGAGATAATAAACCATACTACACTCAGTTTATAACTGATATTCAATCATATAATAACATCATTATCTTTCATTAGTTTAGACTCCATATCTCATATAATTGCATAAACTAATACAAATTTTGGTTTAATTTATAAATGATAGAATGAATAAGCTCAAAAGATTTCAATCATTCACTTCAAGAAATACAATAGATAATGTTATTAATAAAGAAATATATTTATTTAATTCTGGAAACTAGTAACATAATTATGTTCAAATAACTTGAATCAACAACTTCTTTTTTAGATTAAATACATTAAATGGGCCATTAGGATTTCCTATTTCTAAAACATAAGTACATAAAGTAATGAGAATTACAATTAGTTATAAAAATCATCTTTCTTCAATCAATAGAAAAAATCTAAACTTCATCCTTCTTTCAGTTTTCACGAAGTCCATCTGCAAGATTCTTATCATCTATCAGTTCATACGAACTTGGCATGAGAAGGTCTAAATCTTTAGAAAAATATGCCTATCTAATGATTTCATAAAAGGAATGTTGCTTTTAACTAAAATTATTCTAATAGTTCAAAAAGGAATACAAAAATCTTTTGAACATTTAGCATAGACATCTTTCAATCATCAACATAATGAATACAATATAACTAAGTACCTCAATCAAGTAAGATCCATGAATGCAATAACATAAGATATAATAAAGTAAACTAATCAATAACAACTTGATCAACAATCAATCCAAGTTATGCAAATATTAGCTATATATAAAAGTCATATAAACCACCATTTCATTAAATTTGGACTAACCACTGAAAATCTAGACTTCAAATAACATGGTTCATGGTTTTATAAACATGAAATTTGGTTTCCCATTGTGTTATTATCAGTTTCCAATTGTGATAATGTTGGTTTCCAATCATGTGAATGTCCGGCAAAAAAATGTGTCACTATCGGTTTTCAATATTTCAAAATCAGTAACCAAAATTTTATATTTAAACTATGGGACACAATATAATATTGTCATGTGTTGAATACATATATAGGTTAAAGAGGATTCTTATTCTACCTTTTAATCTTTTCACTTAAAGGGAGAATGAAAGGCCTCCCATTATCTCCATTCATTTTTTTGCTTTCCTATTCTATCTTTAGAGTTTTTCCTCCTATTTTCTGTGTTGAAATTTGTTCACTTTACCATTTTATATCTTCATTTATTTGAACTTTGACAAAGAATGAAAGGCATCCTCTTCCCAGTCTTTATTCATTTATTTTTACTTTGAGATACAATGAGGGGCCTCCTATTCTCCCTCTTCATTTATTATTCACTTTTAAGGAGATTGGAAGGCCTCCCATCATCCATATTTATTGTTTTTCTAAATTAGGGGAAAGTGAGAGACTACCCATTCTCCATATTCATTTTTTATCTACTTTAAGAGAGAATGAAAGGAAATCCATTTTCTATATTCATTGTTTTATCACCTTATGAGCATTTAACACCCAACTTATGTTAATGGAATTCAAATATCTGAATTATCCATCTTCATCATTTCCAAACCCCAATCATCCAAGTTCGACAGTATGAAACCATGATGACCTACCATTGATCCTTTACTGGACACCAAAAACCTTCCATTTTTCTCACACATGTACTTTCATAATGGAATTTTAACATTACAATTTGTATGTCACCAAAATTTATTCATATTTGGGATTACATTCATTATTCTCATGTGATATTATTTTAAAGTGTCACTCAACAATGATGTGGACTCCATTCTTTAATAACGATAAATATGGTAATATGATTTTTTTCTTATACAATGAATCACTTAGTTATCAGGCATTGGTCTTGGAAACATGGAACTCAGGGTGTTGATTTTAAATTTAGAGTTGTAGAGTGACATACCATTTAGTAAATTATGTGGGACATCATGTAGCCATGGTAAAAAAACATCACAACTTATGAAATCTGTAGATTATGAAATATTAAAGAGGGAAAATAATGATATTTCGAATATGATCAAGGTAGGTTATATTGTTCTTGAAATGTTCTTTTAGATCTTTTACTCGGGATTTAAATTTTCCACCTATACATATACATGATCGATATTTCAAAAATTTACAAAATGTGTAAATGGCCATTTTCTAGTATTGTTATGCTAATAATTAGAGTTATAATAATTTGGCTAAAATCATGTAACATGTGTAAACAACCATTTTCTACTACAATATTACCATTCCCAAATATATAAAAATGCTGTTATTTATACACCATGAATGAAATTTATAAGAGATCAATATTTTCTTACTGTACATTTTTAATATGATATAATATCATAATTTTTAATATTTTGAACGTCATGGGAAGTTAAACAATAGTGAATATTGCCTTTATAAAAATAAAAATAAAAATAAAAATAAAAATAAAAAAGAGCATTGATTATTTTTAAGCTAGTGGCACTTCATTTTGGAATGTGCGGCTTATGAGGATATACGATCACAATATGATTTGAAGGTGGGAAACCCAAATGAGTTATTTGATGAGGAAAGACTCCACAAAATTGTTGGCTTTCTGGTCAATATCCATAATAGAAGATTTGACATCGAAAGAAACTTGAAAATTTCTTGGGGTTGCAGTTCTAGGTCCCTTTGACTTCTTGGTTTCGTGGACATCATTAAAAGTATTTCATTCTTTCATTTCCATTCCCATTCCCATGATAAAACCCCTAACAAATTTACCCCTGAGCACCTCCCAAATAATTTGGAAAAAAACATTTAAAAAAAAGAAAAATAACCCACAGGAAAGTTCTCATGCTAATTTTTTTAATGATATTTTATACAAAAAAATATTGTTCATCGTCACGGAGAAGAATTTGTATTTATTATGTCGAATCTATAAATTTGAACCCTACAGAGATATATTTTATATGCCTTATATCTTGGGAATATGATGCAATCTAACCAAATTTTCTATGAACCACCAGTAGACCCGAACCAAAAGCCGCCCAACCTGCAATAACTTTCCTTATCAATTCCTTTTATAAAGTATCATTTTTTATTCCTTTTATACCCATCATCTTTGTGTGAGGGACTGACACATGTGAGGGATTTTCTTGAAAATTGTCGACCAAATGATTACTAAAATTAAAAAATGCACATTTTTTGTATTTTTATGCATGAAGGAACGTGAACTTGGCACCTTATTTATAAATCTATATTTTATGGGATATCATTTTTTATTTAATTTTTTTTGTTGATAAGGCTAACATTATATCATATGTATTTATATCCTTTCTATTTATGCGAAATGATTTCGTCGAGTACCATTTTATTAAAGTAGAAATAATTTACAAGGGGGATTTTAGAGGAGATACTCCTCAAAGTTTATAAAACAAGGTAAAGAAAACTGGAAAAACAAAAAACCTTCACCATGACCAAAGTTTAGTCATATTTTCAGCCATTAGGTCAAAACACCTAAGTATTTCAGATAACAAACCGTATTTTTAATAAAATGACTTGTGAAACTTATGAAGATGATTCATACAAGGGGTCAACTCCAATGTCCTAGGTATAAAAACCTATAAATAGAACCACTAGACTCTCTTATGAGAGACTCTTATTGACATATATTTTGGTAAATATAGTAGAAGAAACCATCTTTGATGTAAAGAGAGAAGAGATTGCAATACGTGAGATAAGAGTTTTGGAGTTGGGTCGTAAGGTATTTATATGGACTGTATCGTACATAGATTATGAAATTCTATGATAACCTTCATTTTTTTATTGATAAATATGCTATAAATTGATACCAAAAAGATATATCATTAATATCAATTTATAACATATTTATCAATAATATTGAAGGTTACCATAAATGTCATAATCTATGTATGATACAATCCATATCAAGACCTTAACACCCAACTCCAAAACTCTTATCTCTTATTACCTCTTCCTCTTTACATCAAAGTGTGTTTTTCTACTATTTCTACCAAAATATATGTCAATAAGAGTCTCCTATAAGAGATTTCAATGGTTCTATTTCTATGTTTTTATACCTTACATATGACCCTTTATGAAATTTCTAAGTTTCATGAGTCATTTTATTTAAAATGCATGTTACATGAATCTACTTAGGTGTACTGGGACCTAATAATGAAAATTCCCTCATTATAATTTAACAAATTGAACACATTTCACAGTTCACTAATATTTTTTCACCCTAGTTGGAATTATTTTCTAATAGTGCGTGACAGAAATCCAGTAGAAGATTACCTCTTTTTAAGGGTGTATTTTCAGGGATCCATATTATTGAGCAGATTAGATTATAGAGTGACAATGGAGAATTCAATCAATTAGGAATTAATAAGGTATAATCAATCTTTTTAAGTCGATGCCAAGCGCCTACATTGTTAGATGCTTTTAATTTTTTTCTTAATCCAATTTCAGTCATTCTTCTGGAAAACCTTATGTGATGATTTGCCAACTGGTAAATTTTAGTTTTTCTTGTTTGTTAAGCCTTCAAATATATGGAAATGATGGTTTTAGTACTGTTAAATTTCTAGGTCTATTGATTGTAAAATAATTTCCATATAGATTTGTGAAATCATAATTTTTGCAGTTTAATGAAAATAATTTTTAAGAGGACTTTTGGATGAGAAATTGCGTGAATAAATAAGTAGAATTTTAGTTCGTATTCTCAAGGTACTAACTTTCTCACACCCATGTCATTTTCAAATCATAAAACTGAGTGGATCAGGCCTTTTATGCCTATATTGGAGAGTTCTTAAGTTTATGAATATTGGACTCAAATTTATGAGGGTATTCTTAAGTTTGAATCACTTACATTGTTAAGTATCTTTTAATTTTTTCCTATCTCTGTGCAGTTGCTTACCTTCTGTGGGGAGAGCCGGGGTGATTTACACACATTACAAATAATTCAGGGTAGCACCTTGCAAAGTCCTTGTTCTCCTGAATACCATTTTAAATCTGTGTTCCCCTTGGATTGTACTCAAGACCTCTTCATCCCCTTCTTGTGGCTGAGGTGGTGTAACATCACGCTCAGTGTCTTTCTAACTTGTAGGATGTCTCCTACCCCGATGGTCCAAACCACCACTATTTTCATGCTCTTCCTCCTCATCAATGTATCTCGATTTACTCTGTAGGCTTGGGCACTGGGACATTCTCCATTGTATTCTTCCATGTTAGGCGGTGCTTTAGTGGTTCATCACAAACTCACACCTTCCACGTATTTTTTGTTTTCCATCTTGGGCTTGGTAACTACTACTAGTCTAAATTTTTAGGTTTTATTGTTTGTATAAGTTCAATATATATATGGAAATTGCAACCTTAACCATGGTGGGTTTCATTAAAATAATGTACGAATATTTATTCCAGGTGAGAGGTTCCAAATTGGTCTTTGTGCAAGAGGCATAACTCCATTCTTGGCATATTCTCAAGGTACTTAAATTTCTCACACCCATGTCATTTTCAAATCATAAAATCCTATTGTTTTAGACCTTTTCTCTCAAAACTTTTTTGGTACCAATGTTTTAAAACTGAATTGCCGGACTGATTTAAAATTTATGAACTGGTTTACTAAAAAATACATAATTCATTACAATTTTAATGAAAAACAATAAATTTTAACAATTCCAAACCATGATTAAAAAAATTTAGAGACAACAATATGCAACAATTACTTTATGTTTATACCATGTAAGGGTAAATGTATTACAAAATGGCCCCGAGTGCACTACACATCTCGAATTCAAATACATGAAACATTTTATGAGGTTCTAAATTAGCCAATAGGATTCCAAAAAACAATCCTTGCTAACAAGATACTACATGTTTTGGGTTATCAATCATTAGGGATTCTTTCAAAACCACTACTAAGAATGGAGATCCTCATCCTTATCATATGTCATCATGTAGGGTTTTAGGCGGTGTGGACACATCAGACTGGGGGTTTAGGGATTTTTATGCAAGTTTAGTTGTAGATATCATGGATAAGTGTTTTCCATGATTAGTGACACTACTAGTGGTTCGTCATCCAAATCCATCCACCCCAAGGTTAGTATGGGATACATGAATTTTGTCAGGTGAATCTTATTTCTAAACCCATTCTCCAGGTTGGATCCAATATCATGTATCCTATTTGCAACATATATAAATGTATATATGGAAATGGATTTGCATACAAATTGAATCTGTTGGGTAGATCATAGACCATTGACTCTTTCTAAATCCATTATTCTGTTTTTATTATTTATTGAGATCTAGTACTCAAAAAATTATGCATTACCATTTCTTATTGGTTAGAAAGAACAAACTATATTCATAGGGATCCACAAGGAAAGGATATATTGAGGTGCATTAGACGTGAAACAATTTGATGAAGATTCCTTAAGTATTTTTTAAAGAGATTAAGGTATTATTTATGATCTCTTCTCACGCTCCAAAAAATAGTTCAACCCCTATGCATCATTTTTGGATTGGACAACTACAAACTCTGACATCATAATGATCTCTATTTGATGAATATATCTATTTACACATATCATCCATTTCAAAAAAAAACTCCTTACTCATCATACTTAATATTTACATCGCCTAGTAAGTATAACTATGGAAATCCATACATGTTTAACTTAGTTGATTTCATGCCAATAATACACATTATTTTTACCATAAAGTATCAACCATCTTCAAGTTATTTTTACCATCCAATAAAAAATCTGTGTGGTCCTCTTTACCAACAATATATTTAGATGAAATAATATTTTATGATCATTATTGTTTCACAACAATGATCCATATTGCTGCACCTAATGTATAAAATTTTGACTCTATCAATATCATTGAGAAAGGATTTCATAAATTTTAAACTTAAAGAGTAAGGTAAGAGGATATTCATTAGTTAGATGCATAGTTTCACATATAACAATTACATGACAATTTACTTCTTGCCAATTATCATATTTATTCTTCCATGCAATTTTGTAATGGTGTGGTCTAAAGTAACATATCATATTATTATCCATTATATCAAACAAAAAAATGATGATGGCATGAGACACCAACAGGCTTAGTAGTTGGTAAAGAACTAGTGGATCAAAGGAGGAACCTATTTTGAAATTATATTACCTATGAACTTTGTCATAAAAAAAATGTGGTGTAAAAATAAACTCTTGTCACAAAACATGAGGGGATTTATCCTAGTCATGATTTATCCTTCAATAATAAATGGGCCTCTTCTGCATTCTTATGTTTATCACACAACCATAAAAACACATTAAAATTGGTCAAGTTTAAAGCACTTACACTAATGCATGAATGACCATATTTCACAACCATTCTAATTCAAAGTGATATTATTATGACCCATATTGAAATGAATTAATTAATATGTTGAATGGTTTTGTTACCATTATCCTAAGGAATATATCATTTTTTCATACAATTGATATACATCAAGATAAATATAATATTATTTGAAAAATAATATTAATAATGACTCCATAAAACATAAATTCCATCATATTAAGTGCAAAAAAATATTGAATTTCATAAAACCCATAACTTGAGATAAGATAAAATATCACATATTGTCTTTGACCCAGTTTTCATTACCTATAGTAAATCATTCAACATCATTATCACTTTGGATATCCTCAATTTTTTGAAGTTGAATTCAATATTATTTAATGGATACATGTCCCTTTTCTATTATTCTTATTCTTTCTTGATTCCATCCTGATTTTTTTGACCAAGCCCAAATAATATTATTCACATCTATGTCACTTGCTCCTTCATTTCCTTCTTTTCATTCTTTTGTTTTGTGTAATCAATCCTCATACAAATTTTTTTCTAATTTCCCTTTTCCAATTGGTGTCCACCATCAAACATTTACCTTATATGTCTCACTCTCAGTATATTTACAATGGTAGACATTCCCTTCTACTGTACCCATCCATATTGGGATTTTGTTTGATCTTGGTTGTATTAAAACAAATTGTCCCTATACCACATCTGTCTTTGGATTGAATTCATCTCTTGGTTGTTTACATTTAGGTCCCACATAAATTTCTTCATTGGTAAGGACATTTTGTCTCAAGTAATCATCCAAGAGAAAATGAGAATCATTATTGGTATTTGATTTCTGTCTAGTTCTTGGCCAAAAATCACCTTCTAACATATCACTATTGATGAAGGGATTATCTAAACCATCTAAAAAAATTCTCCCAATACCTTATATTTGGTAACCAAAATGCTTGTCCTCCATCTATATAACTTTTACTGCATTGACTAATAGAGGATCTTATTCATTTCTTTAGTTCATCCATCTCTTTTAATTTCTTAAATGGCACTAGTTGAGGTTTCCCTTTAGGAAAGTTTGGGTTTCCATTAGGCAATGTATGCCAGACATTGATAGGATTAGACCATGCAAGATCCCTTTTGGTTGCTTTGTATTGCATCATTGGTATTCCATTTATGACATGGAATTTAAAGTATTGAGGCTTTTCTAAGACCCACTATCATCGTGACTCCCATCTAGTAAATGTGGCCCCAAAAAGGCTTTGAAATGATAGACATCTTCAATCAGGTATGGTGTGAATGAACTTGAATCAGTCTGGCATGTTCTATATGCATCCATGACTTGTGGTAGAGAATATGTATCTTCTTGCCATAACAAAGCAAATAATCTCCCAAAGGTTCCATCAATATCTTCATGGGTGTGTCCTACTAGTAGAAAGCTTACATACACTACATTAAAAACCCTTCTGACTATCAACATTGATACAAAACCAAATAAATAATGATTTTTATTATCACTTGAAGCATTTTCTAGTTGTAAGTAGAGGATTGGTGGAAATGTTTTGAGTGAAAATATCTTTCAGATACATTTTCTGAAAAATATTGCATTGTTGTACCATTATACACTTGAGATTTTTCATATGAATCATTTTGTAATAATGCATCATGTAGTGGTTGTTTTAAAGACCCTATCTTGTACAATAGGTTATCATATACATCAACCATTGGTTCTTCGAGCATGAAAAGGCACAAGGCTATTGATGTCACTATGAAGTTTGAACCTCTTTCTAGAAATGGAAGGCTAAAGTGTCTGAAACCCCCTGTCTTGTGTCCATGAGTAAGCATACCTATTAAAGAGACTGGAAGGTTCCAAACATTACTGACTGACTTAGAATTCTTCCCCAGGCTTGGTATGGAAGTCTTCATCTTGACCATATTATCATGCACAATGCTTAATAATTTTTCATGCTTTTCCTTAGATTGAATCTTATGGGCATAATAGTCTGCATGACAACTTGTAATGTAATCATTGTGACATTTTTGATACTTTTGCAACTTCTTGATTATTTATGAATTAGTTGTGGATTTTCATTTGTTTGAAATATCCACACAATCATCACACTTTACAAAGAAGTTATTCTTTTCAATTGAAACATCTTGAAAAAGTTGTGACCATATCTTATTAAAGTTAGATAGTGACACTGGAGGGAGATTTAGGATTTCAAGGTCTGCATTACACTTTTTAAGAATTGAACATTGGGTATAATTTTCTGGAAACATCCTTACAAGAACTCTTGTTCCATCATGATTTATGGAGCGAGTCAAATGAGGAGCTATATCTAAATTTTCATAAACTATTTTTCTAATACTAGTAATCATTTCCATAGTATCTGGCCTTGATATTTGTAAACCAACATTACCATTCACTTCCCTGATATCACCATTTAAAAATTCTTTCTTGTATTTAAAGAAGTTTCTTCTAGGTATTCCAAAAGCATTAAACCAAGAATTTTGACATACATCAAAGGTGTCAAACTTCATGGTAAGAATGTTTTTATTCCTTGTTATTTCATTTCTCTTTATGGATCCATTTTCTCCCAATGCATTCAACACAAAATATCTTCTTGAACCCTCACTCATATATCTAAACTCACACCAACCTCTAGTGATTGATCCACTAGGTATTATGGAGCTAAGACATTTAATTTTGCAACAATTCATCTTTCTTACTTTATCCGAGAAATATAATTCATCTTCATCTTCAATAGATATAACATTTGACATATTGACATTTGATGCATTGGGCTTCAAACTGTTTGTGATGTCTATATGGCCATTTCTTGTCAAAGGTTGTGTATATGTGTAATTCATGACATCAATAGGAATTGGACATGGCAATTGAGGAAGTGATTCTTCTAATGCACTCCACATATTGAATTGTATCTCCTTCAGAGTTTACTTCATTTTCACATTGATCAGGGAACCATTAAGGTATTCTAGTTGATTTATAGGCCATTTTATGAGATAACATTTTGATAGGGTGCATGTGGAACAATAATGGTTGAATAGATTATTAATAGTGTTGGTGCTCAGATTTGTCTCGCCCCATTTGCCATTATTTTCCTTTGATCTGCATGTTGTGAAACGTTTTATCTCTCGATAATGGATGTTCTGAAACTTTTACCTCCATTTGAATGCCTCGAATTGTTTGAAAAATCTATTTTCATGTCCATCCTTGAAGAAGTCTCCTGAGATTGCCCTATGCTTTTAACCTAATTTGTTCAAAAATCTGCGGGATTTTCCATTCTTCGTATTCTTTCCCCAGACCATGGAAGCTCGAGAATAGTTAATATATATTTGTATGCCTTTGAAAACTCCATTTACATGGTTAAAAAGATGCTCAGAAACCATGATTCACTTGTTTTTGTTTTAAAAAAAAATCATCCTTAGTGAAAAATTAGAGTTCTGGGCGTGAATGGTGATTTTTCTGTATTTTGACGGTCCTCATGGGTGTCATTTTTCCTATAAAAGTTATTCCTCAGCATTCAATGGTCACGTTGCTTCTTTTGGTTGTTTAGGGGATTGAGGGAAAAATTCTTTAACTTATCACTTTTTTGTTTTTTTGGAAAAAGGAAAATTATGGTCTAGTAGCTTCGCTCAAATCTGATTGGTTCTTCTGGGTGCGTACATGGCTTATTCTAATTATATGCGGCATTGAAACGGGTTGGTTTTCTCATACATGATCTTTTGGCTACGTTTGGAAAAAAAATTGAACCTGCCACCGCGGCCCCACCAGGCTTTGACTAAAGAAAATTTTAAGTGGTAGGGAAAAAGTCTTTCCATAACCCCATAGGAGGACACGTGGCAAAGACTAATGGTAGAGATGTGAGATTTCAGAGGTAAGTTAGATTTTTATCCCTTTTGGGAAATATGGAGTAAAATTATAAAGTGGAAGCACGCTCCCTGCCAAATAATTTTGGAAGCCTTAAGGTCCTTGGAGTTATGCCATAGAGGACACGTGGAGAGTTTCTTCGGGTTTTTCCCAAACTCTAAACAAATTTTTATGTAGCTGGTACAGTTTGGAAAAAAAAGAACATGTGGTGAGACCGCGGTCAGTTGGAAGATCTCCGCTATGGGTCTCTATATGGAAATTGTAGACCATCGGAAGTAGACGTCAGAGGATTTTGTTGGGGCTTTCCATACTTAGTCATTTTTTCCGAAATGGTTTATGAGAAGCCTGAGACACATGGTGAACCCGCGCTCACCCAAGTTCTCAAATTTTGGGGTACGTCTCAAGATGTGCCATTGTGACACTTAGCAGTTTGAAAAGAGTCAAAGGGGCAAGGAAGCGGACCATCAGTGGCAACTTTGATTTGTTGTCCTCTTGTCATCAAAAGGATTAAAATCATCAAAATGGCCTGCATGGGCCCAATGGAGAAAGAGGTTCAAAAGTTAGCGTCCAGTCAACGGTCAGGAGGTGCGAACCATCAGAGGAAAATTTGAAAAATTTCCTCTTGTGGATCAAAAGCAGTTAAAACATCAAAATGGCCTAGCGTGGTTCTGACAGAGAAAAGTCAAAACTTTGGACATGTAGTCACACCGATTTTTCAAGGTGTAGACCTTCGGAGGATAAGTTGGAAAATTTTTCTTTTGTCCAAAAAGGAGGTGTAATAGCATGAAAAAGGAAGCATGGTTCCAATGGGACCTGCACATTGGGACACGTGTCAAGCTCATTTTTCAAGGGTAGAGAGTTGTGGAGATCTCATATTAATGTGAAAATTTTAACATTTGTCCCCAGAGTCTGTAAAAGGGGACCAGGAACCTGTAGGCCAGCTCTAAATTGGAACTCCCATGTGGATGGATCCAAATTCAAAATAGAAAACAACGGCAGCTGTGTATCTATATCTAATTTTCCTGCCATTTTTCACTCTAGAGCTCTCTGGAAGTGCAAGTCTTCATGATTTCTTTATATTTATTCCAAGCCAAATAGGGAAGGGGAGTTAATTTGATATCTATGTTTGGTGATGAAGATATGGGGATGTATTTTACCATTAAGATGAGATCTGACCTCCAGGCTCAATCCAGCCTTCCATTTTTCCTTCTTGATCTTGCAAAGAACTAGTTTTGATAGATTAGGGGTAGAGGTGGTTGGCGATGTAGAGGGAAAAGTGATCTACTAGAAGAAGGAGTTGAATATGCAAGAGATATTCGAATAGATCCACTCTTTGATAACCTGACAACATTTTACAGATTTGATTCTAGGAATCATGATCAAGATCATGGCGAGCACTAGTACAATCAATGTCCCTGGATTTTTTGGGGGAAAAGGCCCTGTTGTTACAAGGTTATACATAGGCATGAATTTTACAAATGAAAATGGTTGGGAGTTTGTGAATGTAGAAGTGTTAGGAGTCAGAAAACTGATTTCCTATGAGAAACATTTTGATAGAGGCCCATCTTTCTAAGAAATTATGCTGAAGAATCCAATTTATCTCCTTTGTGTTAAATTTGATCATGTCAAGGTGGTTGTACGAGTGTACAACCATTGACAAGCTCTGATATTGTTCGATAGAAACTTTTGTCTGCTGATAAATTTAACCAAACTCGAGTTAATCTATGTTATTCTTGAGAAAAAATTGTGCTTGCTTCATTTCTAAATGTCTGCAAGTAGTTTTTATTGTTCCCGTTGCATTCTTACATTCAAATCTATGTGAATCACACAAGATATTATCCTTGTGATATTTTGGTGGCATTTGCAATTTCATGTATTAGAAGAGCTTTCATTTTATAGTGAAATAAACAAATTTAAAATCACTATGACTCCTAGCATGACTATAAGATTGTTTGTTAGCCTTTGAGGGTATCTTAGGCGTGATGAAATAGAGATTGATAATGGTTACTTAAGTTTTTCCAATTTAAGCCTTCATTTTGGATCCTTGAATTTTGTGTGAAAAGTGCTGATCTGGGCCTCCATTGGAGCACATATTCTGGTTAAAGGAACACCCTAGCTACTCTGAAAGCATTCTGTTATTCGAGCTTTCCATTTTTGTAAAATTTCTCAAAGATTTAGTATAATCAACTTTATCCTGCTTCACCTCCCACCAAAAAATTCATTTGAAAACAACTTATCATACCCATACTATCCCTGTTTTTCATGTATGTATACAAATACATAATTTTACTATGAAAACATGTAGAAACAATCAGGTTTTCATTGTCTTTAGTGGCCTAAACCTTGCCTAGAAAATATCTCGATTATCTAGAGTGACAACTCGTGAGAGTTAGGTTTTATTGCATTGATCATATTTTCCTCAAGGTCTTCTTAATACTTCACAAGGACGGATATCTCCATTTCCTCCATAAAAAATAGGCTACAAAAGGGTCATCTCACCCTAGTTGAAAGGCACAACCATAAAGTAGTGAGGATAGGTCAAATCCTCTTGAGGGTGCTACCCATTTCTCCACATCTGAGTGACAAAGAGCAAGCTGCATTTCATCTCTAGCTACAAAATGACATACTACATGCTTTGCTTGTCTCTAAGCTTCCTACCAAACCTGTGATGTTGCTCAGCTTTTGAGGGAGAATCAATTTGGGTACCAACAAATAGGAATACCAAAATTATTTCTTACTAAAAATTTAAATTAAACCATATCTCCTTCAAGTACATTTGAAAATTTCCCCTCTCCAAGATATTTGTTCTCCTTTGAACAAAGATGGATTAACATTCTCTGAAGTCCTCTAAATTTCAAGTTATGATAATAGGTGTTTGATGAGGCCAAACATTCTAATGCAGCCCTCTTTTTGAACGTTAGTGTAGACCTTGTATTTTGATTCATCAATTTCTCTATTGACCATGTTATTCTATTGTTTTGTTTTAGTGATGATGAAACAATATTGTAATAAATTAATATATTCTCCACCATCACACCAAACATTAGAGGACCCAACTTCTCACCATGAACAATGTGGTCCTCAATCAAATTCAATATAAAACCCATAGCTATATTGTCTCCATGCGCATAAAAATGTTGTTGAAGTATCACATTCTATGCAATAAATTGGAGACGATGTTTTTCAGATGTGCCATCAATGTTCTCATTGTATTCAATTTCAGCATCATATGAATCAATTACATCCAATGCAATATAGTACCCTTTATTCTCTATGTCTAATAATGTTTTTTATTAATAAAAAAATAAGGTAACCAAGCTTTTCCATCCAATAATTTATCTACAATAATGACAAATAAACCTTCTCCCATTACTCTGCAATGTACATTTTTTCTATTTGGATAAAATCTTCCTTCAACAACTTTCAATCCTGGGCAAAAAAAATCAACATGTTGTGCTTATTCAAATATATGAGAAATTGTGGGAAATATATAACTTTAAATAAAAATAATAGATTAATGCATATAAACATAATATATAGATTAAAAATACACAACTATAAAGCAAATAAAATAAAATTCAGAAAGTAGACATATATGTTAGTATAAATTATAATTCCTATCAACCTGAAATTTCCCATGTATAGCTAATAAAAATAAAAATATTGAGTACACATTCTAAATTAGATCTATATGTTTCTTATTTAAACATGTTTTATGGTGCTTATATGTTTTTTAATGCAACATAATTTAAATTCAACAAATACAATAAGGAAATGGGGGGCCTCACATTCTTTATCTTTATTGATTTTCACTTTATGAGGCCTCCCATTCTACATCCTCAATGTTTCTTCACTTTGATGTAGAATGGAAGATTTCTCATTTTCCATCTTAACTATTTTTCCTTTGAAGGTAGAATGGGAGGAATCTCATTCTTACTCTTGATTATTTCTACATCTTTGGTGTTTCTTCACATTGATGTAAAATGGAAGAGCTTATATTTTTCCTTTTTGACTATTTTTTTATTTTAATTTAGAATGGGAGGCCTCCTAATCTAACTATAAATTTTTGTCAATATGAACGAGAATATAAGGTATCTAATTCTCCTTATAGATTTTTGTTTACTTTGAGAGAATTATGTCTTGCTATATATCTTGTGAATGATTGTTTCAACTATTTTTTCACTCTAAGTGGGAATGAGAGGCCCCAAAATATACTTTTTAATAATTTTTTATTTCTAGGGAGAATGGGAGGCCTCCCATTCTCCATATTGATTATTTTGTTTACTTTGAACGATGATAAGAGGCCTTCAAATGAGAGGCCACCAATGTCTCTTTTAATAATTATTCACTTTCGAGGAGAATGAGAGGGTTCCCATTATCCTTGTTGGTTATTTTTATACTTTGAGGGCTAACGAGAGATGTTATATTCTTATTCACTTTTGAGGAGAATGGGAGGCTTCCCATTCTCCATGTTTATTATTGTTTATACTCTGAGGGATAGTGAGAGACCTTACACTAATATAATATCCCTCTTCAGAATGGCTCACTTTTAGGGAGAATTTTAAAGCATCCCAATATCCATATTGATTTTTTTTTAATTTGAGGGATAATGAGAGGTCCTTCAATGAGATCCCCCTACTATCCCTTTTAATAATTTCTCACTTACTGCAAGAATGGGAGGCTCCCATTGTAAATCTTAATTTTTTTTTACTTTTACGGATTATGTCTCATTGTCCTTGTAGATTTTTGTTTACTTTGAGAGAATGATATCTTTTTATATCTCTTGTGAATGATTTTTTGAACTATTTTTCCACTCTAAGTTGAAATGATAGGCCCCAAACTATTTTTAAAAATAATTTATTACTTCTATGGAGAATGGGAGGCATCCCATTCTCCATCTAGATTATTTTTCTTACTTTAAGGGATGATAAGAAGCCTTTAAATGAGAGGCCGCCAATATCCCTTTTAAGAAATATTAACTTTTGAGGAGAATGGTATGCTTCCCATTCTCCGTGTTAATTATTTTTATACTTTGAGGGATAACGAGAGACCTTACATTGTTTATTTTTGTAAGGTATCCCATTCCTTGTATATTTTTGTTTACTTTGTGAGAATGATGTCTTTTTATATCTCTTGCGAATGATTGTTTGAACTAATATTTCACTCTAAGTGGAAATGAAAGGCCCCGTAATATAATTTTTAAGTGGGAATAAAATTTGAGAACAAAAGAGTGAAAAGAGTGAGAAATGTTTGATTCTCTCTCAATATTTATTTTTGAGAGTAAGGGAGAATGGAAGGACTTCTAATATTCTTAACAATTATTGTTAAATTTTTATTGAGAATAGAAAGGTTTATAATTTTTGGTAAATTATGATGCATCCAAATCTCCCGCATAGTGAACATATTTTCTTTCTTCTCAAAAACAAAAACAATAAATCAGGAGAATGGGAGGCCTCCCATTCTCCTTCCAAGTGATAAATCAAATCTAAAATAAAGTGATGATCTTATCATTCTCACTTAGATTTAATGTTTCACATTATGTGATTTTACGATGTCTATTTTCCCTTAAAATAAAATGAATAAATAAGAAAAATAAAATTCCTCCCCCTCTCCCTCATTGTGAAAAATCAATCTAAAGGATAATATGATATAGGTTTTTTACATTGAGGGAGAATGAAAATCCTCTCATTGTCACTATTTTTTTCAGCTTTGAGAGAGAATGAGATAAACCAACTATCCCTGTTTAAAGTATAAAAATTAAAATAATGAATGTGAGGCCTCCCATTATCCTTCAAATTAAAATAAAAATTGAAGGAGAATGGAGGCCTACCATTCTCCTTCATAATTTTTTTCATAATTTGAAGGAGGATGGGAGGCCTCCCATTCTCCTTCAAATTAAAAAAAAATTATGAAGGAGAGTGGAGACATTCCATTCTCCTTAAATTTGTTTTTTAAATTTGAAGGAGAAAGTGAGGCCTCCCATTCTCCTTCGAAAATATTTTTTAATTTACAGGAGAATGGGAGGCATCCCATTTATTATTTTAATTTTTATACTTTAAACAAGAATGGGCGTTTCTCATTCTCCTTCATAATTTTTTTCATAATTTGAAGGATAATGGGAGGCCATTCTCCTTCAAATTAAAAAATAATTATGAAGGAGAGTGGAGGCCTCCCATTTTCCTTAAAATTAAAAATCAATTATGAAGGAGAGTGGAGACCTCCCATTCTCCTTAAAATTAAAAAACATTTATGAAGGAGAGTGGAGACCTCCCATTCTCCTTCAATTTTTTTAATTTGAAGGAGAATGTGAGGCCTCCCATTATTCTTCAAAATAGAAAACATATTAAAAGTGAGATTGGAAGGTTGGGAATCTACCCATTATGCTTCAAGGAGAAAATTAATGTTTAAATTATGTTGATGGTTAATGAGAATAAAAAACATTGAACTTATTCAAATAAAGTAATACATTTAATATTTTTTGTATAGATTCATATTATTTTTTATTTAATTTTACATTGTGAATGTTGAAGTCAAAATATCAATCTTTTAACATTAAATAGTCAGATGCATATAACTCTTAACTTAAAATCCCACAATTTCTAAATTATAAATATTTGTTTCTCGTGTATTGCATTTAAAAATGTGGGTGTTTAGAAATAGTTCATTGCAATGAAGATAAATTTCATAATAAAAATAAAATCAATACAAGAGGTTTTTTTTTTAAAATAGAGAAGAAGACATAACAAAAATATTTGAAACTGAAAGTCATACAAGATGATATAAAAATTTTACAGGTATTCTTCATTTCTTTAAACATTTTTAATCATGGTTTTTTACATCATAGGTAAGTTTAATAATAAAAATAACTTTCAAAGCTAATTTTTTTTATTTTTGAACACAGAAGAGAAGAGATAACAATAAGTTTTGAAACTTGAAGTGATAGTAGAAGAAGTAAATATTTACAAGTATTCTTCTTTTTTAAACGTATTTTATTGTATTCAAATAAATATTGGAAATGTGGATAAATGGTACTTGTAAAATGTGTATTTGTATTAATATGTAGTTGTTCCTTTACTTCTAGAAACCAAGATGCATATAACTCTAATATATTCCACTTCGAAGATAATCTTAAATAATGTCCTGTGTAGTTGAGATGAACTACATATTTGCTGGATCGGCCTTTAGTTTTTTTCTTAGATCATTTTCAAATCTTATAGCTGCTACCCTGACTAAACATTTTTTTATCTGGAGATCACCTTCTAATCATGTAGCCTCTTCCGTTGATGAGAATTTTATTTTTATTGAGAGAACTTTCAAATCTTGTTGTCACTTCTATGATTATAACACTGCATTGGGAGTTCATCATTTCGTAATCCTACAAAAAATAAGTTCATGAAATGGAAAAAATGTTTCACTTTTATTAATACCATTTTTGTAGTGTTTTAGATGCTTTGCATGGATTTTTAAAATTTGAAATAGACGAGATGAATTTGATAATGAGAATGGGAAGGATAACTATTTTTAATAGATAATCACTTTTTGACACCCATAAAAATTTGAAAATAAAAACATGTTGGGTTTAAAATTTATAATCGAAAAATCTATCAAATTCAAAATGAGGCAAGACAAATTTGAAAATGAAAATAGGCAGGATATCTATTTTTTCGAAAATAATTACATTTTTACCTCATTGTGATTTTTAAAATAAAAAAGGTGGGATAGTTATTATTCAATACACATTTATGTATTTAGTTGTGAATACAAAAAATGGTTTACATTTGACAATATTAATTGAAATTTAAAATGATGGGGATTGAATTTGAAAGTTAAAATTAAAAAATTGATATATAAATTAAAATAGTGCAAATAAATTAAATATAAAGAAACACCATTTTATTGAAAATAAAAATAAATAT
Organism: Taxus chinensis; assembly: GCA_019776745.2. Lineage (NCBI taxonomy): Eukaryota > Viridiplantae > Streptophyta > Pinopsida > Cupressales > Taxaceae > Taxus > Taxus chinensis. The sequence continues at coordinate 291,917,641 of CM034150.1, forward strand.
GATGAAATAATAATTACAAATCTAGGTTGATATAAAAAATTTAATTAGGTAAAAAATAATAGTTATAAGAAGCAAAATGAATCATTCTAAAATAATAATAGAGACAAATTATTTTATTTGTGATTAAGTTAGGTGTTACAAATAATCTGGGTTAAGTGGTTGATTCTAAATATTTTTAGGGAATATTATTTAATTTATAATCATTTAGGTATATTTTTGAATTTAACATGCTATATTAAAATTTTTAATATTTTTTGCAATAATGTTAAATTAATATATTGTTATTGAAATTTTAAATTATCTTGAAACTAGCTAGCTAGCAATCATAAAATAAAGATCTAAACTAACTAGCAATGTGAAATTATTGTAATAATTTTACAATGTTTAAAAATATAAATTGTTGAAACTAAATTAAATATTAGAATATTATGTTTTTGATAGGTTAATTTTGATACGTTAAATATTATAATATTAATTAATATTTTTAATTAGTATTGTAAAAAACACATCATTATGAGGGAGAATGAGATACCTCACTTTCTCCATGTTAGTAAAGTTTTAAAATTTAAGGAGAATCAAAGGCCTTCCATTATAAATTAACATTATTTTACTTTGACTGAGAGTGTGAGACATTATATTTTCCTTTGAACTTGAGGGAGAATGGGAGGCATCCCATACTCCATTAAATTAAAGTATTTGAGTGATAATGTTAGGTTGTTTATTCTCACTCAAAGTTTTGATTTTTAAGAAAGAATTAAGATCTCTCATTCTACTTTATATAAAAAAAATATTGATTTTAACACTTAGGAAGAATGGGAGGTCTCCCATTCTATGTCGTTAATGTTTATTCTCTATAAGATAGAAAATGAGGCTTTTCATTCTCTTTTAATTTATTTCAAATTTATGTAAAATAAAAGGCATCCCTTTCTGATTTATTTTTAAGTATGAGAGGGGACAATAGAACTCCTATTATCTATCTTATGTTTTTTTACGCTGAGGTATAATTGGATGCCTTTGTTAGGAAATAAGTGTCCTAGAGAATATGGTTTGAATATTAGTATTATTTAATATTTAAATAATACATGAGTGTGTAAATAGTTGTAATGCAAAACTCATAGATAGGGGTGCGAGAGATTCTCAAGGATAGAATAATTATTAAGAGATAGTAGGGATTGGGTGAGCCATGACTCCTTGATTTAAGGAGCTCATTGAGCTATTTATATGTAAATAATTCTCATGTATTATGATCCAGGATGAATTTTATATAGTATTTTATATTCTGTGTTTTTATGATATTATTGTGTTAGATTATTTCAAATAATCTAGACCAAATTTATTATTTGGTATCAGAGCACCAGGGTTCTTGTAACCAACAATGAGAGTCAAGCATTCCATACATATTTATGAAGGATACAAGTCTTTGGTACTACATGCATGACTAGGAGGTTATATTTACATGTAAGCTCATGTTCTATTTCATACCTCTGTGCTTGGCTAACAAATTTCCATTCATAGTTGGCAATGCCACTCACAAGCTTGCATTAGATCCTCCTTTCCATGTGGAAGTCTTCTATAAAGCCTACAATTGTATTTTTCCATTGATCGCTATGTAATTGAGTTTTTTAAAGTGTGGACTCATGCATTTCCATTAATTCCCATTTTCTATTCTGGACTTCACCCATTTACACCTTAATTTACCCATGGATGTGCCTAGATTTGTGATGCAATCTCTCTGACTTCAAGGCATTCACTATCTCAGTTGCAATCCTAATTGATGTCAGCTCCAATTATGGAAAGCAAGCTCCCTAACAAATTGTCCAATCATGGAAAACAAGTTCTCTAAGTGGTGAAGTTGTTTGTATACATGAACAACAAATCGTGAGTTACAACTCTTCTTATCCGATTTTTGCCATTTGTGGACATATCAGAAAAAAAGCATGGAAAAATAAATTTCTATTTTTGGAAAGGGTTCAGAAAGATGTTGGAGTTATAACTTGTAAGTGCCATAATTTTTAGCTTGTAATGTGTGTTATTTTCAAGTTGTACGCATTGATCCTATGCTTTCTGCTACCAGACAAAAATTTTATTTTTTCTATTTTTTGCAAATATTTCACAAAATTTTACTTTCAACTTTTAAATAAAGATTATTGTAAGGGTGTATTTTCGATTGAGTTCGACACCCATATTGGAAATCCCATTAGATAAATTAAATGGTTTAAATTTTCAGACATGGAAGGTGAAAATAAAAATGCAACTAATGAACAAAAATCTTTGGGGAATTGTAAATGGACATGGAGGTTGGAGGAAACGAAGGAAGGATGCATTTTAGTGACCTCTCATCAAGCACCATCGATGAGTTTACAATATTACTTTGGTGGCCATGTTTTTTTTGTTTTTTTTAGTGTGTTTAATTTCACCATGTGTGGTAGTAAATAAAGAAGAGATGGATAATTCCAGTTCATAGTTAAGAACATATTTTCCTATATTTTGTTCTCTTTTCTAAATTTTGGATGGAAAAACATGTACGCTTCTATGAAATTGGTTGGTGGTCCTCTATAAAACCAATTTGAGAGTTTGTGAATCTCTTAGAAAATCAGATACAACGTGGTTAATGGTTCAACTAGAAAACCTGTTGGAGTGGAAGGTACTCTTTGAAAACCATCAGATTGTAGAACATGAATAGGTACTACACAGAACTCACCCATGTTCACACTAAGGGGGTGAATGTTAGGAAATAAGTGTTCATAGTGTGAACATATGGTTTGAATATTAGTATTATTTAATATTTAAATAATACATGAGTGTACAAATAGTTGTAATGCACAACTCATAAATAGGGGTGTAAGATATTCTCTAGGACAGAATAATTCTTGAGGGATAGTAGGGATTGGGTGATCCATGACACCTTGATTTAAGGAGCTCATTGAACTATTTATATGTAAATCATTCTCATGTATTATGATCCTAGATGAATTTTATATAGTATTTTATATTATGTGTTTTTATGATATTATTGTGTTAGATTGTTTCTAATAGCCTTCCATTCTCCATCTTGATTCAATTTTTTAGTAAGGGAAAGATATAATAATAGATTGAGAATGAGAGGCCTTCTAATCCCTTTTAATTGATTTATAATTTGAGGGAGATTGGGAGGCCTCCCATTTTTCCTCTTGTTATTTTATTGAGGGAGAAACATTTTATTTATATTGAGGAAGAAAGGGATGCCTCCCTCTCTAACTCATAATTATTTTAAAGTATGGGTAAGATTGGGAAACCTATAATTATCCTTCTTCATTATTTTCTACTCTAAGGTTGCAAAATATTATTACAATATAATGGTAGGCTTCTATTTTGTTAAAATTTAATTTATAATTATAGAAAGAATGAAATGAAAGGTATGTGGAAGAGAAAGGTAGAACTCACATACCATAGAAAAATGTATGATAATATTAGGGAAAGTAGTAGGCCTCTTTCTATTTTATTAATGCTTGATATTTATGATAATATAAAACAATTATACCTACAATTCTTTTATTGAAAAAATAATTAGATGTAATCAAGAATTGTTTATAGTTTATTTTTATTATTGTTGATATTGAGATATTTTTTTCGAATGTCTTATTTGTATGAACATTATGGAAACACTTGTAGTTTATTTTCATTATTATTGATATTAGTATAGCTTTGTTCAAACGTCTCATTTGTAGGAACAATATGTCAGCACTTGGTCAAGTTTCATTTGTATAAATACCACTATAAAAAATTGATAGAGAGTTTGAAAGAGTTATTTTGGATGAAGAATAGTTTGTTGAAGTAAAAAAGCTAGATAAATTTCATGATGACTTATGGATGTTTTAGATGATATTTAATGATGTAACCGAGATTGGTATATAGCTACAAAACTAATAAATAAAGATGTGATCAAGGTTCAAGTTGAGAGAATTGATAACATCACAAAAAAATGCTATCTTTTGGAAATGGATCTCTATGTGGCCAATTATTGTAAATATAATGGAGAAGTCAATAAAAAATGCCAAATATTCTGGTGTTGGTTTTGGTTGGAATTTACGATTCCCAACTGATAGAAATAATAATGAATTTTTGGCTACATCACAAGAAATATGTAGAGGTATGATGAAAAGTATTAAAATTCTGTATGGAAAATGTGCAACATCTTCAATTCTTCATCTTCTTAACATTAATTTTTCACACCTTGGAACTAATCGTACACTTGTAAAAAAAATGACATATGATAGGTTTTCATATTTACCTTCATTAGAGGTAGATATATCTTTTTCCTCTTTCAAGGAGATGAAAAAAGATCCAAATAAATAAGTTGAAAATAATGTAGAGGCTCTCCTTTAAAAAGTATCTCTAAAACTTAGTGAAGAGGTAAAACATTTCTTGTTTGATGAAAAAGTGTTTTCTATTGATGTTCAGAGGTGTGAAATTGCACCTAAAGATATCCAATTTAGGAATCTGGATGACGATAAAGTTACAAAATAGTTTCCTCAATGATACAAAATATGATTATAACTCCTCGAGATGAAATACTTCTTCCTTTCAACAAGATAACAAAACAACTTGCGTAAATTATAACAGAGGAGGATCTCATGGATGAAAAAATCAATTTTTATATATTAGATCGGTAACACACCATTAGTTCCCAAAAGAAAATACTTTACAATCCGAAATATGTTGATGTGCACAATCATTATAGAATGATAAATTCTAGAATCATGGCCCAAAATGTTCCATTGAGTACAGTATTAGCTATTTGCAAGCACCAAAATCGAGCAAACATAATGTGAGTTGAGACACAATTTATTGATATGATATCAAAAGCAAGAGAGCTATGGATAAGTTGTGGAAGACCCAAATTTCGAGGAAGGGGAAATGAACAATCAACAGAATGGAAAGTGTGTATTATAAATTTATTTAAAATTTATATTTATTAAATCTTTATAGTTAAAAAGAAATTAACACTCATGCTTGTAATAAATTTAAATGCAGGGTTTCATTAAAAGGTGCTTTTCTATATTTGAAATAGAAAAATAAGAATTAATTGTGATAAGTTTACATTTGTGTTCTTGCCTAATTCTATTTGGGAAAAGTGGGGAATTTTTTTTGAACTGTATAAATTGGGTGCATTAGCATGTTCACCCAAAAAATAAAACCAATATGAATTCACAACAAATTCAATAAAATAATTCAGTGCTAATGTTTTTAAGTAGATATGCGAGATTGATGAAAATGAATTGGACTGTCTTGATGATGAGATATATGAAGGATGTGTTTGGTTGAGGACATTAGTTGAACTTGGTCAAAAAGCTGAGACCATTTCCAATTATTGGAAAAGAATTAAGAAAGAAAGAAACACAAAGGAAAATATATTTGAATATTTTGCATGAAGGATGGTGACAATTGTACAAGACTTTAATGTGATGTAGAAAATGTGGTAAACAAAAATGGAATTCATACAACCCATTTGGCTCAATTACGTCACATAATTGTTGAAGAAAAACAATTTGCTATTGGTCAGTAAAATTCTCAAAAGGGAAATTAATAAATTTAGAAAGGAAAAAAAATTGCTAAAAAGGGAAAAAAAAAACTAAATGAGGATAAATAATCAAAAAATTCTAGCAAGAGATCCAGATACAAATTATTTTACTTGTTGTAGTTTTCCATTTAGACTCATAACAGCATTGGAGAATATTTCTAGTTTATCTATGCTTACATGTGGTCTTCGTGTTATGGATATGTGTAATATTTTTATTGATGTAACAATAAAGGACCTTATTAACATGTTCACATCTCTAGGAACAAATGCATGTAGACGCGTTTGTGTGTTTCTAGTTCCAATGTTAAAAGTACCAGTTATGGAAAATTTTTTGACAATATACAATAGAGATTTTAAGGATAATGTGTTAGATCTTGATTATGGGTGCTAGAGATTATATACTTCATGTGGTTTTGATGGGTTTTGTGTAATATGCATTTTTTATGACATCTATAACCATGATGAAAAGGAAGAATTTTTTTAGCTTGATTCAGATTGGGAGCATAATGAAGATGAAGTGAAAATTCCTTCTTGTAATGATATTAATCTTATTGGGTCAAGGAATCCATTCTGATTTGAGCGAATGGAGTGTTTTTGGAACAATTTGATAAAAAGTAACACACAAGAGGAGAGAAACATTATCTCCATTTATACAGGATGCACATTACTTCAACATTTGTAAAAAAAGGTGATTGTTCTCAGGTATCAATTGTTAAAAATGTTGACCAGGAGTTATTTATGAAGACATTTTGCAAGGAACTCTCAACCATTGAGGATTAATGTGCAAGTGGTGATTTTTGTACCTTTCTATGATTATAATTTTTTATTTTAGAAAGAGAAAAAATTAAATTATTATACTTTCAAAATGTATTCTCTTAAATTGAAGTTTATTTTGTATAAGATAATATTTTTTGCACATTGACGAATTGAGGAAGTATGTGATACGTCTCATTATCCCTATAATATTTTTTTGTGTTGCCTACAGTTCTCCCTTTCATTGTTCTACTTCACTCTAGGGGAGAATGTGAGGTCATTCATATTGTCCATGAGATTTTCATTTTGACAGATAATGGGAGGCCTCCCATTCTCTGTTTAATTATTTTTCCACTTTGAGATAGATTGTTAGGCTTATCATTATCCCTCTTCATTGTTAATTTCACTTCAAAATATTTTAAAAGTTAGATAATTACTCATCTTCAACTATTTTACTCTTTAACAGATAATATGAAGTCATCATTTCTCATTTATGATTTTATCATAACGAGGGATAATATGAGACCTCATTATTTTTATTTTTATTATTTGAATTTTGGAGTCTATTTTTAATTTTATAGATATGCGAAGTAAAAAAAAATTATGATTTCACATATTTATATTTTAAATTGAAGTTTTTTTGTTGCAAATTATTTTTTTAGTTTATGAATGTTTTTTGATATCTAATTGGTCACATACTTAATGATGTAGTAATTTTTTTTCTCTTTTTAAGATTTTTTTAACTACCATTTTCATTATTTTTTCATAACTGGTCTAATATAAGCAAATATTTGTTTATAGGTCTGAAAATTCAAGAATTGATTGTCTCTAAAACATATAAAGAACCACTTACATTGACTATTTGGGATGTTTTAAAAGGTATTGACATGGATGCAACAGAAACAATAGTTTCTAAGAAACGTAAATGCATATCTAATCAAAAATATATAGAAAATGTTTCGAGGCAGAAGATTTAATCATACATAATGTTGTAAAATATCCTGAAAATATAGAGAATCAAGAAGTAGAGAAAGGTTTGAATAGCACTACAGATAAAACATGTAATTAACTACTCATTTTTAAATTTCATATAATATTTTTTTGTTGCAATTAGTAAATTGAAATGATTAATTATATAAAACATTTAGTTGCAGTTCCTGATAAAAATATAGATAAATAGACAACAATTCAAGGCCAAATACAACAATCTTTAGGTATAGTATAAGAAAATTTAGTTACTTTAATTTTTTAAAAATGATGTAATTTGTAGTTTTTAAAGTATATGATTTAATAATTTATTTGCGCATATCTAAGTGGAAAATATCTATTGATACTAGATTTTGAACGTATGCTGATTTCTCAAGTGACTTCTAAAAGATCTAGATCCTTCTAGACCAAAGTATGTCATTATGTTTCAAGATAAAAGTTATCTCAATTTTTAAAATGCATATGTACTAAATTTTAGATAGCATTTTGGTCAAGTTTATGTGACCCAGATGTTAACTATTTAGGGAAAAATATTTTGAAGAAATATGGAGATGATAAGCAGAGAGCTTTATTTTATTATGGTTTTGAAATGTACACAAATACAGATTGTGAATAGGTTAAAGATCCGAATATAGTATGGTCAAATAATAAATCATATGACACTTCAAATACCATATTGATCAGTTCTGAAATGTTAGGGGTTCCTCAAAAAAATTGTTTCATTGCACCAAGTTTTTCTTTTTCGGATGATATGCAAGCTGATAACTAGTTAATGTCTCATGTTTGGAAGATCTTGAGATCTTTTGAGAATGATGCAAATGATGCAAGATCATTGGTTAAAAATTTGTAAACGATATTACAATTAAAATTTTGAGCTAGTTTCATTGTGTGAAAAATTTGAAATCATTTTAAAGATACGATGTTGTATTGTAAGACGATAAAATCCATTCCAAAGTTAATATAATGTATTATTATTATTTATTTTATAGTAGAGACATAACTTTATTCTTTATTTGTTGTTTTACTAGTGTAATTATTAAAATGCTAGTAATGTTTGTCATATCTTTAACTTAAATTACAATGAATTTATTAATATTTGTAGTAATAGGGATGTACTTTTGGAATTTATTTTAAATTTAGTATACACATTGTTATTTATTATATAACATTGCATAGAGTTCAATTTTTCGATGTGGTTATTTATAGTCCATTAATCATTAATTTAATATCTATATAAATGTATATCATACATTTGATTTCATTTGCAATGAATTTGTTGATATTGGGAGTAGAAGGATTGCTTTTAATAGTTCTAGGATATTCTAGAACTAAGCCTTACAAATTACAACATGATTTTAAATATGCTTCATAGACATATTTCCAAAGGATTTATTCAACTGATTTAATAGAGGTTGCAAGAGAACATTTTGATCTTGCTTTATGGTTTACATTTTTAGATAGAAAAGAAGTAAATTCTTTTCTTGCACACTTTACTTGGTTGGGAGATACAAAATTTGTGTTCACTTGGGGAAGATAAAATTGTATGATATCAAATACATTTAAGAGATCTCAGAGTGGAAATGTGATGCCTATATATAAGAAAAGTTTAAGGGATTTTATTGATGTGTATGGAGAGAGATATGTTGATTCTAACATATTATTCACTGATGAGAGTAAATACATATTTGAAGAGTTTGGAAATGCTAATTACTTTAAGATCCCACGTACTTGGGATTTTGACGAATCTTATGAAAAAGATAAAATTATAAAAACCCATATATGTACTTGGGTTAAACATGTGGGGCTTGTTAAAAACTTGAGGCGTTCATTAAGAAATGTTAAATTAACTATTGATGATTATTATTTGTAAGTGAAATTTAAATTGTGAATTTTTTTTTGCTTAAAATATATTAAATGTATATGTTGATTTTCTTTTTTTATAATAATAGTGCTGACATAGATATTATGAATAGCAATAATGTAAAGAGAAGTCAACTAATAAAATGGAAACAATTGATTTAGTAGTATTTTATTCACTCAATTTTATTTGTATGATTAGAAATAATATGGGAATTACACGTGTTGGACTAGATGGCCTTGTTGGTGTGTGTGACCTACCTAGTCATATGAATCCAAATCAGATGGTGAGTCATCTCACCTTGTGAGAGTCATAGGTCTTAGGGACTCAAATGACAAGTGTTAGATTTTGTCATAGAATATATCATTGTCAATTGTGTCAGTGCGTCATAGGAGTTACATTCCTTATTTGGAATTATAACTCCTCCTTTAGTGGTGTCATATGTGTTAGTGGTGTCATAGGAGTTCCTTTCCTTGTTTAGGAATGGGGGTTACACAACACCCCTATTTGTACTTCCTTTTTTTGATCTATGAGGATGAGAAGACATATTTTCTTATGTGCATATTCATTCCATTATTTGAATCTTGCTTATTGAATTGGAGCTATGACATTACCATCGAAGTGCAACTTTGCTGTGGTGAATTGTTTTGACATCGGTTCTCGTGTATCCCTCTTTCATGGTATCAGAGCTGGTTTCAGTAAAACGTGCAATCTTTGTTTATCAATTACTTATTACTTCTGGTTTCTTCTTATTTCCTCATGTAAGTTTTTTTTATTATTACTTTGGAATTGTATTGCTCACCTTGAATTGAGGTTTCAGAAGTTGCAAGTTTGTGGGTATTTTGGTTGTTTTGATTTATCATTTGCTGAGATCGTGATTGCTTCTATTCTCATGAGCTCATTTTTGCTTTGGCATGGACCTGTGGTTCATTTTTTTCTTTAGTTTATATCTGGTGTTTTCCTTGCATTGAGTTCTACAAAGTTTACATTGGCTTCACATACAACTCATTGGTAATTCATGCATGATGCATCCACATCAACTACGATCAATTTGTGCCTTGTTTCCTGGGTCGAACCTGCACTATTTTTGGAAGCTCAGGTTCTTCTTTTATTGAATGTTCTACCTTGATATTTGACATTGGAGGATCCTTTGTGTATTGTGTGGTAATATTGCTCGTTGGGATAAAGCCTTGTTGTCACAGGTGTTTGATCTCTTCTTTTCCCATTGCAGACTTGTTTGCATTAGTTTATAATTTGAAGTCTCACCTTGCAAGCTTGTTTTTTGGTCAACTCGTGCACCGTTGCAAGCTCCCGTCTCTCTAAGTATTTACCTAGATCTTGCACTCGGTCTTTCCTTATTCTACATGTAACTTGGCGTGAGACTCCATCTCTTTCCCTGTGTTAAGTCCCATTGCCCGTTCATCCTTGGTTTCTGGTCAACGTGACCATTTCATTTGTGGCTGACACACATAGTTACTATGCTATGTGAAGGGATAATCCCTTGGCATATGGACTGGTCGACATGTCTAGCACTACTGGACTGTTCATCTGGGATGTGGTAACAACTAGCTCACTATGTAGGTCCAACCGTTATAAAATATTGAAACAGTAGTTACGGTCAACACATGGACTTAGTTTGAGATATACATTTCCACATGGCGGTTTACCATACAATTTGAGCAGCTCTGTTCGACAATTCCCTTTTTAGAATTGATTATTGGTAAAATAATCACCTTTTAAAATTTTTAAGGTTAAAAATCTTTATTTCATGGCATTGTAATTTTTTTTGGGTATTTTGCTTGGTTTATCGTCCTTCCTTCGAGTGTCAAAGACAGATGGTGAGGTCTGAGGTTGGGAGGAGGCTAATCCCCCCTCATAATAAAAACAAACCCTATCTAAAATTTGATGCCATTTCCAATGAGCATACATATGACACCCTTTGCATGCATTTAGGGCACTTTTTTAATCTGTTTGCAGGGCTTATCGGCATTTTCCATTAGTTGCAGGAATCATTTTTTTGCTATAAATTTTGACTTGTTTCTTGGTTTTGAGCACTTCTTTAGTCAAAGTTACATGTTTTTTCACACACTAGATGATGGGATTATCATTTTTTTAAACGAACTATTTTATTAAGTGTCGCATTCTGGGGGTGTCATTGTATTGCTTGTATCAGCTCATTTCGAATCATCTTGAGCATTGTTCTATCCCTTTTATAGCTTGTGGAATTGTGAGCATGTCTGCCATAGTCTTACAACAAAGGGATTCTTTCATGTGACATGAGACACTATTTCTCACAAGGCCTTATCCTCCCCTTCTTTTTTTCACTCGATCTTGTGCTTGCTTATGGTGTTGAACTGTTGCGCCTAACGAACTTTGATTGTCGACTCCACTCTTGCACATTATTACGTTGATTGTAAGGTGAGTGATAGACTAGTTCTCAACACACAATCGCATCTGATTGTAATCAACACACTAAAATATAAAGTTCCAAACTCGGGGGTGTGATATTATTCTGGGGTGGGTGTTTCATTTCTCTCTCCTTCCTTCTTCCTTCCTTGGTTCTATATCTTCATTATGGATATCTCTAAAGTACCGATGCTCACACCTTTTAATTTCTTTGAATGGAGATCTAAAATTATATTGGTTTTGTGAAGTAAATGGTTATACCATGTCACCATGGGGTTAGAGAATAAACCTGATGATGAACCTAAAAGATCTAAATGGTTTAACCGTTGTGATGAAGTCTTAGGTCTTCTTTGTATGTCTGTCTCTTTCGACTTGCTCTTCCACATCGAAACTTGCTCGACACCTGATGGAGCATGGAAAATTCTCAATGAGATGTTTGGGAAGTAAGATTACATGAGAGCACATGAATTGGAGAACGAACTACTAGGGTTAAGTCCTAGTGACTTTGAAAACCTGCAGGTCTTTTTCTCAAAGTTTGTCCACACTAGACTGCTTCTAAAGGAATGTAAAGTGGAGAAGAAAGACTCTCAATTGATCTTGTCCATTCTTTCTAAGTTAGTTCCTGAATAATTTATCTTCGTTTCAACTTTCCACACCACAAAATTTTCCTTGGGTAGTGCCTGGAAAATGCTCTCATTTGACATTTTTTATCCCAACTCATTCGAGAATAGGACAAACTTATTCAAATCGGGACTCTAAAATCTAAGTCACATGCCCTTTTAGCGAATAAGGGAAAGAAAAATTAAAAGAAGAAAGAAACAAAGGACCAACCTAAGAAAGAAACCAAGATCAACCAACCCCCAGCTAAGCCCAACACTAACACTTCGAATTCAAAGCCTAAAGCGAAGAAGGAAAAGTGTAAATGATCCTATTGTAAGTATTCTGGCCACGATGATCATCATTGTTTTCAGAAACAAATTGATCACTTAACTCAATTACTTGAGAAGAATAAAATAAGTGTTCCTGAATATGTCAAACAAAATGCTCAGAAGGGCGAGTATTCAAAAGAAAAGGAGTCTAAAAATGAAAATAAGAAAGGTAAGGCCCTCATAGCTAGATCAGCTCCATCATCAACTTGGATTATTGATTCTGGTGCCTCACACCACATGGCTTCTTCAAAGGTTGGATTATCCATTATTGAGCCATGTGGCATGTCCCAAATCATGTTGGGTGATGACACTCATGTGTCGGTTTCTAGTAGTGGATCATTAGAGATAGAAGGTGGAACATTTAAACAAGTGTTGAGTGTTCCAAATCTCTCTACCAATCTCCTATCGGTTTACCAAATCACCCACCTTGGTGAAGGAATGCGATTAGAATTTGGTCCTAACTCGGTTATCATTCATGAGCTTAACTCTGACTGCATTGTGGCTGAGGGAAAGGTGGATCACCATTCATGGTTGTATACCTTTTCCCACTTCTCTTCTGATTTGATGCCCAATGCCTTGCTCACTCATGAAAATGAGGTTAGCAAGCTATGGCATGAGCATTTTGGGTATCTAAATTATTGTTACCTTGAACAATTGAGCCAAAATGAAATGGTCAATGGGTTACCCCGAGATAAGTTTTCTAAAGGTCTTTGTGAGGGTTACACCCTCAAAAAGCACCCTGAAAAAAACTTTGATAAGGGAAAATCCTAGAGAGATACTCGTCCCTTGGATCTTGTTCATAGTGATATTTCTGGCCCCTTTCCATCTCCTTCTTTCACTAGAGCTCTATATATACTAACCTTCATTGATGACTTTTCACGTTATACTTGGGTATATTTTCTTAAGCTTAAGTCTGAAGTCTTTAAGAATTTTCAGAACTTTAAGGCTCTTGCTGAGAAACAAGTGGAATAGTCTATCAATGTTCTTTGAACTAAAAATGGAGGTGATTATGTGAGCAATAGGTTTTAGGATTTCTGCACTTCTAAGGGGATTGGTTTACAATGTACAGTTGCTTACAACCCTTCCCAAAATGGATTTGTAAAAAGAAAGAACCAAACTCTAAAGGAGATGGCTACTTGTATGGTTCACTCGAAGTCCCTTCCTCTACAGTATTGGGCTGAAGTAGTGAATTGTGCTTGTTACATTCTGAATTGTGTTCAACACAAGGCAGTAAGAGGGATGGCACTCTTTAAAGCCTTGTTTGGACACAAGCTTGATGTTGAGCACTTTCGAGTCTTTGGATCCAAGGCTATGGCTCGGATTCCCAATAAGAAATGCAAAGCATTGGATCCACAATCCAAACCTTGTATCTTTTTCAGGTATCCTGATGACATGAAGGGATATTGACTGTTGAACCCTACAACCCATATGCTCTATATTGAGATGAGTGTGAAGTTTGATCAGTCATCCTTGACTTTTATTTCTAGTGAGGTTATTTTTCCCACTAATTTAGATGATGACTCATTAGATGATGATGTTTTTTAGCGAGTTCCTCCTCTCCTTGCTCCTCCTAATCCTCAAACTTCTGAGTCTTCTAATTCTAACAGTAGTGATGATGGGACTATGTCCCTTCTCACTCGAGTGAATAATATTATGACTCTGAGCTTGAACCTTCGGGACCTCTTTGGGCCAGGAAAACTTTACAGAGTGCTTGAGATTTAGTTGGAGATCCTTCAGATGAGAGACGTACTCACTCGAGTTTCATTGGACCCCACTCCTTCTTTGCCTCTGCTTCTGATCCATCATCTTTCCAAGAAGATTCTAGGATTCTTGAGTGGGATTCTGCTATGGATGAGGAGTATTCCTCACACATGGGATCTTACCCCTATTCTGAAAGGAAGAAAAATAATTTGGTGTGGGTGGATATATCGAACAAATTATGGAGACAAAGGAGAAGTTGAGAACTATAAAGCGTCGCTTGTAGCTAAGGGTTTCTCCCAGGTAGCTGAGATTGATTACTCGAAAACCTTTTCTCTGGTTGCGAAGATGACTTCCATTTGACTGACCCTTGGCATTGTTGTCACTAACAGATGGGAAGTCCACTAGATGGACATTAAGAGTTCCTTCCTTCATGGGGACATAGAGGAAGAGATCTATATGGAACAACCTTCAGGTTATTTCCATGATCCATCCATCGTTTGCAAGTTAAATAAGTCTCTCTGTGGCCTTAAACAAGCCCTTCGGGCTTGGTATGGTAAGATGGACTCCATGTTACTTGCATCAAGATTCACTCAGTGTCACTCTAACCCAAATGTGTATATTCTATGGTAGGATGACTTTTTTTTTTTTTGTTCTCTATGTTGATGAATTTTTGATAATGGGTAGATCTTCCTATAATATTGATTCTGTGAATATCTCCTTGGCCAACAAGTTCTCCATTTCTGACTTAGGATTTCTTCATTACTTTCTTGGGATCTAAATTTCACAATCTGACGCATGAATTATGATCTCACAACCTAAGTACTCTCCTGATTTGCTTGCTCAGTTTAACATGTCTTATTGCAAGTCCTCACCTACTCTTTTTCTTTCCGAGGTTAAGTTTGTTTCTAATTTCTCTTCCCCTTTGGTTGATGGTACCCTTTATCAGTAATTGGTGTGGAGATTGATCTACCTTACTCACACTTGGCCAGATCTATCGTATGTTGTTGGGATCGTGTCAAGATTTATACAGGATCCTCATGAGCTACATTTAAAATCAGCAAAGTGGATCCTTCACTATATTCATGGAAGTCACATTGATGGTATTCATTACTTAGGAGGGATTGAGATTGACTTGGTTGGATTTACATACTCAGACTGGGCCAGTGATCTAGATCATTAGAAGTCTACCTCAAGCTACAGTTTCACTCTTGGTTCAGGTCCTATTAGTTGGCCTAGCAAGAAGTAGAATGCCTTTGCCATATCATCGACAGAAGCAGAGTACAGAGGAGAAGTTAACACTTCCACAGAAGTTGTTTGGTTACAAGGTATCTTGAAAGATTTTGGCATCCACTTTCGGTGGCCTACCATTATTTACTGTGAAAACATAAGCACTATCTTGATTTGTAGAAATCCATTTTAACATCAATGGACGAAGCACATTGAGATTCACATGCACTTCATATAGGATCTAATACATGAAAACATCATCGACTTATAGTATGTTCAGACAGCTGATCAGGTTACACACATATTCACCAAGTCCTTCACTGAGGTGAAATTTATTCACTTACGGTATCTTCTTGGGGTGAGGCCTGTTACATCCTCCCATATTCTTGGGGCTATATAGTCCTCCTTCTTCTCCTATTCTTCTTTCCATAAATATGGTGTGTGTATATGGGAACCTTATCAGGGCTTTAGTTATCGGGCCCCATTTGGAACATCTTTCTTAGTTGTCTAGGGGAGTCTTTTTTTTTTTTTGTCTTACCATGACCTCTGCCTCAGCTTCAATGAAGGGGGGTTTTGGTGTGTGTGACCTGCCTAGTCATCATTCACATCACATGGTGAGTCATCTCATCTTGCGAGTGTCATAGGTCTTAGAGAGTCAAATGACAAGTGTCACATTCTATCGTAGAATCTGTCATTATCATTTGCACCAGTGCGTCATAGGAGTTACATTCCTTATTTGGAATTGTAACTCCTCCTTTAGTGGCATCATATGCGTCAGTCACCTCATATGTGTCAGCGGCATCATAGGAGTTACTTTCCTTGTTTAGGCATGGGGGTTACACAACACTCCTATTTGTACTTCCTTTTTTTGATCTATGAGGATGAGCAAACCTTTTTTCTTATTTGCATATTCTTTCCATTGTTTGAACCTTTCTTGTTGTGTTGGAGCTAGGATGTTACCATCGAAGTGTAACTTCATTTTGGTGCATTTTTTCAACATCGGTTCTCGCATATCCCTCTTTTAGGCCTCCTAATAATAATTTAAATGAGATCATCCTTAAGTGAACTAGATGGAATCCTATTTTATCAATCTGAATAAAAACTAAAAGGGAGAATAGGTGGCTTCCAATTTTCCCTCAAATATCAACAAACAATTGGAAACCAAATGTATTATGAAAAAATAAATTATTAAACTAGATGTCATCCTATTGTCCATTTGAGATCAACATAACTATGAAGAGGTAGAATGTGTGGCCTCTCATTATTATGCAATGTAAAAACAATTGGAACAACTGGGAAGCCTTCTAATATGGGTGTAAAAGGTAATATATTTACCTCCCATTATTTTTAATTAAAATTATAAATACAATAAACTTCTTATCTATTTTTCCAATGTGAGTGAAAATTAATAGTGAGAATGGGTGGCCTCACATTCTCCCTAGTAATTGAATTAACTAGAAATTAGAAACCAATAATTCAATTATTAAAGACCAAGAACTCAAATGTTGAAAACCAATAATAACATATTTGAAATCTAAAAATTATATTTAAATTAAAAAATTTAGATATAAAGAAATTGATAATGAACTTCTTGAAAAATTATATTGGATTAAAGTTAGTCTAAATGTAATGATTTTTTTCCAATGTGAGTGAAAATTAATAGGGAGAATGGGTGGCCACCCATTATACCTCATAATTCAATTAACTAAAAATTGGAAACAAATAATGCAATTATTGGATACCAATAACTCAACAGTTGAAATCCAGTAATAACATTTTCGAAAACCAATAATAACATTTTTAAATACTGAAATTTAGATGTGAAGAACCTGATAATGAACTTTTTGAAAAAATTCTTGGACTAAAATTAGTCCAAATTTAATGAAATTTTGGTTTATAATCCTTTATAGATATATCAGTAACTTATAAAACTATCAAGTACAATCCACATGATCCTAAATTTCTCACACGGTTACTTATATTCCATCTGAACAATACTTATTTAATGTTTCAGTATAAGATTATACCACAGTAACTTAATCACCATATCTTATAAGTTATATAGAACAATAAATTATTCAATAGTATCTTAATTTATACTTCTTAAACTTATTATAATAGCCAAGTATAATCTAAGTACAATATCTATTATAATAGCCAAATATTCACTAAGTAACAACAACTGTTACAGCCATAAAGTTCAATATATACCTGACGCTCTAAGTGATCTATAAGCATATGTTCATAATAGATGAACAAAACTCTTCTTAAGATTTAAATTTTTAAGTATACCATCAAAAACTAAAATAAAATAAGTATAGAAGAAAATAGAAGTCCATCATATAGTCTTCAATCTATGAAGATATGTTTTTATACCCAGTACTAATTATTCCACTTCTATTCCTAGGTTCAACCATACCCAGTATCGATTTAGTGTTGACTGAATTCGTTAATCAAACATACAAAACATGAAGCAGTTAATAGATACTATTATCAATCTATATGGGAATAAGTCTTGATACCTCACTGCAACAAATCAAGATATCAAAAATCATCTATACTCTAAGTAATAATTAAGAGAAAACAAGGTACAAGTTTAGATCAGCCATAGGCCTTTCTAGATAGACTATTTTGAAATCAAAAGGTTGATAAGAGATCATCATTGTAAAACCATATGCTTATACATTAATAAATAAAACAAAAATATAATCTAGTTACATACATTACCAGATTACAAATCCTAGCCACAAAAGGGGATTCATCAAAATTTGCAAAGGTTAAACATTAGATAACGCAAATTATTACTCATTTACACCCCATAACTTTATATGGGCTAGCTTATATAAAAAGAAATGGATACCCAGAACAACACTGGGGGTATATACCTGGTAAATGATTAATCACAAATACCCATTAAAGGTAATGGTGAAAACAATAGTTCAATGCAATTGAATAACATCATATAGTCAACATAAGTCGAATTCATTCGATAACTAAATCCAAAGGTAGGAATTTACCAAAAATTCTAAACTAGAACTACCCACTATCTCTTTGAGTTAAAATAAAAAGACTAATACAGGTAGAATCATATCAAGATATTCATCCATTTAAACATAAAGCAAAACCCTATAAGATTAAGACATTATTGCATAGTCATTTCACACATTCCAGATGTAAAAATGAAAGAAACAAAAAGATATCCAAGTTTTAATTCAAAAAAACAAGACCCCAAAACCTTAAAATAATTCCCATTTAAAATCAAAGTTATTTTCATGAAAACATTATTTAAAGAAAAATATTCCAAAGAGGTAGAGCCTATCATGCCTGGTAGATCTCCTTCAACTTCCTTCTCCGGGCTCCTTGAGTTCTTCTCTACAAAATCAAACACCAATCGATTCCACAGAAAGACCCAAACAATTTCCATAAAAACTTCCAACCCTTCCATTCTCCATTCTCTTATTTTAATATCCCAATCCATCAAGAGTTCCAATATTTTCTCCTTCATGCAACTGAAGCTTAAATGAATATTCAAAAAAAGATCAAGAATCAAAATAGACCATCAACATGCATAGTTCCAAGAGCTCGATGCAAAACAATCAAAATGAAACCAACTTTTCTATTTTTCCTCCAAACCATCATCGCCTTCTCCAAGGAAGTTTGGATTCTTTCAATGCCATTCAATGATGAAAAAAGAATTTAATTTCCTTCCTTAATTTCCCACCAACCAACCTTGTTACAATTTTAATTTTAGAAACCAACAATAGTTAACAAAAACTCTAACAATCCCTTTATCCAATTACTTGGCTAAGTTCACAAATTTTTTATCGTTTCCTTGCTAATGGATGGAGGTTTTTATTTATAACATAGGGAATTAAAACTCCAAGTATGATTTTTTGTAATTCCAATTCATCATGATACACACATACCCTATTCTAGGCCAACCATAAAACTGTCTAGGTTAGGTCTTAAGGTTTTGGTCACATAGTTTAAGATCTAATTAATCACCTTCAACCACTAACTTAGGTTAGGTTTTTAAATTAATTCAAATGTACATGATGTATCCTTAGGTCCTTAGGACTTAAACATTCCATTTAGAATAGGTTAGTTTAGGATACATTTAATCACCATGAACTTAATCATCTAGATTAAGTCCCTTTAGTACTTATCCATTGAACTGGGCTTAATTTAACAACTATAATCCTTCATTAAGCCATGCAAAATGAACAAATTAAGTTATATTTATAGTCCACCTAATCTATAAATACTATTTAATAGTTTACAAAGTAGTCAAGTTAACCTTTCAATTTTTAGTCAAAAATAGTATGTCAATTTAGGATAATACCCTAGATCACTTAAATTGATCCAGGGTGTTAATCTTAACCTTCATATCAATAAAATAGTATTAATAGAAGAATTCAAATGGAAATAAATATAAATCTTACCTTTTTACCTTATTAATTACCTTCTCCAGAACCTAGATTGTACTATCTAAGAGCTGAAACCACTATGCTCATTTCAATAACAGAAAGGTAAGTAAATCATAATCTTATCAAAACATGAGTAAAAATTCTACCATTAAATAATTATAAGTCTACCACATCAATAAGTAAATGATGTTATTTCAGAAAACATACAATAGCAATCCAACAGTGAACATCAAGCAAAACACAATCCCATGCAAATGCTTATCAACCAATCATAGAATCCAAGGACAATTTTAAAAATAGTAGGTGTATTACATACCTCCTCTCGTAAAAGCATCATCATCTTGATGATTAAGTTTAATAAAAATAGGTTTAAGAAAATAAATTATATATAGAACTTATTCAATCATCAATATCTCATGTAGTAACTAACTTGCAGAAAATCATGTTTCCAGAAGTTTATAACAACATCAAAATGGTTGTAATAGCACTTATTAAAGTGTTTTTGCTTTAAAATAGAAAAATTAAAAGATATTTTTGAAATAAGATATCTTAAGTATTGTAGAAAACTTAAATTTTTCAGCTAAAATAGATGCGGAAAAGAAGTTTTCATGACTTCCAGTTTCTCCCGGGTTCCACTTTCTTCACTAAAATAGTCCCACTTGACCTTGCATCGACTTATTTCATGATTACGCAAGTGTAAATTGTGAGTTTCCAGAACCCTTATGGGTTCAACCACAATTATTCAAGTTTAACACATGCGAAAAATCTGAAATGGACTTCTTAAGAAAGAAAATGTGAAAAATATCATACATCTATGCCAATGTGGGAGGAAATTCTAATAAATAGGCTACATGATTGATCACTTCAACTATTTCAAATGGTCCTATATAGCGGGGTCACAACTTGGCTGATTTGCAAAAGGAAATAGAATTCTTTTAGGGATTGACCATTAAAAAGACTTTTTCACTAAGTTCAAATTTGCTATTAACCTTTTTCACATCTTCATAACTTTTATGCCTATCTACAACTTCCTTTAACTGTTCACGGATTAATTTTACTTGTTCCATTTAAATAAGCATTTTAGGTCCAACTACCTCTCTATATTCTATGTTGTCCCAACTAATAAGGGTTCTATACCTTCATCTATAAAATGCTTCGAAAGGTTCCATTTTCAGAGAGTAATGATACATATTATTGTATGCAAATTAAACCAAAGGAAGGTAATATTCCCATTTGTAATGCTGATCCATATAGTACATCCTAAGTATGTCTTCCATTATCTAATTAACTCTTTCAGTCTGCCTATCATTTTTCGGATGGTACATAGAACTAAAGTTTAATTTTGTTCCTAAGGCTACATTTAGAGTTTGTTGAAAATGTGATGTCATTCTTAGATCTCTATCAGATGTGATTAGCTCAGGTACACCGTGTAATCTTAATATTTCGTGTACAAATCTCTTTGCGAGAACAATTGAATCATCTTTCAAATTCCCTACGATAAAATGAACTACTTTTGTTAATTTTTCAACTACAAACAAAATAACATCATGTTTATTTTTATACATAGGTTGCCCTTGAAAGAAATTCATGCTTATTACTTGCCACTTATAATACGGAATTCTATGAGGGTACAGTAAACTGGTTTGTTGCATATGATAAACCTTAATATGTTGACATTCTAGGAAATGTGATACATAATCAACTATATCCTTCTTAATCCCTTTCCAAAAATATTGTTTTTTTACATCAGTGATAATTTTTGTCACTTCGAGATATTCAGAGTAAGGTGCATTGTGAAATTCATTCATCACTTTCTTTCTTAACTCATTTTCCAAGGGTACATATACCTAATTTTGATACCCTAGGATTCCTTCGTTATCAAACCAAAATCCTTTGTATATCTCATCATTGGAATATGTAGCGATTTATGTTTTTACTTGCTGATATTACGGATCTATTATCATTGTTTTCTTTACCTCGTATTTGAACTGATTTCTAAAGGTTATAAGTGCAAAAATATTTTTGCTACGAATTAGATCATCTTCCACTCTATTTTCTTTAACTTTAATATAACTGATATAAAAATCATACTGAGACAAAAATTCTAACCATCTTCAATGCCTTGCACTCAGATTAGGTTGTGTGAGGATGTATTTCAACCCTAGGTGGTGTATTTTCAACTTAAAAGGCTCCTCTTATAGATAATGTCTCCAAAGTTGTAGTGAATGAACAATGACAAGAATATCTAGATCATGGGGAGCATATTTCAGCTCCTGTAACTTGATCTTTCTACTTTCATATGATATCACATGATCATTTTGCAGTAATATTCCCCCTAATCCATTTCTAGAAGTGTCTGTTACAACCGTGAAGCTTTCACTTAGATCTAGAATAGCTAAAACAGGTGTTGTTGTTAAATTTTCCTTTAATGTTTTTAATGTAGTCTCGAATTTATAATTCTTAAGAAAAATTTTGTATTTCTTTTGTAGTGAAGTAATTGGAGCAGCAATCTTAGAAAAGTCTTTCACAAGCTTTCAATAATATCCGACAAGGCCCATGAAACTTCTAACTTCATGCATGTTTTTCAATGTCAGCCAATCAATTATGGATGCAATATTTGATGGATAAACTTAGATTCCATCCTTATTTATCACATGGCCTAAATACTATAGTTCAGCCTCATAAAATGAACATTTTGACAACTTTCCAAAAAACATTATTTCCCCTTAAGATCTCTAGTATATTTCTTAAATGTTTATTATGTTCCTCTATGTTTTTATAATGGATAATAATATCATCCAAGAATACAAGAATTTTTTTCCAAGTATTCTTGAAATATATTGTTCATAAAATTCATAAAAGCGGCAGGTGCATTCGTTAAACAAAAAGGTAAAAAAGTGAATTCTTAGTGCCCATATCTCTTTGTAAAGGTTGTTTTATGTATGTCTTATTATTTCATTCTCAGTTAATGGTACCCAGATCATAGATCAATCCTAGAATGAATTGATGTACCGCACATATGATCAAATAGATCATCAATTCTAGGAAGAGGGTACCTATTCTTGATTGTTTCTTTGTTTAACTTTTTGTGGTCAATACACAGTCTAAGTGTTTCTTTTTGACAAATATAACTGGTACTCCCCAAGGCATGACACTCGGTCTTATCAATCCTTTATAAAATATTTCATGCAATTGTACCTTTATTTTAACTAATTATGTTGTAGTCATGTGATAATGTGCTTTAGAAATAGGTTTTGTCATAGGTTTGGTTTCAATTGTGAAATCAAACTCTCGTTTTGGTGGAAGACCGGGTAGTTATTCTTGAAACACATCGTTGTAATCTCATAATAGTGGATAATTTTCCATAAAATCAGTACCTTCTTCTACACAATCAGATCTTTTTACAAAAAAGAGCATGTAACCTTTATTTTTAGCATTTTTGAGCTACATGGCTGATATTTTTCTAACTAATATCTCTTTTTACACCTTAAATGTTTGTTTGTTGTTGGAGATCGTCTAAATATTTAATGTGTTTTCCATAACAATATATGTTTACCTTATGTTCATCTATCTAATTCACACCTATTATTATTTCATAATACCCTAAATTTGCAACATAAAGGTCTACTTCCATAGTAAAACTTGGCAATTATAAGGCTGCGCTAAATAAGCATTTATCAACTGTGTGAAAAACATTGTTACCATAGTGGAAAGTCCATTTATTTTTCATATAACCATATTTTATTTTTATTTTATATGCTAATTCACTAGAAATAAAACATTTAGTGGCACCATTATTGAACTAAATAGTCACACGTAATCCAAACAACTTACCTAGCACTTTTATAGGTGTATCTTTCTTATTAGCTACTACAACATGTATCTTGTACTGTTGATTGTTTTCATTTTTATTTTGAGGAAAATAGCCTGTGTACTAATATTTACCACAAATATAACAACCCCCAATAGGTCCCTTCCTAGGCTCAAAATTGTCTTTTGTTTTGTAATTACTATTTTGACCAGTGTTGTTTTTTCTCCATTATTTCTAAAATTTACAGCAGGATTATTTGCTGCAGATTTCTTCTCATTTCTAGTCCCAACTCTATTTTTACTTCCAAAAATTTTCCATGCCACATTTTTAGGTTTAAGGGGTGAAAGAGAACTAGAGTCTTTCTTATTTTTTCCTCTTTGGGAGCTGATATTGCTTTCAACTTCTTCTCTTGCCTTATGGACTTTTCAACAACTCCTTCCATACTTGGACTATGTACATCCACCTCCCCACCTATAAGCGGATTAAATCCCATTATAAATTTACATATATAGAAATTTTCATCTGTTTGGTATTGTGTTACATACTTGAGAAGTTTTGTAAACTCATCCCAATACTCAGTTATGGTAAGTTTTCCTTTTGCTAATGTCTTAATTGAAGACATTTTCTAGTCGTAGTAAAGATGCGGCAACCAACGTTGCCTAAAGTATCCCTTAAATTGATCCCAAGTGATTTTTTATTCATTAAAATTGAGCTCAACCTTTCACTTGTCCCACCTGAAATATGCTTCATGGGAAAGCTAATAAGCTCCCCATCTTGCTTTTGTTTCCTCATATAAGTTCCTAATTGAAAAGTATTTCTCCATTTTACTAAGCCAATTCCTTGCCCCATCCCCCAAAATGGTACTGTCAAATTTTGGTGAAATTATCCTTTTTATTTCATTATTAAGTTTAGTTACAAACCTTGGCTTCTTGTTTTCAGGATGATTCAGTGCATTTTCATTCGCATTTGTAGTATTTGCATATGCAACATTTAGGTTGGCATTTGTAACATTTTTAGTTGTTGTGTTATTGTTATTTTCACCACTAGGATTTTCAACATTCATATTATTTTCTAGAGGTGGATCATTACAATTAACAACATTATCCACTTTGATTTCCATTACTTTTCATTTAAGTACAAAAATATGATTCCTTGTGTCATGGAGGACATCAAGGATCTCATCCATCTTTTGTGTTGTATATGCTTCACCAATTGGAGGCTAGTTATTTGTAGCATGTTCCCTTATTCTAACCATTTTTTGTTAATCAAAAATTTAGTTTATTTCAGTGATGGACTCAAATAGGTCCAAGAGATGCAACCTTCAGCTTTGATACAAAAATGTAACATCCACATTTTAATACTTCAATACATAGGAATTTTTTTTAATCATAATGTTTCACTGTTCTAAATTCACATAATTCAGAACCAACATTATCTTATTTAATCCATCCTACAATAGTAAACCATATGCAGTTGTTATGAGTCAGGTTAAACCAATCCCTTATATATAATTTAATCAAATGTGTACACAAATTATACTTTTATCTCCCTTAGTTAAAGAGGGGCGTTCAAGTGTTAATCTATAAAGTACATTTCTTGGTATCTATTATAGAAAACCCATAAGATATCTTACATCTCTAGTCTAGGTGAAATCAGCACAACCCGATCAGTAGCTTTTGTTACTTTGGAAAATTTATTTGGTCATGTATGCCTTTCCCAATTCCATGAAGGCATAATCATCATAATGAATATGTCTTTTACCACACTCGAAAATGTTGTCTAGATTAAGACTAATTTGATTTTCATCACTCAATTCCAAGGTCTATGCCAGACACTAATTAGTGATAGTGTGCATAGGTTAGTGCTGATAAGTTAGCTTAGGGTGACTATGGGAAATTAAGTGTGTCATAATTGACTTGCATCAATTAGAATCCTCTTTTTTCCCATCGTCATCAAAAGATGACATTGGTACTAGACCATACCTCCATTAGTATCTGTCAGTTACTTGGATCCAAGTTTTATGACAGTTACATTTAGGGGAGCTAAATGGATTATCGCACCATAGTAGTTGCTCCATAATAACAAATTAATGAGTTAAATCATTAAATGGGTAGTGAATAGCTGTGACTATCTTGCGATGGTCGGTCGAGTTCCGTTAAACTGAACATTGTATCTTAAAAAGTTTCATTAGTTTGATTAATTATTGGCTTGTTAATCTCATTGTAGTTTCTCTCATTGATGGATTTCATACGTAAATATCTACGAGGGTTCGTAACGACTTACCTTTAAATAAGATAGTAAACAATAATCAAGTAAGGTAGGTTGCAGATTTAAATTTGTGTTATGCTTAGTCATAAAAACATACATTTTTAGATAATTAGGTATAAACGAGTAGGTTCAGTTTTCTTCTTGTTAGTTGTTTTATCGTAGGTCAGAAAACATACATTATTATTTATACATGTGTGTTCCATTATTAACTAATGTGATTCCATATAACTATCATGGTTATGTATATTTTCATACTTAACGAGTAAACATAGTTAATCAAAGCATTCTACACATATATTAATTCTAATTCATAATAATAATATCATGTTATCATCAATCAATTGTCTTTAATTGATAATGTAGTTATATCTGAATTAATCACACCTTTATGTATATAACCACACAATGTTATTTAAATGGTTAACTATTGTTTTACATACTCAAACAATTATCTAGATAATAAAATCAAACACATGGTGTTACTTGTATATTATTTAAGTATAGCTTATATTCACATAATTTAATTACAACATATTATTTATATTTAAACCTCATTCATGATGTACCTAGATAATAAACCATACTACACTCAGTTTATAACTGATAGTCAATCATATAAGAGCGTCATTATCTTTCATTAGTTTAGAATCCATATCTCATAAAATTGTAGAAACTAATGGATATTTACCTTTCATTTCTAAACGATATAATGACTAAGTTCAAAACTTTTCAATAATTCACTTGAAGAAGTACATAAGAAAATGTTATTAATACGTAACTATCTTTATTCAATTCCATAAACTAGTAACAGAATCATGTTCAAACAACTTGAATCAACACCTTCTTTTTCGGAATAGATCCAATAAATTGGCCATTAGACTTTCCTATTTCCTAAACATAAGTACATCAAGTAATGAGAATTACAATCCATTATACAAAATCATCTTTCTTCAATCAATAGAACAAATGCAAACTTCTAAACTTCTTTTTTTTTTCACCTTTCGTGAAGTCCATTTGCAAGATCGTTAACATCTGTCAGTTCATAAGAACTGAGCATGATAAGGTTTAAATCTACATAATAACATGCTCTATCTAAGTATTTCATACAAGGAATGTTTCTTTTAATTGAAATTATTATAATGGTTAAAAAAGGAATACACAACTCCTTTAATCATTCTATATAGACATCTTTTAATAATCAACATAATGAATATAATATAACTAAGTACCTAAGTCAAGTAAGATCCACGGAAGCAATGACTTAAAATATAATCAAGTAAACTAATCAATAATAACTGGATCAATAATGAATCCCAGGTATGCAAATATAAGCTATATATCATATATATATATATATATATATATATATATATATATATATATATATATATATATATATATATATATATATATATATATATATAAAACTTATAAAATAGTCAAGTACAATCCATATGATCCTAACTTGCTCACACATTTATCCTAACAATACTTATTTAAGGCTCATGTATAAGCTTATATCATAGTAAATTAATCCCCATATCTTATAAGTTATACACACCAATAATTTATTCAATATTAGGTTAAGTTATACTTCTTAAACTTATAATAACATTCAAATATAATCTAAGTATATTATTTGTTATAATAGCCAAATATTCACTAAGCAACAATAACTATTAGAGTCATCAAGTTCAATACATACCTAAGGCTCTAAGTTATCTCTAATAATATATTCATAATAGACAAACAAAAGTCTTATTAAAATTTAAAAATCTAAGTATACCATCAGAAACTGAA
Source organism: Taxus chinensis (assembly GCA_019776745.2). Taxonomy (NCBI): domain Eukaryota; kingdom Viridiplantae; phylum Streptophyta; class Pinopsida; order Cupressales; family Taxaceae; genus Taxus; species Taxus chinensis. The sequence goes on from CM034150.1 coordinate 291,945,368, forward strand.
AGAAACTAATTGTAGAAGAAAAAAAGTCAATCATACAGTCTTAACTGTATGAAGGATTTTTTTTATACCCAGTCCTAATTATTCCACTTCTATCCCCAGGTTTAGCCATTACCAAAACCTATATTTATTCATTGTTGACTAAATTTTTTAATCAAACATACGAAACATGAAGCAATAAATAGATACTCTTATCAATCTGTATGAGCCTAAGGCTCGATACGTCACTGCAACAAATCAAGAAGTCACAAACCATCTATAATCCAAGTAATAGTTAAGAGAAGATAAGGTATAAGTTCAGATCCTCCATAGGCCTCTCTAGATAGACTATTTCAAAATAATAGGTTGATAAGAGATCATCAACGTATAACCATACCCTTATAGATTGAAAAATACAACAAGAATATAAGTTATTTACATACATTACTAGAGTATAACTCCTAGCCACAACAAAAAGGCTTCATCCAAATTTTCAGAGGTTAAACATCAGATAAGGCAGAGTATTACAGTGTTTACACCCTAACTTCATACGAGTAAGCTTATATAAAAAAAGAATACCCAGAACAACATTGAGGGCATATACCTAGAAAATTATTAATCACAAATACCCATTAAAGGTAATGGTGAAAACAATACTTCAATCCAACTAAAGAACATCATATAGTTAACACAAGTCAAATTGATTTGATAACTATATCCAAAGGTAGACAGTTCACAAAAACACTAAACCAGAATTACCCACTATCTTTTCAATTTTAAAATAAAAGCACGAATACAAGTAAAATCATATGAAGAGATTCATCCATTTAAACATGAACCATAACCTTATAATATTAAGACATTATTTCATATTCATTTCGCATAGTCGAGACATAAAAATGAAGCAAACACAAATATATCCAAGTTTCAAATGGAAAAAAACAATACCCCAAAACCTTAAAATGATTCCTATATAAAAGAAAACTTATTTTCATAAAAATATTATTTAGAGAAAAATATTCTAGAGAGTTAGAGCCTATCATTCATAGTAGAGCTCCTTCTACTTCCTTCTCCAAGCTCTTTGAGTTCTTCTTTGCAAACTCGAACACCAATTGATTCCATAGAAAGACCGAAACAGTTTCAACAAAAACTTCCAATCCTTCCATTCTCCATTCTCTTATTTTAATATCCTAAGCCATTAAGAGTTCCACAATTTTTTCCTTCATGCAACTAAAGGTTAACTGCAGATTCAAAAATAGATCAAGCATCAAAACATACATTTAAAATGTAGAGCTCTAAGAGCTCGATGGAAAACAATCAAAATGAAACCAAATTATCTACTTTTCCTCCAAACCATTGTCATCTTCTCCAAGGCAGATTGAAGTCTTTCAATTCCATTCAATGCTGAAAAAGAACTGTTAGTTCCTTCCTTAATTTCCCACCAAATAACCTTGTTACAATTTTAATTTTAGAGACCAACAATAATTAACAAAAACTCTAACTATCCCTTTATCCAAATACTTAGCTAAGTTTGCCAAATTTTTATCAGTTCCTTACCAATGGTGGTTGTCATTTATAACATATGGAATTAAAACTCCTAGTACGAGTTGGTGGACTTCCAACTCAACATGCCACGTACATACCCTATTCCAGGCCAATCATATAAGTGTCTAGGTTAGGTCTTAGGGTTTCGGTAACATAGTTTAGGATCTAATTAATCACCTTCAACCATCAACTTAGGTTATGTTTTTAAATTAATTCAAATGTACATAGTGTATCCTTAGGTCCTTAGGACTTAAACCTTATACTTAGAATAGGTTAGTTTATGATACATTTAATCACCATGAACTTAATCATCCACATTAGGTACCTTTAGCACTTATCAAATGAACCAAGATTAGTTTTAAAATCCTAAGACTTCATTAAGCCATGCATCCTGAACAACTTAAGTTAGATTTACAATCCACTTGATCTAGAAATACTAATTTATATTTTACGAAGTAGTCAAGTAAACCTTTCAATTTTTAGTCAAAATAGTTGTTGATTTAGGATAATACCCTGGATCACTGAAATTGATTTAGGGTGTTATTATGAACCTTCATATCGATAAAATAGTCTTAATAGAAGAAATAAAATTGAAATAACTATAAAGCTTACCCCTTTACCTTATTACTTACCTACCCTAGAAGCTGGATTGTACTATCCAAGAGATGAAGCCACTATGCTCATTTCAGCAAAAAAAAGGTAAGTACATCACAATATTATTAAAACATAAGTATATATTTTTCCATTAAAGAATTATAAGTATGTCAGATCAATAACTAAATGACGTTATTTCAACAAAAATGAAATTACAGTCTAGTAGTGAACATCAAGCCGAAAAAAATCCCATGCAAATGCTTGTCAACCAATCACATAATCCAAGGATAATTATAAAAAAAATAGAGATATTACATTAACTTAGCTTTACCACCACCTTGTTAATTTTTTTAACCACGACCGTGGCCTAGACCACTTAAACTTAGCTAGGCTTTCTACCAATTTCAATGGTGGTGAAAATTTATCACTTCCTTATAAATATGGCAAGTACATGGTGATAAGGATCACCATATTACTAATAGGATACTTATTTGAAACCAATGCAACAATAAATTTAACATTGGCTCCCAACATTATAAACCATTAGCTAGGTTATAATAATTCAACATCAAATATATTCATACCTTATTAGGTCACCTTGAATATATGTATATAAAGGATTATAATCCTTAATGATATCAAATGTTAATATAAACCTTAATATAGATCGAGGTTAGGTTCCATATCAACTCAAGACCACTTATTTAGAGTAATCTTAGAGCCTTAGGAAAATAAAATTGTGCATTGACATTACAAATCAACTTTAATCATCATAGCTCAAGATAATAGTCTAGGATATAATTGACTAAACCAGACTCATATTTACTAAGGAAGTGCTTGTTTAAATAATTTAATACTAATCACAATTTCCATACCTATCTAACAACATATGAACACGTATAGGATCTTAACAACCAAGATATGCAAATATGCTAGATAAATAGAGTTCAGTCCCAATGTGTCGACATACCATAGCAATGAACACACATGTTGGCTAAACATAAAAAACAATAGAATGCAAGTTCATTGAAGAGACATGTCAAATGAAACACATAATATCAAAGCATGATTGATAAGACAGTAGGGGTATTACACACCTCCCCCCTGAAAAGCATCATCATCCTGATGATTCACTTTTAAAATAACATAATTTAAGTAATCAAGTAATAGATAACTTATTCAACCATTAAATATCCAAACATTATGATATGAACTTTCAAAAATCAAGTTTCCAGAAGTTTATTAAAGCATCATATTGGCTATAAAACAAAATTGTTCATGCTTTTTATTGAAAACAACAAATTAAAAAGTAGCTTTTCAAACAAAATAACTATAATAAAACATAGAGTCATATAAAAATGTAAATTTTTCTATTAAAACAGATGTGGAAAATGGTTTTTTTATTTTTTCCAGATTTTCCCAGGTTGCACTTTTTTCAATAAATTGGTCCCATTGGACCTTGCATTGGATTATATCCCTGTTAAGAAAGTGAAACTTGTGATTTTTCAGAACCCTTATGAGGTCAATCACACAAATAATTCCAGTTTATCACATGCAAAAAATTTGAAACATACTTTTTAAGCAAGGAAATATGGAAAACATTATGCATCCTAGCCAATGTATGAGGTAATTTTAGTTGATAAGCCATGGGGTTGATCAATTCAACTATTTAAAATGGTCCCACATATTGATTTGAAATCTTGATAATTTTCTACAAGAAATAGAACTCTTTTTAGGCTTCACCCTTAAAAATACTTTTTCTCCAAGTTCAAATTTTCCATCAACTCTTTTCAAATCTGCGTAAATTTTCTTCCTATCGGCACCTTCCTTTAATCATTCACAGATTAATTTTACAAATTTTTTGTTCCATTTCAGTAATAATTTTAATTCCTATTACCTCTTTATCCTCTATGTTGTTCCAACTAACAGTTTTTCTACACTTTCATTTGTATAAGGCTTCAAAAGGTGTCATTTTTAGAGAGGAATGATATGTATTATTATATGCAAATTCGACAAAAGTAAGGTACTCTTCCCACTTATACTGTTGATCCATGCAATACATCTTAAGCATGTCTTCCATTATTTTATTGACTCTTTCAGTCTGTCCATCAGTTTTCGGATGGTATGTAGAACTAAAATTCAGTTTTGTTCCTAAGGCAACATTTAGAGTTTTCCAAAAATGTGAAGTCATTCTTGGGTCTCTATTAGAAATGATTAGCTTAGGTACACCATACAGTATAAAATCTCATCCAAAAATATTTTTACAAGAATAGGTGAATCATCTTTTAGATTACTTGGAATAAAATGGGCTACTTTCATTAATTTTTCAACTACAACCAGAATAACGTCATTTTTATTTTTAGACATAAGCATTTTTTGAACAAAATCCATGTTTATCACTCTTCATTTATACTACAGAATGTTATGAGGGTATAACAATCCAACTAAGTACATATGTTCAGCCTTAACATGCTAATATTCTAAGCAATGTGACACAAAGTCAATTATATCCTTTTTCAACTCTTTCAAAAAATATTGTTGTTTTATATCAACAAGCAGTTTTTTCACTCCAGAATTCCCAAAGTAAGTTTTACTTTGAAATCTAATTATTAATTTCTTCTTTAACTCATTTTCCATGGATACATACACCAAATTTTCATACCTAAGGACTCCTTCGTTATTTCCCCCAACCTGTTGTTCAAGAACAACAATTCGATTCCTTGTGTCTTAAAGGACAACACATATCTCAACAAGTTTTTGTGTAATAGCTACTTCACAATCAGGAGGAATATTATCAGCATCACATCCCCTTGTTCTAACCTTTTTTCTATTAAACTAAAAATTTAAGTTTTTTCAGTGAGTTGACTCAATCGGTCTAAGAGAAGCAAGCAACCTTCAGATCTAATACCAAAATGTAACATCCTCATTTTAAGACTTCAATACAAGGGAATATTTTTCACTTTATGCTTCATTGATTTAAATACCCATATATTTAAATCCAGAATAAATCTTAAGTTCCTATCTCATATCTTAATGTTTCATTTTTCTAATTTAACATAATGTAGAACAAACATTATCCTAGTCAATCCATCCTATAACAGTAAACCTTATGCATCTGTATGATTTGAATTAAAATTGATCCCTCATATTCATTTCATTTAAATATGTATACTAATTATACCATGGTCCCCTTATTCATTGAAGGGAATTCAAGTGTTTATTATTTAAAGTGTATATTTGGGCATCTTTTACCAATTACCCATTTGATATCCTACATCATTAAGTCTAGGTGAAATCAAGATAGTGCAATCATTAGCTTGTGTTACATTGGCCAAAGTTTTGACTCATGTATGTCATGCAATATTCCATCAAAGCATAATTGTCATTTGGAATTTGTCTTTCACCCTTAACTTCAAGATTTGTTATCTATATTATGACTAGTTTGAATTATATCGATCACTTTCAAGTTGTGTATTAGGTACCAGTTCGGATAAGTCTACATGGGAAAGTGATAATATGTCAGCTTAGGATGAAAAATGGGAAGTAATCATCTCTGAAATGACTTGTGTCATCTACAAGTCCCCTCCCTTTCATGTAGTCATAATAAGATGAAATCAGTACTTAACCATAAATCAAATCTACATTTGTTTCGATAACATACTTAAATCCATGTCTTTATGATAGTTATGATTAGTGGAATTTGACAAGTTATCATGTCATAGTATTTTCTCTGTAGTATCCATGTAATGACCTAAGTCATTAATTGGGTACTGTGCAATAGAGGATATGATGAGATAGCCCCCAAAGTTCGGCAAATTGGAACATCGTATCTTAACAAGTTTAATTAGTTAAATTAATTCTGAATTTCCAATCCTTGCCAACCAATGTTACTCTCAATGATAGGTTTCGTACCTAAGGAACTAACAATAGTTTTGTAGCTTTCATTTACTTAATTAGATAAAGTACACAATGAACTATTTAATTACTAGTTGTATATATAAATCTACACAATGCATTAATCTCATAGATCATACTTTGATGATTAATCAAGTAAGTATAGATAATTATAAAATTATTCATATTAAGTTGAATTCTATGTAAAGGCAGGAATGCATATATTTAAATACCAACTTATGTCCATTCAAGAACAATTGTTTATATACATATTTATCATTCTCATGTTTGTTCATACGAATAACTAGAATAGGCTAAATTCATTGTTTCATTTGATTGCAAGAACAATCTTACTTATTACTTTATTCAACATTAATACAGTAAGCTTTATCATGCCAAATATATTGTACTTCCATACTTGTAATAATATACTTTAATATTGTATCTTAAATACAACTTATACATGTACTTAAGATTAATGAACTTCCTTTTTACTTCAATTGGAAGTTATTTTACAATGAATATAAAAATACCCTTTTATTCATTTATTTGAAATCAAATACAATAGAATTTCCAGATTAAAGTGTAATTATTACAATTTCACTTTTTTGAATTTGTACATATAACTAGGCTAATTGGCCCTACATTGATCAAACAATACAATTGTACTTCATTTATTGATGAATAAAATAAGTAATATAATTCATCTTTCTTCAATCAATGGAGCAATTATAATCTCTAAAACTTCATCCTTATTTTATCTTTAAAGTAGTCCATTTGCAAGATTTGTTAGCGACTATTAGTTCATAAGAATTGGCATGATAAGATCTATACCTCCTATGATAACTTACGTAATTTAGTATTTTCATAAAGGAAAGACTTCATTAAGTTAGAACCACATAATTGATCATAAGGATCCCAAATCATAACTTAACATTTCAAAAAATCTATTTGCAATCACATAGATATAATATCTTAAATGAAACCAACCAAATAAAAATTACTCAACTGTAAGGACAATCAATCAATCATTTTTTGACCGAATTGAGAAAATAGGTAATATCCTTACTTTTATAATCTTATTAATATCTGGTTACGGATACACTACAACTCACTCATATCTTATATCACTCAAATAGATTTTAATATTGTTTAATACCAATCATAATGTTACATAAACCAAACAGTCCTTGAATCCTTCATATATATGCCAGTATAGAATTATACTCAAGTATTATAACAATACAAATTAAAAAGATCATATTCCTACATATATCTGCCAGTACAAAATAATACTCCAGTATTATAAGCTATATAAGTATCTTATAATATAGGAACATCTTCCTAGGATGTCAAAATATTACTTACTTATAAATCAAAAGGGAATATATTTGTTTGTATAATCGGTGAATATATTTAGTAGTACAATGACATAGTTTAGTTATAGTCATGCTCAGCAACCTAATAAATATGGACATATAATTCCAAGCTTCTATTATTGCTTTCATGACCATTGAAGGATATCTTATTTTGAAACACCCAACAACTAGACCATCATAATTACATTGCAAATAATATCCTATCTCTGTTATCGTCGACATAGAGGTTCTCAGTTTGATAAAACTGAGATAATTTAATTACCTTACCATCAATGAAGGGATGAAGTGTCAAGCCAATGTTTATACAAAACAAAATTAAGGTACACAAATCGACATTTCACCTTCAACATTGGCCTACGTCAATCAAACCTAGGGTACTTACAACTTACAAACCATGCAATATTTAAGTGACTCAAAGATGTGATGTGCCATTCTCTTAAACTCTATTCACAACCCACTAGAATGTAAAATCCATTTAAGTTTATGGAATTTATAGTTCAAGTGAACGAACTTGATATGATTTTGTTTTAATGGTATAAGAACAACCCAACTCCATAATGAAATAAAGGTTAAATACTACACTGACCCATTTAAATCCACAGGTCAAAATGTCTTTGGCTAAGCCCTAGTCGAAGACCAAGGTATAGTGTTTGGATCTTTAAGATTTCAACTCGGTTACATGCACTGTAGATGACGACATACTCATCCCATCTGGGTATCTTTTCATGTCCTTCAATCGATTATCCAAATAAGGAAATTAAAGGTAAACCATACATAAAACATTAATTCTACCCTAGAAAACATGAACATTAAACATCCATTGTGTTGGTTAGATAAATCATATATTCATGGTATATACAAAGAGTCATAATCGTTATAACCAAAATGACTATGTACTCAAAATTGATATGCATGGATTCCATTTAAATAAGCAACCAAAGTCACATAGTTCGTTATAATACAAGGCTTAATATATTGTAATTGCCTTCATACATGTATCGATAAAACAAGTACATGCCATAATTATTTCCAGGTATCTCTTCCATACCCAGATCCATAAACTTGTAGAAGAGAAGGATTTCACATATTTAAGCCATTCTATGAAAACTAGGTCCATTAAAAGCAATAAAAATTAAGATAATATTTTATTTATGTAAATATAAAAAAAAGTAAGCTATCAGAGAAGGGATAGAGCCTATCATGCCTAGTAGAGATCCTTTTCTTTCTTCTCTTTTTCAATATCAACCAAAAACTAACTTCTAAAAAAAATAGAAATCAAATCCATAGAAACCCCAACATCCCCTATTTTCCATCTTCTTATTTATTAATCCCAGATAATAATAACTCTCGATATCTTCCCATTCATAGTTATAGAAATAGAACATGCACCAATTAATATTTAGATTAAGAAACAAAATATGAGAATCAAATCATGTAGATCCCCAAGAACCATAACCACGAAACAACAAAATGAAACAAAACAACTTCTTTTTCCCCAAAAAATTGCTTGCCCATTATCCAATGCGGTGAAGAAGTGTTTCGAGATGATTTAATGAATGTGATAAATTTCATTCCTTCAAAATTTCCCATCGTCTATTTTTTCCCTGATAAAATTTAATTGATTTTAACATAGCTTTACCACTACCTTGTTAATTTGTTTAACCTTGACTGTGGCCAAGACCACTTACACTTAACTATGCTTTCTACCAATTTCAATAGTAGTGAAAATGTATTAATTCCTCATAAATATGGAAAGTACATGGTGATAAGGATCACCATATTACAATAATGCTCTAGATTTGAATCCAATTCCATAATAAATTTAACATTGACCTCCAACATTATAAACCATTTGCTGGGATATAATAATTTAACCTCAAACATAGTCATACCTTATAAGGTCCCCAATGAATATATGTATGCCAAGGCTTATAAGCCTTAATGATTTTGAATGTAAATATAAACCTTGGTATAGATCGAGGTTAGGTTCCATATGAACTTAGGACCATTTAGTTAGAGTAACCTTAGAGCCTTAGGAAAATAAAATATTGCATTGACATTACAAATCAACTTTAATCATCATAGCTCAAGATAATAGTCTAGGCTTTACTACACTGAACCAAGCCTAGATTTACTAAGGCCATGCTTTTTTAAAAAAAAATTATTGTAATAAAAGTCTCCATACCTATCTAACAACATATCAACAAGTAGATGATCTTAACAACTAATATATGCAAGTATGCCAGATAAATAAAGTTCAGTCACAATGTGTTGACATACCAAAACAATGAACACACATGTTGTCCAAACATAAAAACCAACAAAATACAAGCTCATTAAAGAGGCATGTAAAACCAAACACATAATATCAAAACACGAATGATAAGACATGAGGGGTATTACACTCAAATACTCCTTTGTTGATAAACATGCCTTTGTTGTTATTAGAGAATTAAAAAAAATCAAGCATATGTTATCCAACAATAGGATCCAGTTGATGGTATCACATATAGGAGTTAATGATTTTTATTTGAATAAACACATAAAATAAAAAATGGCTAGAAGGATTATGAAGGGATTTCAATGTCCACATAAAGGTAGTAAAATAGGTAAGAGAGAAAGGTCTATTTCAAAATCTCACTTCTGATCTAGAAGAAAAGGAGGAATTTTATAATGTGATACACAATCATCATCAAGAAGAGACTCATGCTCATGTCTATTGGATTTCGAACATGAATATATTTTGAAATCAAGTGATTATCCACCCAACATAGACTGAAATCAAAGTTGAAGCTTCAGTCTTCATTCCATTCCTTATATTCTCATAGATAATGTACTCTTTCAAAGGGATATACATGGAGTACTTATTAGGTGTATAAACCCAAGTCAAGTTGATAAGATGCAAGGATAATTTCATAATGGGTTATTTGGAGGTCATTACTCAACAAGGATAATTTCCACAACATACATGAGGGATAGTTACTATTAACCTGACCTATTCAAGGATTGCGATATATGGGTAAGAAAATGTAAGGAACATGTCCTTTTCATGGGGAAGCAAAGGTAAGCCACTCTTCCTCTTCATCCGATCAACATAGACCAACTTCTTTTGCAATGGGGTATGGATGTTATTGGTATGATAAATCCTCTGTCTAATGACGGCCATAGATTAGTGCTAAGTTCTTTTTTTCCCAAATTTACCCCCCGAGGGTTAATTTTGAAAACTCATCTTAAATGGACTTATCCATTTCAATTCTAAGACATGTGGACAAAATTCAATTTCAATCCCATCAAAGGAAAGATACAACCCATTTTTTGGTTTGGTAGAGTTGGTCTTAACTCGTGGTGAGTCGGTGAGCCACGGCAAAGCTCCAAGCCATTGGTTATAGAAAACATGGATAGTGTTACCATCCGAAAATGTAAGTATTTTACCATGAAGTAACATAATGGTCTTACTAACACTAACAAGTGTCATTGTCAACTAATAATAGAAAAGCCACCTAATAACCCACAATATGTGTACAACTATTACTGGCCAGTAATAGGTACCGATGTTACCGGCCGGTTAAAAGTGTAGAAGAGAGATGAAAGCCTCACACTTTTATTAATAATCAATCAAATCAACATTACAATGAATGTGCTCCAATTCTTATAGGAATTGAACATCCATGTGTAGAAAAATAGGATGTTACAACAATACAATAATAAACATACCCGTGTACATATAATTACAAATGTATTCTTTGAACCATATACCAACTCAAATAATAACAAACAAAATGCTATGGGAATACTATTCCCAAATACAATTAAAGTATGGTTTATAAAAATTTACCACAATTTAATATTTAACTTACCTATGCTAAATTAACCTAGGTAAAATATTTTTACCCTAACATTCACCCCTTATTTTGCATTGCCTCAAGGGATGAAGAGAGGAACTCTTTGAAAAAAACAAAATTTTCTCATGCAAGTGACTTTATGAAGATATATGCTCGTTGTTCAACTGTTGGAAAAAAATTAAGCTATATATTTTGTTTCAAGACATGCTCACGTATGAAATGTACCTATACCTCAATGTGTTTTTTTATTTCATGAAAAAATAGATTGCGAACAAGTTTGAGAACACATTCATTGTCTACATACATGGTGGTAGATTTTTCCTATGGTATTCCAAGTCCTTCCAGTATGCGACATAACCATATCTCTTCGCAGACAGCTTCACCTGTAGCACGATATTTAGCTTCTGTAGAAGAACAAGAAACAAAGTGTTATTTCTTGCTTCCCCATGATATTAGTCAAGATCCCAAAAAGAATACAAATCATGAAGTCGATTACATGTCATCAATGTTTCTTGCATGATATGAATATGAATATCCAATCAAGAAGAAGTTGTCATTCTTCTTGTATTTTAGACCAAGATCTACTGTTCCCTTGAGATATCTCAACATTCACCTTGTTTCCTTCCAATGATAAACTTGGGGTTCTTGCATGAACCTGGATAGATAGGTCACTGTGAAGCTAATATCTGATCTAGTGTATGTGAGGTAAATGAGAATCCCAATCAATTGTTGATAGATAGTTACATTTACCAGAGGAGATGGATCCGAATGAGATAACTGTAATATATTCTCCATAGGTGTAGAAATAGGTGTTTAATCCATCATCCTAAATTTATTAAGTGTTTTATTTGTATATTTTAACTGAGAAACAAATATGTGATTCTCTTTTTGCAATAATTCCAATCCAAGACAATAGTGTATTATCCTGCTATATTTCATGTCAAACGATCAGTTAAGATCTTTCTTCATTGCATCGATCATCCTCACTGAACTACTAGTGATGACTAGATCTTCAACATAAATAACAACAATCAAAATCTCTCCCCTTGCGTTTTGAGGTAGAGATTGGGATCGTATGTATTTCTAATAAATCTATGTTATATGAGATGCTCATCAATTTTAATGTACCATTCCCGGGGTGCCTATTTCAGGCCATACACAGATTTCCTAAGTTTGCATACATTTGCTTCTTGACTAGGTATAACATATCCCTCAGGTTGAGTCATGTAGACTTCTTCTTATAGATATCCATTTAGAAAGGCAATCTTCACATCCATCTAATGGAATTTCAAACCAAATTATTCAGCTAGAGAAAAAATCATCATGATTGTTTTAATCTTAGCTGTGGGAGAAAATGTCTCCTCATAATAAATGTCTTTTTTTGTGCGTACCCATTTACTACTTGTCTTGATTTATACTTGTCTATGGTCCCATCATCTTTGTACTTTGTTTTGAATATCCAGATGCAACCAATGGGTTTCTTCCCTAGTGGAAGATCGACAAGCTGCCAAGTGTTGTTTTTCATCACTGATTGATACTTAGCATCCATGACATATTTCCAATCTTTGGAATGTAGGTATTCCTAGACTCTAGATGGCTCATTAGATTCAATAAATCTACTAATCGAAGAAAATATTACTTCTTCTCATGATTTATTGTGAGTCTATGGTCTAGTGGTGGATGTATCCAGTGGAGCATCCAATTTTACATCTCGTGTCATGTTTGTATGCCACTTGGGCATATGTTGAACCGGTCCCATGGGTTGTGGTTCTATCTGATAATCACCATCATCCCCATCATCACTATCATCATCTGCAGGAACACCAACTTCTGTTTTTATAACAGGTGAGAAATCTACATCAGGTGAGTCTGGAGGAGGATTCTCTGCTTCTTTTTTCTCAAAAAATTCAACATCTCTGCTGGTGTAGAATTTTTTGATCTTTAGATCCATCAATTTGTACCCATGATTCTCTTCATTGTAGTCAATGAAGATGAGTTTTTATGATTTCATATCCAATTTCTTTCTATTCTGATTGGGTATGTGCATACTTTCTTTGCACCTGAATACTCTGAGATGTGCAACAGATGGTTTCCAATTTGACCATGCTTTTTGTGGCATAACACCATCAAGAGCAAGTGTGGGCACTCTGTGAAAAAAACAAACTATTGTTTTTGTTTCTTCTTCTGAAAATATCCTCACTAGTCAAAAATCATCGATCATGCATCACACCATTTCCATGATAGTATAATTTCTTCTCTCAACAACACCATTATGTTGTGGTGTGTGTAGGAGGCATTTGTCGACAAATCTTGTGATCTTGTAGGTAATATTTGAACTCATCATTAGTGATTTCTTCCCCTCAATTTGAGTGGAGAGTTCATATGTGACAACTAATTTCATTCTCAATAACCACTTTGAACTTCTTTAAAGTTTCAAAAGCTTCACTTTTCTTATGAAGACAATATATCCACATTTTTCTTCAGTAGTCATCAACACAAAAAATGAATTATCGAAATACAGAATGATTGAGTTACATCAAACCACAACGATCGGTATGAACTAGATCAATCTTACCATGATCTCGATAAGTAATTTTCTGGAATGAAGCTTTGTGTTGTTTTCCTACTATGCAGTGAGGACACTTATCTTTATCCTTATGGAGAGATGGAAATCATGTTACCATGTAGTACCAGCGAAGTGTTTTGAGATAATTGAAACTGATGTGACCAAGTCTTTGATACCACAATTGTGTAGAGGTAGAGTTCTTACCCACAAGTGCCAGATCATCACTATGGACAAAATCAAACTAGAACATGCGTCCCACATTAGAGGCTTTTGCAACTATTTTTTAGCCTCGTGTTTTGTCTCAAATTAAACACATTTTCTTTCCGGAATTACTATCAAAGTAAAATTTCAAATTGTGATCTAGGATTTGACTAACTAATAGCATATTCTTTATCAACCCAGGGACATATAGTACATCGGATAATCTACAATTGTGTGAACCAAGGGGTAGAGAAATGTTCCCAATCCCTTATACTATGTAAGAAGAATCATCACCTAACAAAAAATGATTTTTTGAAGGCATGTCCATCATTATGGTAAACGAGTCTCTGTGGTCTGTCATGTGTTGAGTGTCTCCCGAATCAATATACCAAACATCACTAGATGAAATATAAGGTTCACTTGATCAAGCAGTGTATGAGAAGTCTTCATTATCTAAATTTTCTTCTTGCTCAGCTATATTTCCTTGCTAATGGGGTTTTCTTTTCTAATACCCCCTTTTCTTCCCTTGATTCTAGTTAGAATGTCCCTTATAAGATTCTTTATTTTGAGGTCCAGAGTTGCTTGATGAACCTTTCTTATAGGTATTGAACCAACAATCTTTTAACTCATGTCCTCTTTTACAGATAGGACATTTCTTCTTTTGGTGCTTGTCCCCTTGTTGATACTGATTTTGGGACTTTTGAGAGGAATTAGGTTTTCCATTTCCTTTTCCTTTCCATTTTCGATGAGAAGATAATTCCTTCTCCTCTTCCTTATCTTTATTGTACATTACTTCCTCTTGTTGCAGTAGGTTCACTAACTTGTCAAAAGAAACTGTGTGATCTGACAAGTTGAGTGTTATCAAAAAAATGTAGTATGAAGGAGGGATTTCTTTCAAAATAATGGGAATGAGAGCTGTTTTAGTGACCTCCTCTCCTAGGGATAGAAGTGAAGCCCTTAATTTTGTAACTCTTGTCAAAAAAGCTTTAATTTTCTCATTTTGTGTAAACTTCAGTGTGTGTAACTGACTTTGTAAATTTAGTATGTCATTCTTGTTCTTGGCCTCGTACACTATGTTCAACTTATCCCTCACTTCTTTGAAAGATTTGGTATCTCGAATGTGGGGTTACATATCGTCAAACATTGCCAACAGGATTAACAACTTTGCCTTCTAATTTGATGAATCAAAATAATGTTGTTGGGTTGTATCAATTGCAGATATGGTTACAGAACCATCCACAACATTCCAAATCTCTTCAAACTCAAGTTGTGTTTTGATTTTTGTCTTCCATGGTGCATATTTATTTCCTCTTAGAAGTTGAGAATCTGGAAGAAAGAATTAGGGGGCATTGATGCCCATTTTGTAGAATCAATTGATGAAGGGTAAGGCTCTTATCACTCCAGGTATACGGTCTCCCAATCTATATACCGTAAGTTCGATATACCAAACCTTTCTATATATGTGCCATTCTGATATACCCTTCAATATGCGAAAGAAACTCGCCCTTTCTATGTACTCGATAGTAAGTGAAAGAGGTGTTAATGTATGTGAGAGAATATGATACATGGTACCAAGATAGTATTGAAAAGGGGTCTATGTGATTACTGACACCAGCTCAAAGAAACATCCTCATACACACATGTAACTTCGCTATATACTCGAATAATTTCTCAATCCATATTTAAGTCGAGAAATCATTCACAGATGGATGAGAGGGCTCAAAGAGTGTGCATTGTGTTCTTATTACTCCCCATCAATTTAAAGGTTCAATGCCCAGATGATGTTGTTTTAGCTATAACAAGCATTAAGTGTAGTATTAGTCATGACGACTTTACCCATAAGCACTTCCTAGAGGCACTGTTTATATTGAACGCTACGAATGAGATCGAAGATCTCGTGAGTGATTCAGAACCAAATTTTTATTATTTTTGTTTACAAACCTCTACCAGTTTTACAATAGTTATAATGGTTTGTGGTTGAATATGAAAACCTACAAATTAGTACAATACACTAAAAAATTATATCCAAAATTCAAAAAAAATTTAATGGCAGGTAATTTGTTTTAATTTTTCGGGGCCCTGTTGGCCTCTGAAACTCAATATAGCTCTCTGAGATAAAAACCGTAAACAATATTTCAAAACGAAGTTTTTAATCACCCCACCTTTTAAGAAAATTGCTCAGAATAAAAAATTAAGCCAAGTGAGATAAAAAAATATATAACCCTTTTTTAGGGTTTTCTCCGTTAAGTTTAGAGCGTGTTTTAGCTGGGACTAAGTGGTTTGGAGAAGGAATTTTCCTCTATAGTTGGCAGCAGGCACTAAATTCACCACCAAATTATAATAAAAAACAATGTAGTTATGGAGGTTCAAACTATGTATGTACCCATTCCCAGTGCTTTGTAAACGTCCTCTTTGTCACTTACGAAGAAAAATTTATAAAAACTTAATAGAAATCAAGTGAGCTTTTTTTGAAAGGCGACGTGGCATGGAGGATCCACGTTTCTGTGTGCTTGGAGGAAGATGGTTTAGGTTTTTCACCATAGAAAATGGATCTGGCGCTCCTTGTTTTGCTTCGCGATTTCTATTTCCACCGTTGTTTTGTGATGGTTCGCTGTTTATATATCCTTTTCGACTATTTTGATTTGATTTCTTTATTTTATTTTGCACGCAGGTCTGGATATCCGCCACTGTTCTTTTGGTTACAGGTCAACATTGGGAGTCGTTGAGGGGAGTTTGAACTGGATTGGAATGACTCATCCAATGTTCAAAGCTCGGAAAACGATGAACACAACTCAATTTTGCTCAAAAAACGGCTCAGATTTAATGATCTACGTGGTCGCTTGTGTGCAGAGCCAAAGAGATGGCTTGGTCGAAGTATATTTCATGCACAACTCGGTTCAGGGCATCAATGCTCGAATACAACTCGACTATTACGTGGAAAACTCCGCTTTTTCTTTGAAGAGCCATGTCTTTGATTTATTACGTCGTTTGCAGAAACAAGGACTCGAATGGCCTAGTCGTTGTATTGGTTTACAATTGCAAAAACAAAACGACTCATCCTCTTTGAAGGAAGATCCAATCTACAACTTGTTTTCTTACAAATCAACAAACATTACGAGAAGACGCCCGTTTATATGGCTCTGTATTTTTGGATGCTCATTGTTTTGTGTTGTTAGGCCGCCATTTTCAAGGAGCTCGGTGAATGGATAACAACTCGCTAAGAAGAAATGTATAGCTCGCTTAAGAAATGTTGAATGGGCTCGGTTTGATAGCGTTCAATACAAAGACAACCCGATCAGTGTAAACAATGCAACTCGGTCAGGAGGGATATAAGTTCACCCAGGTGCTCGAAGAGCTCGGTATACAACTTGCTACAAATCTAATGTAAATACAATAGTTTGCTAAAATAACATAGATTAGACAGACCTCTAAATTTAGAGGGAAAACCCCTAATGGGGGAAAAGGATATATATATATATATATATATACATATATATATATATATATATATATATATAATTTTTATTTTTATTTTTATTGGTGCCCCCTACACCAGTGCAAAAACAAATTGTGTTCCAAACACCTAGAACTAAACAGGATGTTATGGGGATGTAAGGATGTCTAGAAAGTGGCTGGAGGCAACACAAGCTCTCCTGGAAAGTAGATTTCTTCTCCAAGACACTTCTACCTTCTGTAACCTCTCTCCAACCTAGCGAGGAGCTTTAACCTACTTTGAAACCAAATGAAAGTGTAGAAGATGGACGTAAGCCTCACACTTTTATTAATAATCAATCAAATTAAAGTTACAATGAATGTGCTGCAATTCTTATAGGAATTGAACAGCCATGTGCAGACAAACGGGATGTTGCAACAATACAACAATAAACATACCGGTGCACATATAATTACAAATATTTTGTTTGAACCATATAACAACTCAAATAATGAAAAACAACATGCTACGGGAGTACTATTCCCAAATACAATTAAAATATGGTTTATAACAACTTACCACAATTTAATAATTAACTTACCTATGCTAAATTAACCTAGGTAAAATATGTTTACCCCAACACTAGTAACACAAAAAGTTTTACCGGATGGTAATGGAACCAACTTGACAACAACATGGAATACATCGCCGACCAACGACACTTTTGGGAAAAAAATGTTACTGATTGGAAAAAGAAAAATGTGTTATCGGCCAACGTTAGGAATATCAACTATGTGCTTGGGATTAGGTGGAGTAGGTGGGTGAAATGATAGCTCAACAATCAACATTAAGCCAGTATGGCACCAATGTCTTTCTGACAAAAGATACCCTCGAGAAGTAAATTGTATGGCTACCCATACCTATTTAATGAGGGTAGGTGACAAAATTTCCTATATAATGTAATCAAACCCCTCATTTTTCATGATACATTCTAGGAGATGGGGAAACCTTGTGGATTTTATTTTTTCAACTCCAAGGAGTATTAAGCCTTCTCTTGTGCCTGATAAGTGTATTTATGCCTCTCAACATCAATGTAAATGGTTTGTGCATGTTTTGGAGGAATAAATTCATGTTTTTGTGGTATTTTCCAAAATTTCTCATGTTTTATTGTATCTTTGTGCCTCTCCATTTCGTAGTTGTTTTTTTATGCAAGTATATCACATTTGCATGTGTAGGGTGTTGTGTTTCATGGAGGTTTGATGAAGATTTTAAATTTAGGTCTGTGTCATTATTGTTTTGACCCGTCCTAACTCAATTTTTCCTCTTCTTCCTCCCTTAGCAAAGTATCTCACCCCTTTTTTTGGTGTTATCACCCCTTAGTGTAGGATTTCCATTTTTATACACTTTCTCTCTCCCAGTTTACTTGGCATTGTTAGGATAGGTTTAGATAGATGTATTTTTTTGCATTAGGAGTAGTTTAGCATTAGGATTAAGTAGAGGAATCCAAACTTCTCCGGAGGGTTATCTCAAGTTTGCAAGTCCCATAGCTTGAGAGATAACCCCATGTTAGCAAAATTACACCAATTTTCCCACACAAAAGGGAAATATCAGGGGGTGCTTTCATTTTATGATAAAATTTTTGCCACACCTAGTGGGAGAGGTTTGAAGCACCTTACCACTTCACTTTATCAAGTTGATGTGCTCTTGGTCAAGGTTTTAGCCTTTGAAGGAACTCTCAAGCATATCTAACTCCACAGATTCAAACAACCCATCATCTCTAGTTACAAACTTATTTTTAATGTTTTCACTCCAGCCATGGCTCTCCAAGGATCTTTTCCATTCCCCCATTTTAGTTTTATTACTCTTCACTTGCAAAAGTGGGATGTTATCCCCAAGGTGGTCGTAAAAAATATGCCCCTCTTCTATGGAGATGGAGATCAATCCCCTATTGTTCACATTCAAGATGTTTCCAACCATTGTGCCATTCACATCATCACAAAGGAAAATGTTTGCCTCAAACTTCTGGTTGCATCTCTCAAAGGAAAGGAAAAATATTGGTACATAATTTTGGCTCCAAAATCCATTTCCAAATGGAATTACCTAGGAAAACAATTGTACATCTTGTTCAAGGAGGATGGAGATGTTATTTACCTCATGGAACATCTCAGCAAAATACAGTGGGATCCAATAGAGTTTATCCTGGATTTCAATCTTAGATTCAAAAGGACTTGGCATAGAATTCCATAAGAATTCATACCCCCAAAAGTTATGGTATTCTTGTATTATTTGAGGTCCTTTGATGCTAACTTGGATGTATTGATTCAATCTGTAGGGGGCAAAAACCTTCCTCAGACATTTTCCAATGCATCACAAGCTGAGAAGATTTTGTTTCATGTCAGAAAAAGGAAATATATCCATATTTTTGTAGTCCCTCCCTCACCACCTCAAGTTCTTCCTTTCCCTTATGCAAATATAGAGAACTCCATCATTTCTTACCAAAATAAGGAAGCCCCTTTTCTTCTTTATCCTTCATTTGATGTCTCACAAGTTTGTTATGCCCAAAACATTCCTTGAACTTCAAAAAGATACCTCCCATCTCCACCAAGGGAGCTACCCAACTTCCCTAAGAAATTCACCAATGTCCTTAGGAGTTGTAGTATTTCATATGTTGTTCCTACCTTCTACCCAACTATAACTAAACCAAGATACCGTGCAAGGCTGGTAGAAGGAGAGACATTATATGCTTTTGGAGAGAGGAATATGCCCATACAATGCCCCAAATAACAAGTCTTCAGGCATAATCATGTAGTTGTTTCAAAGACAACATATCAATAGAGCGGGGTTTATGTTTTGGAGGATTATTAGGCTTCCCCAAGTGATCATATCAGATCCCTTGGGCATAAAACACATAGTCCCGAAGAGGAGACAAAACAAAAGCCTCTTTCTTACACATCTCCCTCAACCAGTCATTCCAAGGATGAAAATTTTGTATCAATAGGTGACTGGTCCGATTTACATTGGGAGGATGAAGAAATACACAATGTCCCAAAGAAGGAGCTAAAAAAAAAGAAAAGTAAGAAGGTGAGAAGGAAGCTCAAATTTCCAAGGTCGGAGAGGAGAAAGTGTTTTTAAACACTATTGGCACCTATTCCTCAAGGAGGAGCAATTGCAAGGTGAGTATGATGTCCCTACAGAATGTAATAATACTCATTACTCTCCTTATCTGCAGCTGGTTGCACTTTTATCAGAAGATCATGAGGGAGTAGGGAATGAAGAGATCCAAAAAATGTCAGTATTCATCAAAGTGGAAACAAATATGTTTGTGGAGTCACATCAAAGCATGGATCATCCTGCAAACAACCACATTCAGCAAGAAGTTCCGCATGAGAGCCCTATTTGTGGGGTTGAACAACAAATGAGTGGGAAAATCACAAGAATCATGCCTTTCCCAATCAAATACCTATCTTCATTGGATCAAGGGTGAGAGTTTCCACCAGTCATGCTCACTTCAGAGCATAAGGATGATTTTCAATGCACCAAGGGTCAACAACAACACCTCATAATAAACATAGATAAGTTGAAGGAGGTATTTTATTTGTTTTTTTGATACCTTAGTATGATGGGAAAAATATTGTCTCTATGTCAGTCTCTCATCCATGACCATTCCCATTGTCAAATGAGCCGCATGGTCTAAAATTTTGAGGAGGGGAAACTATTTTTCCATTCCAGTGTTAGGGTACATGTGAAGTAGTCCATTCCTCTAGTTAGAGTAGAGTAGATAGGTTTTGTTTTAGTAGAAGAATATCTTATGCACACTCTTCATGATCTACTTGGGATAGGTATGATCTTCCAATTTGTACATAGTGTGTTGTGGTGTGTTCTTGCTATTGCACAATACATTTCAGAGGCAATAGTGTTGAAATGGTAGAAATTAGATTTTGGGGAATCTTTCATGGTGCATATTTTTAGCCCCAAAAGAATGATTGTGGGTCCTAAATTCTCTGGCCTTTATCTTGTATAAAATTTTAGGTTTTGGTGCCAACTAAAGGTTTTATCAAAAATCTCAAAATCAACTTTATGGGCATAGCAAGGAGGTTTCTATACAAATGCTAGGTTCACATGAGTTTAGGGGACAAGTTTTCAAAAGAAATATCAGTTCTTAGGTGTATCAAGTTGGCTCTATGCCCAATGGATACTT
Source organism: Taxus chinensis (assembly GCA_019776745.2). Lineage (NCBI taxonomy): Eukaryota > Viridiplantae > Streptophyta > Pinopsida > Cupressales > Taxaceae > Taxus > Taxus chinensis. Next base: position 291,966,996 of record CM034150.1, read on the forward strand.
CAGGGTACTGGTCTCTTCATTTGGTAGGAAAATTTCCCCGAGAGGTCGTCAAACCGTTATCCCAAATTTCCCCCATGGGGCTAATTTGGATTACTCATCATAAATGGAATTATCCATTTGAATTCTGAGACATGCAAATGACCATCAATTTCAACCCCATCATAGGAGAGAGAAAACTCTTTTTTTGGCCAGACAAAAATGCCCAACTCGACAAAGTGAAGGTCTGTGCCAACGGTTATAGAAAATAAGGATAGTGTTATCAGCTGACAATGTACAGACATTACCAGCCAATAACATAATGGTATTACTAGCCAGTAAAAAGTTTCGATGCCAACCAATAGCAGTGAAGCCACCTGATAGTCAACGACATGTGTACAACCTTTACTGGTCAGCAATAGGTACAGACGTTACCGGTCAGTAACACAAAAAATGTTACTGAACTGTAATGGAACCAACTCGATGACAATGTGGAATAAGTCATTGGCTGATAACACTTTCACGGCCAAAATGTTATCGGTTAGTAGCAACAAAATGTGTTATCGTCCAACTTTAGGAATATCAACGATGGGCATGGGATTAGATTGAGTAGGTGAGTGAAATGGCAGTTCACCAATCGACATTAATGCATTATGGTGCTTATGTCTTTCTAACAGAAGGTACCCTCGAGAAGAAAATTGTATGGTTTCCCATACCTCTTTAATGAAGGTAGATGAATAAATTTCCTATATAATGTAATTTGCCCCCTCATTTTTAGAGAAACATTCTACGAGCTGGGGAAACCCTGACGGGTTTTTTTTTCAACTCCAAGGAGTTTTAACCCTTCTCTTGTGCCTGGAAAACATATTTATTCCTTTGAGCATCAATGTAAATGGTTTGTTCAAGTTTTGGAGTAATAAATCTATGTTTTTGTGTTGTTTTCCAACCCATTCTCATTTTTTATTATATATTTGTGCCTCTTATTTTCATAGTTATTTTTTTGTGCATGTAGTTCACATGTGCATGTACAGGGTGATGTGTTTCATGGAGGTTTGATGTCAAGTTGAAATTCGGGTCGGTCCCACTATTTTTTTGACCTCTCCTAGCTCGATTTTCCCTCTTCTTCCTCCCTCATCAGAGTATCTCACCACTTTTTCTGGTGCTATCACCCTTTACTCAAGGATTCCCCTTTTTATGCACTTTATCTCTCCCTGTCTCCTTGGCATTATTAGGATAGGTTTAGATAGGTGTATTTTTTACATTAGGAGTAGTTTAGCAATAAAATTAGGTAGAGGAAGTCAACCTTCTCTAGAGGGTTATCTCAAGTTAGTAAGTCCCACAACTTGAGAGATAACCCCAAGTTAGTAAAATTGCATTGATTATGCCACACACAAAGGAAAAATTGGGGGGTGGTGTATTTGTATGATAAAAGTGCTAACTATAACTGATTATTTCACCAAATGAACAGAGGTGGTAACATTCAAGGAGGGAAATGAGAATTGCATTTTGTAATTTCTTAAAGGCATTGTGATATTATTTTGGGTGGCTTTCACTATCATTTAAGATAAATCTAAGGAATTTGTAGGTATGAATCTCAGTTAATGGGTTGTGAAGAATAATGTCCATATAAAAACATAATCAAATTATTGCTAGCAAGGTAATGCTTTGGCTGATTCCAGCAACAAGAATTTGATATGAATTATCAAGAGGATGATGGCACGTAACCGAAAAACTTGACACACACAACTCGGGACTATTGTTTGGGCTGATTGGATTACTCCAAAAATGGCTATTGGATATTCTACCTTTATGTTGTTGTATGGGAGGGAAGTAAATATTCCTTTATACTTGAAGTTACCATCTCTGGAACTAGAAAAATATTTGGAAATGGTGTAAATTGACCCTATGACATTGCAATTTTTTTAACTTATGGAGTTGGAAGAGAAACCAAAGTATAAAATGAAGACTCTTGAGCTACATCAAGCTTAGACGAAGAAAACCTTTAACAGAAAAATGGTTACTAGGTATTTATAAGAGGGAGAGATAGTTCTTAAATAGGATGTAGACATGTATAAGCCAAGGATGCATGCAATTTTTGATGCTCTTTGATGTGGTCTATAATTGATCACTTGTTGCAAAGAGGTAAAGTCAATTTCTTTCTATACTCAATGGAGAATCATTTCCTATCCTAGTCAATGGGATACACCTTAAAGCTTGTTATTGAGGTTTTTTCACCTTGTACAATAGTAGTATGTTTTCCCTTCCTCAAATTTCTCTTGCACATTTTCTTTTTTTTCTCATTTGTTTTTATTTTCCTTTTTTTTCTGGAGGTTTTTAGTTTTGATCTTGAGGCTTAAATTACTCACATGCCCAATGATTTGCTTAAGGCTACTTGACTGATGCTTAGCAGGAAAGTATTCCGTGGAGGTCACCAAACATGTTAACTTTTTAAGATATCCTTACGAAGTTTTCCTTATTTTTGAAACACTTACTTGCAAACAAAAAATTATTATCAAGTGTTACTTTTTTACGGAATTATTTGAGGAAATTTCCTATGTACCAAATTTTTTTTATGTATTTCAGATTTCAAGTTTCAGGAAATAAATTTCATTTTGCATTCAAATTGTGTCCCAAAACCTAAAACCCAAATAACATAGGAAATTAGACCATAACAAAATTCAGGGTTCAAATTTCAATTTTCATGCAAATTGCAAGTTGACTCGCGAAACTCGACTCCCCAAGTTCATTTTAGGTTCGAAACCTAATTTGTAATTTGCATGTAAATTGGAAGTTGAGTCTAAAAACCCAACTCCCACCCACACAAGACCAGTTTGGGTTTTGGAACCCAATTTTCAATTTACATGAAAATTTTAAATCAAGTCTCAAAGCCCAAAATAAAAAGAAACCTTGACCATTTTTCAAGTTTTGGGTTTGATATTTTTAGTTACATGTAATGTACACATTAACTTCCAAAACCTGAAATATGATGCAATGTAAGAAGAGAGCCAAGTTACGATGTTGAGTTAGTGTATTAAATGCCACCTACCCACACATATCACCTATGTGGTAATTAATTCATCCTTTTCTATTTAAGGTAAAGTTTTTAGATCATTTTCGCCATAAATTTTGTACAATGATTTTCTCACGCTCCCTTGACTTTCAAACATACCTCTTATGTGGATTTTTGAGTAATTTTAAAGATTTAATCTTCTACCCACTTGATATTTCAGTAAGTTTTAGTTCTTTAATTATTTTTGAAAAGTGTTTTTGTTGTTATTTTGGGAACTCTTTTCCATCTTTTACTTGGCATGATGGATGTTCTTGGTGTTTTCATTTTTGGTTCATTTTTATTGTTTTCTTCCTTATGTCTTTGGATTAACATCTCCATTTCCCTTCTTCATTCACTAGTTTTTTTAATGAATCTAACGATTTAAAATATCAACTACTTGAGAAACAAAGGAGGATTTTAATTTATCATTAATTGCTATATCAAAAATATCAAGCTATAGAGTAGGATTTCACTCTCATCGCAGATCAAATTGAAAGTTTAGGGTTGTAAAAAAGCCCCATCTTCCGCCATCAGAGGTCACATATTGAAAAGCACATATCAACCTCCATTCAGTAAATTTTAGGGGTTAAAGAGTGCAAAGAAAGAGTTAAATTCCATGGAACTTCAACGTTGCAAAGAAGAGCTCAAGTTCCACTTGTGCATTTTGGGGATCCTTTGCTCCGTTTCAGGGGCTAACTTCCACCCTCAAGTTTCTGATAGCTTCGTAATATTTTCAAAGATTATTCCCAATGCAAATGTCTAAATCATCTTCTTAGGGAAATGGTAAAATGAATTATATCTTTTAAGGTATCGCACCCCCTTCCAACATCACATCTGATATTGATAATATTGGATACATTGACCTCGAGCACATCAATCTGCTATATTTTTTTCATAGGGTTAGAGATCCATGTAAGAATTCTTAGGTGAAAACTATTTTTTACTATGGAATTTCCTTGGCTACCACTTTTCCACCCTGATGTAGTGTCTTGAATTTTTTCTAATAACCACAACACATTACAACATAAATTCCTTAACTATTAAAGATGATGATGGGAAAATAATAACAGATTAACTACTCATTACTTTGAGGATTCGTTAAGATTAATAATATAAAGGGATACACATCAATTTCTCTCAATTCACCTCTTGAGCATTAGAACATAAATTATGATTTTTGTGCCAAGGTTCTTAACAATAGAGATTTAGGAAAGCCCAAGTCTTCAATGACCACAGTTCTAAAGATTATTCATTGTTCATATTTCATTCAGGAAGTGAATGATATTATCACATTATTGAGTAGAGTTATAAGGCTCTTATATTCAAAACATTTATAGGAATGGATGTCCTTTTGTATCTCTACTATTTGTAAGAATTATGATCTCATTCGATAGGCAGGTCACATCAGCAATGACATACACACCCAGATGTTAGAAGTAACAACCATAGAAAACTTCTATATGACCTCTTATCTGGCATATGTCATTACGGGAATGAAAAATTATCCAGGATTTACACCCACGGGAGTAAGGAATTCATCACAAATTTATGACTTTTATTCCCGATTAATGATGGAAGAAGGATCAAACATTCACATAAGGATCTTTATTTTTTCTTTCATTTGTGTTTTTGATAAGGAGCTCTATAATCAAAGGATATCAGATATTTCTTGGAATGTAGTGAGGACTTGGGGTTTTTTTTCCTATAATTCCCAACATTCACATATCTCAGAGTAGGATGATTTTCAGGTGCTTATTATAAACTACCAATGTTTACCATAGACAAGTGGGTATTAATGGAGTTAGTTAAACAATTACTACATCTCCATAAGATCTAACACAACATGAACAATGTAGATGTCCAATTCCAAGTAATTTTTGGTCAATACACTTGTGTATCCTCATAAAAATCGAAGAATGCTCAAGGTGAAATGCAAAAAATGAAATTCAAGACCTATAAACCATGAATCATTTTTAGATTAGTGTTTCTAGTGGAATCAGACAAAATGGTATTCATATACCACACTAGAAGATATCTGAATCAATTATAGAGATGAAATTATATCATGGGAAAGAGACTATCAAAGGATGACTCTTGATGATGTAGCTAGATATGAAATTACAGATTTACAAGAAATCCTCCAAGATGATGGATATGTTTTAGACCCAATCTATGAAAAAAAAAACATGAATGATCAACCAATACCATGGATTAATTAGTAACTTCAAGAGTGTACTATTTCTAGGGAGGGCGGAAATCATATTCTAAATCAGATCGACCAATGATTGATTTCCTTAGGAATTACACAAAAGGTGTCATAACAAGTCACTTTTGCATAAACACAGGTACAATCAATGGTGGGCCACCCTACTTCTTCAAAATGATGGAAACCCACTCCCAAGCCTCGCAAAATCACCATTATGTGTAGACAGTATCATTCTTCTTCTAAGGTTCCTTACGTAGAAGTTGCTTCTTCTAAAGTTACTTCCACATAAATCATTGATTTGAGTGTTTCCCCACCATCTGTCACTCAAGAGTTGCAATCACCTCTTCCACCTCCTCTTCCTTTTCACCCATTTTTAGATCCTCCATCTTCTCCACCATTTACTCTTCCTTTTCTTAGATCTTTTATTTCTTCTCCACCCATTTCCCCTACTCCCATCACCTAATATCCTACCATGTCCCATGTACTTTCCTCTCTTTGCTATATCTCATCTAGGGATGTTTTGGATCTAGGTTCCCTTCTAGGAACTCCCCTTCCTCAAAATTTTCTTCACACTCCCACTCACATCACCCTTCTTGTTTCATCCATCACTGTAGCAATCCTTTCCACCCCTTCCTCAGTTATCACCACTTCATTATCATTGGTGATTACAAGTGGTGATTACTGCGACAAATTCCCTTTCATCACCCATTTAGTTCACTACCATGATGACAATGTCCATGTCATCTTCCAAGTAGTTGGTTTCTTCTTCTTCTTCTATTCCTCCATAGATGAGTAGAAAAACCCCAAGAAAAAGAATATACCTATCAGGGATGATTTCAATATCAGTATCTTAGATCTGACTCCCATATGCCAAGATAACATTCTAATGGTTATTTCTCACCTTTCGGTCAATCAAACAAGGGAAATATTTTTTGAAATAAAAACCCCAGATGCTAGTAAGTCAAAGGAATATATTACTGCATCAGACTATCATATTTTTAGGTTCTCTATGGAAAATTCACATGAAGGTTCCAAAAAAAATGTATAATTTTCTCTCGATAACCTCCAAGAAAAATTTGGTAAGGATAAATCCATCAATTATGAGCTTAAAAATAAGGTATAATATTTGACATCCATCCTCCATAATATCATGTAACCAACCCCTTCAACTCTACTCATAATATCAACAATATTTGATGCAAATTCCTTCTCTGTAGTTGAGAATATTAGACAACAAGGTCGAGTAGTTGGGGCTTAGTTTAAATGCAAATCTAGGAGGTAGAATAGGTGATATGGGATGTTTCCACTTTTTATAATGATCTCAAGAGAAATTAATATAAGACTACCAAAATGTATGGTATATATATGACTGAAAAAAAAACATGTGACCTTCAAGTGCACTCGACTTCCGGAGGTTGTGCAGTGACAACCAATGTGGAATGGATTGATGGCCATGTGGGATTAAATACTTGAATATAGGTGAGTATGGTCAACAAGGTATCATGGTGATATAATGTCCTCTACGGGCAATAAAGGCATCTACTCATCTAGGGAAACAAAAGTCTTTCTATCTTAAGCGGGTGTGATGGTATGCTCAAGAAGGATAGACACACATAAAATTCTATCAATGTCTATGTGCAAAAATATCCACAACTGGTTGTGGAATGCGTGGAAATTTTTCTTCATTTTCCTCATAGAAATTTCCAGACAAGGTCATAGAAATTCTAAAAAAAAGGATGAACATGACAAATGAGTGGGCTATGGGGACTAGGTCCGCCAATGCTAGTTCCGCTAGAAGTTGTAGAATTTTTTGGATTCTTCCTTAAGGACGTGAAATTTTGCAATGGTGACAAGTGGAAGTGATGAGGATTGGAAGACCATAATCCGAAGGCTTGTATCATTTTCATTCTTTAAGTAAGTTATGTTTGATTATGGGAATCTGGGATTGTATACTTTGTATCTTGATTGTTGTGGTCCCTGAATGGTCATATGGGATGTGTGAGTGGATAACTATGGAAAATGGATGGGACTAGATGGAAATCGATCAGGGTAACCTATGGTTAGTATGATTTTCCTGAAATTGAAAATCTCTATCATCTTAAGCGATCAAATCCCTTATTTGTTCATTGATAATAGGTAGTATCGATGTGGTTCATAAAATATGAATTCGAAGAACTTGGTCGATGTCTGATAATTTCACTAACAACTTTGGTTGAGGATTGGTTCAAAAACGTAACCTCTTGGCTCTCTAGGACCTAAAATGGTGATGTGGTAGGCACATTCAATTTAAAAAATGCAAGCAAGAAAACTAATTAAATGCAGGAAATCTAATCTATGCTTTTTGTGATTTTTAAATTATAGAAAGAAACTAAAAAAATAAACAACAATCTAGTTAAATTAACTAATGTTTTTGGATTTTTTATTTTCTAGAAAATAACAAAAGAAACAGAAGAAATGAAGAAATTTACTTTGCAATTTAATTAACATAACCTAAAAAAAAAATATCCAGATGTGATTATTTGTCTATGCATAAAAAAAATCTAAGCTATTCTAACTAAGATTTTTTTTTCCAAAATATAATTGTGCATGTCAATTGTCTATTCTACCTGAGAGGTATAGGAAGAAATCAAAGCTTCTCAAAAGATTTTCTTCCCCTGCAACTTTCCTGGTAGAAGTAAAGAAGGATTCAATGGAGTTTGTAAATTGAAATTGATTGTAATTTCCTAAAACAAATGCATAATCCTTCCTCTAGAAAATCTTCCCTTACAAAACCACAGGGATAAGCAGGGACGCTATCTATCACCAAAATATTTATAGAAGAAATAAATTCTACAATAATTATCTAACTATTGCAATGATTTGAATTAAAATGGTTTCCTACTCTAGTCAACAATGTGCATACAGATTAAATAATTAATTCACAAAAGCTTCAGGAAATCCAAGTACATACCCAACCTGGAATTTACAGTTCTGTGGAAAAGATGATTGTGGTTTACTCTTGTGTCCCCTGAGTTTCCTTTCCAACTTCAATGTTCATGTGAGTCCAGGGATCTGTGTTGGTAATACATAGAAGAAAACAAGAAGGTGTTGGCACAATGGTGGCTTATTAGAAATCTAATAGAAATACAATTGGAAGAAAAACAACTCAAGAGGATAGTTCTTGGTTGTGTAATTTCTAGCAAGATCATGGAAGCGTAATAATGTAAATCAAAACAAAAATATACAACTAATGCTTCGGGAAGAAGCATGGTTTTTATAGAACATAGGTCAGGAAATGGTCTAAGCCATTTGTCAGCCAAAGGATGCCACATCACAACAAAAATGGGAAGCTAACTAAGATTAGTCATCAAGGGAAGAAGAGGAAGTTGGTATGCATTTATCAAACCTATAAACAACCAATTTGACCAAGAAACATGCATAAAAGGTGAGTGTGAAGTAGTTAACACATGTCCAAATCATGCTTGGAAAGTATCTGTCAAAATGCACATAACCATCAGTCTACACAGAGAGGTGGTTACGCACTTCCGGGGAGGTTGTATAACTTCCCTTGAGGGCATAATGGAAGTTGCACAACCGTTTCTCAAGTAAACTGATGGTTTCGTAATCGTTGCCAAAGTAAGCCAGTGGTTGCATAACTTATGGCCAAAAACTAAGGAAAAACACTCTGAAATGCTAACGAAAAGAAATAAATGGATAAGAAAAGTATTCTAAGATACAAATATAAGTCATAAAGAGGGAAACAGGCTCAAACACCATTTGAAATGATAGTCATCATCATAGGGAACTTCGAACCGTTTTTTGACAATGTAGCATGTGAAAAATAGGGTGTGTACATATTGCCCCCTTGGAGAAGCGTCCTAGACATGAAAAGGCGTAAAATGTAGATTTCAAGTATGGTGTTCCAAAAATGGGGAGTTATAAGGTATACTTGACACACTCTTGCAACAAGGTGATGTCATCAAAACTCCCACTACTTGGAAGAGGAAAACAAGAATCAAGTGCACATAGATATGAAATCGACAATACATACTAAAACCAAAATGACAAGAGGAATTACCATGTCCATGGGGATAGAAACATACCTACGCAAATGGTCCAACCCTAAAAAGTAAACACACTTAAAATATAGTTAAAATAAGCTATATATATATATATATATATATATATATATATATATATCTAAAACCACTATTTTAAAAATCATTTTCACTCAGCCTCGTAGAGAATTTGGAGCTCTGGATTACCCACGACCATTTTGAGTGTGAGTACAGTCAAATTCAAGAGTGCAACCATGTGATCATGCCCCCATGAGTGAGAGGAGAAACGACTAAGAAAATGGTTAGTATTTTACATTTATTCATTTAAAACCTAAAATTTGAAAAATTGAAAAATATCTACCTAAGGGGATTATTTTTAACAATCCTATACTTAAGTTGTTCCTAAGGGGGTGCCTAGATGTGTATGTATTTTTATTTCATGAAAAATAGTGTATTTTTGTCTTTTTTTGAAGTTTTTTTGGCCTCAAGTTATGATGTGCCCTTTTTCACGATCACTGCTCTACACAAGCAAAAATTACGTAACCACCGCTCTGTACAGGGCACTAGTTATGCAGCCGCCACAATATTTACACAACTCCCACTATGCATAGGGCAAAATTTCTATAATTTTTGGTGCAAAGGCCAAATTTGACTAAGTTAAGTGATTTTTTATATTTTTATGTTGTTTTATACTGTTTTTGATGAGCTTATTTGTTCAAACATGTTTCTAACTTGGTATTTTTCTTGTTTTGTTGAATGTAGAAGGATTGTTACATTCAGTGGAACTAGGCTAGATATTGCGAGTGGTTATTGGGGGTTATTGGTTAGTTGTCTCAAGAAGAGAGAGAATTGATACATAGAGCCATTTTGTGGAGGATATCTCAAACGATATTAATAGCACCATCTAGTCACTTGTTTCTAACCTTTTGAGCTATTGGGATGTAGACTAGAACACTTTGCTGCTACACGGGGGCTAAGGAGATTGGACGATTACTTTAGAGGACATACAAAGGATTTTGGGTGTTCTTATGATAGGTAGTAGGCTGCCTCTTGACAGTGAGAGGTCAGTGGCGAGATCACGTCAATGGGCCACCTACATGGGGGAAGGTGAGGTGCACAATGTAGACCCCAAGCAGGGCATGAGACTTATTTTTGTTGCCTTTAAAAATATACCTTCCCTGTGCAAGGCCATTATTAGTTTCTTGGCTTCACGTTTCATAAGAGATAATGGATTCGAAAAGAACCTTTACTTTTGGGAACCTATTATCCATAACATTGACCAGTATGGTAAGATTTATACCTAAAGAATTCATATATTAGGGACTACCTATCATGATTTGTATTGAATTTTAAGACTTTAGGGAAAGTCCCTGAGCCACCCAACTTTGGTCATGTGATGGGTGTATGAGAGGACGATCCCATACTAGAGGGGAGTTAGGATAGATGATTCAGGGGACATCAGAGCAGCAAGGTGGACATTATTGGTTCCTGTCAGGGTGGCTCATCATCCTATAGCCATGATTTCTACTAATGATATGGTTGCACAGATGTACTAGGATATGGTTGGACTGTGGGGTGATGATAAAGTTACATTGATTACTTATAGCACTACTGCCCAGTTACTTGACAGGGAAAGCTAGAGTTAAGGCTCATCATGTAGAAAAAGTTCCACAACAATTTAGGTTATCATATGTTTACCTACTTCCCATTATTCCTATGGTCTATCGTGGGGTTAGAGAGGCTTGAGCCAGCCCTAGGGGCTAAATTGATTGAACAGTTGTGAGTCCTTGAGTTCCTATTACTACAAAGAAGGTCTCTCTAGATCTGGATTGGCCAAGGGTTATATTACAAATTGAGTCCGCTCTTGCACATAGCAAGGAGGAGGAGGAGGAGGCCAAGATAGAGATGAAGATGGAGATGAAGCGAGAGACTAGAGAGGATACTAGACATGAGACCTGCAAGGAGGGTGAGGATAGAAGAGAGGATAGTGACAGCTAGTGGTGGGTTACTAGAGAGCTCTCTATTATAGAGAGAGAAGAGGCGAAGGTGGAGAAGGAGACTCTCTATTCTAATGATCATATTTCCCATAAGGGAGGTGGTGATGAGCAGTTTGTGATGTGATAGTGAGACGTCTCAAGAGAGGTTTTTGCCAAGGAGATACCTATAGCAGCTCCACCACCAGTAGTAGCACAAGCCAACCCTTCCTGAATGTTAGGATATCTAAGTATGTAGATAATCTTCCCATGACTCTATTACTTAGAAATGTTAGTGGATTACACATTGTCTTTCTTTTTGAGTTTTTAATAGTTTTCTAACTCACCATTTCTTTCAATTGTGTTTTAAAGCAACTGCTAATGGATGGCGAGATTTTATTTGTTGAATCTTGGTCAACACATTGCTCATTCCTATAGGGAAGACTCGAGAGGAGATTACTATAGAAGTGGGTCATTTGTTGCAGGTTGGTCGTCATACTGATGTTTTTGCACCGGTCTAGTGAGCCACATAGATTATTTCTGAGACAAGAACCCAGCTCACTGCATTCTGGTTAGCTGAGAGGACACAATGGTGAGGCCACTCTTGTAACGAGACCACTACCAGCATGTCGCCAACTCTATCTCATGATTGTTCTAATTTTTTAGCACACGAAGGCTAAAATTCATGCCATAACATCCGCAACAGGATCCCTAACATCAAAAATTTTCAAGGATCTCATAAAGAGGGATAGGCCATGGGCCTTTATTTTTTTGATGTGATTTTACAATACGTAGATATGATTTTTTAAGGATTTTTTGCTCATTATGAGAATTTTGACCACACTTTTTAGTTTGATGGCATTGTATACAAACTTGATTATATACATATATACATATGTGGATATTTTTGGTTTGTTTATCTTCGTGTAAGATCTTATCTCATTGATGGTTTACTTCACTTGTGTACTCGTAAATGCTCATAATTTCTAATCTTTTATATACTTTTTGAATGCATGTTATGGATGATGATGTGTTAAAAAAATCATTTCTTTTTGTTTTTTTTTCATTATATGATTCTTATGAAAACACGATGTAACCTGAAACTTTGGTTTTCAAACAATATTTAGTACTTTTTCTTTTGGAAAAATGTGATGAATTTGATAAAATAAGAGAATAAACCCACTCCTCTTCTAACTCTACACAACTAGTTAGATGCGAGGGCTCAACACCAAGAGCTATAAGGGTTGTGAGTTATATAAATTTTATGAATGGAAAAGATGCAAGGATGACAATATATTAACAAAAATCCAATAGGGACCTACAGCCTAACTTTGCACATAGTTTACTACATAGTCTAGAATGTGATTTGCTTGCAATTTTATCTAGACTTATATCTATAGATAGCATCTTGATTGAAAAAATATGGTATATACATCTAATTCAATTTATTAGTATTTCAAGTTTCAAATCATCTTTTATTTGCTAAATTGTTTATATCTTACTAATTTATTATGAAAATACCCTTTACACATTGCCCCATTGTAACAGTACGAAGCATGGGTTCATCACCAAGGAAAATATGTAGGTGAGTAAGGACACTTCCCTCCTTTCCCAACCTCATGCCAATAGTATGAGGTATGGGCTCATCATCAAAGATTGGTAGCAAAAGAAAGTGTATTTTTATTTGTAAATGAATTTTTTTTGCATTTATTGACTAACTTATATCATTTTTTCTTTTATTTTAACTTTGAGTTGTGATTTTGGGAGGAAGATCTTACCCATTTCCTCAACCCCACACAACCAGTGAGATGCTAGGGATCATCACCAAAGGCTGAGGAAGGTGAACAAGCAATCCATGTGAAGTGTTTAGAGTGCTTTTGTTACAAAAGAGGTTTATTGGGAAAGATGTTACATCAAGAAGCTTGTAGAACAAACTATGGGAAAAGACACCTATGTTAGAAGAAAACTATGGGTAGAACCAAGTATGCAGGGCTTAGTAGGATCAATGTAAAAATTTTGTCTTAACTTTTTGAGATGAAGAAATGATTAGAACTAATGATGATAATACTGTGGATATTTGAAGAAGCATGTTTGAATGATTTTGCTAATGCTTAGATGTTTTGGAAGTTGTTTGAAAAGTAAGTTTCTTAATTAGAATTTCAAAATATTATATGACAGATGAGATGCAGTATGGATGCAATAATGCACATGTGGAAATGTAGATGAATCATGCATAGAAGTGTTTTAGATGAAGTGAATTGATGGATTCACCAAATTCCTCACCTTCTAATGTACAAAAATGATATGTGTCATTATTGTATTCCTCTATGAATTGATATGGACCCTCTTGGTATCCAAATTGATTATCTCTTAGAAACCAAGCAACATCACAGATTTATCAAGACACTAAGAGATAGAAATATCTTATTATGAGTCGTTTTGTAGATGGGGAGGGGATTCATCTGACTCTTTGTCACTCAGGAATTGGATAATTGGATAGTACCTTCATTAAGGATTTGATCTATCCTCACTGCTTGAGGCCATGCCTTTCGACTAGGGTGAGATGACCCATTTTGTAACCTCTGTCGGTGAAGGAGAATGAAGATATCCTTCTTTACACAAATTTGAAAGGAGACCCTGAGAGAATATGATAAATGCACCACAATTTAACTCTCACAAGTTGTCACTTATAAATAATGGTGATATTTTCTAAAAAAGGGTAAAGGTTACTAAAGACATTATGGAATCTTGATTGTTTCTACATATTTTGGCAGTAGAATTTATACATTTGTGGACATACAGGGAAAATAGGTGTAGTTCATGTGGGATTCATTATTTTTGAATAATTTTGGTGGAAGATTAAGCAGGATAAAATTTATTATTCCAAATCTTTGAGAACCTTCACAATAATTGATATACTAAAAGACAAAAAGCTTCAGAATAGCTAAAATATTCCTTCAACCAGAAGGTGTGCATCAATGGAGGACCAGATTTACACGATTTCACACAATCTCTGAGAATTTAACACAAAGTCTCAAGATAAATACTCAATTAAACATTAAGACCCCTGGTTCCTCATGCCTAAGTTACACTCATAGGCTTATAGGAAATGTTTATCTCATTACAGGATGAAGGCTCTTCTCATAATGAAATTGCAAATGCCACTAAAATATCACAAGCATGAGATCTTGTGTGATTTGGAGGGACTTTAACACAAGATTGCAATGAGAACAAGAAAAAATACTTGCAGACATTCTGAAATATAGTAGACTTCAAATTTTTCCCAAGATTAACATAGATTAATTCGAAGTTGATTAGATTCATCAGTAGGGGAAAGTTTTTTTGAACAATCTCAGAGCTTATCAATGGTTGTACACTCACAACCAACTTGACTGATTGAAATCTAAAACATAGAAAATTGACAGGTTTCTTAGATTGGTCTCTCAGGAAGATGGGCTCTCTAAAATTTTCTCTTAAGAATTCAACCCTTGACCCTTTGCAAAAGTATTATCATTGCATTTATACATTTCACTTGCTCACTCATCCCAAATTTCCCCCCCAAAAAGAATAATATTAAAGGAACCTTTGCTTGTTACCAATTTGCCTCAGAAAGCTACCAGGTGGACAAATTATGAACTAATCACGTTTCTCAGACCCTCGACTAATGACTCGGATGTTTTTGTTTTCTCAAACGTGCACCCACTTCTCAGATCTTGGAAAGGGCCAAGGTGTTTAATACCACAATGTAACTATCCCCAAGTTGTGGGACCTTGTGAGCTTGTGAGGGATCTCCAGAGATGGCCGATTCCTCTATCTATTTCTACTACTACTACTACTCCTAGTGCTGAAAGGGAAAACTGAGCTAAGAATTCCAAGGGACCAGGGAAAGAAGGATAACATGAATTAAACTACACTAAATAGTGATAGCACTAGAAAAAAGGGATGAACACTATCTTTTATGAGCAAGAATGATAAGGAATATGTAAAAGGAGGCGAGGAACGAGTAGTACAACAAAAAATGCATTCATCAGATTACTCTCATGGAACATAACTAAGTATAGAACTTCAGGGGACTTGAAATAGCAAAACAATACACAATTCAAGAGAAGAGGAAAGAAGAAGGAATACAAACATGTTAGGATAGAGGATAGTAACAAAATGACGCTTCTATTACTTCCAAAATGCATAGAATTGTTACAATGATAAGGAGGCCGATATCCACATGTAAAATCCAAACATAGAGATCTACAACTCAAAATATAGAAAATATGGAGTATTTAGCAACATGAATAAGCATCTAGAGTGTCCAAGCCTTTGAATATGCCCCTTCATTACAATATATAGAAAAAATAAGAGAGAGAAGAGAGAAAAAATTGAATCCTACTTCAACCACCTCGAGACACATTGAATCTTGATTTGAAAACTCAACCACTATCAATCAATGCCTCTCTCAAATCCACTCCAAATATGTCATGTCTAGTTCCCTATCTGCTTGGCATGTTAAAGAAGGGAGAACGATAGATCGAATCAAATCAGATCTAGTGGTTGAAGAAATTTGATTCTTCTTTAATGGCCTGATAGACAATTTCCCATTTTTCACCCACAAAATCCTATTAAGAATGATATTTTATGTTTCCATGGCATGGAGGGTGTCGATACATTTCCAAAAAGTCTTCTTCTGCCCAAATCTGAGTTTCCAGTCAAAAGATATGGCCATTTGAATATTTGGATCATAGGTGTGTAATCTTTTAAAGAGTTTGTCGTACTGGGTCCATATGGCAGCCTCACGCACCTTGGAGATTCAGCCCCTTCCTTTCTCTTTTGAAAATGCATTAGACTAACACGTGGTGTCTTCCACAAGAACCTTGGTCTTATTTGTATTTTTCCTGAGTCTCTTTTCTTGGCGAAGGCCAAAAGTCTGACCCAGACACATGGTATCCTGGCGCTAGTTTGGAAACCTACCCCAAATTTTTCTCTTGAATTAGTTCCCTACTGACACTTGACATCCTTTGCTGTCCTATCCCAATGCTTTGACTATTCAATCTTGACCCTATTCTTTTATGAAATTGGACGCATGGAGGCTCTGTGCTCATTTAGAAACCCGCTCAATATTTTTCCTTCGAAGGAGCGTCAAGTTGACACGTGGAAAGAAGGTGAATGTGTGGAATGTGGGCACAAGGGAGAAGTGGAAGAAAGAGGTGAAGAGGGGTGTGTGCTATGCACATAGGGAGATGAGGAGAAAGTGTGTGAAAGGGAAATAGAGGGGAGGCATAGAGGATCATGCATGAGAGGAAGACATACTTGCAGAAGGAAAGTATGAAAAGAAGATGCACACATTCAACAAAAGGAAGGCATGTGGAGGAAGAAAAGAAAAGAGGATGCATGAAAGAACTGAGTCTGGGTAAGTGCGCAAGAGGAATTCCAGGGACTTAGCTAATTATAAGCTAACTCTAGGGAGGTGCGCATAAGCAGTGCATGACAAGATAGGAGAGAAAGCGGGCACACAAGAGGAAGGCGCGCAAGGGAAAATGGAAGGAGATAGAAGAATGCGAAGGGGAGCAAGATGTGTATGCAAGTTATCTAAATCTCTAGGAGAGCTATTTAGATAATAGTTTTGGTGAATTTTAGGGCCATCTTCCTACTAGATGAAAGAGAACAATAGCCTTGAGTATCCATTGGGCATGAAGTCATCTTAGAAACATGAAATTTTGATTTGCTACTTGAAGAACTACCCTTGAAGTCACTTTGAAACATTCATGAACCCTGTTTTGAATCCTGTAAAACTGCTGAAAGTTGTTAGAAGAAGCCATGAGCCAAAATGGTACCTGGAAGCAATAGGAGAGCATGCGTTAGAAACACGCAAGAGGAAGGAACTATGTACAAACAAAATAATGTGTGCACATCACACTTGGATGAATTTAAACTACTCTATTATTTATAATGATGGAGAAAACTTAATAGAAGGGTTTGAGATAAATCTCATTGAGTGGGATCAACAGTGTGCCTCCATCAAGGTGAGTTAACTTAAAAGAGTTAGCCTCTTTGCAAGAAGTGTTAATGTATGGACCAATCCAAAGTGTATCAAACTTTGAATGACGCCCTGGTTTAGCTCTGTTAGCATCTCATTTTAAAACTAAGCCATCAACTTTGAAAGCTTGAGTCCTAGTCTTTCTGTCAAACCATTTCTTTGTTGATTGTTGATGTTATTCTAGCTTGATTATGGTAGAGTTTCTCATCTCTTCAATTTCAACCAACTCTACTATTATGATTTCTCTTTGATCCACACCCTCAAAATCCAACTGTTGGGCGAGTTCTAATGAAGGAAATTTAAGAGATAAAGGAAGTCTGGCCTCCTTTCCATAAAAAAACTTGTAAGGTGAATTTCCTATCGCCTTCTTTACCATTATTATGTCTAACCAGAGTGCACGCGAGACCTTTGTATGCCATTTCCTTTGGTTGATATTCATTTTCCACTTCATGATTTTGATCAGGTTCTTGTTTATCGTTTCTGCCAAGCCATTTCCTTGGGGGTAATAGTTCGAAGAAGTCTTCACATAGATACCAAGGCTAAGAGCCCAATCAAAAAATTTAGTACCAAGGAAGGATTTTTCATTATCTGAAATAATGGTTTGAGGAATGCCAAACCTTGTTACAATACCCTCAAGAAAGTCAAGGATGAATAACTCGTTTGATTCCTTGAGTATGACAACTTCTGTCCATTTGGTAAAGTAATTCGTAGCTATCAGCACCCACTTATGCCCAACACTTGAAGGAGGATTAATCATGCCTATGAAGTCAAGACCCCATTGCGCAAAATCCTGATCCACTTAGATTGGTCCAAGGGGAAGTGCTGTCAATTTCTTCTTTCCAGCAAAGAAATCACATTCTTTACATTTCAAGACCCGCTTATATGCTTCTGGGAACATGGTAGGCCAAAAATATCTTACCTTAATGATTTTTATCGATGTTGCCTTGGTAGAGAAGTGTCCAACAACGAATCCATCATGAAATTTTGCTAACACTGATTCAATTTGTGCACCATCTATGCACCTTAATAGCATGTCATTAAGATTTCTTTTGAAAGGAAAGCCATCAATCAATGCATATGGAATATACTGCAACCTCAGATGTTGCCTCCTTGCTTTGTTTAGATCAGGAGGATATGTGCTAGAGGAAAGGAATGTGACCATGTCCTTCATCCAGTTGTGTGCACCAGGATCTCCATTCTACTCAGGTTTAGCACACGGGAGTTCTTCATCCAAAAATAATTATCAGATTCATTATGTGCGTCCTCAGCAAATTTTTTGCAGAGCACACTACCCCTAACCAGCCTCATGGTATTGATAGTCACATCAAACTCCATAATTTTTCTCACCCATCTTGTTTTTTTCTCATTATTTTCTGCTCCCATTATGAACTCTCTAACACAGAGTGTGAAACTAACACCTTGATATGATTTTTGGTGAGCATACTTTTGAACTTCTTTAGTGCATGCATGATGGAAAAGACTTGTTTCTCCATGTGACTGTATTTCAATTCATAATCCTTCAGTGTCTAATTGAAGAAAGCCACTGGCTTCTCCATTCCTTGCTCATTCTCTTATGTCAAGACAACATCAATACTCGCATCAACTCCGTAGGCATAAAGGATGAATTCCTTTGAATAATCTGGATTGATGAGTGTTGGCACGCAAGTAATTTCTTGCTTGATTTTGTTGAAGATTTCTTTTCATTTTGTTGTCCACTTGAAGGTTGTGTCCTTATTAAGCATGAGAGTGATGGGCCTTACCATTCCTACAAAGTAAGGAATAAATCTCCTAACAAAATTTATTTTACCTAGGAAAGACTATGAGGCTTTCTTGTGCGTAAGCAAGGAGAGAGCAAAAATGACTAAAACGTGCTCAAGATCAATAGTGATACCATCCTTCGAGACCACATGGCCTAAAAGCTTGCCATGTGCCACAATAAAATTACACTGCTTGGGGTTAAGAGATGCCCCAAATTCTCTGCATTTCTCAAAGACTTTTTCCAAGTGTGTCATATGATCTGTGCTCTGCTTTGAGAAGATAGTTATGTCATACAAGTAAACTAGGATGAACTCATTGATATATCCTTTGAAGGCAATATCCATGACAAGTTAAAATGTTGCACCTGCATTTGATAGACCAAACAACATCTTCTGATATGCATATGTTCCCCATTTGGTTGTAAATGATGTTTTGAATTAGTCTTCTTTCTTGACCATGATATCATTGAAGTCAGAATACCCATCTAGCATGGAGAATCTTTGTGTGCCAGCCACCGTCTGTAAAATATGCTCCATAGAAGGTAAAATATAATGATCCTTTAAAGATTCCTTATTGAAATATCTGAAATCAACGCAGAGTCTAATTTCACCATTCTTCTTGTGCATTAGAACAAGATTCACGACCCAAGTTGAGTACTTGATAGGAAATATTATGTTTGTCTCGATGAGTTTAGACAACTCTTTCCTCATGAGGGGCTCTATCCTTGGATTGACTTTCCTTTGCTTTTGTCTGATGGGCTTGATGTCAGGATTAAGGTCAATGGAGTGTTGAGAAATACTTGGATCAAATCATTTGAGTTCTTCATACTCCTATGAGAAGATATCACTGTATTTCTGGCATAGAGAGATGAAGGCCTACATTTCATCATGCACACAAGCTTTACTCAGCAATAACTCCTTGCCACACTCAATACTGAATGAGGAGCAGTCTTCTTGCGTCGCATGCATATACATTTCTTCACCCTTGAACTCATCATCAGGGCTGAACATTTTCTCTAAGGTGACCAACCCTTTAGACAACTTATTTTTCTTGAGTTGAATCACTTGGTGACCACAACAGTCATACAAGTCAGCTTGCATGTTTGATGAGAACTCAACTTCATTCTGAATGAACTAGATAATTTACATGTAATTGTCAAACACTTGCCAGCTGGTGTTGTTGTCTAGAATAGGTGGCTTGATCACCATTTTAACATGTTGTGCATTTCCTCTAAAAAATCCTCAACATGGGAGAACTGTGAACCGAGCGCGGCCATCTGATCTGCTTATTTGTTCATTTTCCTTGGCACCACCTACAGATTCAGAGCATCAAAGCCCTCAAGAAGGTCCCAAACTCTGTGTCTATAAGATTTGAGAAGCTTACTCTTTGTCATGCACTTGTTGGTGACCTAGTGGATGACCAATTCAGTATCCCCAAAAATCTATAGTGCCTTAATCTGTCTCTTCTCAACAATAAGAAGACCATGTACTAACGCTTCATATTCTACTACATTGTTGGAGCATGTAAAATGTAACCTGTTCTCGAAGAAAAACTTCTCATTCTTAGGAGAAATGAGGAAAACACATACGCCGACGTGATTTCTACTCCTGGATCCATGAAAGTATAACTTCCACAGACCAACACTTTCTTCATTTTGTTTGAGCGCACATGGAAAACATAACTTCTTCTTCAAGGATGCAATAAGTACCGATGCCAGTTTCAAAGGCTTTAAGCTCTTCAACATATGGATCAAATTTATGATGTCTTTTTTCCCACTCATCTAGCAATGGAATCAGGTAGAGGAGGAGGAATAGGTTGCTCTTCAGAAATTGAAACTTGATCTTGGCCTTCTTGGATTAGGCAATTAGCTTGGAGAGGGGATGGGTCATATGACTCAACATGATAGGAAAATATTGGCTCATCTTTTATGGTAAAATGGGTACCATACCTTGTTCTTAGTAACATATGAAACCAATCAGAAGACAAGTAACCACCCACTTTAGTAGTGAAATCTCTTGATAGGCACAAGGTAAATAAAGGAGGTAGGTCAATGATTGACACATCTTTAGTTATAGTGAGGCTTGGGAATGCATGGAGGGTTAACTTAAGATCCTTGATGATTCCTAGAGTAGTAACAGTTGAGTCATCAAGTAACAAGACTCCTTTAGACATAAGGGTATACTCAAGGCCTAAGACATCAACAATCTTCTTTGGCATAACAAAAGTACTAGCGCATGGGTCAATCATACAATTGTGCACAAGATGTTTGCCTATGATCAATGACATATATAAGGGTGAGGTTTTGGCAACCTTACTTACTTGCTTCTCCTTTGCTAGACAAATATTGACAACAACATGATGCTTTTAGATAATTGGATCAACGTGCAAAAGTTACGCTAGAGCTTCATGCAACAAGTCACACTGAGATGGAGTGGCCAGGGCATCCCACATTGTGAAATTCACATTTTTCTTCTTCATCTTGTCCACAATATTAAATGGAAGGCTCATTAACTTGTGCATTCAGGGCACAATGACATCTTTTCTTGATTTTTCAGGCGCGAAGGCATGAGCCGTAGATAGCATAGAGGTTTGGCCTACCAAAGGAGGGACACATGTCACTTCAATTAGAGCATTACGTGGAACCTCACACTTAGGAACTTACACACCATGGATTTTGGGTGCCTTAGTTGCATATATTTGCTTTTGAGAATCGACGTGTGTGATAGGAGCTAAAGGTTGTGCGCCAAATTCAAAAATTCTTTTCTTGTACCTTGTGTTATCATCAACCTAGGTGCGTGGTCTATTTGTGTCATCTACATCTTAATTGATTACACAAAAATCCTCAATGCCAAAGAACATAAGATTGGCCTCAGGAACTTCTAGCGTTTCTTAATTCTCAAGCTCGTTTGTGCTTGTATAAGGTTCATAGTAAGAAGCGACTTGAATCACGTAAGGTTGCACACGTGCAACATTGGCATAGTGATTTTGAATGTGAGGCATATTGCAAGGAAAACACCATTCTGACTCTTGAGCCACATTATTATGAACTGGAACTAGTGCTTGGCTTGTGCTGGGTGCTAGAAGAGGTTATGTAGGAGGAACCACTTATAAAATGGAGGTGCACATTAGTATGTCATCTATCATTTTTTGGTTCTACCCATATCTTTAATTTACGTACTGGTTTCTAAAAGGCTAATGACTTTGATTATACCATTGATTAGAACTATTTCTAAAGGATTGCGCCTATTACTTCTCTAATGATATGACTTTATTGGATAATTTCTTAATCAGAGCCTTCATTTCTTCATCCTCTTTTTGTTGCGTGGGAGAATAGGATGTGGATACAGTGGGTTGAGCACTCTGTTCAAGAATAGGAGCAACAGAAGTCTGGGGTGCATGAGGCATTTCTGGGAATAAGGGCGTAGGCGGCCTAGGTGCTAACTTTCTAGTCTAAATGTGACTATTTTCTTCCCTTATTACAATAATGTAAGTAGTAGTTAAGGTTCTACCCCCCATGGACTGAATCATGACGAAGATGTCACTATTCAAAGCCCTTGAATAATACAAGAAATCATGTTGGGATGTAGGCCTTACCACTTGAGGGATTCTATACCAAGTATTTTGAAACATGATATTAAAGGCACTCATCTACTCATTGAGAGATCTTTTTGTTGTCGTCAGTTTCTCCACCAATGAAAGGTTATTTGATTTATATTCAAAATAGTTGTAAAGAGTTGTTCCAATTTCATCCTAGCTAGTAATAGATGCAGGTCTTAGACTTTGGTACCAATGAAGCGCTTTGCCCTTGAGTGAAGCCGCAAGCAACATAACTACCACATCATCATGTGTGACCAGATAGACAAAGCATGCATTGGCTACATCCTGGATGTGCTCAACATGGATGAATTGATTCTCATTAGTAAAGTATGCAATACTTTTGAGTGCAATTGCTCACATATCATGTTATGTATTGAGAAGAAGAGGGATTTTGCCAGTGAAGTTAGCAAAGTTTCTTTGAGGTGGTAGAGCTGTCATGATAGGGCATGTAGGTTTGCTAAGAGGAGGTGTGGAAAGTGCATGACATGTTGGAGTTGGTGATGCACACGTGGTAGTTCTACTACATGTTCTTCTTGGAAAAATCTAGAGATACTTACAAGATTCTTCAGCTGCATCACTTTTTCTTGTATGCATCATTCTGATAAAAAAGGTGCATGGACTGCTAAAAATAGTTTATATGAGTTTTGGGAGTCGTTAGATGTGTTGAGACAAGCCTCAAAAGGATGGAAATCACTAAGTCACACACTAGAACTTAGTAATGATGAAATTTAAGCTTTCAATGCCACTCCCACCAAGCATTCCAGAAATTGTTGGAGATCAAACTTGCACCTGTTTGAGACCAGGTTTAACTAGGTCATTGATGCAACAATGGGTATGTATCCAAGTTGTGGGACCTTGCACGCTTGAGACAGACCTCTGGAGAAGGCCAGTTCATCTACCTATTTCTACTGCTACAACTAGTCCTAATGCTGGAAATGAAATCCTAAGCTAAACATGCCAAGGGACCAGGGACAAAAGGATATGCAAAAGTGAAGAAATTAATATAAGGGAGGTGATAACACCAAAAAGAAAGGGGGGAGAACACAATCTATTTTAAATGAAAAACAAAGGAAGATGCGCAGAGGAAGGATATACATGCGTAGCACATACCAAAACAAAGTCACACAATTTCTTTCATGAGACACAATTAGAAAAAGAGATGCAAGGGATGTGAGAAAGCACATCAAGCACACAACACAAAGGAGAGTCAAGAAGGAAGAATAAAACAAGTTAAAGCAGAGGATAACCACAAAACAATGCTTATATTACTTCTAGAAATGCACAATCTATTACAATGGTGTATGTGGCCGATATCCACATGCAAAGACTAGATCCAAAGGCCTGAAACTCAAAATGCAAAGAATTAGAATCCATGGTATAGAATCCAACCATTTACAATGAGAAATGTTCTTGCATTTATAGAAGAATGAAGGAGAGAAGAGGAGGAGAAAGGAGGGAAAATCATATTTGAATATTCAACCACCAACAATCATTAATGAATGCCTACAAATCTATCAAATGTGTTTCCCCATGACCGTTTGGCGTGTAGGAGAAGGAATGAGGTGAGATTTGAATCAAATCAGGTGGTTGGAGTGATCAGATCCTACATTAAAGGTGTGAGGGACGTTTTTACTGCTTCTCACCTACCTAATCCCACCAAATTTTGAACTCAAGTGATTTGGAATGTAGCCCACCTAACCAACTATCCAACAAGATAAAAAGTGCCCAAATCCGATCACTGTAGCAAGAGTTAAGGCGATCTGAAGTTTGTATGTAGAATTGACATGTGGCACATGCATATTGGTTGGAGGATTCGACTGACTGTTCATATATTTTGTCATTTTCTACCATGTGCCATGGCTCGGTTGGTCACAAGGATTCGGTGCCCTGTTTGCGTGCTCTGATAGGTTGCATGGGATACACTCATTTTGACAAGTTTCCATGTGACCCAGTAACTAGCGCAGAATAAGGTGCAAGGAGCATGTGGAAGAGAAATGCGTAGAAGGGGAAAGAAAAGGAAGGTGCGCAGAAGCAACACATGTGGCAGAAAATGAAACACACTTGTAGGAGACAGCTATATGGGATGGGTGCGAGCATCAAAGGAAAAATGTGCAGTAACAAAGAAGGGCGGTGCAGAAGAATGCCAGGGACTCAATCTAATTTTGGGAAGCAAGTCCAAGGTGCGCGCAAAGGGTGCACATGCTATTGGGAAGAAGACGAATGCACAAGGAGTGTGCTCAAGGGAAGGTGAAAAGGAGATAAAGGAAAGGGGTACAATAAAAGTGGAAGGTGCGAAGCAAAGAAGAGTGTGGGAGGGTGCACAAAAAGAGGACAACGTGTATTTTCACGCGAGGAAACACATATGAGGAAATGCACCAAGGGGACAACCCGAGTGCGCGTAACCTGCAATAATGAACTTTAGAGATAGAATGGGGATGTAAGTTGACAAAATAACTAGGGGAGTTATTTTGGACAACAATACCTATACACCCCTTTTGGGGTTATATGTGTTTATTTTTGTAATTGTCATATACCTAGTTATATAGCCCCCAGTGGTTCAAAAAATAACAAGAAAATTTTGGCATTACAAATTCGATAATAGTAAATATTAATTAAAATAAATGATGCTACATTTTTCTAGCACAAATTTTAACATTTTTTATATAATGCAGTCATACCTATTTTTTATTTGTAGTAGTTGTAAGCTATTAAGATTCCCATTGTATATTGATAATGTCATGTTTTGTACTAGAGAACATATATATTGTAATGCCCCTCCCGTTACCACCTCTCGATTGTAGTTGCGTGGGATTGAGTCGGTCCTTGGTAGGAGTGAGTTTTGTTGTTTTAATGTTGTGCTCACGATATGAATAATTCAAAGTTTGAAACAATTAAATATGGTATGGGAAAATAGTATCACCTTCCTAAAAATGAAATATTAAATGTTGTTGAATGATAAAAGTAATTATATGGATATTTATCTTTGGTGGCCTGTCTTTCCTAAGGTTAAGAGCACGATTATCTATAATTACGAATTCTCTAAAAATCAAACTTTTGAGATGCTTTATCTCGACACGAGTCAAGTCTCTGGGATTTACAGGCTATTAGTCTCTGGGATTTACAGGCTATTACCACCTCTGTGGTGGTTAGGAGGACTCTTATGACCTTAAATGCGAGGTGTGTCCGCAAATAATGAGGTCGTGTTAATTATATCATAATTACCTTTATTAAATTAATGAAATTAATTATGAGATGATAGTAACTTACCAAGGTACTATTGAGGTTTGGGTAATAACAAACTATAAATTAATCAATTAAATCACGAAATTAGCATAAAATAAGACTTTTCATTTATATAAATAATTATTTAATATTCTTAAATCTCTCCAAACTTATTTTGGAGCTTGAGACGAACCTCATTTCAAGAAGAATTAATGTAAATCCTTGGCTATTGTAATTTTGGTTTGTCGTGAGACAATTAATGAAAATTTTCTTGGGTTTGTAAGTTTCTTGCCATGAGATGATTTTTGGAAAATTCTGGTCGAAGAATGTAATTGCAATTCTAGGCATGCAGACAATGGTTAGGGATACCTCCATGAATCAACAAGATGGTGGAATGCATGGTTTCATGAGCACAATCTATGTTAGTTAGTTTGATCTATGTTAGAGTCTTTAAAACAATTGTTGGTCACCCGCCAAGGTGCATTAAGAGGATGCCGACATGTTGGGTGAGTTGAAAGTGACTTGGGAAATTTTCAAGAAAATGCAATAGGTATGGGGCAAGCCAAACTCCTCAACCTTTCCAGTATCAACCCTTCATGCATGGTTGGGAGCCTTTGAACATGCCATGGATAACTGTCAAGCATAACAAAAGAGGACTTTTGTCTCTTTTGGTAGCATACAGGTAACAAGTAGATTGTTTGACTACATGCCTTGAAAATATATCCTCATGGACTATTTGTTAAATTTGGAATGAGGTAGAGTAGTGTTGTCAGATCCATGAGAGTTACTTGCTAAAATGTTGGAAATAAGGTGGTTTTCATGGTCAGTTTTGATTGTTGGTTACTATAAGTTATGCAAGAAAAATGTGGAAGCATACTTTGTTTTGGGCAACGCAAGTCATGTGAATTGTTTGATAAACTGCCTTAGAGGGGGACACATTTTCTCCTGGATTGCATTGGTTATTATGTTACATATATTTTGGTTGTTTGAAATTCCTTGGTTGCTCAAGTAAAGTCATTGGCGGATTTAAGCAAAAACATCACAACCTTGCCTACATTATCCCAGTCGTATCAAATTTAGAGCCGAGAGCATATCTTAGACAACCGTCAAAGCTTAATGTGCAACAGATTTTGTTGCCAATTTTACATGTGACTAGGAAGATTAGTCTACACTCAAAGAGGTTAGCACACCACTCGTGATCTATTTCAAAAAAATGCTCTTCATTGGCATGGTCTCCCGGATTCTGAAGGTGGACTGATTGGGGTCGCTCGTGCTGATTCGATTCCTGAACAGGCATGGTTATCTCACTTCATCCTTGCATAATTTAAACATTCCAATTTTCTTAATTTGAATGGAGCTCTAAATCAATATCACCATTTGCGCCCAGAATTGAATTTTTCTTTAAGGAAAAAGAATTTGGAAATGATACAAGGCCCAAATGTGATCCATGACCATGGAGAAGGATCTTCAACAACATAAAAATGAAGAAAACCTTTCACGCATCCATTCGAGGAAATAGAAAATACGACAGAGCCTGCTGATTGAAGAATTTCGAGGGAAAACTAGGGCATTATCAAATCGAGCACCAACATCGGCTCCGACTTGGGGATGGGTACTCCTAACAAGTGCCATAAGAACAAATAGTAGACAAAGTGCCAAACATAAACCATTGGGCAATGAATTCATGAGCCAACCCTCTAAGAACAAACTGAGAAACCAACAAAAATGACTGCCAAGGACTAGGGCAAACCAAAATTGACAAAACACAAAAACATAATAAAAAACCCAAGACTTTACACTATACAATGGCACATACCTCGATTTTGAGAAATCAATCAAGGAAATGTTTCAAATTGTTTCCATTAACAGGCAATTCAAGAAATTCCCCATCTAGGTCTTTTAAGAAGAATGTATGTTCACCAATTTGAATGTCAATTGAATAAGGGCCCATCCACAATGCATCAAACTTTCCATGTTTACCCTTATCATCGTGCCTGCTATCCCATAATAGCACAAGATCTCCCACACTAAAAGCTCTTGGAGTCACCTTCTTATCAAACAACTTCTTCAATTTCTCTATGAATTTTACATGCCTCTAATGGGATGCCCTTCTTTCTTCATCTAACTCAACAATATGATTGATGCGAGCATCATAGGGAGTAACCTCTTGATCTTCCAGTTGCTGAAGAAATTTAAATGAAGACAATTACATATGCAGGGACAACAGAGCTTGATTTCCATACACCAAATCAAATGGGATTTTTCCAGTAGCTCGTTTAACAGTGATTCGATCAACCCAAACTGTAAACTTCAACAACTCACCCCACTTCCTTTTGTTCAACTCCAAAGTTCTTCTAATTATCTTCAACAAATTTTTATTGCTAGAATATGCTTCTCCATTTCCTTGGGGATTATAATTGGAAGCATATGTCAAATTGATCCCATATTCATGGCACATGGCCACCAAAGGTTTAGCCCAAAAACTCATGTCATTATTAGCAACTATCTTAGCAAGCACTCCAAACCTGCAAATGATATGATTCAGAATGAAATCCATGACAATTTGGTGAGTTGCTGTCTTGGTGGGGATTTCCTCCATCCACTTGGAGAAGTAATCAGTGGCTACTAAAATCCACTTATGGCCAGCACTTGAAGGATATGAAATCTCACCAATGAAGTCCATTCCCCATTGCCTAAATAGGGCTTCAATTGATACAGGTTGTAAAGGAAGGGAGCCCAAAGCTTTTAGTCTTCCAGAAAAGTGTTGGTAACTTTCACATTTTCTTACCAACAGAGTTGTATCTTTGAAGAGAGTTAGCCACCAATAACCAACCCTTAATATCTTATGAGTGGTGACTCTTCCAACAAAATACCCCCCACAAAATCCTCCATGGAGATCAACAATTATTTTAGGGGCTTCATCTTTAGTAATGCATCTTAAGAGAACTCCCTCAAGGTTTTTCCAAGCTAACCCAAAATCAGTAATGACATATTTTTGGGAAGATAACTTAAGTGCTCTTTTCTGATTCTTACTCAAATGTTCAAGGAACTGTAGATGTTTGAGATAAAAAATGATGTCCTTGTACCATTCAGAATTTATTAGTTTTTCAAGGACATTCAACCTTTCTTCTTCAACTTCATTTACCTCAATTGTCTACAAATTTCTCTCTGCCATAAGTTTTACCAGGCCCAAACCCCTAACCAATTTTTTTTGTTTCGATGTCCATATCATACTCTTGCAATTTGTTTACCCATCAGCATATCTTGCTTGAAACCTCCATTTCTGATAGGATATCTTTCACCATGGTGTGGGGAACATAAGTAATGACTTTGGAACTCATAATATATGGCCTGAAGACCTTTGTTGCTTTTACCAAAGCAAATGTCTGCTTCTCCATGATAGTATACTTTAGCTTAGCTCCTTGTAATGCCTTACTGAAAAAGGAAATTGGTCTTTCAGCTCCCTCATCATTCTTCTGCAACAACAAAGATGCAATAGTACTTTTTGAAGCAAAAGAAAACATTTTGAAAGCCTTCTTATAATCTGGAGCTGCTAAAATAGGGGCATTCTTCAATGCTTCTTTGATCCCAACAAAATCTTGAATAGCTACTTCTTCCCATTTGATACTTTGATATTTCTTTAGCATGTTAGTGATTGGGATAGTTAGTTCAGAAAAGTTGGAGATAAATCTCCTAATAAAATTAATCTGCCCAAAAAAGGATTGAATTCCCTTCTTGGTTATTGGAATAGGGACTTTGTTGATGGCTTCTACCCTTTCAAGATCAATCATGACCCCTTCCTTTGACACAATGTGTCCAAGCAGCTTTGCTTTCTAAACTCCAAAATGGAACTTCTTGGGATTTAGTGAAATACCATACTCCCTGTATCTTAACAACATTTTTTCTAAGTGTTGCAGGTGGTCACTCCTTTTTCTGGAGAAAACGGTCACATCATCTTGATATACAACAATGAAATCATTAATATAGCTAGAGAAAGCTACATCCATTGCTCTTTAGAAAGTGGCTCCAACATTCATTAGATGAAAAGGCATTCTAACATATACATATGTTCCCGAAGGAGTGGTAAAGGCAGTCTTGATTCACTATGATTCCTTCACAACTACCTGGTTATATCCAGAAAAACCATCTAAGGTGGATACAAATTCCGAACCAGTAACCAATTGTAACATACTGTCCATATTTGGCAGAGGGTATTTATCCTTCATTAATGCTCTATTCAAGTTTCTAAAGTCCACACACAACCTTATATCTCTATTTTTTTTACAGGTACTAAGTTTGCAACCCATGATGAGTACCGTGTGGGCTGTATGATTCCTCCATCCCTCAAATTTTTCAATTCTTCTTACATCTTCAGGGAAAGGAGTGGATTGATTGGCCTTTGTTTCTCCCTAAACGACTTGGCAGAAGATTCCAAGGGAATTTCATGATGGAAAAGATCCTCTCCGTATGATTTCAGTTTAGAATAAGACCATGCTAAGCAATCCTGGTATTTCTTCAACAATCGGACATACGACTACTTTTCTTCCTTGCTCAAATTGCTACCTAGACAGATCTTACATGGTTTATCCTTTGTTCCCAGGTCATGCTCTTCAACATCCCTTAAGGCTGACATGTGTCTGTTGACAATGCAATCAAAATTATCAAATTTTGGTTCAAGTGCTACCAAACCTCTAGGAATAGTATTAGTCTTCAACTGAATGATGTCTTTGCTAAGTAAAGTCTCCTTTCTATCAGCCGTAAAAACCATTGTCTCCCAATCTATACATTGATCAGAAAATTCTCCTTGGTTTTGTAAAAACCTTTGCACCTGGGCATCTTCTTTGAACACTTTCTAGTGTTTAACATTGTTAGGAATAAATGGCCCAGTCAAGACCTCAATATTATACTCACAATAGGAGGATACAATATAATTTTGAAATTTGGACCCCAATACGGCCAATTTGTCTACTAGAGTATTGTACTTCTTATCATGATGTATTATGTTGAAGGATTAAAACATATCAACAAAATCTCAGACTGCATGCCTATAGTACTTCATTCTCTAATTTTTTGTTACATATAGTTTTCTAACCTTCTTAAAAATTAGCTCTGAATCTCCTTTAACAATGATGTCTCTAATACCATACTTCCAAGCAATTCTGAAACCCAATAACAGTGCTTCATATTCTGCAATATTGTTAGTGCACTCAAAGTTGAGTTTAAAAGAAAAAACAAACTCTTCTTGGCCTGGAGATATCAGAACAATACCAATACCATTTCCAAATTTAGAGCAAGCCATGTCAAACAACAAATTCCAAGGAGAACCTACTTGATTAAGAGACTTGCATTGATCAATTTTGTGCTCTTTACTATCAGCAAATCCAACAAAGTTATCTACATCAGTGTCAGTGTATAACACTTCATAGGAATCATTATTGGGATCCTCAATGAGATGTAACATCTTCTTTTCACCATACAACTTTACAAGGCTTCCCTCAATAGGTATAGTGGGAAAAGACATCCATTTTCAAACTACCACCCACACTAGCAGCCCATTTTCTCGATAATGACATACCCCATTTTGTCGAGAAATCAAGAATAACAACATCTAATTTTAAGTTCTTGCCTACGAAGGCTGTGAGTTACACTATCAAACCCTTGACACATCCAACCACTGACACCTCTCTAAAATCCATGGAATTGCACTTCCCATAAGTTGATGTCAGTTTAATATCTAATTCATTCATGAGCTCAAGAGGCATAACATTGCATGATGCTCAAGAATAAAACATAAATTTGTGTAACATCATGTCCCTAATAATCAATGTAATGAAAAATAGATCTACATTTAGCTGGGACTCAACAAAGGATGTTCCCAAATATACTTCAAGTGGCTCACCTAGTTCTTGCAGCACATGGGGGTTTTCCAACTCTACAATGGTAGGAGGAGTCTCAACATTGTTTACATTTATACCTTGGGTAATATTTTCTTCTTTCAATCCCAAATACTCAAAGGCCCTTTTCTTGTGCTTAGGAATCCTAAAAAGCTCAACAATTGGAACATAAATATTGATCTGACTCAAGACTTGGGCAATGTCAAAAGGAATGTTTTTGGGAAAGGAAGCATTTAGAGGAAGACTGAGAAACTCATCTAACAAGAAAGGATTTTTCATGGTTTGAGCATGGGAAGGGATACCAGTTCTGCTTGGGGACACAAGGATTTTTCCATATGTATATTTCTTAGGAGTTTCTTTTAAGATATTGGTGAGAACTAGATTTTTTGGTTTTTCCTGAGGCCCTGCCCCTTTGAAAAATTTACTCCTAGTGTTATATTCCTTTTCATGGCCAACTAAATCATTCATTAACAACTTCTTATCCTCCTCATAAGGGATTCCTCCATGATACTTTTTAATCATTAATGCCCTTATGTATTCAAAATCATTACTAGGAAATTCAAAATCTTGTACCATATCTATTTCAAAAGTTTGAGAGGGAGGAAGGGGTAATACCTGGTGGATGCAATCCCAGAAACCTGCAATAGTTCTGGCACCGATTAATTCAGTCAAAGTTTCTCCTTGATGTGAGCTTGTAGAGCACCCCATCATGCACACATCATCATCAGTGTCATCATCAGCTTCCTCAACTTATTTTTCTTCATCACATGGGGCATGTGGCAAGAAACATCTGTCACACCACTCAATTTCATTAGCTTCTTCCATAGTAATAACTCTAGCAGTCAAAGGATTAGGCACCAATTTTTTTGACCTTGGTTGGGGTTGTCTATTTCCTAATCCCACGAGTCCTTTTCCTCTATCATCATATCTCTGATCATCCCTAGGATGATTTGTAAATATTTCTTGACCTTTTGCTTTATGATGACCTTGGGAACCATTTATAATCCCCTTCTCTGCTCTGGCCATTTTATAGGATATTTCCTTAACAACTCTGTCCAATTCTTTTAAAAAATCCTCCATATCCACAAAATTACTTAACTGAGGCTTATTTGGATTGATCAGCTTGATACCTTCCCTCTTAGGAGGCTTACCAATTACCTTGATGTTATTTTCAATCTGTAAATCCATGGTGAAGTCCTACCTCAATGTTGTTGGGTTCTTGTCTCTTAAATAATAGGAAGCTTTCTTATCAAAGGCATCAGAGTATTTTATTGAACAAGAAACATCACTTGGCCTTAGGATCAAAGGTAGCCTATTCAGGGTTTTATTGAACATTGTATTGAAGTCATGAATAGATTCATTAGGATTCTTATTAATATTCTAAAATTATGATAAAAGAAATCTAGGGTTTGTTTTATCTCCATACTAAAATTTGAAAGCATTCTTCACTTCTGTCCATGAATCAATGGAGTTGTCTAGCAAAGATTTATACCAGTCCCGTGCATCCTACTCTAGAGTATGAATAAACAATTTTATGTACACATCCTCAAATTTGATCTCAAAGCATTCCATCATATTAACAAAAAGCTTTAAGTGCTAATCACCAGTAATAGCATTATTTCCTTGAAATTTAGGCAGTCTATTTCTAACATCTTGGGGCACAACATTTGGATATCCATCCATGCCTCTGAAATCTATAGGACCAAAAGTGTTCACAAAAAATGGAGGTCTTGGTGGGGGCTGGGCCATGTTGTTTTGGGGTGGTGAATTTGCAAGAGATACAAAATGATGAGGAGTGAGGAGTTTGTGGGGCACATGAATGCAATTATCAGAATGAATGTTCTCTAAAAATTCTATTTCTTGGAAGATCCTATCCACTTTGGAAAACACAGGGACATAATGACACACAAAATTTTCAAATACAAATGAAGGCCCCTCTCCAGATGGAGAATTCAAATCTACAAAAAGACTACCTAATTCAGAAGCACTTGAGGAAGTATGGCAATCTTCAATGATAGGCTGATCAGTTTCCACAATTGATAACTCTTTTCTTGATTTCTGATCTCCAACAACTTTCCAAATTATTCTTCCTTCAGAATTAGTCTTTCCCAATTCTAGAAACAACCTTCTAGTAGGGTCTTTAATGAAGAAAGATCTTCTTCCTTCAAACTTTGTAGAGATTAGTGATAAATTTCAATTCAACAGAGGTTAAGACACTGACATTTATCAAAAATTAATTCAACAATGGAGTCGCCACTAAGGATTTTCACCTTAGTTGTGCAAATGCACTAAAATTGATCTGTCAAATGTCTATCAACACTAAATTCATGCAAAGCTTCACAGATCTGACCTTACTTCTACCCATATTTAACATTGATGATGTAAAATTTAGTGTAAAAACCAAGCTAGAAAAACTAGAAATATTGCATGCTTACAGAACTTGTAATGATTTTCAGCAATTATTACAAATCTGTGTACAGAAGATGATGTTTCTGTAACAACATTTTAGCACTTTAAATCATTCCCTGTAAGAATCGCTACATTGTTACGGGCTAAATTGGTATAAACTGGAAAAAATACATCCCTACGCCATGAGTGTTGTTGACAGGCCAAACTGAACTGGCAATAAAACTTCATCATCCCCGAGCAATGGAACCATTCAGGTGTTGGTATCCAAATTGATTCTCCCTTAGAATCTGAGCAGCATCACAGATTTAACAAGACACTTAGAGACAGACAGATCATCATGTATGTCATTTTGTAGCTGGGGAGGCGATTCAGCTGGCTCTTTATCACTCAGAGATTGGAGAAATGGATAACACCTTCAAAGGATTTGATCTATCCTCACTACTTT
Organism: Taxus chinensis; assembly: GCA_019776745.2. NCBI lineage: Eukaryota > Viridiplantae > Streptophyta > Pinopsida > Cupressales > Taxaceae > Taxus > Taxus chinensis. The sequence goes on from CM034150.1 coordinate 292,001,590, forward strand.
AGGTTGTGCCTTTTCAACCAAGGTGAGAGGACCCTATTTTGTAACCTCTGTCGGTGAAGGAGAATGAAGATATCCTTCTTTGTACACAAATTTAAAAGGAGACCCTGAGAAAATATGATCAATGGACCACAATTTAACTCTCACGAGTTGTCACTTCTAAAAAATGGTGATATTTTCTAAACAAGGCTAAGGTTACTAAAGACATTATGGAATCCTGATTGCTTCTGCATATTTTGTAGTAGAATTTATTCATTTGTGGACATAAAGGGAAAACAGGGGTAGTTAAGGTAGGATTCATTGGTTTTTGAATAATTTTGGTGGGAGATTAAGCAGGATAAAATTGATTATTCCAGATATCTTTGAGAACCTTCACAACAATTGGAAATACTAAATGACAGAAAGCTTCACAATAGCTAAAATATTCCTTCAACCAGAAGGTGTGCATCAATGGAGGCCCAGATTTGCACATGGTTTCACACAATCTCCAAGAATTTAATATGAAGGCTTGAGCTAAAGAGTCAATTAAACATTCAGACCCCTGGTTCCTCACGCCTAAGATACACTCAAAGTCTTACAAACAATATTTATCAACAAAATGACAGTAAAGTGATTTTAAATTATTTATCTCATTACAGGATGAAGGCTCTTCTCATAATGAAATTGCAAATGCCATTAAACTATCACAGGGACAAGATCCTGTGTGATTTAGAGGGACTTTAACACAAGATTGCAATAGAAACATCAAAACCATTTGCGAACATTTTGAAATAAAGCAGCCTTCAAATTTTTCCCAAGATTAACATAGATTAATTCAAAGTTGATTAGATTCATGAGTAGGGGAAATTTTCTTCGAATAGTCTCAGAGATTTTCAATGGGTGTACACTCACAACTAACCTGACTTGATTGAGATCTAAAACATAGGAAATTAACAGGTTTCTAGGATTGGTTTATCATAGAAGATGGGCAATCTCTCAAATTTTCTCTTAAGAATTCAACACCCTGACACTTTGTAAGAGTATTCTCATTGCAGTTATACATTTCACTTGCTCAATCATCCTAAATTTCCCCCCCAAAAAGAATAATATTCAAGGGACCTTTGCTTGTTACCAATTTTCCTCCGAAAGTGATGTTTAACAAATTCTTACCATCCGAAAGGTGCCAAGTGGACCAATTATGAACTAAGCACATTTCTCAGACCCTCGACTAATGACTAGGATGCCATAAGACAAATTTTTTTGATAGTCCTTATAATCATTCTGATTACTTTCATTTAAGAAATCCCCATTTTAATCATTTTCTCCCTAGGCCTTCTACAGCAATTGGATCTGATAGGTAATCCTTTTCACCTCTTTCAGGCAACATATTTTTCATATTTTATGCACTTGAAACCTCAATCATTTCATCCATTTTCACATCTCTTTCCTCTTGTAACTCTACCCCACATCCATCTTATCTGGTAATTCACATTTTTGCAAGTGCCCAAGCAATTCCATACTTCAAAATATCAACCTTAACAATCCTTGGACTCACAAATTTAAGCTCTAAATCCATTCAATGGCACTTTTTGGAAAGAAAATGACAAGGGGCTTTCATCAAAAAATGGTGAAAAACAGTGCATATTCACATGTCCAAGAGTATTAGAGAAAAAATGGTGGAAAAATCAGATGAAATTCACATCAACTATTGATTCTTCCCCTTCTCAGCTTCTAGATTAGATTTGTCCATGTGTTTTCTTGGCACTAACTACAAATGTGAGAAGTACAGTGGCAAGTTTCCAAACAAGCACAGGCCTTCCACATGCCATGGGCCCAAGACAAAAAGCCTTTTGGCATTTGAAAAAGTCTTGGTATAAAGAGGAGCCAACAGAAGCATCCACGTGTCTGCCTTGGCGCAACTTTAGATATGGTGCCTCAAAACCAGAGACCCCAAACAAACGTGAGCTCACCACGTGTCTCAGTCTAGTAGAGTTGTTAAAAAAATTGAAGGATCAGCAGAAAGCATGCCATGTGTCTAGGGTCCGAGATAGTTTTCCCTGGCCGTTGAAAATTCCAAGCAAGGGAAAAGTGAGCAGAAGCCTCCAAGTGTCCTACTATGAGCACTCTTTCAAAATTAAAATTTAGGGGCCAGTCCCCAAACAGGCACGGTCCCTCCACATGTCACAAGCATTTAGAAAATTCTTTAAAAAGTTTAAGTATAGAGAGGAGCTAGCGGAATCCTCCACGTGTCTCCTTGGCACAACTTTTAGATGGTGCCCAAAAGTGAAGACCCTAAAAAAGCATGGGATCACCACGTGTCTCCTTAGCACAACTACCAAGGTAGGACCTAGAGGTGGATCCTCAAATGAGTGCCAACCCTCCATGTGTCCATGTTTCGACAAAGCTGCACTGGCCGCATGAAACAAATGTCTAAGTATGGGCAAGGCCACAGAAACCTCCACATGTCTCCCTGGCGCAACTCCAAAGGTCAAACCAATATGCAACTTTTTCAGATGAGCGTAGGCCCTCCACATGGACAAAAATTGAGTTAAAGTAGGCCTTAAAGTTTCAAAGTTTCCCGCCAAGACGCATCCAATCAGAAAGGACCACAATTCCACATATGTTGAGATATAAATTGATGGGGAAAATACACCCATAAAACCATAAAATGTAGGGAAATCACCATTTACACCTAAAAATTAATATTTCTTTAAGGATAGAGACAATTTGGAAATGACATAAGGACCATATTTGATCCACCAAGCCACATCCATTCAGATAAGGATCACATGTTTCCACATATCTTTCGGACAAAAATTGACAAGGAAAACAAAACATCACTGTGGAAAAAATAGAAGGAAGGGGAAAAAACCTGATTTTTCACCCAAGTTACAAATTCTTTCACATGGAAAGAGGAATGGAAAACAAACTCTGGATTTAAAGTGATCCTCGACCAAAGGAAGGGAATGATCATGGCAAGCCAAATGGAGGATAGAGCGTTTTCACACATTAATACAGGGGAGATAGAAAAGACGACAGAGCCTGCACAGATTGAAGAATTTCAAGGGCAAATGGGGCGAGAGAAAATTGAACACCAACACATTACATCAAACACACATCCAAAAAACTCTTCTCAACATTAGTATTCCTTAGCCATATATTGAAAATTTTAAATCTATCTAAGTTAAAAGACAAAAAAAATGAGTTATGATAGTTGTCATTACCCCTGGTTCATAGACACTTTTATTATGTCTTAGGATAAGAATCTTTTCATCATTTTAAGGACATCTTTTGGGAAAATTCAGATCTAATTGGAGGAACTTCATCAGGAGCGATTTCTAATCTTCACTAACCATTTCATCGATTGGTACGCATTCTTCATCCAATATTCCTTATAATTTAATATGTTGAGGCACTTGGTAACTTGACTTCCAATGGTGAGACCACTTCGCATCTGAAGACTAAAGAAATGGGGGTTTCCCTTATAGGCATCCAAACTATCTCCTATAACTCCTTGACATTTGGTTGATATGATATGAGTGTTGGGAAAAGTCACCTTTCTTCTCTTCAACAATATTGAGGAGAATGGACTTCAAATTTTTAATTTTCACCTCATCCTATCTATTGGCATGATGGTAATATAAAGAGGCTATTTGATGTGATATTTTGAATTACGAACACAACTCACATCTTATTCCCTTACATGATTTTAAAAATACATCCCAATTATCTTGTGATAATGGCTCTATGCTCATACAAATTTTCTAATGATCTTGATTAAAAAAAACAATATGGCATATTATATACCTCTTTCCTGATCATTAATGAGTTTCATGGCCTTTATCTCTTTTTTGTAACAAGATTCCATAGTCGTTATCATGAAATTCTAGCCATCTGTCAATGAGGGATATTAATAGGATACTGCACAAAATCTGGTACCCCATGTAGATGAGGCTTAATAAATGCTTGATCGACCTTTAGATGCGGATGCTGAGCAGTAATGTGAATCTCATCCAGATAATCTCCTTGACACTGTGGGCCGACATAAAACAAATTTTAGATAACATTTTATAATGTTTTTCCTTGGGATTTGAAGTAACCCATAACAATGAATCTTCTGAGCAGTAACATGCCATCTTAAGTGACCCCATAGATTACACTATGAGCTTCGAAGAGGATCTTATCAAATTCTTCCTCATCTTTGCACCTCAAAAGTATGTCGTCAAAGGTTCTGCGATAGAGAACTTTATTGTCTTAAATCGTCAAATCATTTGGAAGCTATGATGCAGAGCCTCCACCTTTGGAATAGTTCATTGGTCTCCCTTCAGATATGCTCGGTCCATATATTCTGATCGAGGGGATAAAAACTTGGTGGTGATGTCATCCACTTAATATTATCATTCACTCATAATCCCAACCAAAAGGGTGGGTATTAGCTCCATTCAATATATTGCGCTGGACTACCCAAATCCCCACTAAGTATTCATATAATGGAATTTTCCTTTAACAATGTTCTCATCTACTAAATATGGTAGGGATGAGTTCAAAATCACCCACCAGTGTAGAATTGGTACTCATAGAACACATCTTACCCATTTCCATCATGAAAAATGCCTTCAATTTGTTGAACAAATTGTTTGGCAAATCCACGTGAAAACTATGAGTTAGAACGTTATAGTAATTTTACATCCATTTGAAAATCTCATACTTAGGTAATTAAAATCCTTCTTTTCGATCAATGATCATGTAAACACGTGGGGACTCAAATTATGAAGTAATCCAGACTATCCAAAAAAATTCATGATAATACTAGGAGTGATAAATCACAGAAAAATGCCTTTAGCATAAGAATATTCATAATTGTGGCGTAATAGGCAAGAATTCAACAATATGCAATTTGGTTCATTTTTACGACCAAGGAAGTGTACCACATTAATGCCCTAAATTTTCACAAAGAGTAATTAAAATTCCCATGCTGAAGAACCAATGGATCTCTTAATACCAACTTCCCATATTGTTTACAGAATCGTCATGATGAATTACAACCGAGAGAAGAGGGAAGTACTTGATGGAAGTGGTGAAGTGGTATTAACTTGGAACACTTCCAGCAGCCATCAAGTATAATGCTAAAATTTCTTGTGATTGATTAAATCTCAATAACCCTAGGTATCACACTTAGCCCTACAAGATTATGAATGCTAAGAAAAAGTTAAGTTATGGTTTGGCTTATTCGAAATACCAAATGGATTTCCAAATAGAGAAGAAATTCAAACCAATCAAATCCCAAATTACAATTTATTTAGGGCACAATTCATTAAGGAAGAAGAAGATGTGATTGTATTATTGAGTCAAATGGATGGATTAGAGGCAACGAATGAATTCAATGAGTAGATGTACACCTATATTTGGATAATTTTGAAGAAGAAAGGGAACATTGGTTGGGAAACCTTCATTGCAGAATCACTTTATGACCACATGATAGCACTGTCAGCAAAAATATCATTAATGGATGACACTAGGAGAATTGGAATTTTACGTGATGAACTACTTGATTTAAAATATTACAGACCACATGGTTCCCTGGCCTTGTTACACGTGCTAACATTTAAGAAGTACCAAAACCATATAATATCTTCCCTTCAATTACATTTGAGTAACCAGAGAGAGAATGTGAGATATTTAATGATTATGCCTTCTTTGCACCAATCATCTATTTTATTTGAGGACATAATGTTGAACAATATGAGGATTTCAATGAACCAGGCTAGACAAGTAATCAGTTGAAATATGGATGATTTATTTCATTTAGTGTTAGGACATTTTACATACATCAAGGTTAGTGGATTTGTAGGCTTTAAACCATGTAAGATCTGCTTAGATATTTAGATGATAGAAAATGGACTTGTGAAGGAGTTTTCAAGTTACAATTGACACTAAGTTCACAGGGAATTAATTGTTGTAAAACACAAGACAAACATAGAAATTTCCTGGTTAATATTGGAAGGTACTCCTTCCGCTTGAAGAATTATAAAATCCAAGATTGATGGTCAGATGAGATAAAAAGGTTTGAGATGGTAATGAGGCAAGGGACAACTATGAAATCAGGCGGGTATTTAATAATCTTACAAACAAATTTGAATATGAGCCTTAATTTGAGGATTATTGGATGAATTATAAAGATGAGTAGGAGGTTAGGATAAGAGATTTCTCAAGAATGGACCTCAATCAACTTATAGATTCTAAGACTGTTGTTATCCCTAAGAGAGTTGTGGATGATTCACATACTGTGAGTAAATACTATCTTGATCAAAAGGTGGAGGGACAACTAATGGTACCCTTGAATTGGAATTAAGAGGAGTCAAATGACTCATATGTCCTCCCAATAATATGATGTAATGTGAAGAACATTGAATTGGTTGTGCCCAGAAAAACATTGATTTATCAATTCAAAGCACAAAGAAATTCTTAATAAGTGGAAGGGATTTGGGAAAATTTAACCGGTCATGACCTTCCTCTCGGGTGAAAGCATAAAATATCATTGTAATGGATCATCATTAGAGGAAAATATCATCAATTTCTTTCAAAGAGGCTTAATTTAGGACTTATAGATGAATGGACTTCTGTTCCCAGTGGAACTGGTACTTCTATGTCTACTCTAAAGTAGAAAACTAAAGAAATGGTCCTAAAATCAATGCAAAAATGCTACTATCACTTTTGCAGTTCCACTACAATCAAAAGGAAAGGGTATGGACTACTCATAGGACTCCTCCAGATGTTTTTCCAACACCCAAAATTTTTTATAAGTTGATGAGTGATGGCCAGTAACAAGTGGCTATGCACAACCTAAGACCACATGGTGAAGAAAAGAGAGTAGCACAAGATCTTAAGAAGTTTGAAACGACACACAAGAGACACAAAATTGTGTATGAGCTAATCCTGGCAAGAGAAGGTGATCATACAAAAAAGAAACATAAGCATAAGGATATAGTAATTGATCCTCCATAACATTATAGAATTGATGTTTCCCAGGTATAACATGTAGCATTAGTGCCTTTATTTTCATCTTTTTCTATCAGAGGGAGTGACAATTAGTAGCACTCAGGAAAAAAAAACTCAAGGAAATGTCTTATCTAATCCAGTAGATAGTTATGTCTTGAATCAAGGTGTAAAAAACATCTGAAGCCATATCAGTTGAAAAAATATGTGTACCTTTATTTAAACAATTTCAAGAGTAAAAAAAGAGTCAGGTGGATATAATAGATGTTGATATTGTTAAATATGCTTCCACATTGGATGCATTTAACATATCTATTGATGAAACAACTAGTAAAGGGTGTAAGTGATCCTTAATTGAGTGAAGGAGAAGAAAAAACTACTCATGTTGAAAACTACTGAAACTAGATTTCAAACATCAGAAGTACTCTCTGTAGGTTAGGTAGATCTAGATTTGAGAACTCCAGAAGTATCTAGTATAAAAAGTGTAAGTACAAAGGTATTGGATGAGAAGGATCCCTTCCATGAAGTCAAGGTCACTAAGGAGAGTGAACCATATCAAAAATAAAAAAATCTCCAAATGATAAGAAAGCCGAGGTTTCACAAGATGTAACTATTGAGGATAAGATTGGTGATAGTGTGGATGTGCAAGATTTGGGTAAAGTTAAGGAACCAATAATTGAAATCCATCCCACCATGTTTTAACACGAATGGTGTCAACATAGGGACAAAAGTACGATAATGTGTCAACTCAGTAGCCTCGAAAGGATATGGGAATCATGGAAGGAAAAGGAATTCCTGCAAGAAAGGTACTAGTTCAAAAAACTTTTAAGAATTTTTTTGAAGAAAATATTGCATCAACTAAGGAAATAAAGAAAGAACAGATTGTAATCACTGATGTAATTCTGAAAAAGATATTGGCCAGCCCCAAATTCAAGATGAAGAAGGAAAGACAATCAGGGGAAGTGCCAATATAGAGTAAGAATAAAAGAGATAACAGTGGGATATGAACAAGAAAATTAGGTAGAATCATCAGTCTAAGAGTTACAAGAGGTATCTAATTAGCTAGTGATTGTCACCAAGAAACCCCAACAAGAACTACAAGAAACAAAAATTGGGACCACTCTTACAAAAGGATGGATAGAAGAGCTCATCTCAAAAGAAGATGAGGAAATTGTCCCTATGAAATCTATAGATCTCACATCTTTATCTTTTCCAAAACCAATGAGAACCTCCAAAAAGGAATAGAGTTCTGAAAAAAAATGATACTGATCCACTGGGATCATAAAACTTTAGAAGTGGAAATCCCTTACGAGGGAAAGACAAGAGAAAATATAACAACCAATGATTATAGTATCTACCTTATCCCCTTAGGAAAGCCTTCAAGAAACCAACTAAAACCAGGGAGTATTAGAGATAGTAAGTGACTTGTTAGAGAAGCTTGATGAGGATAGAGTAACTAAGAAACAAGTGAAAGAAAAAGTCAAAGCTTTGCGTTCTATTCTACAACAATTACTTGGGCAGTCTAGTCAGACTCAAGCAAGTACTTATGCCAACAATCCTGAAGGGAGGGAAAATATTGATATGGCTAGGTCAAGAAAGTTAAAGTTGTAGACACATGGGCTCGAGAGGTTGACAAAAAAAGGGAATAATAAGAAATATGAAGAATCCATGACAAAGTATAAAGAGCTCAAGAATAGGCTTAATTAAATTGATGAAATGATTGAGTAGTGTGATAAAAAAATCTTTTAATTTGAAGTAATTTTTCCCAAGTTGAAATGTATAACTCAACTCAGTGATGAATTGGTTGAAAAAGAAGGGATTGTGCCAAAGGAATTCAAAGGAACTCAGCATGCTATGGAGGAATTAGCAAGGATCAAGTTGAAATTTTTGAATGGGATCAAAGAAAAAATAAAAGCTAAAAGGAGATGGGTTGATGATACCTTAGATTTTATTGATTTAAAACTTGATGATATGGTTTTTGAAATATTCAAGAAAATCTATGGTGATCTAAATAATGACCTTTTTGTTTATTTCTTTTGAGAAAATAATCCATAAAGATGAATTTTCTTATGAAGTTATTAAATCAATGAGAAAAATTGAGACCAAAATTATAGAGCTGAGAGCTAAACCATTTGAGTTTAAGCAGGAAAATGGGTCACTGTGTGGATGTCAATAAACAGGTAGATACTGATTTTCCAACACCATACAGGGCCAAATGAACAAGAAATCAATGATATTTTTTCGAAGGTATGATGCATATCTGGAAAGGTTACTAAGAAGAAGCAGGAGAAGAAGGTGAAGAGGAAAAGGATGTAGAAATGAAATATGATTAACAAGCTTATGGCTTGTCATTCTTAAAAATTTATCTTCTTTTCATATTTCATTTGTAACTGAGACTTAATTTGATGACTATTACTTCATAGAGAATCGATATTACTTTTAAATTTTGTTATTCTCTGATGTAAGTTGTAATTTGATAGAATGCATTAGATTTTTATAGTTCTTATATGAAATTTTATGTCCATTGTGAAAGAATATAAACTAATGAGATGTTTTAACTTTTTGTATTTTGAAAAAGTAAAAAATAGGGATTTATAGGGGCCCCAACTCATGAAAAGAAAGATTACATATATCCATGAGAGTTGAGTCATAAAAAAGGGATTAATAATAGCAAGAAAACTTTAGGCATTCAATACCAACAAACTCCTTTACAAAATCCTCTCTACAAAGAATAAGTTTCTTCACTAATTTTTTTTCCTAAGCCCATGTTCATCTTTCCCTAGTGCCATTTGAACAAAAATAATGTCTCCTTCCAGTGTGTGAGACATGCCCATTTGTAAAAAGTCATCCATACTAGACAAGGGACTATCTAACAAACTAAGCAATTCTGACCGCTTCTTGTAAGAAGATACCCATTCACTCATATCCAAACAACCTTTAGAAAATTTCATTTTCCCTATGGTCTTGGTAGAAGAAGTTATTTGAGAAGATTGAACTGGAATTTTAACCACAACTAGCCCTAGAATAACAGGAGTAAAAGGTATGGAGGTAGTAATTGGAGTAGAATGCATTGAGGTAGTAACTTGAGAAAAATGCATGGAGGTAGTAATTAGAGAAGAAGGTATGGAGGTAGTAATTGGAGTAGAAGGTCCAAAGCTAGAATCATCCTTATGTTTTTTCACAAAAGTAAGTGGTGGTTCAGTAGCTAGGGAGGGTGTGCTCACTGGTTGTTTTTCCTCCAAGACTAAAACACGCTTCTCCAATGCATTCAATTGATGATATAGGGAAGGTTATTGTGTCCAACAAAATATCTCCATCAATCACATATTACTTCCATGAGGGATTTCTTTCACAAAAAATTCCTCTTTAGAAATGTATGGGTATACATGATTGGAAACACAATGCATATGAGGCCTGATCAAAAGACAACATTTCCTCTGTGACTCAGGAGTTCTCTGAAGTTCAATCCTAAACAAGTTAAATTACATCATCTAAAAGGAAGAGAACACAGGAATTATCTTGACAAGTCTCCTAACTAATGCATCGTTCAAATAAATGTAGGTTTCAAGGGCCCGAGTGTAATCCTCACGGTCATCAATTTTAAAACATCATTATCATAAAATCTTCATTTGGTCTTGATAAATCAAAAATGGAATGCAAGTCTTCACGGGATATTTCCTTTATACTAGACACTACTGATTCCCCCCTTGCAAAATGATACAAATTAATTTCTTCAAAGTACTTATACGTAAAATAAAAAAATATGATTTGATTAAGTCAATGGCATGTTTTTTATAGAATTTTTGAAAGCATATGAGCTGATTTGGGTGCAATCATGGTGAAAAAAAAATCCTGAGATCCCGATAAGGTATCTGTACAAGGAAATTGAAAGTTGAAATGAATTAGACATTGAGAAAAAATGGTGAATTGATAATCATTTGATAAAAATCACACATGATAACTAAACCTACAAGGCATGAAAAGAAATGTAAAACATTCAAACCATGGATTCTAGAAAATAAAATAAGAGTATATGTAAAATCGAATCATCTGGAGGAACTCAAAATTCCCCAAAAGTGGATGTCTAGTCACCAAGGGAAAATAATGATTAAATAAATGGCCAAAAGTGATGACATTACATCCCAGTCATACATAAACATAACAAAAACATGAAAATATCGTATTTCTCACACCTGGCAGCATTTGATTAGTCATCTCCATGAGGATAACATAAATTTAATTATATATCGTAAAGAATGATATTCTCTTGAATATACACATTTTTGGGGGGGAAAATTAGGGAGTAAGGGAGAAAATAAAATTGTATAAAGGTGATGAGAAGACTCTTGCATATAAGGTGGGTTAAAATTTTCTAATATTTTTCGAAGAAAAAGGAAAATTGAGAGGAAAACCAATTTTACAAGAAATCAACTGAGAAAGTTGTTACTTTCTTTGAGCCTTCAAATTAAATCATATCAAGATGGTTGCAAGTGTAATGCCATTGACAAGTATTAATATTGTAGATATACTTTCCCTTTCTTATAACTTTGATGAGCCTTGAATTAATTGTTTTAATCATGAGCATTGTTGTATTTTTTGTCAAGATGATATACTTTAAAATAGTTATTCATGCTCCCATTGTAATATTATTTTAGATATCCTTTAAGTCACATAGAAATTTATCATTTTGGTAGCATTCTGGAAATTACAATTGCACTATTGAGAAGAGATTTCATTTCATTTGTGTAATAAACAATTTTAAATTCACTATGTCTCCACTTTGTTAAATGTTACGTGTAATCCTTTAAGTGTATCTTAGGCCTAAAAAAAATGAATCTTTGATGTTTTATTAAGTCTTTAGCTTGATATTTTTTGTTTGAATCCTTAAATATTGTGTGAAACCATGCATTATTGGGCTTCCATGATTGTACATCTTTTGGTTGAAAGTTCATTGTGAGCTATTTGAGATATATTTGTCTTGCACTTAGTATACCTCCCAACATTTGTTAAAATTTCCTTGAAATTTGGTAAAATCAACTTTATCTTGCTTAATTCCCCAAATCAAATACAACGAAAAATAACTGATCCTACCAGAACTACCCATGATTTCCTCATTAAATCCAAAAATATTCTAAAGCAAGCTAGTTTCATATTGTCTTTAGTATTCTCAACTTTTTTTAGAAGACGTATACACTGTCTAGAAGTGATAACTCATGAGAGTTAGTATTTGTTGAATTAACCATGTCTTCCCAGAGTTTTTTTTCAATTAATCTAGAAAGGAGTACCAAAATATTGTTGATACATCCACCCCACTCACAATTACTGACTACGGAACAGGTCCTCTTACCATGTCTAAAGACAAATCCTAACAACAAAGCCTAAAGTAGGAGGATAGGTCACAACCTTAGCATCATGTAACCCGACTCCTCCAAGATTGAGTGAAAAATAGATGATGAGATCCTTCTCTAGCTACAAAATGACACAAATCTAGATCTATCATCCTCTAAGCATCCTTCTCATTTTGTTAATGTTGCTTGGTCACAAAGGGAGGACAGATTTAGGTACCAACACCACTCACGCACCGCTGTCGAGGAAATTTGTGAAATAATATACAAATATTGACCTCTTGTAACATTTAATACATGTTTAGATGCAAGTATGTGGTCTAAATGTCATCCTTTGTTAAGCTTTGTGAAAATTAAGCAAGATCAAAAATTATTTATGTGATATTTCCTATTTAAAGCAAACTTTACACTAAATTCGATTGGGTAATGGTAAATATTGACAAAGGATGCTTGGGTTTGTCTAGATTTATAGAAATTGAGAATTGATTTATAATTTACAAATCATTTACAAATTTTTACACATCTAAGCTACAAATCCATAGTGGTGACTCCATATTTTATTCAGAATTTCTAGTAAATGCCAATGTCTTAAGCTTTGAAATTTGAGATTTTTTGTTAATATTTGTAAAGTTGGAAGGAATATGGTCCTTTAACAAATATCTTACTAGAAGATTGTTTATAGAGCTTGGAATAACAAATCAAAATAAGAAACAAGTCTTGAAAGCACTGGGGGATCAAAGGTCAGGAGAGAAGGTAGTGTAAGTCATGGAAGGTGATTAAATTGTAATAGAGTATTATCCCACATCTTCATATAGTTTAGAATCAGGAAGTCCTCGTGAAAATCTAAACACTCCAGCTAGTGAAGGTCCATCATTTGTAACTAGAATAGGTATTCATCACCTCCCTCCTTTATCACTTAGAACTAATAGGTATTTTTGTGAGACTGATTCATTTAAGGATACTTACTTTTAAGATCATACGCCTTTTTATCAAAGACCTCCTATACCACACCATTTTAATCCTCCTATAGGATAACATCCTCATAATATAATGGTTCATCCTCCACCTAGACCTCCCTTTTTTGTTAATTTGTTTAGACCAATAGATTTTAGAGGCATGTTTGGGTATCCTAATGTTGTACCAAAAGATGTAAGAAATATGTTGCCAAATTTTTAGGGAAATAAATCCATCACTGGTGGTCACCACTTAAAACTCTTTGTTAATATGATGGAGGATTTTGAAATAGAACATGAAGATGTATATGTAAAGCTATTTATTCACACTCTTGAAGAAGATGCACATGACTGGTATAAAGCTTTACTAGACAACTCAATAGATTCATGGAATGAGATGAAGAATGATTTGAGATTATAGTATGGGGATAATACTTACCCAAGGTTCCTCTTATCTGAGTTTGAGAATATCAAAAAGAATCCCAATGAGCCCATTCAAGACTTCAATACCAGATTCAATAAGACTTTGGCTATTCTACCCATAATTTTGAGGCTCAGTGATGAGTCTTGCCTAATTAAATATTCTAATGCTTTTGACAAGAAATTTTATTATTATTTGAGGGATAAGAACCATGGAACTTTAAGGTAGGCCTTCACCATGGCCTTACAAATTGAAAACAATATTAAGGAAGCTAGAAAACCTCCTAAGAGGGAGGGTGTCAAATTGATTAATCCTAAGAACCCTCAGTCAAACAAGGTAGTGGATCTGGAAGAAGTTGTGAAGACTCTAGCCGGAGAAGTTAAAGAAATATCTTATAAGCTTACTAGAGTAGAAAGAGGAATAGGACATATCTCTCAAGGCCAACACCGACCTCAGGGATAGAATATATTTGTAAATCGTCCTATAGGTGATAAAAAATCAGATGAGAGAGGAAAAGAGCCCATGGGATTGGGAAATAAACAACCTGAAACTAGAGAAAATAATTTGGTCCCTGATCCTTTGATTGTTAGGGTTTCCATGGTAGAAGAAGACCATGTTATTGATTGGTGTGAAAAGTGTATCTTGCCACTTCCCCCATGTGATTTAAACAAGGAATTTGAAGAGCAAAATGATTATGAAACTTATGGTGATGTATGCATGATGGAGTGCCTTGATTATCCATAATAAGGTGACACTTCGACTAAGCTGATAAGTGTCAAGAATGTAGTTTTTTTTGGGATTGCACTCATTAGGTATATCCTCTTCCTCCTAATGATGATATTGACATTATATGGTGCAATATTTTGATTTACCTAATCATGAATTCAAATATTTGAGAGCTCTAATGATTAAGAAATATGATGGGGGGATTCCTTCTAATGAAGACATGTAGCTTTTGATGAATTTAACGGTTTCTCAGGAAAAGGAGTACAATCTCATAAGTAGAGTTGTCTAATGGGAGGGCCATAAGAAAAGACAAAAAATCCACTACTCACTAATATCCTAAAGGATCATCGTAAAAAGGATACACCTAGAAAAGGCCCAGTCACTCCAAATAAAAATTATACCCCATCTCATGCCCAAGCTTTACAGAGTCTCATACCATAAGATGGGGTAATAACTCTCCCTCCCAATATAGTATTACCCAAATACATCCCCTGTGATATATCCTAGATGTCGATTCAAATCAAAGTCATTGTTCCTATTATTGAATTGTTTAGAATCCCTGAGCATAGAAAAGGGGTATTTGAATATTTGGGATTCAAAGATGAGGTAATACCCCAAAACAAGAATTTGAATAATGTGGATACTCCCCTTGTAATTGTAGAACTAGAAGTTCTAAAATCATTAGAATACTTGGGAGAAACACTTGAGGTATATCTGGGTACTTCTCTTGTTGAATCTCAGCTTGATGTTGATCCTTTATATACTAATTTAATCATCAAGGACATATTAGTACACAACTGCATGTTTGATTCAGGGGACTCATATAATGAATGAATTGAATATAAAAGTTAGAACATCTTTTAGAAAGTGCACCACTATGGATTCAAGGGAGGTGTTGGTGATTGGGTTTGTTAAAGGATTAGTAGTGCAATTAGTAGCTTACTTAGGAAAATGTTTAATGATGAATTTAGTTATTATTGATTGTACCTCTAAGTGGTGAATGTTATTGTCAATAAAGTTGGTTGCTAGTGTGGGTGGGAGTGTATAGATGGACATGTCATATGGAACCATATTAGTAGAGGGAATCCTTGTTAAATTATATGGTGAAAAAAAGACTCTACATCTGATTGAAGACCCTAATAATGCTTCTTATGAAGTACTATATATAAACGTAGATGTTGATAATTTTGTGGGCTATACATATTTTAAAGAGCATAACATTGATAATTGTAAATATCCTAAGAAAATTATATTTCCTTGGATTTTGATGTTTGATGGATATTTATCTAAATTTGGGAACAAAATTTTCATTATCCTTGTGTCTCCAAACCAAGAGGCCTTCAGTTTTTCCTTTCAACTTAGATTTGAGTGCACTAAAAATATTACTAAATATGAATCACTAGTTTTGGGTTTAAGAATTTCCTAGAGGTATGGTATCAAGGAAATTATTGTTAAAAGAGATTCAGAATTGGTAGTCAAACAAGTTAGGAAATTATATACAACTAAGAATCAAGGAATGAAACAATATAAGCATGTAGTTTGGTACTTTATTGAAATGTTTGACTCTTTGAACATAGTATACCATGAAAAAAATAAGAATGTTGTTGTAGATAGGTTGGTAGTATTAAAATCCATATTTTAAAATTATACACTATCTCCTTACCGTTAATATGATATAGAAGTGTTGTCAAGATCGTATTTCCTTGAAAATGTCAGACATTGGCAGTTTTTTTAAGATAGTGTCTTGGTTTAGAGGTTCTTACAGAATGAAGTAGAGTTTATAAAGAAAAATGTGGACTGGGAACTAATGGTTTGTGTTTTTTATGGCAAGGAGACCTGGTTTGGTAAAGATATTATTCATCTGAAAACCAATACCATTCCAAGAGGTTTGGTTGCTTTAGAGTAAAATTTTGACAATGTTGACAGGATTGTTAATAGACACATTTCAACCTCAAGAGATTTGGAAGAGCACAACTTGGGTACTGAGGAAAAACCTAGAAAAATATGGATAGGTAGTAACTTGAGTAAAGAATAAAATTAGTGTTATGTCTAGCTATTACAAAAGTACTAGAACTGCTTAGCATAGTAATTTTTAGAATTGAAGGAATATAGGGAAGACCTTTTCCAACATGAGATACCATTAGAACCTAATTCCAAGCCATTTAGGCAAAATAAAATGCCAATCAATCCACTCCTTTCACTTAAAATACAAGAAGAGTGTTAAAAACGAAGGGATGGAAGCATCATATAGTGAACAATATATTCTTCATGGGTGGCAAACCTAGTGTAAGTTTGAAAGAAAAATGGAGAAATAAGGTTGTGTGCGGACTTTAGAAATTTGAATAATGTCTCAATCAAATACAACTATCCATTAACGAATATGGATAACATGTTACAATTGGTTACTAGATTTGAGTTGTTGTCTACTCTAGATGGATTCTTAGGGTATAACCAAGTGGTAGTAAAACAATCAGAAAGAATCAAAACTACTTTCACCATTCCATGGGGTACCAATGTGTATGTGAGAATGCCATTTGGCCTGATGAATGTTGGATCTACCTTTCAAAGAGTTATGAATTTAACATTATTAAGTTACATTAATCATTTTATTTCTATGTACAAGGATGATGTGATAGTGTTTTCAAGAAATAGGAATGATCACTTGAAACATGTTGAATTTTTTTTTGAGATGTAAAGAGTATTGAATCTCAATGAACCCTAAGAAGTTCCATTTTGAGGTTGAAAAGGAAAAGATATTGGGGAACAATGTATGTTGGGTCTTGAAATATTGGCTAAGTACTAAAGGGCATGTGCGCATAGGACTAGTGAGAAGAAGGGCACTAAGGTGAAAGTGCACATGACAAAGGGGTTTAAGAAGGGTTTAAGCTAAACTAAGGGGTGTGCAGAAGGCAGTACGTGATTTTAAAGGAGTTATCCATATTTTGGAATTCTAGAGGTACTTTAGGAAAAGTGCAAGGACCTGACTAGGCGTGATGAGTGGATAAGGTAACAACCTATAACCTTTGAGGTCTATAAAAGGATATTCCCCATAGGTAATGTTCCCAGGAGACATCATTACTGAGAGTGGAGGGTTTGCAAAGAGATAATCATTCACCAATGGAGGACCACATCGACAATTGGCATGTAATCTACCTTTAGAGAAGGCATGGTGCTGGGTGGTAATCTTATATAAAGTAATGCTCGAGTCAGATATAGATATATGGGAGATAGAGAGAAGATAGAGACATACACTCAAAGAAAATGCATAGTAAAATTTAGAGAAAGACAAATAAAGTAACGAAGTGTTGTAGTAATGATAGGGTTTAGATCACTTAGTACTAAGGGTTATAAGGGATGCCATAAGCATATATATGGGTACTGTGATCTGTAATAAGGGATAGATTAGGAATAAGTATAGTTAGCGTCTAATATCAGGGAGATTTTTGGGAGATAAGTCTCTGTCATTTAATATATATGGTCTAATATGACCCTTTTGACTATAATGTGGCTACTAGAACTATTTTAAATCGATATATATTTGTGGGTTCATTCTGTATAACTTCTTTATGGGTGTAAACCCCCATGTTATATGACTTATCATGACCCAGATATAGTTTACTATACTTCTTACAAATGTTATATAGCTTCTGTAATACATTATTGTGTGGATCTGCTAGTTGCACCTTCTACCTTTTTAAAGAAGTGAATGTACTTAAACTTATACAAATCATCCTCCATTAATGGCAGAACCTTCTCACAAAGATCACATAAAGGATAGGATTGGAACTCACTCGTGCCTCAGGTGATTGTCTAAAACCCGCTGGGTGATAGGCTGACGTGATTTGCCTTAGTAAATATTATTAACAGTAAATAAATGACTACATCTTGGTTATGTTGTTGGGACCTATTTTTGAACTTTTTGTGAGAATTGTGCATGATGAGAGAGCGCTTGACCTTGGATAGTGTCGAAGCATGGCTTAAAAGCATGGAGGATGATTTTTCTCAGGGATTTAGTACTAGACCCGAGTTTTATACACGTAAATGGGTAGAAGAACATCTATATCATAAACTTTATGAGAACTTTTTTATTTGTTTTCCAGTGGAGTTGTATGAATGGCTCTCGGCATATGCATCTAGATCAAGAAGGTACTGTAGACCTCACGTATGAACCCAAGATGAGTATCAGAGGCTGTAAGATGTTGATCTGACTTGGAAACACATTGTTGATCATTGGTGGAGTAGAGTGTTGACGAGTTATACCTTAGAGTATGTGATTTTTACGTATTCCTATCCAGGTATTACTGAGTTTGAGTTATTAAGAGATCTAAGAGAATTGTTCTTACATGTTATCCCTTTAGCTATAAATATATTGATCATCATGCTGAGTTTGGAATAATTTCCTATGGCTGGATAAGTTTCTCCTGAGTGCTGGGAAAGGAAGCTATGGTGGAGGAAGATGGCGGACCTTGTGGCTGAAAAAGAGAGGGAAGAGAGACGACTCAAATATAATAAAGCTCGTGAGAGGGAGTTAGAAAGACAATGAAAAGTTACAGAAGTGATGGATTTATAGAGGTAGATGTTGCGTGAAGGAATTGAGGTTCACATAGAGGATGTGGAGCATGAGGAGTATGTGCTACCCCATCTTGGAAATCATGGGAGAGAGACCCCTTCAGCTTCTGATGAGAGCTTATCACTTGGACAAAGGATATTCATTGGCATGCTTCTGACTCCACCTAGTGACCAGCCCTTGGCACTTAGTTTTCCAAATCTAGAGATAACTATTATGAGCCTAGTTAGTATTGGTAGAAGTAACTGATCAACACCTAAGAGGCATAAATTTTCCTTTGGCACATTTATGGATGCATAATCATTTCCTATGTTTAGAGGTATATTGTCTGGAGAAACATTTAGGCAAAGTTTGAGTATACAAAGCTTGGGTAATAAATCTAGAAGTGATGTGTGACACACATATGGTAATGGTGCAATATCACAGATTATTGGTGTACAATTTAGCGCAACAATGTGGACACAAGGAATGATGACTTCAACACCTTTACCAGCTACGGGAGGTGGATCTGGTGGATCAGGTGGAATAGGAACTAATGAACCTGGTGGACTTAGCGGATCTGTAGGATCTGGTGGGTCATGAGGGACAGGCACTGGTTGATCTAGTGGAACTGGTGGTGGAGGAAATATTAGAAGGAATCAAGGTTCTGAATCAGGTTGATAAGGACCTCAACTACCTTAGCAAGTATTTTTGGAAATGTCTTTGTATCTACTAGATTACAAAGGTGTTGAGGATGTTATATAACATGTACACAAATTTGAGTTGCTATGGCACAAAAAGGGGATAACTACCCTGAAATGGAAGGCAAGTCAATTTGCAACAATGTTGCAAGGACATGTGCATAGTTGGTACCGGAAGTATTACCCCCACCAGAAAGTAGTAGATTATACCGCATTGCATAATGCCTTTTTAGCTTAATTCCATATTCCTGAGTTTGAACAAAATAACATTAGCATGCCGAATGAGATTCAACAAGGTATGACAGAGAGTGTGTGAGAGTATGATACACATTTTAAAAATATCTTATAAAAAAATTCTTATGATATTCATCCTTCTAAGCATGCTCAATGGATTTTTAGTGGATTAATAACACCTTTCAAAATATTGTTGTCACACAAGACTTTCACAGACCTACATGAGGCCTTGAAGGATTCCCTACACACTGAGGCTATGGGAAGCATGGATACTAGTGTTAGTCCTTTTCTTGAAGATGAGATTGTTTTCATGGTGAAGCAGCTAGATAATCTATCTCCAAACTCGGTCCATGAGACTTGAAGTGGTCTATAATCCACGGATTGTGAGGCAGAGGGGCATACAAAGGACAATTTTCCTCAGAGATCAGTAATTGCTATGACAATAGACTGTGATATTTTTAATGGAGATCATGATGCAAGTAGGCGTCTACTACTGTAACATGTGATCCATTAGAATGTGTCTTGCTATTACAATATTTTCACCTCTACTACTCATAACACCAAGGAATATAGATTGATTAACCATATACATGATGTCATTGATATTGGTGTGTGCTAAACCAACATTACAAATAATTACAACGATGATGGTTGTCACTATGAAGGGAGTGTGGATGGAGGAGTCCATGGAAGAATCTTCCATGGAGGATTTTGAGGTTGATGAAACCACAGAGGCGGAAGAAGTGAGTTCCCGTGTGGAACTTGTTACAATTGTGGGTCTACGGAGCACTATAAGTGTGAATACCCTAATATTTTACAATTATCTTGGTATGGAAAGAAGCAAAAGTATGAGGAGTTCCTAAAGTTATTTGAGAACATAATCCAACAATAATAAAAGGATAAGGGCATCAAGATGGTAAGTATTAAGAAAGTAGACTCATAGTTGATGTCAAGGGTGGTACGTGAGTCAGAATTAGAACTTGTACTACTGATGATGCAAGCTAAGGTTGTGTGCACTAAGGAGATACCAAAGAAGATACCATTGATTACAAGAGAAGAGGTGGTGCATGGGAAGTGTCTAGACCCTACCCATAAGAAGGAATTCTATCAACAGACCATGGACATAATCAGGAATATTCAAGGAGAGATCTAGTGTCTAAAGGATCAGTCACAGTAGTTGGAGCAAAGGAAGAGCACTGACACTCAACAGAAGGATCTGGATGAAGTCAGGTAAGTATGAAAAATCCTGAGGAAAGATAATATCATCCCTTTTCTAGGGGAATGGTTACGGGAAAAAGTACCATACACTATAAGAGAGCGTGAGAGATAGGTCTTGCACACTAACACTCTCCCTCACACCATTGACTATGATAAGGATATTATCTTGAATGCATGTATTGATGGATGACTCCTAAACAATATTTTTATCAACACAGGTGTGGAAGTCAATGTTTTCACCTTGAATGCCTAGAATTAAATGGGAAGGCCCCTATTACAACCACATTCAAATGTGTTGTATATTTCCAATAAGACAAAGAAAATTCCCATTGGTGTTTTAAAGGATGCTCATATCACTATAGAAGGGGAAAAATTCACTGGATATTTTAAAGTCTTAGCACTAGCTAAGGAGGAAAACTTTCAAGTGTTACTTGGGAGCCCTTGGTGTTATAACAACAATGTTAATTTATGTTTCAATAAGGGGTATATAAGTTTTGAGAACAAAGAGGAAGGTGTTATCGTTACTTTAATGGATGGGAAGTCATTGCCCTATATTGAAACTTTAGCAGAAGAATACCTAGAGAGAATTTATGTGTGCACTATTGGGGACCTTGAAGCTATGTTACCGACAAAGGATGGCATTATTCATTGTGAAAAAGATCAATTTATAAGTGATACAACTATTGTGGAATGTGAAAATTGGGTACATGGGACATATGAGTTGGTTAGAAGGAAGTTAAGAGGCTATGAGATGAGATAAATTTTTTCTTTCCTTCCTTTCTTTTAAGTCTATACTAGTTCTACATGAGGATATGAAATATATTGACTATGAAAAAATCAAAATAGATGACTTACAAAACTTATTTATAAAAGGAAAATCATACACACTTCAAGAAAATTACGCAAAGTGTGAAAAAAAATTATGCGACAACCAAATAATTATTGATAACTCTAGATAAATTTTTTTAGCATAATTAAATAAACAAGTTCTATAATATAAGGAAACCATAGCTCATAGCTAGGGCCAAGAAGATAAAAAAACAAAAATGGTAAATAAGGAACAAAATACAACAAAATAACTATACAACTATATACAATAGAAAATAGATTGTTGAAAGGTATTTCTTGAGAGAGACCCATTGAATGGTGTTGAACCCTAAATTAAATTCTAGGTGAATTTAATTAGTTGTATGAGGGATCAATATTTGATTATTGATCTAACAAAGATAATGCAATATAAATACTAAATCATATTTATAACTCAGATAAAACAATAAATATTGTAGCACACCACTTATCCTACCATACAATAGAAACTAAAAAATGGAGGTATATACACACTTAGCTTTCCATAGCTGATTTATAGATAGATACGAGATTTACAACATAAAAATAAACCTAAATAAACCTTAAAAATTGAACTAGAAGTGGAAATATTCTAGGTTCAGGACCATATAACACAAAAAGGAACATAATGTATGATCTACAACCTTTTATACATTCTTTGACCAGATCTGAAAAAACTTCTGTAACTTTATGGGTTTCTCATCTTCCTAGATTTATTCATTGTTATCAACCCCTAAGATCTCTATGTAAATTGATCATCATCTTAAACCCTAGCCATGGATGAAGAGTCCTAAAAAAAATTATAAAGTTTTTGGGAACCCTCATGCATCACTAATGTTCGCACTACTCTGAATATGTTTCAAACATCATGTCATTCTCCACCTAGCATGTGATATCTAAATAAATCAATAACATTCGTAAAATAATTTATACATCCTATATTTTACTTGGATCTTTTTAAAAACCACTTAGAGAGAGGATGTTTTGATGCTTGTAGATGAGAGATATGGATACTTTGACTTTTTTGTAGCTTTAAACCTGATGTGGGTGCTTCCTTAATAATTGTAGACATAAATTTCTAACATTTATGGACCATTTTGCAAGTGTATGAAGTAATTTCTCTGGTGCATTACCTTAGGAGTTCCAGGTTAGATGATTAGGTAATTTTTAATTGCTTATAAAGGGTTCTCACGATGATTTATCTAAGAAAGACTAACCTAGAGAAATTATAAGGCCTAAAGAAGGATTTAAAATTGAAAGTGAAATTGGAATACATGTCATTCAAAGACCATACAAAGAGGTAATGACTGTATTGTATAGTCCAAAAAAAGAGTAGAGAGCATGATGAGTGAGGATCTGAACTTGTACACTAATATTTCTATATGGATTTTATGTATTGAATTCTTAGATTTTGATGACATGTCATTGTGTGAGGATAAACAAGTTAAATAATGGACCTAAACAAATGATAATTAGGTAAGACAAAGTTATCTTTATCATAGAAAGAGTGCATAGTCAAATCAAGGGTTTCGAAAGTAAAAAATTGCCAAATTTGAGTGTCTACATTTTTCCCCCTTTAAGTATGAAATTGAAAATTAAATTCTTAAAGGAAATTTAACATGAGTGTGTAAAAAAATTAATTTTCTCAAATATTTTTTTACATTTGCATTATTATGATTAGTGTTGGCATGCTCCATGATGAAACCTACAACATAGAGTGTAATCAATATCTACGAGATATAATGAACCTCAACTCAAATAGAAATTGTAACAAAAAATATTTGGATTTGCATCTATGTAAAGTGAATATATGTAAACAAGAAAAAAATATACATGTTTTCTTATGCTTGTAGATTTACATTTTTTAAACTTTGCTCAAATATTATGGGTGATCAGTCTTGAATTATTTCTAGGGAGAAAATGAGGTGTTAGGTGCATATAACCCAACATGGAAATCTGTAAGAGAAAAAAAGAAAGAGGTACACATCCACCCCTAAAAAATTAAGAAGACCATGTATCAAAGTTATTCAACTTTGATATTTTCCCTTTAAAGTGTAATAGGAGAGAAATATATGCCCACATATATCTTAGCCACTTTGTTTCTTTCCATAACCCTAAGGATCACACCATTATAGATGGATCTATTCCTGATTTTGTAAACAAGGACATACAATACAAAAGAGAATGATTTCCCCTAAACTCTCTCCATATAAAAAACAATTAAGAATGTATTGAATCAAAAAATTGAAATATGTTGGAAATGTGCTAACAATATTTTACTAGGAAGGAGACACCTACCCCTAGGATTCCTGAAAATGAGATTGAGTTCTAGTGTGAATATGGAATGAATCATTTTCATGCCCCCTTGTACTGATTTGAACTATGAAAACTTGTATTAAACTAGTCTACAAATATAGAAATCCAAAAAAGCTATCTTATTTTTTTTTAAAATTTCCCCAAGTCATAAATGTATGTGTGGTAAGGATTGTACCATATAATCTTGACAAAAGTGTATGATTTTGAACATGTGTTGATTTTTCCAAAACTATGTGTTATTAAATTTTTTACTACTATACTCTATTTGTACTTGAATCTACCCCTATAATTCTATCCTTATCTACTAAAAGTGTGAAATAAACACAGATAGATGCCCCCTATTTTTAAGCATGTGCAAAAACCATGTTTGAGCATGTGGCTCAAAATAAAAAGGTATACATTACTGAAAGAGATGTTGTAGAAGACATGTAGAGTGATAAAGAGGTATCCACCTTGACCTTAGAGAAATTGTACCTACAAAAGGAAAGACATTTGTACATGGTGATAACTATGCTACACAACAAAAACAATGGTAGTGAAAAATAACATTAGTAGCAAGGAAAATAACAAGTAGAAGCAACACATGTAGCAAAATAAAATAAAAAACATCAATGAAGTTGTTCGTTCCCACAAATGTCATTTTTAATTTCTGGCACCACATTGTAAATTACCTTAATACTTGTTAAAAAAATTCTCAACCTTTTCCATTTGTGTTGTCGTTTCTTAAACTCATGATTGTGATAATACCATTTTTGACCCTATGATCGCTTTTTTATGTTTTTCCTTAATGCTTTGTTTGTTTCTTACCATGGTTATAGGTTTAATGGTGAAAGGATGGGTGTACTTGTGCCTCAATATGATACAAAGGAATTAGCCATTATTATGATTTTTCTTTGTGCAAATTGTATAATTTAAATTTGTCTCCCTTTCCTAAAAAATGGTATATTCTAAGTATTTAGGAACTTGGGCCTTAATCACAACTTTGCAATTTTTTGGAATGTTGTAAAAGGAAAGTACACCGCAGAGCCCCAAATGAATATTCTTATAATATTCCCTTCTCCATTTTCCATTTGAAGAAAATTTAAGAGGTGAAAGTTGCAAGATACAATTCCATCCCTAAACCCTTCCAGATGGAATTCTCGAGGAATCTAGAGGCCATGGGTGTGTTAAGAATTCATATTATTAGTGCTTCACATATATGTAATATTATTATATTGAGTTATCATAAAATAACTCAATATAATATAGTACGTAATTATTTAGTACATAATTTTTTGAAGAGTAAACTACATAGGAAGATACCATTACGGGCTTGATATGCAATAAGAATATAATTCCCAAAGTCAATTTTTTCAGCGGGCTAGCGGGGATAAATAGGATTCTAACTGTGGATAACCTTCCTAAATGAGGCTTCCATATAGTCAAAAGATGCATTTTATGTGAACAGAACTTAGAAATGGTGAATCATATGTTTTTAGAATGTCCCTTTGCTTCCATATTATGTCTCATATTATAGGTATGTTCTTAGTCAAGTGGGTTATTCCCAAGGATCTCCAATCTTCCTGGAATAAATGGAAATGCCCCTTCAACAGTAAAGGGTTAAAAAACCTATGGATTATGAGCCTTGACCTCTCTTGGTGGGAAAAATGGAAAGAGAGAAATCAGAGGATTTTCAATAACAAGAAACTCCCTAATAGATTGATCATAAACAAGTGTTTATAGGCTGTTAGAAATAATTTCTCTATCCTTAAGAATAAATAAGTGGAAGTCATGGATTGTGAACAATGTATCATCAAGAAATGGAACTTAACCTACTCTCCTCTACCTAGGAAGAGAAATCCTAGAGATGGGGTTAAGTGGATACCTCCTCGCAAAGGAGTTATAAAACTAAAATTTGATGGTGATGATAAAGGGAATCCAAGAAAGGCATGAGGAGGAGTTTTTCATGATCACAATGGTAGGTTTCTCCTTGCTTATTTATTTTGTCTGGGAATTCAATCTAACCATGTCCTTGAGGTTGCAATGATGTTTTGGGGGGTTAAGTTAGCTGAAAAGAAAGGGTTCAAAAATACCTTCTTGTGGAAGGAGACTCATTGAATATAAGATTGTGTATGAGAGGGGGTAATAGTTCTGTCTCTATTACTATTGAAGACTTCATAAAAAATGCTAAGAATAAACTATCCTCTTTTGTTGATATCTCTTTCCGTCATGTTTTTTGGGAAGAAAACAAATTGGATGATGTTTTGAAAAATAAGGGGGTGGAAGATAAGTATTTTAAGGTGGTTGAGGATCTTTTTTTTTTGGAAGCCAACTTGATAGATATCTTGGAATGGGAAAGGGACCCTAACAAAATTTCTTCCAATGAGGATGGAAATAGGTAATAATTCCCTCTGGACCTAACGTAATTTGATTTTCTAAATCTTGAACTCATGCAATCCTTTATCTACTATAATTTCAATGTCTAGGTGATTCTCCTTGTTACGTTGAATAATCTCTCCAATTGTGTTAAAAGAAACCATATCAAACATAGACTTCTCAGGAAGAATAATTACTCAAGTGTAATGGGTGGAAATCTCATGAATAATGAACCGAGTAAGGTCCCGACAATGTTGATGAGGCCACAAATTGGCCATAAATTACCATTTTTTTTTCCTTCCAAGTTACCTTTGCAAGTGGGTTTAAATGTAATCTAGGAACTTATAGTTTTCTTAATATATAATATAAGATATATATCTTATTTATTCTTTAGAAATCTTTTGTTATCTATTTTATTGACTAATCCTATTGATTATTTGGGAAAAGATGCAAAGTCTTGTGTATGTAGGCTATAAAGGAAAGATAATGCTAGTATTAGGAAAAGTGGAATTGATTTTGAACAGTACATTTAAAGTCAAATATGATTTCATATTCAGACTCCTCTTGAAAAATAATGCAAGTTCAAAAATAGAATCATCTCAATCTAAGATCACATGCAAAAATTATAGTTGTTTTAGGTTAGCTCCTGAACTCATAGATTTAGTTTCGGAACTTACAGGTTTAGTTCCTGAACTCCTATATTTAGTTCTGTAACTCGTAGATTTAGTTCTTGAAATTACATCAATCGAATAACATTTAGTTCTAAAACTTACAATTCGTATATTTATATTTTCAAGCAATTAAAAAAGTGGACAAAGCTACAAGGTATAAAATGATAGTTAGTTCTAGAACTTACAATTTGTGGACAAAGAATATTTAGTTCTGTAACTTGCATAAAATGAATGACAAATTTAGTTCCGGAACTTTCATAAAAGGAATGACAATGTTAGCTCCGAAACCTACATCAATGGAATGACAAGTTTTGACGAATTGTGAAAACTTAGAGAATCCAATGGAAAATATCAGAGAGGTTTTTGTTCATAGAAATTTTTTTAACATAAACCTAATTCATATTTACTACAAATTTTAAAAATGAAGAGAAATCTAAGTTTTAGTGAGTTGCAAATCAAGGAAAAAGTGTATCAAATGAGCACTAAAAGTTCTATAAACAAAAACAGAAAAGTCAAACAGAAAATATGAGAGAGGTTTTTGTTAATAGAAATATTATTAACAAAAAAATCATTGAAATTTTCTTCAGGTATTACCAATAAAGATAAATCTACCTTTTAGTGTGCTACACTCTACGGAAAAAGTGTATCAAATGAGCACTAAAAGTTCTATAGATAGAAACAAAAAATTCAAACAAAAAATTTGAGAGAGGTTTTTGTTCATAGAAATGTGTTCAACATAAAAATCATTTAGATTTTCTACAATTTTTACCAATGAATAGATATCTAACTGTTAGTGAGATGCAGTTTTAGGAAAAAACATATCAGACAAGTGTCAAAAGTTCCGCAATAAAAAACATCAAAGTCAAATGGAAAATATGGGAAATGTATTTGGTCAAAATCATCTTTTGAGGAAAAACCTCCTTCCAATAATGTAGGAGAATAAAATTGTTGTGATTCTTGTTACCGAAAAGAAAGGATAATATTTGGGAGAAAATCTTCCTAAAATAAGCAAGATAAGATTTGAGTCCAATAATATATCTCTCTCCATATTTTGTGGAGATGGAGATCTTAGTTGTTAGGATTAGAATAAAGATAAGATCAAATTGTATCTCCCAAAATAAGGAGTTGGTTAGATGCATAAATTAAAAATGTAACCTTCCACACTCTGATATGTAATAATTTTTACCACCAAAAAATGAATCTATTCTTTTCTCTCCAATATTTTGTAGTTTTGAGTTAAGATCTCGAAGCATGGTTTAAATACTCTTCCAAAGAATGAGTTGAAAACTCATTCTAAGGAATATGGATTTGTATATTTTTGTTTATAGTTTGTAATAATTACCATCTTTTTGTGGTGTTCTTCTCTTTGTATTTTAACATCCAGTCTGTTGTAAACCTGCAGGTGTTTCATTTAATTTTTTTATTTCCAAATTAGTAATTTCAATTTATGCAAGTATTTTTTATTCCTGAAAATGTAATTTTATTTATGCAAGTGGGTTTACATTTCTACAAGTGTGTATTTAAATTTCCGCATGTGTGCTTTCAATTTATACAAGTTTGGATTGTGTTTAAGGGAGCTGTTTTCCAAGATCTTCTTCTCTTAATGCATATAGCCTTTGGACACCAACCCAGATTAACATTATTAATGATGAGGATTGATGAACCTCATCATTTTGGCGTCGTTTTTGGGTACATAGTGTTATTAAGAGATTCAAAATTCTCTAAAATAATATTCTAGTGATAGTAGAATACCTTTTAGCATATTCTGTGACAGGAAGTATTTGGTAAGAAGTTTCTTTAGACTTTTATTTTCTACAAGTAGATTAAAATTATTATTTTTGCAATTAGGAATATTAGATTGTAAATATTTATCTCCCCACAAACTAACTTTGTGTATAAGAAAATGACTGTGATATTTGATTAAGAAGGTATAATGGTATGAACAAAGAATTCAGATCTTGAAAGGGAAGAATATGATATTGAATCTGGAAGTAGATCCAGCTAATGAAATATCATATGTCATTCTTGATAACCACCACCATTTCCCCTTGTATCAACTAACAACTCAGTGATCTTATTACACATAAACGTAGTCAAAACTTGGCTTATCCAGTTTGTAATAATGAAGTGGTAGAATTTCTAATTAACTCCATCCATATTCAGGGATTTCATTAGAGCAAAAAAAACCTAATCATAATAAATTCACCCATCCAAATTAGTTTTTCATTCCATAATAAAATTCAATCCCTAAACCATATCCATTATAAAAATTTGTTTTCATGTCTTTCAATTTCTTTAGTTTTGTATATGCTTGTATAACATAAAGAAGCAATTATTGTGGATATCAAGACAAACACTTTTTTTTGTTCTAACATCCACATGAATTTTAAAATTTGTTATTGGTACCAGCATGCATATTTTTGTGAACCAATAGTGTCAACCAAGGAGAAGTTTTGAGGGACCCACAGATACGTAACACAATCCATCTCTTGAGATCACTAGTTTGGGATTTGAAGATTACTATGGTGATTCCGATAATACATAATTCAAGTTGGGCTTTAAATACCTAGAAATTATCTACACAATTTTTAGAAATATTCTTGCAGTTACTAAGTATGCAAAGAGGTTTTTATGAGATCCCATATTGCTTCCTATTTTACACAAGTTGTACTTTTATGAATATAGTCTAATGATGGATAAAAAAATTCTCTAATCATTCTCATGCTATCATTTCTAAAAAAAAATCAAAACTAAAAAAGCTTTTATTAGAAAACCATCTTGCAGGCCAATCAAAGGCAAAAAAAATAAAAAAACTTTGATTGGAAAACCAACTTGCTAGCTAATCAAAGGAAATAAAAATAAAAATAAATTGATTGGAAAACCAGCTTGCTAAAAAATTAAAGAAAAAAATCAAAAGAGTGCTCTTCTTCAAAGGTAATCAACTGTTACCTGGTGGCTTCCTTCTCGAAACTATTTGACCATATTAAGAATATGATAAAAATGACAATTAGAGGTATGATCAAGTAAATTTTTTCTACTATTTTATTTTTAAGCTTTCTTGTAGCTTTTTTTACTACATCTAGATCCAATTTTGAGATCTCTATAGAAGGCAAGATAAAATTCATATCTCCCCTACCTACAAATATGAAAATATATGCACCTCTTTGCAATCAAATTTTTAGAGTCTAATTTATGGCCAACCATGCATAAACAACATGCATGAGATTAGGTGTGGGAGAGAAGGAGAAGCATGAGTTATGCATTTTTTATTTTAAATATGAGGTGCAAGAGAAACAGAAGAAGATCCACATAAGAACTTGTTATACAAGAAAGAAAATGAAAAACAACAGAAGGAGATCCACACAAGAACCTACTGTACAAGAAAAAAAATAGTAGAAGGATATCAACATAACAACCTATTTTACAAGAAAGAAAAAGAAAAATAACAATAGGAGATCCACACAAGAACCTGCTGTAAAAGAAAGGAAATCAAAAACAGTAGAAGGAAATCCACACAAGAACCTATTGTACAAGAAAGAAAATGAAAAAAAACATAAAGATAACCACACAAGAACCTATTGTACAAGAAAGGAAATCACAAACAACATAAGGATATCCACACAAGGACCTATTGTAAAAGAAAGAAAATGAAAAATAATAAAAGGAGACCCACACAAGAACCTACTGTAAAAGAAAGAAAATAAAAAATAACATAAGGAGATCCACAAGAACTTGTACTTGAACTATATATGGAATTCATACATGCATATGCTCAATGTGGAGAAGAATCTAAGAAGAGGAGATAATAATATAATACACGAGGAAATGCACAGGAATAAGTTTGGGGAAATGATGAGGCCATAAATTGGCCATAAATTACCATTATTTTGTCCTTCCAAGTTACCCTTGAAAGTGGGTTTAAATGTAATATAGGAACTTATAGTTTGATTAAGATAAAATATATGATATATATCTTGTTCATTTTTAAAAAATATTTTTTAATCTATTTTTTGACTAATCCTATTGATTATTTGGGAAAAGAGGCAATGTCTTGTGTATACAAGATATAAAGGAAAGATAATACTAGTGTTGGGAAAAGTGGAATTGATCATGAATAGTAAATTTAAAATAAAATATGATTTCATATTCAGATTCCTCTCAAAAAATTATGCAAGTTCTGTTGGTACCCAAATTTGTTCTCCTTTTAAGTCTGAGTAGCATCAAAGATATGGCATGACGCTTGAAGACAAATAGATCATGATGTGTGTCATTTTATAGCCAGGGATATGATCTAACTAGCACTCAGATTTGTGCAGAGATGGATAGAACTCAAATAGGACTTGATCTTGTCCTAACTGTTTTAGGTTGTACCTTTCAACCAAGGTAAGAGGACCTATTTTGTAACCCTTAAATGGTGAAGGAGATGAAGATATCCCTCAATTTGTACAAATAGTATGAAGGGGCCTTGAGAAAATATGATCAACACTCCAAATATGACTTTCACAAGTTGTTACTTCCAGATTATGGAAATAATTTCAATGCAAGGAAAGGGTTACTGACGACATTTTGAAATCCTGATATGTTCTATATACTTTAGCAAATGGATTTTGATCTTCTATTGGTATATAGGTCAAAATAGGGGTAAAATAGGTAGGATTAGTTCTTTTGAATGATTTTCGGGTGGGAGTTTAGATAAGACAAACCAAGGTCCGTCAGACTCTTTGAGGATTACAACAAAATATGGAGAAACTTAATAGCATAAACTATCAAAATGGTTAATCATCCTTTCAACCAAGATGTCTGCATTAAATGGAGGCACATATCTACAATTTTCCACACATTCTTTAATCATCTATCAAAAAATATTGAGTTATAATGAACCAATGAAGCATTTAGCAATCACTATGTAATCATGACCTAAGGTGTACCCAAAGGTTTACAAACAATGTCTGAAATAAAGGAAAGTAAAGTGATTTTAAATTTGTTGATCTCTTTATTAGATGAAAGCTCTTTTGAATGTGAGATTGCAAATGTTACTAAACTAATCAAAATAAAGGATACCATGTATGATCAAGTGAGATTTTAAACACAAGACTGCAATAGGAAACAAGAAACAAATTTGAAATGGCATTCTTGAAACATAAGTGTATGAAAATTTTTCCAAGAGACAACACAAAATATTCAAAAAATGATCAAATTTATCAGCATGGGAATGTTTCAGAAACAATATCAAGCTTTTTGATGGATTTACAACTGAAACCAACTCAACATGATACAAATCTGATGCAAAAAGGAATTAGAAATGGTTCTCCGGGTCGGTCTCAGAGAATGGGCTTCTTCCTAGATTTTCCTGTGAAATTTTTTAGTTATCCAGGATTTTTTAAACTCTTCCAACCCTTTGCATGAAAAATTCTCATGCAATATATAGCTTTTAATCTCCTTCGAGCCTTATTTTCCAAAAAAAGAACATGCCAAAGGATCAAATTGTTACACAAAATTTCTCATGATTCGCAAACAAGGCATTTAATAGAAACACATCCAAAAAGTTGCCATTTGTCTCAAAAAGAGATGATCATTGCAAAATTCACATCATTATCCATTTTTGGCGGGCACTTTTTTAATATTCAAAGCATGAAAACCCCCTTCCCTTCATTATTTCATCCTTATCCCTCCAAAATTTGACTCTGCAACTTTTGGATCTGATATTTCACGTTTTTGGATGGGTTAGGGCAAAAATTCATTTCAGAAACATCCCTAATCTTCAAATTGATCCTCAAAACCAATTGCATTGGTCCTTGCAGGCACAAACAACATGAGTTTGTCAAAAATTTGATCAAAATCGATGCAAAAAATGCATTTCCACACTTTCTGGAGCAAAAATGGCGGCCAACTAAAAAATGCATAGTTACCATTGATCTTCCTTTATCCTTTAAATATGAGCCCTCCACGTGTCACAATGTGATTGGAAATGGGCTTGGGATGGAAAAGGAATTTTTTCCAAAATATCTCCATGGACCAGCACCTTCGATTTTGTCCCTAACACGTGTTGTTTGCTTATTAGCTGCAAGCTTGTGTTCCTTTCAATTTTTGATTTCTTTACCTTTTAGGATAAAAGCTAAATTTCCCATAAAGACCCATGCTCTGAAATCCCTTCTTTTGATATGATCCATACACGTGGCTCAATTGTGACCATTGATGGAGTTATGACCTCATTTTGCAATTTTAACCCTTTATGCCAAAATGGGAAAAAATCTCAATTTTTCCCCGAGGCCCAAATTTCCACCTCTGACCCTGCCATGTGTCCACTCTTGATTGGCTTGGCAGCCCCGCAACCCTTTTCATGACTTTTGTTCCCTTTCACCAAAAATAAATATTTTTCTAAGTCTTCCGCCAACCTCCATTCCCACCTTTGATGCAAACGTGACACATGTACCTCCTCTGGGGCCTGTGGAGCTACGGGGGCAACGTGCACTTTTTTCCAAAAACAAAAGATGTTAAATTTTTAGAAATGACCCGCCGATCCTTGTCCAATTATAACAAGCCACGTAGGAGAAGATTCTTGAGCTAAAATTTGATGGAAAAGGACGCCCGTATCAAAAATAGCAGAAGGAGATCCACACAAGAACTTGTTATACAAGAAATAAAATTAAAAACATCAAAAGAAGATCCACACAAGAACCTGTTGTACAAGAAATAAAATCAAAAATAGTAGAATGAGATCCACACAAGAACCTACTACAAAAGAAAGGAAATGAAAAACAACAGAAAGAGATCCACAAGTACATGTCTTTGAACTATATATGGAATGTATACATGCATAAGATCAATGCGGAGAAGACTTTAAGAAGAGGAGTTAATAATATAATGCTATTGATTATTTGGGAAAAGATGCAAAGTCTTGTGTATGTAGGCTATAAAGGAAAGATAATGCTAGTATTAGGAAAAGTGGAATTGATTTTGAACAGTACATTTAAAGTCAAATATGATTTCATATTTAGATTCCTCTTGAAAAATAATGCACGTTCAAAAATAGAATCATCTCAATCTAAGATCACATGCAAAAATTATAGTTGTTTTAAGTTAGCTCCTGAACTCATAGATTTATTTTCGGAACTTACAGGTTTAGTTCCTGAACTCCTATATTTAGTTCTGTAACTCGTAGATTTAGTTCTGGAAATTGCATCAATCGAATAACATTTATTTCTAAAACTTACAATTCGTATATTTATATTTTCAAGAAATTAAAAAAGTGGACAAAGCTACAAGGTATAAAATGATAGTTATTTCTAGAACTTGCAATTCTTGGATAAATAATATTTAGTTCCAGAACTTGCATAAAAGGAATGACAACTTTAGTTCTGGAACTTGCATAAAAGGAATGCCAACGTTAGCTCCGAAACCTACATCAATGGAATGACGGTTTTTTAGGAATTGTGAAAAATCAGAGAATCCAATGGAAAATATCAGAGAGGTTTTTGTTCATAGAATTTTTTTTTAACATAAACCTAATTCATATTTACTACAAATTTTAAAAATGAAGAGAAATCTAAGTTTTAGTGAGTTGCAAATCAAGGAAAAAGTGTATCAAATGAGCACTAAAAGTTCTATAAACAAAAACAGAAAAGTCAAATAGAAAATATGAGAGAGGTTTTTGTTAATAGAAATATGATTAACAAAAAAATCATTCAAATTTTCTTCAGGTATTACCAATAAAGATAAATCTACCTTTTAGTGTGCTACACTCTGAGGAAAAATGTATCAAACGAGCACTAAAATTTCTATAGACAGAAACAAAAAAGTCAAACAAAAAATTTGAGAGAGGTTTTTGTTCATATAAATGTGTTCAACATAAAAATCATTTAGATTTTCTACAATTTTTACCAATGAATAGATATCTTACTGTTAGTGAGCTGCAGTTTTAGGAAAAAACATATCAGACAAGTGTCAAA
Organism: Taxus chinensis; assembly: GCA_019776745.2. Classification (NCBI taxonomy): domain Eukaryota; kingdom Viridiplantae; phylum Streptophyta; class Pinopsida; order Cupressales; family Taxaceae; genus Taxus; species Taxus chinensis. The sequence continues at coordinate 292,036,843 of CM034150.1, forward strand.
AGTTCCACAATAAAAAACATCAAAGTCAAATGGAAAATATGGGAAATGTATTTGGTCAAAATCATCTTTTGAGGAAAAACCTCCTTCCAATAATGTAGGATAATAAAAATTTTGCGATTCTTGTTACCGAAAAGAAAGGAGAATATTTGGGAGCAAATCTTCCTAAAATAAGTGAGATAAGACTTTGACTCCAATAATATATCTCTCTCCATATTTTGTGGAGATGGAGATCTTAGTTGTTAGGATTAGAATAAAGATAAGATCAAATTGTATCTCCCAAAATAAGGAGTTGGTTAGATGCATAAATTATAAATGTAACCTTCCACACTCATATATGTAATTTTTACTACCAAGAAATGAATCTATTCTTTTCTCTCTAATATTTTGTAGTTTTGAGTTAAGATCTCGAAGCATGGTTTAAATACTCTTCCAAAGAATGAGTTGACAACTCATTCTAAGGAATATGGATTTGTATATTTTTGTTTATAGTTTGTAATAATTACCATCTTTTTGTGGTGTTCTTCTCTTTGTATTTTAACATCCAGTCTGTTGTAAACCTGCAGGTGTTTCATTTAATTTTTTTATTTCCAAATTAATAATTTCAATTTATGCAAGTATTTTTTATTCCTGCAAATGTAATTTTATTTATGCAAGTGGGTTTACATTTCTACAAGTGTGCATTTAAATTTCCTCATGTGTGCTTTCAATTTATACAAGTTTGGATTGTGTTTAAGGGAGCCGCTTTCCAAGATATTCTTCTCTTAATGCATATAGCCTTTGGACACCAACCCAGATTAACATTATTAATGATGAGGAATGATGAACCTCATCATTTTGGCATCGTTTTTGGGTACAAAGTGTTATTAAGAGATTCAAAGTTCTCTAAAATAATATTCTAGTGATAGCAGAATACCTTTTAGCATATTCTGTGACAGGAAGTATTTGGTAAGAAGTTTCTTTAGACTTTTATTTTCTACAAGTAGATTAAAATTATTTTTTTTGCAATTAGGAATATTAGATTGTAAATATTTATCTCCCCACAAACTAACTTTGTGTATAAGAAAATGACTGTGATATTTTATTAAGAAGGTATAATGGTATGAACAAAGAATTCAGATCTTGAAAGGGAAGAATATGATATTGAATCTGGAAGTAGATCCAGCTAATGAAATATCATATGTCATTCTTGATAACCACCACCATTTCCCCTTGTATCAACTAACAACTCAGTGATCTTATTACACATAACCGTAGTCAAAACTTGGCTTATCCAGTTTGTAATAATGAAGTGGTAGAATTTCTAATTAACTCCATCCATATTTAGGGATTTCATTAGAGCCAAAAAAAAATCCTAATCATAATAAATTCACCCATCCAAATTAGTTTTTTCATTCCATAATAAAATTCAATCCCTAAACCATATCCATTATAAAAAGTTGTTTTCATGTCTTTCAATTTCTTCAGTTTTGTATATGCTTGTATAACATAAAGAAGCAATTATTGTGGATATCAAGACAAACACTTTTTTTTATTCTAACATCCACATGAATTTTCAAATTTGTTATTAGTACCAGCATGCATATTTTTGTGAACCAATAGTGTCAACCAAGGAGAAGTTTTGAGGGACCCACAGATACGTAACACAATCCATCTCTTGAGATCACTAGTTTGGGATTTGAAGATTACTATGGTGATTCCGATAATGCATAATTCAAGTTGGGATTTAAATACCTAGAAATTATCTACACAATTTTTAGAAATATTCTTGCAGTTACTAAGTATGCAAAGAGGTTTTTATGAGATCCCATATTGCTTCTTATTTTACACAAGTTGTACTTTTTATGAATATAGTCTAATGATGGATAAAAAATTTCTCTAATCATTCTCATGCTATCATTTCTAAAAAAAAATCAAAACTAAAAAAGATTTTATTAGAAAACCATCTTGCAGGCCAATCAAAGGCAAAAAAAATAAAAAAAACTTTGATTGGAAAACCAACTTGTTAGCCAATCAAAGGAAATAAAAATAAAAATAAATTGATTGGTAAACCAGCTTGCTAACAAATTAAAGAAAAAAAATCAAAAGAGTGCTCTTCTTCAAAGGTAATCAACTGTTACCTGGTGGCTTCCTTCTCGAAACTATTTTACCATATTAAGAATATGATAAAAATGACAATTAGAGGTATGATCAAGTAAATTTTTTCTACTATTTTATTTTTAAGCTTTCTTGTAACTTTTTTTACTACATCTAGATCCACTTTTGAGATCTCTATGGAAGGCAAGATAAAATTCATATCTCCCCTACCTACAAATATGAAAATATATGCACCTCTTTGCAATCAAATTTTTAGAGTCTAATTTATGGCCAACCATGCATAAACGTCATGCATGAGATTAGGTGTGGGAGAGAAGGAGAAGCATGAGTTATGCATTTTTTATTTTAGAAATATGAGGTGCAAGGGAAACAGAAGAAGATCCACATAATAACTTGCTATAAAAGAAAAAGAAATTAAAAAACAACAGAAGGAGATCCACACAAGAACCTGTTGTACAAGAAAAGAAATAGAAGGATATCAACATAACAACCTATTTTACAAGAAAGAAAATGAAAAACAACAATAGGAGATCCACACAAGAACCTATTGTACAAGAAAAGAAATCAAAAATAGAAGAAGGAAATCCACACAAGAACCTATTGTACAAGAAAAGAAATCAAAAATAACATAAGGAGATCCACACAAGAACCTGTTGTATAAGAAAGGAAATCAAAAACAACATAAGGGGATCCACACAAGCACCTATTGTACAAGAGAGAAAATGAAAAATAATAAAAGGAGACCCACACAAGAACCTACTGTAAAAGAAAGAAAATAAAAAATAACATAAGGAGATCCACAAGAACTTGTACTTGAACTATATATGGAATTCATACATGCATATGCTCAATGTGGAGAAGAATCTAAGAAGAGGAGATAATAATATAATGCATGAGGAAATGCATAGGAATAAGTTTGGGGCAATGATGAGGCCATAAATTGGCCATAAATTACCATTATTTTGTCCTTCCAAGTTACCCTTGAAAGTGGGTTTAAATGTAATATAGGAACTTATAGTTTGATTAAGATAAAATATATGATATATATCTTGTTCTTTTTTTAAAAATATTTTTTAATCTATTTTTTTGACTAATCCTATTGATTATTTGGGAAAAGAGGCAATGTCTTGTGTATACAGGATATAAAGGAAAGATAATGCTAGTGTTGGGAAAAGTGGAATTGATCATGAATGGTAAATTTAAAATAAAATATGATTTCATATTCAGATTCCTCTCAAAAAATTATGCAAGTTCTGTTGGTACCCAAATTTGTATCTCCTTTTCAGTCTGAGCAGCATCAAAGATATGGCATGATGCTTGAAGACAAATAGATCATGATGTGTGTCATTTTATAGCCAGGGATATGATCTAACTGGCACTCAGATTTGTGCAGAGATGGATAGAACTCAAATAGGACTTGATCTTGTCCTAACCTGTTTTAGGTTGTACCTTTCAACCAAGGTAAGAGGACCTATTTTGTAACCCTTAAATAGTGAAGGAGATGAAGATATCCCTCAATTTATACAAATAGTTTGAAGGGTCCTTGGGAAAATATGATCAACACTCCAAATATGACTTTCACAAGTTGTCACCTCCAAATTATGGAGATAATTTCAATGCAAGGAAAGGGTTACTGAAGACATTTTCAAATCTTGATATGTTCTGTATACTTTAGCAAATGGATTTTGATCTTTTGTGGGTATACAGGTCAGAATAGGGGTAAAACAGGTAGGATTAGTTCTTTTGAATGATTTTTGGGTGGGAGTTTAGATAAGACAAACCAAGGTCCGCCATACTCTTTGAGGATTACAACAAAATATGGAGAAACTTAATAGCAGAAACTATCAAAATGGTTAATCATCCTTTCAACCAGGATGTCTGCATTAAATGGAGGAACATATCTATAATTTTCCACACATTCTTTGATCATCTATCAAAAAATATTGAGTTATAATGAACCAATGAAGCATTTAGCAATCACTATGTAATCATGACCTAAGGTGTACCCAAAGGTTTACAAACAATGTCTGAAATCAAGGAAAGTAAAGTGATTTTAAATTTGTTTATCTCTTTATTAGATGAAAGCTCTTTTGAATGTGAGATTGCAAATGTTACTAAACTAATCAAAATAAAGGATACCATGTATGATCAAGTGAGATTTTAAACACAAGACTGCAATAGGAAACAAGAAACAAATTTGAAATGCATTCTGAAACATAAGTGTATGAAAATTTTTCCAAGAGACAACACAAAATAATTCAAAAATGATCAAATTTATCAGCATGGGAATGTTTCAAGAACAATATCAAAGCTTTTTGATGGATTTACAACTGAAACCAACTCAACATGATACAAATCTGATGCAAAAAGGAATTAGAAATGGTTCTCGGGTGGTTTCTCAGAGAATGGGCTTCTTCCTAGATTTTCCTGTGAAATTTTTTAGTTATCCAGGATTTTTTAAACTCTTCCAACCCTTTGCATGAAAAATTCATGCAATATATAGCTTTTAATCTCCTTCGAGCCTTATTTTCCAAAAAAAGAACATGCCAAAGGATCAAATTTGTTACAAAAATTTCTCATGATTCGCAAACAAGGACATTTAATAGAACACATCCAAAAAGTTGCCATTTGTCTCAAAAAGAGATGAATCATTGCAAAATTCACATCATTATCCATTTTGGAGGCACTTTTTTAATATTCAAAGCATGAAAACCCCCTTCCCTTCATTATTTCATCCTTATCCCTCCAAAATTTGACTCTGCAACTTTTGGATCTGATATTTCACGTTTTTGGATGGGTTAGGGCAAAAATTCATTTCAGAAACATCCCTAATCTTCAAATTGATCCTCAAAACCAATTGCATTGGTCCTTGCAGGCACAAACAACATGAGTTTGTCAAAAATTTGATCAAAATCGATGCAAAAAATGCATTTCCACACTTTCTGAAGCAAAAATGGCGGTCATACTACAAAATGCATAGTTACCATTAATATTCCTTTATCCTTTAATATGATCCCTCCACGTGTCACAATGTGATTGGAAATGGGCTTGGGATCACTTTTTGACATTTTAACACTTTTTGAAAAAATATAAAAATATAACATTTTCTCCACCCCTCTGCCCTTTGAAAATGAGCTTGACGCATGTCCCAATGTGGGTCACATTGGAATCATGGCTCGATTCTACACATTTCCACATTTTTTGGAAAAAGGAATTTTTTCCAAAATATCTCCATGGACCAGCACCTTCGATTTTGTCCCTAACACGTGTTGGTTGCTTATTAGCTGCAAGCTTGTGTTCCTTATTTTGATTTCTTACCTTTATAGGATAAAAGCTAAATTTCCCATAAAGACCCAATGCTCTGAAATCCCTTCTTTTGATATGATCCATACACGTGGCTCAATTGTGACCATTGATGGAGTTATGACCTCATTTTGCAATTTTAACCCTTTATGCCAAAATGGGAAAAAATCTCAATTTTTCCCCGAGGCCCAAATTTCCACCTCTGACCCTGCCATGTGTCCACTCTTGATTGGCTTGGCAGCCCCGCAACCCTTTTCATGACTTTTGTTCCCTTTCACCAAAAATAAATATTTTTCTAAGTCTTCCGCCAACCTCCATTCCCACCTTTGATGCAAACGTGACACATGTACCTCCTCTGGGGCCTGTGGAGCTACGGGGGCAACGTGCACTTTTTTCCAAAAACAAAAGATGTTAAATTTTTAGAAATGACCCGCCGATCCTTGTCCAATTATAACAAGCCACGTAGGAGAAGATTCTTGAGCTAAAATTTGATGGAAAAGGACGCCCGTATGACCGTAAAAAAACGTAGAAATTACTAGCGACACCCATGAATGCTGAAGATGAAATTGATGGGAAAATGACACTTGTCTGACCATAAAAACACAAAAATGCCAGGGATGCCCTACAATTCAAATTTTTCACTAAGGACGACAAATTTCTCAAAATTGAACCAACTGAAACATGTTTTTAAAGAATTTTTTATCATGGAATTAGATTTTCAATGGCATGCAAGTGCAAATCGATCAATTTTAAACTTTCACAATCAGGAAAAAAGGAAAAAAAGGTAGAGCCCATAGATTTTGGAAAAAATAGAGGACAAAACAGGGCACACATGTTGATTTTATTCAAAATGGGACAAAATAACAAGTTTGTGAGCATTTCAAGGCATTCAATCTAGAGGGAAAAGTTACAGACCACCCTAGAGCATGCAAACCAAAGGAAAATTTAGGGAAAAATTTTGTAAGCTCAAAAATGGCACCAAGTTCAAAAAAAGAATCATCTCAATCTGAGATTACACGCAAAAGTTATAGTTTTTTTAAATTAGTTTCGTAACTCATAGATTTAGTTTCGGAACTCACAGGTTTAGTTTTGGAACTCATAGATTTAGTTCCAGAACTTTTATATTTAGTTCAAAAACTCACAAGTTTAGTTCTGAAACTCACAAATTTAGTTCTGGAACTTGTAGATTTATTTCTAGAACTTGCATCAATCGAATAACATTTAGTTCTGGAACTTATAATTTGTATATTTATATTTTCAAGCAATTAAAATAGTGGAAAAAACTGCAAGGTATAAAATGACAGTTAGTTCTAGAACTTGCTATTCGTGAAAAAAATAGATTTAGTTTTGGAACTTGCATAAAAGGAATGAAAACATTAGTTTTGGAACATGCATAAAAGGAATGACAACGTTAGCTCTTGAATCTACATCAATGAAATGACAATTTTTGAGGAATTTTGAAAAATCAACAAATCCAATGGGAAATATGAGAGAGATTTTTTTTCATAGAAATTTTTTTAACATAAAATTCATTCGGATTTTCTACAGGTTTTAAAAATGAAGAGAAATTTAACTTTTAGTGAGCTGCAGTCCGAGGAAAAAGTGTATCAAACAAGAACTAAAAGTTCCATAACTAGAAACAAAAGATTCAAATGAAATATATGAGAAAGGATTTTTTTCATAGCAATGTGATTAACAAAAACCTCATTCAAATTTTCTACAGGTATTATCAATAAATAAAAATATAATTTTTAGTGCATTACAGTTCGAGGAAAAAGTGTATCAGACAAGCATTAAAAGTTCCATAGATAGAAACAAAAAAAGTAAAATGGAAAAGAGGTTTTTGTTCATAGAAATGTGTTTCACATAAACCTCATTCATATTTTCTACAGGTTTTACAAATGAATAGATATCTAACTTTTAGTGAACTGTAGTCCGAGGAAAAAATATATCAGACAAGCGTCAAAAGTTCCACAATCAAAAACAACAAAGTCAAATGGAAAATCCAGGAAAAGTAATTGGTCAAAATAATTTTTGAGGAAAAACCTCCTTCCAATAATTTAGGAGAATAAAATCATTGTGATTCTTATTACCAAAAATCAACAATAAGATTTGGGAGTAAATCTTCCTAACATAAGCAAGATAAGATTTGAATCCAATAATATATCTCTCTATATTTTGTGGAGATGGAGATCTTAGTTGTTAGGATTAGAATAAAGATAAGATCATATTATATCTTCCAAAATAAGGAGTTTTTTGGACACATAAATTATAATTGAACCTTCCACACTTAGATATGGAATGTTTTTTACTACCAAGAAACGAATATATTATTTTCTCTCCAATATTTTGCAATTTTGAGTTAAGATCTCAAAACATGGTTTAAATCCTCTTCTAAGGAATGAGTTGGCCACTCATTCTAAGGAAGATGGATCTGTATATTTGTGTTTATTTCCTTTTTATGTAATTATCATCGTGTTGTGTTATTCTTCTCTTTGTATTGTAACATTCAGTCTGTTGTAAACATGTAGGTGTTTCATTTAATTTTTCTTATTTCCAATTCAAAAATTTCAATTTATACAAGTGTGTTTACATTTTTTCAAGTTTGCATTTAAATTTCTGCAAGTGTGCTTTCAATTTATGCAAGTTTGGATTGTGTTTAAGGGAGCTGTTTTCCAAGATCTTCTTTTCTTAATGCATACAACCTTCAGACACCAACCCAAATTGAAATTATTAATGGCAAGGATTGACAACCCTCATAAAATGTTAGAAGAGGCAGAGGAGCTACTTGACAGGGTTGGCTTGTTAAAAAAAATTAACATTTTTCGATGGGTTTGATGAAACTTTGAGTGAAGCTGTCATAAAAACCTGGAAGGATGGCCATGTTAGTGCTTTAAATTTTTCCTTCACTATCTCTCTGAAGTTCATTACTAAAATCACGGGTCTACCCCAATAGGTAAAAAGTTTGTTCAAGCCCAAGTCATACTATAGTTAGGAGATTGTTTGTTTCATTCTCGGTAAGGGGGTCCTTAAACCTCTCCATAATGGTTATGCAAGATAAGATCTGCCCCATCCTTATAATGAAAATTTTCAGCTTCTTATGGCTTATATTACCCTTGAAGGGAGTTATAAATCTATTTAAGGGTAGCATTTTCCCACGTTAAATCACATTCAGAATGACGGACCCTATAATTTCCCTAATTTTCTTTTCCTATCTCTGGCCAATTCGTTACTTAGTTTGAGAAAGGAAATTTCTCCCTGCATTTGAATCAAGGCCTTATCAAATCCATGTTTAAGTTGGGTACCCCCCTCATTGGTAAAAATGAAATAATTAGGGATTCTACTAAATGGACTTTTGCCAGTTTTGGGGGGAAGACTGTGATTTTGGATGCCAAGGAGGATGTTGTTAACAAGGAGGATGTGGGGAAGTCTATGGATAAAATAAATAGATCTCATTTGGCTAAGGATATCTTTAAAAATTAGTGACAAGAGAAATGATCTTGTGAACCATGTGAGAAATTGGAGGTTATCTTGGAGTCTGGGGAGCATTAGACTGAGGAATTAGGTCAGACAGAGACAGAGGATAATCAAGAAGTGGATGCCGTCGTCACTGACAGTAGTGAGGAGAAGAATTTTTTGCATGAACATGATTCCTCCAAGGGTAAAATATATTAAAATACTAAGGAAGCTATTGAAATTCTGCATGCCCTCAAAATGGCATAGAAAAATTTGTTTAATGCTAAGGATAAGGTGATTAAATCCAATTTTTTTCATGAGGGAGTTTGAGCACTGTAGGCTTGACACCGATATCAATAGACACAAGATAAGCATGGTGACAATTGATTTGAGAGAGTTGTAGTAAAAATTGGAGAATCTCATCTCTATTGTTCTTAGTGAACAACTAAAAAATGCAAATGAAAGATACATGTCTATGGAGAATGAAATGCTAAAGATGAATGGTACTATCCTTTAGATCAGGGATGCTCACATCCTTAATGTCAAAAGTACAATCCATCATCTTGAACTCCTTACTGAGATGATCCAATCCATGGAAATAGTGAAGAACAAGGAAAAAGAGGGGTTGCTCTGAGAGGGTTTCAATGGCCATCCCCTTGACCCTTATCTGATGTTACATATTACTTTGTATGGGGTAGGGTACCCTCAACCCTTTTTTACCTATAATAATAATAATAAAAATTATATACATGATTAATAGTGGTTAAAACCACTCATGTATTTAGGGATATTTGTTATAATAAGTTTCCTATTTTATAGGAAACATTGTCCCTATTCAATTATAACTTATGGTGTTAATTTAATATAGAAAATTATTGGTGTGATTTGATGTACAAATTTCTCGTTCCTCACATCTAATATTAGAGTGAGATGATCATCTGATGGATCTGTGATTTTTTTGGAGGGTCAGCTGGAGTTTTTGTCACTTCCCAAACAATGCGTTTTTTCATCTTTGAATTATGTATAGTGTAGTTTGAAACAATGGATTTTTTAGTATCTTCCTATGAATACAAGAAGTGAATTGAATTTTGTGTATTTCCACCTGTCAATATTTTCCTGAGTGAATGTTGAGTTATGATCTACACACACAAAGGTTTCATACACACCATTTTATACTCCACTGTCTAAGTTAAGTTATATTTTAATCTTACTTGATAGTCATCAACCAGTATAGAAGCGTGAGAAGTTATTCAAAAATCCCTTGAGGGTTGGACATCTATAGATATACCATGATAGATTGTGTGGATTGCAAGAAAACATATCAACTTGTATAGGGAATTAAAATTTTGGAGATTTCTCATATAGATCTTGCAATGTTTCCAGTCAAATCCCTATCCACATTAACATCAAAATGAATTAGACATCACTACAAGCTCATGATATTTTTTAGCGATTCAATTTTGTCTCCAAATCTCATGTACTCTCCTATAATGACATGCTTTACAACTTAAGATTTAAAAACTCATAAGGATAATTAGTTGGACTCCATTGGTTGATGTAACTCAGCGAGTGAGAGATAATACACGTCTTATGCAACAGTTTCAATCCTTAATGCAACGGTATATTATTCTAATTGCCACATATTTTGTAGTATCTTGATTAATTAAAATGTAAATATATGCACTATAGTTAATCGCTATGAAAAAATGTAAATAAAGTAAATAGATGGGGTAAATAAATGTAAAGATGACCAAAAAGCTATCAAAAATTAAATAATATCCCTAATATTCAAGAGATAAGAGGGAATAACTTAGCCGAATATAATTTCTCATGGGACTATGTCACAAAGATGACTGTGGAAACTGAAAGAAGGAACAACTGTGCAGGAGCCCCAAAAAGGATGGATCTGAGCTATCTATCTAGATTGGAGAGCTAGGAGAACTGGGGTGCCTACGAGTGCTTTTTTCTACACAATGAGCACCTTGGTTTATGCTAAATATTTGGAACTGATATTTATAGGTTCATAAGATGGTCCAAAACCTTCGTTGTGTGTCACATAAAATTCACTGCACTACGCCAAATGTCACTGATAATCTAAGCTGATAGAAAGACCTGAAAGAAACCACAAGAGAAGTATCAAAAACTTAAGAAAATAATAATACAAATGAATGGATTAGAGTGACCTCAACTTCCATAATTATGGGATTACTAAATGAGCGTTGGACTACATTTTAGACCCAAATGTAGTTCTAGTGTGTCTATGCCACATGTGCCCTAGGTGCTCTTGTGCGAGTCACACTTTGTGAAATAAAGAGAAATAACTAGATATAGAAAATGTAATAGAATGTGTGCATGAAATATAATAAAATCCCCCCCTCCTATGCTTGTTTGATGCATATGTCTTAGTATTGTGCCTTGTGATGGAGCTATGTGGATGCAAATGATCTCTAATGCAATAGATGGATGTAACTCTTGATGGATTATAGTAGTGACTAGTGCTTGGTACCTCATTACAGTCTCGTAACTTTACATTTATAGGGTTATCTTGATCTAATTTCATATTTAACCCTGAAATGACCGACCACCAAAAAGATAAAGATCTCAAACGGATAGAAAGAGCCCTAGAAGTGGTGGGAAAGTGTGAAAAGGATCAAGGCACCCTTGGTGGGACTAGGGCACCCATTAACAACCCAATACTAGCCTAGGTTCCCTAGTCAAGGATACAATAATGTAATGTGATGAAGATGATTGAAAATGTAGGTGTAAAAGGTCCAAAATGAAAAAATGAAATAAAAGAAGATGGCCAAAAGACATGGGTTAATTAATACTTTCTTCACTCAAAAATTGTGTAAATAGTAGTATTAGACTTAGACTAAATAATGTCTAAAGTGCATGATTTTTGTCTACATAAAGTAGATAGAGATGTGTACCCAATGTCCATGAATATTGTAGTAGAAAATGCATCGAAGGACTAGAAAAAATGTGGAAAAATATTATGGAGCGTGGAAACTATAGATGAAAATGTGAAAAAAAGTGATGAGAGTGAACCTAGGGAAGAAATGTGTGTGTAGCTACTGATGTGTTTGATGTACCTACATGGTTAGTATAGTGTGTGTAGTAGTGAAGTTTTGTTGAGTTTTTTGTTGTTGTTTTCCTCATTTGACTACTTGTTTCACATACGACCAGACTTGCAAGGAGAAACTGATCAAGTAGTCAAACATGTATGTATGTATGTGTAAAAACACAATGTAAAAGATGAATGTAAAATTATGTAAATGTAAATACGCAAATAAAATATTCTAAATAGAACATGTGCACCTGATCCATGTCAAGAAAGAGAGTATAGAAGGATATCCTATACTGCAAGTTGTTTGGGTGATCTCATGCCACCCTATCTGAAAAAGTGTAGGGAGAAAGTTGTATTATTATCCTTCCTATAACTACTTCCTTGAATATTTATGAATAAATCTTTGTATGTCCTAGTTTTTTGGGTGATCCAACACCACTGGGTGAAGTGGTATAGGGAGGCACACCCGCTGTAACCTTAAAGCCTATAACTGCTTTCTAGAATGCTAAAGACAACCATGTCCTGTAAAAGCTGCTATCTATGGGGTTCATAGACTGGTCTAAACCCACTCACTATATATAACTGGATTGAACCTATGTAGAATATTTGTGTAGTGTGTATAAATATCCCAAATTATGCCCCCCTCTTTGGGGGTGCATGTGATGTCACTGATAGGAGATATGTGGCCCCAAAAAAGGACCAACCATATGAATGCAGAAATTGTGCCCTACAGGGGGAAGGGAATGCACTTGTTTTAAACTAAGGCACACATAAACAAGAATGGCTAGCCAAAAACAATTCTTAATACAAAAATCATGCACATATAAAAAAATGTATAAGCTACGTAAACAATGTGTAAGCTACAAATAAAATTAATGTAAACACGCAAGAAGATAAGTAATCCACGCAAAGTGGGATGTAAACATGGGACATCCCTCATGATGTTACAAGACATGAAAATGCCATCATGGCCGCCTAAAAAAAAGTGTGCACAAAAAAAAAAGGGAAATAGCCACATATAAAATAAAACAATAGCAAACAATGTAAAAAACAAGTATGGAATAAAATATCCCTATATAACAAACATTTCACATGAATTACCCATTAACATGTTAGAAATATAACTAGTATGTCAAAAGTGTCTATAACTAAGTAATGTAAAGTTCTAAGTACAAAATGAAACAATAACACATAGAAGAGATGAATGTGGATGCCCCCAATGACCAGTGTAGGAAGGGTAGAAGGTGAGCATCCATATTGCATGTAAGAGACTTATATCTGTGATCACAACTAGAAAAATATTTTTTTTTTTATTATTGGTGAATAGTTTTGAAGGGACTATACCCTATTACACTAAGGGCTCAATGGCCAAATAGAGCTATAGAGGGAAAACAAAAGAGGATCAAAATCTAGATAAAGCATTATGTCCAGCAGTAACCAAAATATAGTTACTAATAGAAAGCTAAACAGAACAAAAACTGCAACAATACAACAAAATAGCAGCAAAAATACCAAAATATAGAAGTGACTAGAATGAGGCCCTCCAGCCCAAGGGATATTACTTCTTGGAAGCTTCGTCGATCCTAGATTGGATATTTTGTAGCGAAGTGAACAACTCTAAAGTGGTGATGTGCGTGGGTTCACTTCCATTCAACTTCGATAAATGATATAGATAAATGACATACAAGAAATAATAAGTAGCATGTGTAATAAAGTGACCATGAACAAGAAAAAGTAAGAAAGAGTAAGAGAAACCATAGTATGAAGTATGTTTTTGATGGATGGAATGGAATTAAAAATGAATTGATAGGAGCCATGTGCCCCCTAAGTGAATGAAAGTGTATGCAGTGAGGTTCATTTATTTTTCCCTCTTAGCAATCAAGAATGAATCGTAATCAAGAGTGTTTCATCGGTAAATTGTCGAAGTGTGTGTTGTGTGTAAGGAACTGTGATGAATGTGTATGTGTATTGATGAGAAACAACCTAGAAAATATGATATGTGCATGAACCCTATAGACAATGTGTATATCCCAACAAGTTGAATGTAGGAGTGATGATTTATCCTAAGTATATATGACTATAATATGAACGGATGAGTGATGATTTATCCTAAGCATATATCAGTATGATATGAATGGTAAAGGAGTGGTGATGTAACCTAAGGCGTATACCACTACAAAATGATAGAATGGGTGACAATTTAGCCTAAATCATATGACACTAACCCTAAGGCGTATACCACTACAAAATGATAGAATGGGTGACAATTTAGCCTAAATCATATGACACTAACCTAGTAATGTCACATGATGAAAGTTAGAATGATAAATGCATGAAGAAGAGAAGGTCCATTTCATTTGTAAACCCTTGGTAGTTTAGTATAGACCAAGGAACTAAATTGCATCATAGGGTAGTGAGTGCAACACATAGAAGATGATATAGTATGCGTAGTAATGGGAAACAACCATATGATGAATAATATGTGTAAATGCACTGTGTGTAGAATTTACAATGCAATATGTGTGAAATGTGTAAAATGTAATGTGATGTAACATGTGCAGAGATAATAGTAAAGTAGTATGTAGGATAATGTAATGTTAGACTCATATATGTACAATATGTAGGACATAGAGATGCACAATGTATGATGTAAGGCATATGTCACAAGATGTAGTGTAGAGATGATAAATGGAATATGTCTAGATAACCTAATAGTATGAAGTGTATGATATGTTTAATGGAGTGTATAATGAATAGTATACAACACTAGAAAATAAAAGGATGATATATTCACAATGACAACTAATATGATGTATGATGTATGAAGTGCGATGTTTGATGAAATGAAATGTGTAAATTACTATAGTACAGTGGGTGGGGTTCGTGTGTAATAATCCCTTAATAGTATACTGTGAACCAAAGCACAATTGTGTGTCATCTAGTAATGACTATGCTAAAACATATGTATGACAATGCAAGATGAGATGATGATATGCATGAATGCTAACAGTGTGATGTAATATTATGAAAGTATGCTAGAATGGATGGGATGTGAAAAGTTATATGCCCCCCAAGTGCATGTGCAAGAAGATAATGTAAATTCATTGAGGATATTGTCATCCTCCAGTTCACAATCGAATGGATAAGCATTAATAACTTGATATAAAATAATTTCTAGTTCATCATACAACAAACCTTTGAGGCATAAGTTGTGCATATCAATGGCATATTATTCATCAGTAAATGGAGGAAGTGAAAAAATATGTGCATACCATTAAGTGAGATTCTGTTTATAACCTTGGAAAGAGCTATTGAAGATAAATATGTGTCCAAAAGGCATGGGGAAAGAGATATCAATATGAGCTAGATCTAGAGTTCCCCTAATATAATCAAACCATGATTTCCCTAATGTGAGTGGAGGATAGTGAGGAGTTTGTGATAGATAAATAGTGAGATGAAATACACACAATCCATAATAAAAAATAATGGAAATAAATCTATAATAAAGTGTAGGAGTGTGTGGTGTAGGATAGAGATCCTCAAAATAAAAACCTAAGTGAGAAAATCAGTCATGTGTACATATGTTGTCATGACATTTAGGATGAAATGGAGTATGTTCCCATTAGGATTCATTCATGAAAATTTTGTAAGTGAATGGTGATTGTGATAATAGAGATGGTACATGTGAAGGTGTATGTGATAGAGAAATGTCCATGTACTGGACAGGCCCCTAATAAGGAATCATAGCACTAGTAGTAGTAGGTGGCATAGAAAAAACTACATCTATCACATAAATGGTACCATCAAGTGGTGGTAAGAGTGGTATTTCTTCTATACGTTGGGGCTCATATATAATATCTATGCATAGGATGAGAAGACTAGTATAAGGATCCCAGTGGTAGTAATGGAATGGATCACAGTCACGAAAAATGGTGTACTCAATGCTCTCATGTAATAATTTTACACAATTATGGATAGTAGAAGTGACAAATTGCATGGAATGAAGCCATGGCCTACCAAGGAGCCATTTTTAGGAGACTAGAAAATCAACAATGAAAAAGAAAGTGTGAACAGTCTAAGGACCAATAGTGATAGGAAATCTAATGTGACAAAAACACGTACAGAAAGAAACATGATATGCACACAGTGAAACACTAGAGGGAATAACATAAAGAGCGGAAACACCTAAAGATTGAAGGAATGACAAAGGACACAAGTTAATTTCAGATCCATTATCAATCAAAGTACAATTAATAAAGACATTATGAATACAAGAGATGATATGTAGAGGTTGGTCATTATCAAAAGTGTGAACATCAGTGGGAAGGTTATAACTAAATACTATATATGAAGAAAAAGAATCAACAAAGGCTTGATAAACCGTGTATAGATTCATGTCAGCATGAATGAGAGTAATTGTAAGAAAATATTGGAATGTATGTAGTAAATAAGGATTTTCAAGAAAATAATTGTTGATTGAAATACTCATGATGACCAAACCATAGGTAGAGAAACAATCAATGGATAATCTAGAAGATTGAATGATCCAGTTAGTTTCACCAAAATGATTAACTAAAATGTAAATATATAGACTATAGTTAATATAAACTATGAACAACTATAAATAAAGTAAATAGATGGTGTAAATAAATGTAAAGATACCCCAAGAAACTATGAAAAAGGAAATAATATCCCTAATATGCTAGATATAAGAGGAAATCACTTAACTAGATAGAAGATGTGTGTGAGACTATGTCACAGAGATGACTATGGAAAGTGGAAACAATAATGACTATGCAACAGCCTCGAAATGGATGAATCTAGGTTTGTCTATCTAGACTAGATTTCCTGGAGAGGCATTGGGGAACCTATGGGTGCTATGGTATGAAAAATGGGTTCCTTGGTCTATGTAAAATCTCTAGAACTGATGTTTACAGGTTCAGAAGATGGTCCAAAACCCTCGTTTTGTGTTACATCAAGTCTGTTACACTGCACCTAATGTTGCTAATAATCCAAGATGATAGAAAGACCTATAAGAAACTACAAGAGAAGTATCAAAGCCCTAAAAAAAAGAATAATGCCAATGAATGGGTCAGACTTACCTTAGTTACCATAACATTGGGTTTATTAATTGAGTTTTGTACTACATTTTGGACCCAAATGTAGTTTTGGTGTGTGTGTTTGCATCATGTGCCCTAGGTGCTCTTGTGTCAGTCATACTTTGTGAAGGAGTGAAAAATAACTAAATGTAGAAAATGTAATAGAATGTATGCATGGAATAGAATAAAATCCCTCCCCTCATGCTTGTGTGATGTAGATGTCCTAGCCTTTTACCACGTGATGGATATATCTAGATGCAAGTGATCTCTAATGCAATAGATGGATGTAAATCTAGATGAATGATAGTAGTGACTAGTGCTTGGTTCCTCATTATGGTCTCATAACTTTATATTTATAGGGTTATCTTGATTTAATTTCATAATTAACCCCAAAATGGCCAAACACCAAAAAAATAAAGATCTCAAACACAAAGAAAGAGCCCAAAAAATGGAAAGAAAGTGTGAAACTGATCGGGGTGCCCCTGGTGGGACCAGGGTGCCCATGGGTGCCCTAATACTAGCTTGTGAGCCCCAGTTAAGGCTAAAATAATGCAAAGTGATGAAATTTAATTGGGCATGTAGGTGTAAAAGGTCAGGAACAAAAAAATGAAATAAAATAACATGGCAAAAAATGGGGGTTAATTAGTACTTTCTTCACTCAAAAACCTTCTAAATAGTACTATGAAATTTGGACTGAATAATGTCCAAAGTCCATGATTTTGTGTCTAGATATCCATATTCATGCGCCTCCAAATTCAAATCTGTAGAAATATTCATGACTATATGGACATGGAGTGAAGCTATTTGAACACGCTGAGAGGCCTAAACTTTGAACTATTGTTTCATTATTTCACCAACTTTCTGCTTGCCCATAATATCTTCATCAATTGTATTCTGTAAAAATGAGAGCATTTTCAGTGAAGACATTTGGAAAATTATTCCAATGATATGCTAATTTCAAGGAGCTAGTTATTTTTCATGTTAGGTTGTGGAGCTTGTTTTCATGTGAGAAAGTGTTGAAGACTGTACACTAAGAGTAATGTACACTTTCCACAGTTGTCTCGCAGGGGTTCGGGGTCGAGCCGGGCCCCAAGTGGCAGTCCAGGGGTGGCAGCCCCTGGTAGTAGGGGTTCAGGGGCGTAACCCCTAATAATTTTTTTTTTGGCCTTAAAACGTGCCCGATATTCCGGGAAACACATTTTTCTCATATGGGCGAGATTTTGACCCATAGGTTTATAGGATGGTTTTGGCCCATGGTTTTGATACCCACGGTTTTTTAAAAATACTTAAGTAGTTGTCTACTTATATGGTTTTATGCATATGGTAGGTATTATGTAAAATTACAGATGTGTTTTGAATTCAGCTGTGAATTCTGTAGAGTTTGTTAAGCATAGCTCTAAACAGATCTGGGTATTGTATTGAGAGAGTGGTGGCTTGTAATAAAATATGAGCAAGTGATTATTGGTGGACGTAACCCAAAATGGGTGAACCACATTAAATATTGTCTCTTTGTGTTGTGTTATTTTATTTTTGCACTTTTATTTGAGATCTGTAATATTTTTTGCATATTAGTTTCTATTGTTACGATTCTGTGAGGAATTATTGTGTATATTTTATGCCTTATTTCCTAACAGTTCATTCATTAGTTAGATGTATTTATTTATTGTAATTTTCATTTAGATAAGTCATAAAGAAATTTATGTATTTAGGTTATGTTTAGTAGTTTGTGGGATAATATTTTATTCATTAGTCAAAACTCCATTTGGGTGTATTAAGTGTCCTCATTTGAGTCTTATAAATGGTGTTAACTATTTAGAGTTTAGTTTAGAGTCTATTGTTATATAATGCATGATTCTCTGATTAGTTTACAATTTAAAGTGTATTTAGATACCAAACATCGAAATGATAAATTAGTGTTATTAATTATTAATAAGTAATCTTAAAGTACTTTTTATTTTTCCAGTCACATAGAAATATTTTGAGTCGTCATTATTATATGTTGCAGTGTAGTTGCTAATATCATAGTGTCATTGTCAAAATCAAAACTAAATCAAGATTTATTTGGTATGTCTTAATTCATATAGAGTCAAAACAAAAAAAATTTCCTCCCAGATGCATTTTCGGTGTTACCCGACGTTTGAAAAATAAAGTGTTTCACATTACGTGGGGCAAGTTATATAAATAAAACAAATGTGGAAATTGTTGAGCTTCATATCCAAATCACGCTTAGTTAGCAGATTCAAACTGGAGCACAAAACCACAAGAAGCCGAGGGTCGATCAACAACCTCTCTTCAGTCACCAACAATGAGGCCACACGTAACTATGGTGACAGTGTGTTTGTGAGTTTTCTTTCAGTATTTGATTTCCAGTGTGCTTCTTTTACAGAGTTCAAGTTTCAGTTGTGTGTAGTATGATTTAAGAGTTCCTGATTTGCATGAATAATTGGAAGGTTCACATTGAGGGGGAACATGGTCTCAATTTTATTTTTCCTTTTCTTATTTTCTAATATTTGTATTTTGTGATTAGTAATTTCCTATGTAATTCCCTAATGTGAAAAGATAATGGAAAAGATGAAGCGCAAGAAAAAGTAGCATAATGTTATTTGGGTTGTTGGTTGTCCTATAAAACCATTTATATGTTCAAGTTGTTGGTTGTCCTATAAAACCATCTATATGTTTTGGGTTGTTGGTTTTCCTATAAAACCATATGTATGTTTTGGGTTTTTGGTTGTCCTGTAACACCATCCTTGTAGGTTATTGGCTTTCCTTTAAAAAAATAATTGTTGAGGCTGTTGGTTTTACATAAAAACCATCTAGATCATAAGCATGCATGGGCAACAAGATGTGAAAGAAGTGCAACTTTTTTTCTCCCATGTTCACAATAAGGGGAGAATGTTAGGAATTTATGTTGTTAGTGCTTCACATATATGTAATACTATTATATTGAGTTATCATAAAACAACTCAATATAATATAGTACGTAATTTTTAGTTTTTATATACATGATTAATAGTGGTTAAAACCACTCACGTATTTAGGGAGATTCGTTATAAGAAGTTTCATATTTTATAGGAAACATTTTCCCAATTTAATTGTAACCTATGGTGTTGATTTAATACAAAAAAATTATCAGTGTGATTCCCTATACAATTTTCTCGTTCCTCATAGGGTGAAAATATATATTACAGTTCACATTTTTTCATCCTTGCAATTTTACAGTATCTACAACAAAATTCCTTTCCTAAGGTCCAATGGAAGGAGGATAGGTGGTATCCCCAGAATGAGAAGGTGAATATCACACTTAAGATTATGCACTTTTGCATTTTTATATTTCATACAAAATTCAAAGTTAAAATACATCTCCGAAACCCACAAAGGAAAGACACATGGCAATAGCCTAGAGGTTTAGGAGGTAACTACAATTAGCAATTTTTATCCTTGAACTTTTGCAAGATGATAATTTCACCCTAATTTTTTACGGGAAAAATATAGTCAGTGGGACACGTGGAATCATTTCGAGAGAGAAAAGGAGAGTTGCAATTTGCACTTTGCATCCTTTTACTTTTGTAAAATGTAAGTTTGTTTCTGAAGCTTGTTAGTATTTGAATTTTTCAATGAATAAGTGGATGCCATGTAAACATGATATTAAAAGTGGATAATAAGAAAGGGGAACCTCATCCAAGGAAATCCACGTGACATGTTCTCATATTGGAACAAGGAGGTAATGATAAGAAATATAAAAAGGAAATGGCGACACAAAGCCCTTCACACCCTTAATGCAAGTATGCGGGAACATTATATAATCAAAAATAAATTAAGGATCAACAATTTGCATCAAGATAAAATTTATGAAGCATTATGTGAAGCCCTAAGATATTCTAAAGATTCAAGTAGATATGCTCAAATCCAGAGAAAATGTTGCAGAAGTACGGGGACAATTGAAGCTATCTTTTCTTATCATACTAGTTTATGGAACCATTTTCATAGGTAAGTTCCCTAGGTCATGTTATCACCAAATCAAAACACCCTCCAATTTTCTAGTGTTTGTGACTGAGGCAATCAATTTGATTGAGTAACATGGAGTTATCCCAAAGTGCGGGACCTTGCAAAAGTGGATAACTCTCAAGAGAAGGATGAATTCATCTTCCTAAAATAGTGCAACAACTAACTCTAATGAAGGAAAATATACCATCTAACCCTTTCCTATCATTTCCAAGGGATTAGGGAGAAGTAAATAGCATGAAAATAAAATATCATACACTAAGGGGTAATAACACCAAGAGAAGGGGTTTTTTGGACAATCCTCAATGCCTGAAAATAGAGAAAGGTGAGAGTGGAGAGGATGGACAAGAATCATAGACCAATATACACACAATTCACCATTTTCAACAAACACAATCACATTTAAACATGTAATGGGAACATAAAAATTCACAATAAACCTGTAAGCATGAAGAAAGGGAATAAAAAACAATAGAAACAATGTAAGGAAAAATAAATAGTCACAAAACTGATTTTTATTGATCCAAGAGTTTTCAAAATACATAATTATATAAGGGAGAGGAAAGGTTCACCATTACAATGCTTTAAAATGGATCCTTGAAGCTCCATTAACAACATCACAAGGAAGAAGAAGGGAGGGAAGCACCAAAAATGTCCAACCTTTTTAAGAATTCCCTCCTTTACAATATATATGAAGAAAAGATGAGAGAGAGAGAGAAATATGAAATATTTCTTCAACTACCCACAACAATCAGCATTGAAACTGAAAATTGATGGGGTGACATAAAAAAACCATGCCCCATTGTACTTTATATTGTGGGAGAATAAATGTGCATCTATACCTTTATTTACTTCATTTATGGTACCTGGGCATGGCTTTAATATCCTACAATTTCATCTCCATTTTTCTTCCACCTAGCCTATCAACTCCAATTCTTTGATAAAACCATGTCATAGGGATCTGATTCCTCTTTCCATGAATAATAATTTTGTGAAAATATGTGGAGTAAAATGAAAGTTATCATCATTTTTTTTGGGATACCCTCTTTGTCTTCCACCAACTCCCCACCAAGTCTTCACCTACCCACTTCATAGCTTGCCACCTAACTCACCCTTGATCATGAAAATCGAGTGTGGGTTCCATTTATAAATTTTCTCTGAATGGCTCAACTTTCATGCTCCATGTCACGAATTCTCCACTCCCAGTTTCCTCTTAGCTTGCCATGTTTTTCGGGCTCAGAAACCACTCGACATAATGCATCAACCTGCAGAGGTGCTTGAGCACCATGTATCTCTGACGTGCTAACCTGACTCATTTTCCTAACACACATCTCCATGTTACATTCTGACCCCACATTACATTCCCCTGCAGTGACAATAAATCTCTGACATGTCTGTGCCACGTTGACCCTCGAGTGGATCCCGAGTGACTCAACCCGTGCTTCATGGATACAAAACCCACATCACATCTCACATCCAACATGACTGACATCCATCATGCTGATGCAATCTTGAATCTACCATTAAAACATCCTAGCTCATCAAACTCATTTTTTCCTTAGTTCCATCTAAACTCTTTGAGTCTCTTTGACCTCGGTTCGATGCAACACTGCCTGACTTTGAGTTGAACTCACATAACTCGGCCCACCACCATAATCAATTTGCACAGATCGACCAAGATGTTTGGCCTCTTTGTCAATTTTAAACCCTTTTTCACATTTTCTTCTGATGATTTACATTTTCCCCTATATCTTCTTAGAACCACATGATCATGAAGGTACACTGAGATGCCCTAAAACTGGATTTTCAACTTCTTCCATTTTTTCCTATTTTTGGCCAAATGTGGGTCCGTTGGGGCCCGTTTTCACTCTCTGCTTTTGAGATCTAAAATTTTATGTCCCAGGAGAGGAAAACATGTCTCGAATGATCCCAAATCTTCCTAAAACGTTGCAAATGCTTCATAAACATGATTTTTGCCCAAATATCCCAGATTATTTAATGAAGCACTCTCTAGTGCCTGGGTCCAGTTCTTCCCTATTGTCCATATTTTCTTGGGGGGTATAAATGGATAATAGATCATCCATTTTTGGTATTTTTTCTCATTTGAAAAATTATAAGGGTTGCAATTGCACAAGGTTTTTTATCCAATTAAAGATATAAGGTTCTTTTCTTACATTTTGAGTTTGACTCGACTTATCCAAAAATGAAGACATTATTGAGTTCTCCATAGACTAATTTAATTTTACCTCCCTTGGATAAAATCAAGGATACTAATTTTCTTGGTGTAGAATTGGCTGAGTTTAATTAGAGATTACAAGATCTTGGAAGAAGTGAGATGTTACAACGGATTAATGATAGTGAGATATAATTGGCTTCTTCCTTTCCCCCATCTTCCCAAATCCCTTAAATTATATGGGTATGTGCTCAAAATTACAACCTAACAACTAGGGAGGTAAAAAATAGGAGCATTTTCCTAGTATTATCCTTAACCATAGACAAATTTGATAGGATGCCAAGTATCTTTGATGCTCAACAAGTTTCAGATATCAATATGGAAATAGCAAAAATATTTTGGGATGCCAATTCAGTACAATTGGGAAAGATGTTGAATGAATCCTAGCTTTTGAAACTAGAGCATCTACTTATAGGGTACCCAATAATATGAATAGAGGATATTTCCTTGAAGAAATTGAGGACTGTATATTATTGGTGAATAGGGTTATGGGGAAGGATTATGCCTACCCGTACTAATATTGGATGTGTCATTTCATCTAGCTTATCCTATCAAAAAAACATCTAATTAATTAGGGAGATTTGATTAATAACTGCATCCATGAGAAATTATTGAGTTTTATCATTATTGAAAAGGGGGAGATTGGTGGTACTGCATATTTCTACATGACCCCTTACTTGGTTTATAAACTTACATGTTTTAGATTTTTCTTAGGTTTGAGGCAAGAAAAGGATGCTAGTGCATTTAGATTGTATGATGTATACCTAAAATTTCACCTTGTGAACTATGTTGACCAATTAAGAAAGCTTCTTGACACCTTATTTTCCCATTATACATGTTTATTTTTAACAGATTGGAAATATGTGAGGTTATATCCGGAAACAAAAAGGATTATTACTAAATGGGGTTGTTACTTTTTACAGTGCCCTAATTTTTCATATATAAGGGTATGTGGATTCACTGGAGCTCCCTTTATATTTCCTAGACATGTAGATGATAAGTGGGCCTTATTAGAATTGGTTAGGAAACTTGTGTATGTGCAGAAAATCCTTAAACTAAAGAATAAGGCTAAAATCAAGTTCCCCGTTACTATTCGGAGGTACAAATGTCCAACCATGTTTAAGGAAAATTTGTTGGAGGTTGAAATTAATACGTCCTCAATGGAAAATTTCTCCCGAAGACCAAACTCTGATGTAATATGGTTAGTACATAAGACCATGGGAACTTCTTCAGAGCATGCGCCTCATTATGTGGATTACTATATGGATTGCAAAGATGAATAAGAAGTTAGGTTAAGAGATTAATCACAGATGACCCTTTTGTAAATCATTAAATACAAGGTTATGATGGTGCCTCAAGGAGCGGTTGATTATCGTAATGTGGTGATCCAATATTATGTTAAGAATAATCTTATTGATAATCTTATTCCAAGTGTAAATTGGGATGTTGTTGAGGAGAAATACTTAGATAATAGGACAACGTATGTATTAGCATAACTTTAAGATAGTTTTTAGCTTGCAAGGT
Organism: Taxus chinensis; assembly: GCA_019776745.2. NCBI lineage: Eukaryota > Viridiplantae > Streptophyta > Pinopsida > Cupressales > Taxaceae > Taxus > Taxus chinensis. The sequence continues at coordinate 292,061,621 of CM034150.1, forward strand.
TAACATAAGTCAATAAAATACTATTATTATGAAAGAATATAAAAGCAACAAGATTATTGATGATATGCTTCCTAAATTCATAAAATAGACTGGACTAACTTAAGATTCTCCTCAGATATATTTTAAGACATCATTCAATGATCAAACCAGGGATGAAATAAGTACTGACACAAGAAAGACTAGGAATTTTGTGTCTCAAGTGGGTCAAAAGGTTGCATAAATATTGAAAAAACCATTGTTATTGTTGTTACTTCACTTCGGTAAACTCCATATTTTGTTCTAGTGCCCAAATTTTATGTAACAAGAGGAAAAAACATGGGTGATGTTTTGAATAATCCTTCTAAGAAGTGACATAGGGAAGATAAGATTAAGGAACAAGTCCCTCCCCCTAATGTATTATTGAGAAAGAATGTTTTAGGGTTATTAATAAAGAAAAGGAAGTATAGGAGATACATATCATTTTTTATTATACATATAAGGAAAATAGTGGGAAATTATGTTTTATAAGAAACTATTATGCAACAAAGTGTCACTATGGTAGCCAATATAGAGGTGTCAGTTTAAGTACTCAAGATACCAACTCTAACTCCCATACCCTAGGCTCCGGTGCCTCTAACACAAGCGCAAATACCAATTAAAATTATAACTGCAATACATATTTTTTGGCATATGAAATTTCATTGCATTTTATCTGGTAACTCCATTGAAAAAATTTCCCTTTCTGGTCAAATTGGTCTAAGTAGCCAAAATTGCTGAAACTACCTACTTTCAAAGATCAACTTCAACAGATGTTTTTGAGAGCCTTATAGAACTTAAAAATATTTTTTTATAGTAATTGGAAAGGTATAAAATTATTTTACATAACAGAATTACTTAGGAAGCATTTTGGGAACTTCTAGGTGGTCTTGGGAAAACTTCCCTTAGAGGTGATTTTTGAGAAAAAGTATTGTCTAGACTATGGTAAAGATTCAACTTTAGGGGAATGTTTCAGGATCCTTGTGAAGTGTTGAAGGCTCATACCCAAGGGATTGGAAATATGTTAAAGCCTAATTTGTAATGGGATTATGGTGATTTTTTTTTTATAACCTTAAAAGGGATAAAATATTTGGACACTGATTCACAGTGCCATTTTTACACTGTATTCTTTCACGGAACATTCTAAGCACCTCTGATGGATTTTTGAGCCTATAAAAATATCAAGCATGGTATTTTAAACAATCCTCAAGACCCATAAGTTATTTCATCTCATAATTGTTAGAAACTCTTTCTACACTTCAACTCATTAGAACACCGTCTGATGTAAAAGAGAGGGTACATGTAAAAATTACTGAAGATAACAGTTTCAAGTCTCCCAAATTTTATCATTAGATTAATTTTCCCTTTTCTATGAAAATTCATATATTTGATGACAAAAATCCATGTAAAATTTTTCTCTATGTGAATAAATAGATTCTGGAAGTCTATCAAGGGTTCAAATCAAGCTCCAAAGCATGCACTTAAGTTCTTCGGAACAATTTTGTTCTGAAATTACACCTTGGGATCACTTTTGAGGTCAAATTTCACCATAAAAGTGTGCCTCATTCTCATTGGCCCATTTCAAAACATCAAATTATAAAGGGAGAACTTAGAAACACACTTTTTGGATCAACCATGTACTTTAAATCATGATGGGACCCATATTTTCCCTCCATTTTTTTTTTGAACCCTCTATGCACCTTGGGCACACTTATGAGATAAATTTCACCCAAAATGTGTTCCATGCATGCATGTGAATGTATTCCATACAAGCTAAAAACATAAAAAAAAGAGTGTTGTGGGAGATGTACCTGATATGTTTTTCTCCGATCGACATGGCGTACCCAAAACTCCATCATGCACCCAAGACACACTTTTGATGTGAAATTGAACCCAAAAAGTACACCTAGGTGCAATGGGACATAAAAAATCCAATTTTCCACTTTTCCCACCCTTCCATTACACCACATGCTTCCTCACTCTAACTTCCACTTTATAAATACATTATCTCTTACCTCAAAAATACACAAAATTAAAAAACATGAAGAAACTAGAGAGTGATAACCATTAAAGATCCTTTCAAGCTGGTTTGTTCCTCAAAACAACAACAAAACCTTATTTGATGCCCTAGATTCCTTAATTTTGTTTAATTCATATCTCCTAGCCATATATACTTTGTTTTCTATCAAGTTTGAACCATAGGTTTGCTGTGTGAGCACCTTAAAGATGATATACCACTAATACCCTATGAAAAACACATTATATAGATATGGGTCACTATTTTTTGATAAAATTGGCCTAGAAACTTAAGAAAATAGATATTTGAAAGTTGTATTTCTCTCAACTCTCACTAAGGAATCATTTAAAACTTGGAGGACTCATTACTATGACCATGTTGGAAAGAAAATTTTTCGGGTGGACAAACTTGTGGTTTTCTTGCCTATGCTCTAAGAGTCTAAGTACCTCTACTTAATTGGTGCAGCTTCCATATATTCATGCATGAGTAAAAAGGTGGATTTTTCCTGGTGGCCTTATGGCTAGGGATCCAACAGGGGCACTCTAGTGACCCAACGGAAAAGATAACAATTGTTTTCTAGAGAGGAATTTGTCTAAAAGTGGGAAAGGGAGTGAGAATATGAGGTAGGAGAACTAATGTTGTAGGTAGAAAATATGATTGCTGCACACACTAATTAGAAACTTCATCACATGCACTAAATTAAGAGGAAAAAAATCTGCAAGTAGCAATAAGACCAAATACAATTTGATGAGCACAATGTATCAAGAAGCCCCATAGTCAAAGAAAGCTAAAAAATCCTTATTCCTATATTGATTTCACAAACCAAAGTTGTACATAGTGCGGAAATGGGGGAAATTTGAGAATGAGGGGAATGGAAGAATTTGGCTATCTCCTTTATTCTCTTAAATCATGTTTGAGTTTACAAAATCAATCACATACCCTTTGAAATGGGAATGGATTTACAATTTATAGAATGAGAGGTGACTCATCATCTACCCCCCAATTCCTTTTCATATGTCCTCGTACAACTTAAAAATTTTCAACTTCCTATGAAAATTTTAAGTCCCTTTTGATAACATAAAGGTGACTTATTACATTAGGAACATTAAGACAAGAAAAAATCCAACCCCAATGTGAAATTAGAATATTGGAAAGTGAGCGAAAGTTGGTAGAAGAGGAGAGACATAAAGAGAGAAGAAGAAGAGGAGGTATTGTTCTGTATGAAGTCTGTTGATCCTTGTCGATGGAAAGCTCCAAATCTAGTGAAATTATGAATCTTTGAACTCCTTGCACCTTGAGAAACTCCTTCAGGATGGTTCCAGGACACCTTGGGTTGAGTGTTTAAGAACACTATTGAATGGATTGCTTTTCCATTGATCACAACTTCCACCTTGCACATGATATACCTATGACCTGAACCATGTAGTAAGTGCCAAAAAACATGGTCAAGATCCCTAAGATGGATCTCAAAATCCTTGTGATAAATTCCTATGATGATCTTGAATGATGATGTTGACCTAAATGATCATCCCTTTATGTCCCATTGTGTTGAAATTTCCCTCTGAGTGTGACTTACTATTAATAGAAATTATCCAAATGAGAGACTTACTATTTTTGATAAGAGGTTATTTTTTCCTCTTCTTAACCATCCTGATGTGATGAATTCCCTCATTGACTCCTATGCACACTACCTTCACCTCATCCGATTCTTGGGGTGACTTACTATTTTTAGTAAGCACCCATATAGGGGGCTTACATTTTTTAGTAAGTGGTCATTTTAAATATTTTCTACTCTGGAAAATCATTTTAGGTTCTTGGTGCTCTTGAGTGTACACTACTGTTGTCATAGCCTCTTTTGATGGTGACTTCCCAAACATAGCAAGTCTATATAGGAAAACTTCCTATTTTTAGGAAATGGACTTTGACTACTCGGTTTGCGATGGAACATATTTTTTTGGACTTTTCTCATCGTCGCAATCATTTCCTCCTAATTTCACTTTATTTCTCCCATTAGAATGCTTGGAAATAAAATTTAAAAGTTTCACCTGGTTAGCTTCGAGCATGGAGCTGCCATGGTGGCCATTAATGGAGCTTAAAATTTGTAGGTCATGTTTTTGTCTCTGATCATGATGAAACCAACCCCGTTGTGATATGTTTTTCATTTGGATTATGTGTGTAAGTTTTTAGCTTAATACGATTTTCATATTGTTGAGGAATCAAACAAATGTTTTAGGGCACCATTTAACCTTCCCTTTGTTGAATCTTGATTGTATTGAAAAATTTGGAAGTCTAAAAAAGATGGCACCTCAATCTGACATGTATTTTTCAAGATATGAAGATATTTTGATTGGGTAACTTTGTGGTTATCTGGCAAAAAATCTTCGTTTTTCTTCATTTCTCTTATGTTTTTCTTTTTTTCAATCCATTTTTTCTCCGAGACCTATGTATATTCATGGAGTAGGATTTTTGGCCATGGTGGATCTAGTTTGTAGCAAAAATGGTGGACTGGGTGTCTGGACAAGCATGAATAGAGCTATGGTTGGGTGTGAAGATGTAAAGGAGAAATGGGGGGAAAATCTCTAAGTGTTGAAATTAAAATATAATACATAATCAAAAATTACATTCCAAAAGGGGGGCTGGGTGTATTTTCTTTTCCTTGATTTACCTTAATTCAAATCGATGTGATGGACATCAAATTACACATGGAATCTCATGATGACATGTGGTACTTGATCCGATGGCAGGGGTTGAAGGCTCCACTAGCTCTCCAGGCTAAAAAATTGGTGTTGAAGAGGTCGCCTAGGTGACCAGGAATCTCCTTGGGGGCTGGGCACATTTTCTTGACCATGATGGCCCCAACCTCAAAGTTACATGAGGGACATTGATTTGCACGGTGCACCAAGGTATGACATGTGGAAATGATCCAAAAATGAAGGCTTTGAGCTCCCACAAGCATCTGGGGGCTAAACTGGCAATCTTGGAGGTCATAGGTGGGTTGAAAGGGATTTTAGGGCCTAGGTAAAATTTCTTGACCCTCATGTTCATGATCTTGAGTGAAGTAAGGGACAAAAAAATGTGCTAGGCTCCTAGTGCTAACACGTGTCCACTTCAAAATATGGCTAAGTATGAGGTCTTGAGGATAAACTTACGATGATGATAACCTGAGCTCCCGATGGAATTATTTTATTAAATTTTATATGAAATATACTAAAAAGGGCCTTTTCAATCCAACAATGTGGGTATGATATCTTGATTCCTCCATTTAAGAACTAAAAAAGTGGATTTTTGATATGGTTTGTTATCTGTGCATGATAAAAACGGTCTGATGACCTATTGCGCCAAGGTGTTGTGAAAAAATATTATTTCACCATATTTTAGGAATTTTAATTCCCTTTCTGAAGATGTTTTTTAATATCCTAACTCCATCCAGAGCTCCCAGAATCATTTCTCAAAGTTTGGTTACTTTTTGGGCCCTATGCACTGTTTGGGCCTGTGAAAAAACCTGATTGCATACCTATTTCACCAAGGTGTTGTGAAAAATATGATTTCACCATCTTGTATGGATCTCAATTTCCTTTTTGTAAATGTATTTTTTATCTCATAAATCCTTCAAGAGCTCCCATAATAACTTTCCGAAGCTCAGTAGCTTTTTCAACTCTGTGTACTATCTAGGACTGTGAAAAACCTTATTACAAACCTATTACACCGAGGTTTTGTAAAAAAAAATTATTTCACTATACTCTATGTATTTTAATTCCCTTTCCAACAATGTCTTGTTTGGTTCCTAACTCCATCCAGATCTCCTAGAATAACTTCTCAAAGCTCGGCAACTCTTTTGACCCTATGCGCTGACTAGGCCTAAGAACCATGTTTTTGATGAAATTGCTCCAAATCCTCCAAACCTTTCTTGAATATTCCAAAATAAATTTCATTATGTTACTAGACCTTCAATTAACCTCTTTGTCTGATTTGGATCCTCTGTTCTACTCTAGGGGTGTGCATTAGTCTCAGGAAGGATAGTGGTAGCCCTTCCCAATACTGCCCAAAATAGCAGTTTTCAAGAACTATTAAAATCAGCTAAGGGGATTGACTTGAATTTCCTAATTCACATAGGGGAATGAATTTAAAAAAATTTGGAGGTCAATATACTAATTGGGTAGACCGAGGGTGCCTCAGAATGATAAAATGTGAAAAAATTGGTATAGGGGTATCGTTTTCATGCTTAGAAATTGGTAATTTCCTTATTGCACATTTACATGGCAATAGTTGGTTATAGCTTGGGGACATGACATGGAATGATGGTAGTGAAGAGTTGATGTGGAGGATCCAAAATCTCAACCTTAGACCATATAATCCATTGATTAGTGTCTTATCCATTGGGCCCTATGGAGTCATGTAAAACTTACGAAGAGAGAGAGAGAGAGAGAGAGAGAGAGAGAGAGAGAGAGAGACCAAAAACAATGGAAGGAAACAAACAACACACACAAGAAGGGAAATAACAAACACAAAAAAAGTGAAACACCCCTAACAATCACCTATGGTACAAGGTGAGGGACAACCCACTTTCATTGAAGTAATTTTCATTCCTCAAAATTTACCCATGAGTGGGCAACAATGAGTGATGTTATTCTGTGAATCCATTGACTTGTTCCAGAAAGTAGCCTACTTTCCTTAACTATTTATGAAATCCAATTGCTTCCATGATTATTTGTGTACTTGGTAGGAGTGATTCTACATGATCTTCTTGATGCTAAATCCTTCACTTAAAAATTCCATTTCCTTCACTCTCTTTGAAATCAGTTTCATAGTCCCAGTTGCCTTTTTTGTTTATCCACATAGTTTATTCTTAATTGAGAATATCATCACTACCTTGAAATTGATTTTCATTAATATTTCTTTAATATTTTGAGTTACTTTATTTCCTAGATCTATTCTCATTGACATCTTCTCCATGAGAAAACTTAGATTCATCCTTTATCTCTACTCCATTGTCAGGAGCTTGAAGATTGAATGGAGGATTATAAGTAACCTCATACTTATCTTATATGGCCATGACATGAGTTAAGAGATCAAGAATCCTCTTGGGGTATTTTGCAACTTATATTGCATTGAAATTTTATTACATGTAGACCTCCTTTATTACTTCATGTACCTCATCTTTGTATGCCTTCAAAGAATATTTATTTTACAGCTCAAGGAAAATATCCGGAGGTACTACTTCATCGTCTTGGGAATCACTACATTTTATCCCTCCTTCATCAAGAGAAGCTTAACCTTCAAAGGCCAAAAAAACCCTTGATTTAATTTCTTCATCATGGAAAGACTATTCCTCCTAAAAAGGGAAATAAAATACCTTGATTTCATTATGGAATCCATTAAAATATAGTCATGGCTTGCATCAGGAGTTTGAGACTTCACTCAGGGTCTTATATTACTTTTGCGGATTTTAGAAATTCTCATATAGTCAGTTCTTTCAAACCTTTTGCAGGCTCATCACAACCTAGTCTTATCCCTCCAGGGATGACATGACTGAGATTATCTTCAGCTGTAAATGGGAATGAGAACATCTCCTCTTTGTTGGTAAGAGTATAAGTAGGTTTCTCCATTTGATATTCGTCAAGAATCATTTCCTCTTCTTCATGGTTTGAATTTTCTAGTAATTCAGGGCTGCCCTCTTGTAACTTTAATCTCCTCAATGTTTCTTTAAGGTCCATACCTCTCTGAGAAGGAACTCCTAGCCCTATCAAGGTGGGAATATCATCTTCCTCCTCGGTTGTCACAAAGTAATTCATTTGCCTATTGTGCATCTTTCTTGTTTATAAATATGGAGAGAGCCACCTGTGCATCTTTGACCTTACCTACAAGTGGGACCCCTTTTCACTCCAAGGAGTAACAAGAGCTACCAGGTGGAGTCATGGTGAGTTTGAGATCCTTGGAAACCTTTATAGGTATTACATTGTCGGAGGCACATGAATCTATTATGCATTTGTTCAATACATATTCTCATACAAGAAGGGAGAAATAGAAAGGTTCAACCTTATCAGTCTTGGATGCACTCAAAGAAAGCATGTTATATGAGGGACCTGTAGGTTGGTTTGGTAGTATTCCTTTAGAACTAGGAGTTACAACATTGGGTGTTAAAATACAACTTCTAATATATTGAAATAATCTCTCGAATTATTCAGGGCGAGTCCACATATATTCAGTTTCAATAATTTGCACTTTGGCTTTGTTAGCATATTTTATGAAGTCAAAAAGAGTATATTCAAGTGAGGGTGATGAAGGGAATTATTTTCGATTTAGAAAATTTTTGGAAGTAGAAGTAGATTTTTGGGTAACAGAGGGAATTTTGAAATGAACACTAGGAGATTTCAAAGTACTACATTTTACAGGAGGAGATTTAGATTCAGGAGAGGCATTAGAAGACTTACTTGTAATTGTAAGAGCCTTCTTACTTGCTATAGGATCAAGTTTCAACAATGTAAAATCAATGGAGGGTGGGAGTGGAGATCCTCGATTGATTGTTTTTGTGCAGTTGTCATAGGAGAATCATTATTCTTCTTGTTTTTAATAGTAGTGGAGGAAGAGGCTCCTTTCTCGGACTGAGAATGATTGAATACTACACATGAGAAATTGGTTGCATCTTCATTGTCATCCTCATCACCTCTAGAATACTCACAAAATCTAATTTTTGTATCATTCTCAAGTTCATTAACTTCTAGAAAATCACAACCTTGACTTTCTTGTTTGAGCTCTTCTTCATTTTCCTTACTCCTACAACTTGCATTGATAGGTGGTTCCTCCAAGGAAATCCTTCCGGGTACTCCTATAATTTGATATGTTTTACTTCTTTGGGAAGATTCTCATTCAAAAAATTCCCTCTTCAACAATGTCATCTCATTCACCAGTTTTTTTAGCAACGAATTTGTTCTTTCATCTCCCGGAAGTTGCAATTTACCCTTTAAGGGAATCTTGAACTTTCTAGATAATATGAAATCGTCATCCAACTCAATGGATAATATTTGTGCCTCTACAATATCCCTTAGTTGAAATATTCATAGGAAAAATCCCACCTCTAGTGATTTTTCATTGATGAAGAATCTCTTGACATTGTTTTCAGATGGAGAATATTCTTCTGGTATCCTGTGAAGTAATCATTTGAAACAAGCCATGAAGTTTCTCATAATTTGAATTTCTGCTTTCTTCATTTGAGCCAACTGCACCAAGATGTCCTGACAGTCCTTAGTAATTTTGAATCTTACTTCGAACTTGCTTTTTATTTCATTACAACAAGTGATGGATCAAGTAAGCACTAGGTAGAACCATTCCGCTACTTTTTCTTGGAGGGACTCCACGAATAGTCTCACGACAAAATATTCATGTTCAACACCAAGGATTCTACATGATGTTATGAAAGTAGTGATGTGTTCTTTAGGAATCTGTGTTCCATTGCCTTTTAAATTTGGAAATTTCTTACAAGAACCTATTGGTAGATCATGAAGAGGGGGTTCAAGAGAAAGCAGGGCTGTATTTCTTCCCCATAAAACAATGGGTTAGGGTCTTTCTACTCCATCTTCCATTTTCATTTCTGCTTCTACTTCGATGAATTATTCTTCAAATTATTTCAATGAAATTTTTGGTAATAGGAATATGAAAAGACACTGCGGAATATGAAAGGTTACTTGCAAGAATCAATAATGTGCCTTTCAACAATGGATTTTCATGAACTCCCTTTTTTGGTTTTTTTAATATTTGATTTTTTTTTAATTTTTGGACCTTGCGGTTGTATTTTGGGTGTAGATGCTCCCAAATATGCCCCATGGTGGGCACCAAAAACTATTCGCAAGAAAATATGTTGGGTGGGAAAACTTGGGGGTTTCTTGCCAACTCTTTGGGAGTCTAAGTCCCTCTACTTAACTGGTGTAACTGCCGTATATGCATGTATGAGTAAAAAAGTGGATTTTTCCTAGTAGCCTTGTGGCTGGAGATCTAACAGGGGTACTCCACTGACCCTGCCACAAAGCTAGAAAATGCTTACTAGAGAGGAATTTTTCTGGAAGTGGGAAAGGGAGTGAGAATATGAGGTAGGAGAACTAATGTTGCAGGTAGAAAATATTATTCCTACACACACTAGATAGAAATTTCATCACATGCACAAAATTAAGAGGAAACAACTTTGTAATTAGCAATAACACAAAATATAATTTGATGAGCATAAAGTATCAAGAAATATTTTAGTCAAATAAAGCTAGAAACTCCTTCTTGTATTGATTGAGTAAGCCAAAGTTGTACATAGTGGGGAAATGGAGGAAATTTGAGAATGAGGGGAATGGAAGAATTTGGCTATCTCCTTTGTTCTCTCAATGCACTCTTGAGTTTATAAAATCAATCACCAACCCTTTGAAATTGGAATGGCTTTACAATTTATAGAATGAGAGGTAACTCATCATCTATCCCCCAATTCCTTTTCATATGTCCTCATACAAGTTAAAAAATTTCAACTTCCTAGGAAACTTTTGAGTTCCTTTTTATAACATAAAGGTGACTTATTACATTAGGAAAATTTAAAAATATGAAAAAGTATAACCCCAATGTGAAATTAGAATATTGGAAAGTAAGAGAAAGTTGGGAGAAGAGGAAAGAGAAAGAGAGAGAGAGAGAAGAAGAGGAGATGTTGTTCTTGATGAAATGTGTTGATCGTTGTCGATGGAAAGCTCCAAATGTAGTGAAATTTTAAATCTTCAAAATCATTTCACCTCAAGAAACTCCTTCAGGATGGTTCCAGGACACCTTGGGTTGAGTGTTTAATAGCACTATTTAATGGATTGTTCTGCCATTGACCAAAAATTCCACCTTGGACATGATATACCTGTGACCAAAACCACATAGTGAGTCTAAAAAAACACTTTTGAGTTCGTTGAGATGGATCTTGAATGCTATGTGATAAATTCCTATGATGATCCTGAATGATGATGTTGAAATGAATGATCATCTCTCTATGTCCCATTGTGCCAAAACTACCCTTTGAGTGTGACTTATTATTAATAATAAGTTCCTAGATGGGAGACTTACTATTTTTGGTAAGAGGTGATATTTTCCTCTTTTTAACCATCTTGATGCGATGAATTCCCTCATTCACTCCTATGCACAATACCTTCACCTCGGTCACTTCTTGGGGTGACTTACTATTGTTATTAAGCACCCATATAGGGGGCTTATTATTTTTAGTAAGTGGTCATTTTCACTATTTTCTACTTCAAAAAATCATTCTAGATTCCTGGTGATCTTTAGTGCACATTGCCTTTTCCATAGTCACTTTTGATGGTGACATCCCGAACATAACAAGTTTGTATAAGAAAACTTACTATTTTTAGATAATGTACTTCCACTGATCGATTTGTAATGGAACATATTTATTCTGACTCAAATCATCATCGTGATCATGTCCTCTAAATTTCACTTTATTTCTCCCATTAGAATGCTTGGAAATAAAATTAAAAAATTTCACCTAGTAGTGGCTTTGAGCACAGAGCTGCCATGATGACCATTAATGGAGATTGAAATTTACAGGTCATGTTTTTGTCTCTGATTGTGATAAAACCAAATCCATTGTGATAGGTTTTTCATTTGTATTTTGTTTTCAAGTTTTTATCTCAATATGAATATCTGATTGTTGAGGAATCCAACAAACATGAGCTAGGGCATGATATGTGGATTTTGTTGAAACAAATGTTTCAGGGCACCATTTGACCTTTTGTTTGTTGTATCTTGATCGCATTGAAACATGTTGAATTTGGAAACATATGGAACCTTAATCTGACATGTATTTTTTAAGATATGAAGATATTTTGATCGGGTGAATTTGTGGTTATCTGGAATATTTTTTTGTTTTTCTTCATTTCTCTACCGTTTTTCATTTTTTTGATCTTTTTTTTCACCGAAACCTATATATCTTCATGGAGTAGGATTTTTTTCCATGGCGGATCTAGTTTAGATAAACAATGGTGGACCAGGTGTCTAGAAAAGTAGGAACAAAGCTATGGTAGGGTGTGAACCTATGAACGAGAAATAGGGGGAAAATGGCTAAGTGTTGAGATTTAAATACATTCAAAAATTACATTCCAAAGAGGGTTTTGGTGCATTTTATTTTCCTTGATGTCCCCCAACTCAAAGGGACATGAGTCTCATCAAATTTCATTCAGTGCCTCACGATGACATGTGGCAGTTGATCCGACAGCATTGGTTAAAGGCTGCACTAGCTCTCGAGGTTGAAAAATTGTTCTTGAAGAGGTCACATGGGTGACCAGGAGTCTCCTTGGGGGTTGGGCACATTTTCTTGAACCTGATGTCTCCCACCTCAAAGGGACATGAGGGACATAATTTTTCATGGTGCACTAGGTGATGAAATGTGGTAGTGATCCAACGGTGAAGGCTTTGAGCTCTTACAAGCACTTAGGTGTTGGACTGGTGATCTTGGAGGTCGTATGTGGCTCCACTAGCTCCCGGGGCTAAAAAATTTTTCTTGAAGAGGTCATATGGGTGATAAGGAGTATCCTTGGGTGATGGGAACATTTTCTTGACCCTAATGTCCCCCACCTCAAAGGTACATGAGGGACATCACTTTTCATGGTGCACAAGGTGATGAGATGTGGCTATGATCCAACAGTGTAGGATTTGAGCTCCCGCAAGCACCTGGGGGATGAACTGGAAATCATGGAGGTTGTATATAGGTCTAAAGGGATTTTAGGGGCTGGGTGTAATTTATTGACCCGCATGTCCCTAAAATTGAGGGATGTAAGGGACACAAAAATGTGTCATGCTCCTGGTGTTGACACATGTCCACTTCAAAATATGGCTAAGTATGAGGTCTTGAGAGTGAACATGCGACGATGATAACTTGAGCTCCCAGTGGAATTTTTTGGTGAAATTTCATATAAAATTGACTAAAAATGGCCTTCTAAATTCAATGGTAGGGGTATCATATCTTGATTACTCCACTTAAACACTAAAAAAGTTTAATTTTGATTTGGTATGTTACATGTGCATGAGAAAAACTACCTGTAGACCTATTGCGCCAAGGTGTTGTGAAAAATATTATTTCTCATTATTGTAGGGATTTTAATTCTATTTCCTAAAAATTTTAATCTCCTAACTCCATCCAGATCTCCCGGAATCACTTCAAAGTAACTTACTTTTTGGGCCCTATGCACTTCCCGGGCCTCTAAAAAAATAGATTTAAAACCTATTGCGCCAAGGTGTTGTGAAAAATATGATTTCACCATATTTTAGGGATCTGAATTCCCTTTCTAGAGATGTATTTTTAATCTTGTAAATCCTTCCAGAGCTCCCGAAATCACTTTCGCAAGCTCAGTAGCTTTTTCAGCTCTATGCACTACCTAGGCCTATGATTGTAGACCTATTGCACCTAGGTTTTTTTTAAAAATTTATTTAACCATATTGTAGGGATTTTAATTCCCTTTCTATATATGTCTTTTTTGGTTCTTAAATCCATCCAAAGCTCCTGAAATCACTTCCCAAAGCTCAATAGCTCTTTTGACCCTGTGCGCTGACTAGTCCTGAGAAACCTATTTTTGAATATTCTAAAATAAATTTCATGATGTTACTAGACCTTCAATTCACCTCCATGTTGGATTTTTCTCCTGTGTTCTGCTCCAAGGGTGTGTAGGCCTTCGGTCTCGAGAAGGCCAGTGGTAGCCCTTCCCAATACTGCCCAAAAATAGTAGTTTTCAAGAACACTTAAAATCACCTAGGGTAATTAAATTGACTTTCCTAATTCACGTAGGGGAATTAATTAGCACCAATTGGGAGGTTACTAGACTGAATAAGTATACCTGGGGTGCCTCGGAATGATAAAACATGAAAAATTTGGTACAGGGGTATCATTGTCATGTTTAGAAATTGGAAATTTCCCTGTTACACATTTGCATGAAAAACATACCAAATGAATAATATTGAACCAAATTTCATGATATAAAGTGAAATAAACCAAAATATATAAGAAAATACCTCATAAACCCTATTCTCTTTAAAAATTGATTTAACTCAATTTGTCAAACCTAACGAGTGAATCCCTTGAAATTTGGAGCATCCATTACTCTCCCCAAGATATTAAAAAGGATCCTAAGAAGAGATAAAATGGATAAAATTCACTCATGGAATGATTAGATGATTTTTTTCCTGACCTCTCATTTCTACCATTTACCGTGCTTTTCTCATACCTAGAACTCATTTTCAAATTTGCCGCTAATTACAACTAAAGAATATAACAAAATTTAGAGAATTTTTTTATCTTGGGATTATATTTACAAATAATTGAGTCATTTTCAATTTGGATTTGATTTTCTTAAATTTTTGTTGAATTACAATATCAACATCCTGTAGTGCCAAAACACACTCAAATTCATGGTTTTTTTGAAACGGTTACGGAATCCATTTTCCTTTGCACCAAATAATTTCTATCACTTAATAAGGCCATTGAAACTATAATATCACATAATAAATTTCCATTATTCTAGATTGGAGCTCATTTTCATCTTGGTATCTGAATACACTGACACTAGAGACAATAAAATGAAGCACATGAACTTTAATGATCTGAAGTGGAGATTAGAAGAAGGAGCCTCTATGACCTTAGAGGACCTGATATTTTCTAGATGTTTGTATCAAGTTCTTGGTTTCCATCTTTCTCTTCAAGACTTTTAGTTCATTCTAGGTTATTCCATGAAATACGAACCACAAATCTAGTCTATCATTGTGGATGATGGCCTAATCATAACTATGATTACACCAGAGGGGATTTAAAAGTTACTATGTATCCCAAGGCCTACGAAAGTAACAATTATAAGAAAATAAGATTCCTTGGATGAATGGGATATGAAATATTCATTCTTACATGGAATGGTCATTGGTAGCTTAGGATGAAAACACTGCATAAGCTCTCGTGATTACCAAAACATCTTCCAAGGGTAGAATTAAATGAAGATATATCTAACTATATCACTCTCCTAAAAATCATCATTGGTGAGATAATTTCAACCTTGTATTTCATAGTTTATCGTGATAGACATAGAGGCATATCAGGTGATTGATTGGAGTCAAATCATCAAAAACAACTTACATTCTCAGGTCATAAATATGGAAAGTATGAAGAATTTCATCATGACATCATACTTGGTATACACTATTGTGGCATTACAGAGATGGCTTGGACTCACTCCTAAAAGGGATAATCCAAATAATGCACCAATCTACTAAACATAACTGAAATTCACTTGGAAAGAGTACAAGAGAAATTTTACAATGGTAAATGATGTTTTTGTTACATATTTTGCTCAAAAAATAGAGGGATACGTTAACTGAATATTCTTAGCTAAATATTTCATGATAATATGTTAATATGGAAGATACTTTATTTAATTTAGGACCTTCTCATATATCTATACCAGAGGGTTTGAAGAAGTATCATTGATGCTCATGTGGTATCAAAGTAATAAGATGGTAATAATTAAGCTATGCAAGCAATTATCACAGGTACAAATTTGGTGTTAGGAATAAGAAAGGAAAGGAATGACATTCCTAATTTCTCTAGGAATTTATAATTGCAAGGATGTGATTGATGTAGGTAACATCAAAGATTCTATCAAGTCCATCAACCTGTTCTTATATTCCCCTAGAAGGTCTTTCAAAAAAAAAGTAATATATGGAAGGAGAATGCAAGAATATCAATATGTGTCATAAACCAGTATTGGAGGACTACCAAGAAGATTGTGGTGACGACTCAAATGTATTTTATACGGAGTTTTAAAGGATTATTGTATAGCAGGTGAAGGACATCCATATTGATTGGGAAAAAATAGATGTCCAAGATGATGGAAGTGATATTTTTAAACATGATTACCTAGAAAATATACAGTTTGAAAAAATTCCCCATGTTGATTTGTTTGATATTGAACCTATGTATATATAGGCCCATTCTACCACAATTTTTTTAGAGATCAAGGAAATGGTTCTTTGAAAATGTTCACGAGATAAAATTTTACTCCACCTCCATCTTCCTCCCATAATCCCTCTAAAGAAGTAACAAGTAAATTATATGAAAGAGAAACAAAAAATCCAAGGAAAGAAGAACATCTTAAGGATAAGAATATTGTTCCAGAGAATCCACATGAGCATGTAAGAAGGATGTTGTCATTTAAAAATCATAACGTGAATTTCCTCGACCCTGGGGAGTTTATTGTCTCTCATATGAGAATAAAACACAATTCTCCCGATTTATCAACACATTGTTTCCAATGATTGGTAATTCCTCCTATTTATTATCATGAAGAATTAATTCATAGTCCTTCTCCTTCACATAGTCAAGATGTAGCACTAATGTCCCCTGTAGGAATACCCCCAGCTCATGCTTCATCATCTTTGACAGATATGGTCTTTGCATGGGAATAATATCTCATCAAAAACCTTCAACATACCATGGACAAAGATAAGACACCCATGATTGAATTATCTTTTGAGTTTTGGAATCCTTCTCGCCACTCAAGGAAATCCAAGATGAACTCTAGGATCATGATTGATGGATCAGGATATCCATTTGTTGAGTTTTCTTGACCAAGAATGGAAAATGATTAAGTAGAGATGAGGATCACATATTATTAGATGACACACTACTCCCTTGGTGAGCTTATACTAGAGGGACACATATAAAATATTAAACAAACCACCACAAGACTTATTGTTGAGACTAGTGAGAGAGAGGTGACCAAGGAGTAGTTACAAATCTAAATTCATACCCTAAATTTATATGTTTAGAATTTTCTAAACTCAAATGAACCTCTTCCAATCCCTTATGAGTCTATTATTCCCCTAAACAAGATCGAATCTCATGTAGTACAAGACTTCAAAAGAATGTAAAAAATGGGAAAGATGAAAAAATTATGGATTGATTATATTTTCCAAAAAGGGTGTGAAATGCTCCCTGAGATGATTAGGATTTTCAAAATTACTACCTTATCAACATAAAAGATAGATTATTTTCTTACTAAAATCAGTAAGGAAGTGGATCAATGGAACAAGTTGCTCTAAAATCTTCACAAAATGCGTGTGGTCAACCCTAAAACATTGTGTGAGAAGTGAGTGTTCCTAAGTCAAGAGGACAATTTATCCTTCACTTGGGTAAGAAATATCAACTGGAAAAAAATATCTTTGAATGAAGCTATGTAGGATGTCCTGTATCATCAGAATTGGGGTCACGAAATCAAAGAAGATCTCAAAATGTTTTTGAGAAGTATGAGATGTCTTGAGTTATATTCAGGGTTAGTATAATCTGATGAAATTTGCAAAATTTTTAAAGGAATCATAAAAGGTGATATTTCTTATCCACAATATTATAGAGATGAACTCATGGACACACTCACTGAGATCAGATCAAATATTTTGAATTCGAAAAAAATGCTCCCAAGTGGCTCATGCATTGTAAGATAAATCAGAGTGCAACCAATCACATGTTAGATATCCTCTCTAAAACCTAAATTCCCAACTAAAGAGAAGTTTCTTAAGTAGTATATAGGTTCAAAATAACTATGAGAAGCCTTGATAGTTCCCCTGTTCACCGCATCAAAGGATCATCTTCACAAATGTTTCCTATTGATTAATGTTCTTCTTCCCTCATTTTTTTCCTATGTGTAACAATTTATTTTTTTCAGAAGAACAATGGTGTGAGAGGGGGGTGAATCATTCCTACAAATAAATTATTTCATCTACCATTAATTTCAACATTAATTAATATACATTCAACCATAACTTATTAAGTGTATCCAATACATTCAAATAGCCATAACACATAAGAGAGAGATCATAGACACAAGGTTTAAGTGGGAAACCCTCATGGGGAATAAATACCACTTAAATACAAATATTTTATGTCCATTTTTAAAATTTAGTGAGGTAATAACATCACAAGGAACACCAACCCCTAGTTTAATAAAGCACCAACCCTACAAGGAGCACCAATCCGTAATTTAGTGAAGAACCCACTCCTAAAGAAGGTTACAACCCCCTAAGATTAATAAGCACCAAATCATCCACCTGAAGATGATGATATCTGATTTTTTATCTACCACAACTGATGGAGATCTCTAATTCAGCTCACAATTCTATCTTCAAACCCTCATTACTTCAACTTGTTCTATCTTCTTCCTTATCAAATTGTCCTGGATATAAAAACTTGCACACATGATGTAAAACCTTCCTCAACATGAAAAAATCTATATAATATCTTAAATAATGCATAAAAATATCCTTCACACTATTAGGTAGGTCACATGTTTCACTCTAAGAAGACTAGTGCACAAATGACCCAAAAACATGCTTTTATATGATTCTTAATTCATAAACTCAAGGGAGATTTGTATTAACCATTTTTCACAACAAATAAAACTTAATTAAATTAAAATAAAATCATTAAAACAGTCAAATATGACACATATAGGTTGGCCATGCCCAAAACCATCCATTTTGCACTAAAAAGGCTCAAAACCCCATCACTAGGATGAGTAAAATCCACTAATACAAAAACCATGATTATTAAAGCTATATAAATCACCACACATGTTTAATATAACATTTAAACATGATCCATGGTTACATTTTTACTTGGACAAATCAAATATTTCATAACATGGGCCAAAAGGCTCATATCCTTTACCAAACAACTATTTCCAAGCCCTACTTTTACCTTTTGGCTTCAAGAACACACATGATTAACTTAATTCTAAAATGTGACTAATATATGGAATTCCTAGGACCTATACATCACATCCATGAATGTTATAACTTATGAAACAACATTATGCTCAAACCAAAAGAACTTTCCTCTTTATAAAATAAATATTCCCATAAAGCAGTTTTGCAAACTCAAGTAGTTTGCACAATTTTTGCCACTTACAAGACCTAAAAAAGCATTAAATAGGAACAAAATTCATACCTCTTCACTTTCCATGTTTTATCAAGCATCAAATTATCCATATCATGCTCCAACCAACTCAATATTTCATCTTGAATAGATCTGTCCTGAAAACTAGCTTACCTTCTTCCTCACAAACTATCCAGAGTGACCCATCAAATCAACTCACCATGAGACAAGCCATACAAAAAAATAAAAATGTCTGAATAAATTTTCTTGAACATAATATAATTCCTTATAACACTAAGTGGAATGCCTTTAACTAAGCCAATATCTACAAACTTCTTCTTAAGCCATCTAGGACTTAAGAATTGACAATGAGATCAACTTGCTTCATCACCTAGAAACTCACTTCCACACTTGAAAACATAATGCAAATCCCTTTGAAATTATTTCTAAGAATTTATAAACCTTCAATACTCATGAAGAACTCATAAACATCACTTTACCTCTTGAAGTCTCTTAGCACCCTACTAGAACAAACATCCTCCATATTTAACCTTCAAATAATATCTCATAAACTTTACATACCATGTCAAAAATGCACTTTGGATATACCATTGGAAATATATCTAAGTCATATTCACAACACAACTTGAATCAGCTCCTAAATCATCATGTAGCTCCTACAATTCCACTTTTACGAAAATCTACCTCAAACTACCCCAAAACCCAGTCTTCATAAATAGGGCACACTTTGCAGTTTTTCACCTCAACTATGATCTGAAAATACCATGGACATCAATAAATACTATAGGGATAAAATACATTCTAACATAGTGTTTAAATTCTTTCTGAAAATTTTCCTTAAACTAGAGCTCTTAAAACAAAATCCATTTCAAGTGGGGCCCACATACTGTCACATGTTATAATATACATTTATGGAAATTTGGAAGAGTTGTCTACAACATCCAATCGTAAATTTTGTAAAACAAATCAGAACTAGTATGGTACAAGTAATATTCTCCAAGTCACTCTTAGCTAGGGTGTACCTAGGGTTTCAAACCACTTGACCATGTTAACAATAGCTCATAAAAACATGATGATCAAACCACCTCATTATTTTTTTAAAACCTTCATAAATGACCTTAGAAGCTATGAAAAATATATCAAGTCTGGATGAAAATAATATAACTCACAATGAGCATTAGAACGTACACTTTTTCTCTAAAAACACATTGTAACTTTCTCAGTTTTTCCAAAACAGACATGTTGTAAAACCAATCAGAACTGGTATGGTACAAGTAATATTCTCCAAGTCACTCTTAGCTAGGGTGTAGCTAGGGTTTCAAACCACTTTACCATGTTAACAATCGTTCATAAAATAATGATGATCAAACCACCTCATTATTTTTTTAAAACCTTCATAACTGACCTTAGAAGCTATGAAAAATATATCAAGTCTGCATGAAAATAATATAACTCAAAATGAGCATCAGAATGTACACTTTTTCTCTAAAAAAACATTGTAACTTACTCAGTTTTTCCAAAATAGACATATCTTGTAATTCCTTTAGCACATTAACTTGAAACTTGTCATGAAGCATCATGAAAATATCCTATAATTTCTAAAACTCACCACATATAAAAAATACATTTGAAACTCTCCATCAATTAAGACTTACATATGCTTACTTACCTATTTCTCACTTGTTTGTTTCCCAAGGACCCTAAAACACCTCCAAATTGTTGATTATTGATATGAAACTCACCATACATTCCCTGTATACAATCACCATACTTGTACCATGCTTGGATAAGACAAATAAGCTCCAAAACTCACACCTCCATCTCATTCTACATGCTTTAGGGCTAGAAACATGCCTGAAAATACCTATCTAAACATATACAACCCATGAATTGACCATGTTTCCCTAATGCAGACTCATTTACATGAATAACACACCTAATTGACCATGAATGAACTCATCACAATAATAAACCACCTCAAGATAGCTCATACCATGACTCTTCCTAGCAAACCAAACATGACTTTACCAATAAACTTTCATGTTTAACCATTAAATAACACCTCATGGAGACACATACCACACCATGATACCCTTTTGCATCAATGTAATTGACATTAATGATAAAAAAAAATCACAATGGAAAACAATTTTTCCCTTTGTCATTTATGGAAACCACCTTGAGAAACATTGCTAGTAACCAACATGACCAACACCTACATGACATATTTTCCATGTTTTTGATGCTTCTCTCCCCCATTTCCATCAATGAAAAATGATATACTAACTATTAAACATGAAAAAATGACAACACAAAGACAACATAATGATAAAAATTCTCAAAACAACTTAATTGAATCAATAGCTCCCCCTAGGACTATATTTTCTTCTCTTCTTTGACTCCTTCAGCAACATATGGACCTAATAGTATCCTCAACGTAGATCTCATTGAACCATTACTCCTTCATTTTTCCTTTATTCATGTTTTTCTACCCCTTTTTGGTCTATACCATGCTTAAGAACAATAATTCTACCTCTAGAGAAATAAAATCCATATTTAGGACTATGAGACCTGAATTACATCTTTAGTGCAAATTTCTAAAAATTATCCATGTTGTAGAATCAAGAATACCTCATGAAACTCCTTCTCATCACCCCCTTTGACAAATGACACCTTTCTTAACTAGAAAATGCAAGATTTCATGTTCTTACCTTGTATGAACTTTTTGTAGATGCTCAAGTAGATTTTCATAGTCCCTGAATATTTTCTTTAGAGTTTTATACCATATTTTCTTATTAATGCATCTCACTTGGTCTTCATTACCAATATACTTGTAATTTACATCCTCTTTGTCAGACAAGAATTCAAAACACTTCTATGCACAACAAAAACTGATTTATAGATGACCATTTCCTCCCTATCTTCTAGGAATGAATTAGACTTGTAGAAGGTTTCTTTCAAGCCCACAGCTCATATTTTACTTGACAATTAATTTAGCTTCCTCTATTATTTTGCATTGGTTAGAAACCTTGACTTAACTCCCCCTTCTTTTGAGTCTTCCTCATACCTTATCCTTCTTAGCGAAATATTCTTTGTACCTTTGAAACTGAGATATAAATTAACCTCTGACTGTAGATGTATGATTAAAAAATAATTTGTTTTGATAGTGCTCATGCACTCCTTAATAACAGACTTAGATAAACCAAAAGATACAGTCCTAATATAAGAACTATAGCTTAGAAATCACACCTCAAGTATCAATTTCTTCTCTCTTCAGTTATTCGCTTGTGGAGATAAAAATTTTGTCTACACGAAGTTGAGGCTCATCTTCTCTTTCCTTATCCATCTAATGAAGACATGTAGCCTTCTGTGACTCCTTACTCGTGGTCATATCAATCTTCTTGCATTCTTCAAAATCTTAAGAGGCCTTGAATAACTCCATGAAACCATTGATACTCTCCTTTATGAGAAAATATATCTACTTGATGTTTTAGTATTTCTTGCACAAAATTGGTGGTCATCAAATGACCATGAATAAATTTATGACATTGATTGTCTTATGAGAATCCCATTATATATTTTATGAAACTTATGAGTCAACAAATCTTCTTGGTTATAAAAGTAACACAAGCTACAAAGAATACTTCATTCAAACCATTCACACAATGACAAAGACCCTTCATCCAATCCTGAAGATTTCCATTTAGAGATCAATACTCCATCTCAACCTTGAATATCCAAACAAGGTCTCTTTGTACTCTACCTTTAAACACTGTTACATTCTTGGAGCATACTTATTACCCTTGTAATAACTATATCAACTTTCATTTACTTCATATATGTCATTCTCTTGTTAAATTCTAAGATACAAAATTCATTCTTAAAAATGAGTGATCATACTTGACTTTTCATTTATTCATCATGTACCTTGAATTGACCTCTTGATTATAGAACCACACTTTTACATATCTAACACTATTAAGGGAAGAGACTTAATACATAGGAGCATATATGTACACTTGAAGTATATTAGAGTCTACTTGAATACTCAAGACAATCTTTGATTTTCTCATAACATTAAAATACCCAAGATATTTTGACAACACAACCAAAAACTTTATAGGCTCATTCTTAAACCTGTAGCACCAAATTTTTCCCTTCACAAACACTTAAATGGTGTAACAATGATATAGGACTTTACAGTGATGCATTAGATAAATTTTTAGTCTCTCATCTAGGTACTTTATAACTTTACCCTTTTTGAGAAACCATTGCATTTCTTAGATATCATTTCAACTTGTTACTCGATATCACAACTTTGATCTTCCTTTAGAAGTCATAATCTCACCTTCAATACTATGAGTCATTCATAAAAAACATAAATTTCCTCAGAGTACCATCAAATCCTATAGTATTCCATTCATTTTCATGGATCCTTACCTTTATTCTTCATTCAAACTCCTAACCTTAAGCACATGACCTTGATGAATTCCTCACAACTAACCCTCGTTCTTGAGAAAGAATGCATTTGGGTGACAATGACATAATAGTCAACACCTTAGACACCTTCCAAATCCTTGAAAGTATTCAAGATCCCTCATTATACCTATGGAAATAATTTAAATACCTTCATACCCTATAAATTGTGGATTATAATGTCTTCTCACCTTATTTTCAAACTTATCTCAGGAAATATACCACCTAACTGCACATTGGATTTCATAATCATGCTAAAAATTCCATACCTTAACTTGTATCCATGAGTCTTCACTTTATCACAGTGATTATATCTCCTAAAAGGATCTTTATAGAGCCCTTGAAACACACCTTATCCATTTACATTGATACATGCATAACACTCTACTTGTACTGTCAACATACTCATTCACTTTATTTAAGCTCATAAGATTCCTATTACCCGTAACATAACTTTTTTGTCTTCACATACCTATCTAACATGTTTGAAGACGTATTTTCTAAGAAATAGCTATAGATTTCACATTCTTACAATGACTTAGACTGAGAATAATTTCATAATAAATTTTTAAATGACCTCATACATTCATGAAAAATAACTTAGACATCAATAATCATGATCTCAAGGACTCAAAGACTTTGAGAATACCATCAACATTTTATGATTTGGGACCTTATTTGTACACAAACTCTATAGTCCATTTAGAATAACACTTTGACATGAATTCAAAATTTAATTAAAATCCTTTTGACTAATCATGAATAGGGATTTATACTCTTTGCAATTATATATATAAGGTAAAAGAATTGACCCATTTTAAACATAGTGAACACAGTTCATTGAATCATAACTCAGAGACTGATAATCAACATGTAAAACAGAAAAGAAATACTCAAGGAATAACATACTTATAAATTTTCAACTCCCAATATCTCATAACATTAATCTCTACAGACTTAAATCATGACCATACACCCTTATAATAATTACTCAAATACCAAAAATTCTTTGACTGAGACAAAAACATTCACATCTCTATTTGAACAACTTTAGGACAATGATGAAAATTTTAAGATCATAGACCTTCACAATAGACTTGATTCAGAATAAAAATACTTTCAAAAATTACTAAAACTCAACCTAATATACTTGAAAAACAATGATAAATACCACAAATGAATTCATACATGAATCATTCTTACTTAACATAGACCTTAAACTATTTTTACTAAATCTATGGTTCTTGGGATATGATATGATTCAAAGAAATTTTTAGCACCTTCTACAACTTGATAGGACACTTTTAATATATACTTTCCCACTAATGGTAATGATCATGCCTTGACACATAGTTCCATACCTTGACATACTATACTGAAACATGAATGACCTCAATGCCACATTTTAGACCTAAACCTTCATGAGACTTTGACACTTTCTTGTCACATCCAACCTTTCAAATACATTTCTTTTTTATATTAAAAAACTAAATTCATACATATACCTTAGAAATACCTTAAACAAGGCACTTAAACTCTAAAAAATAGAAATTAATGATGCACCCTTAAAAACTCATACACCTATAAACACAAGAGCTCAAAGGTATACAAAGAAATAAAATAACATACCTTACAACTTTTGTGGTATCCCAAAATCATAGCTTCTTCATATTCTCATATATTGAATCATTGAGAAACATGTGATCTTCTTCGACAAGAGAAAACATCCCTACTTTATATGATTTGGACTTTTTGACTTTGATTTCCACATTAATAGCACTAGAATCCTCTTCCTTAGCTAGTTTTGATTCTTCAACTTTCATAATCTAATAATCATATCTCTTGAACTCATCTATGGGATTGGTATTTATCTTTATCCTTCTTCCATTTTTCTCATTAGTAGCTTGAAACCTATTGGATGTCGTTGGAGTTTGTATTTGGTGACAAAATATATAAATGTGTCCTTGTTTTTTATAGTTATGACACACAAAACCATTCCTCTTTCTTCTTGGGTAAAACACACTTAATTTCCAACAAAAATCCTTATCCTTATGAAATTACTCACAACATCAAAAGAATTCACCTTTGAACATCATTCCTAGGAGATCTCCTTTTGTAATCTCTATCTCTATGACCAAAATTTTGACATATATAATAATAACCATTAAATGAAGAACCATACCTCATAGAATTGGGTTAGACCTTCTAAAATTATCCTTCTTGATCACCTTGTCATCAAATTTAGAACTTGGACCAACTTCACAACCACTTTCCTTTTGCTTCCCCTTGAACCCTAGGCCAATCTTGTCATTTGTGGCTCTTTGACCTTCAAAAATCCCATCAAGAGCTTTAGATCTCTTCTAAATACTCTCATATACCCTCATCCTACTAGATAAACTCTCCAAATCTGATTATAGGGCTTTCAATTTTTCCTCATGCCTAAAACAAGTGTCTTCTTTCTCCTTTAAGGATTTAGACATACTTTCCACTTTAGAGTTAAAAAATTTGATGGCTTGATAATGTTCTATATCCATATCCTTGACTTAATATTGTAAGAAATCAATCAATGATTGAGCTACTTCATCCCTCCTCCTTAATGTTTCTTCAACATTTGAAGACTTACCCATTACTTGTGCTTCAAAGGATATTATTCAAGTTTCTAAAATTTCTTCATAAGGAACTGCTATGATACCAAATTTTAGAAGAACAATGGACTTAGAGGGGGGTGAATCAGGCATAAAAATTAATTATTTCATTTACCATTAATTACCACATTGATTAACATCCATCCATTCAGACAAACTCAACCATAACTTATTAAGTGTGCAAAATACATTTAAAAATCCACTGACACCAAAACCATGATTAGTAAAGATCTAAAAATCACCACACATGTGTAATATGACATTTAAACATCATCCATGTTCTAAATTTTACTTATAACAATAAAATATATCATAACATGGGGCAAAAGGCTCATATCCTTCAATAAACAACTGTTTTTAGACCTTACTTTTACCTTTCGGCATCAATAACACTCAAGATGAAATAAAATATGGAATTTAATCAATCTATATAATTATTAATACATGTAAATCAAATCAATGCATATTATAACTCATGATAGATCCTCATTCTCAAACCACATAACTTGTCCTCTTTACTAAATCAAGCTACCTAGAAACCAATTTTGCAAACTCAACTAGTTTGTACCTTTGCTGCCACTTCCAAGACCTAAAAATTTAATCAATAGGAAAAATATTCATACCTCTTAAATTTCCATGTGGTAGGAAACATCAACTCATCCATCACATGCTTCAACCAACTCAATATTTCAACCTGAGATTTGTCCTGAAAACTAGCTTACGTTCTTCCTCACAAACTGACCTGAATGATCCATCAAATCAAATCACCATGTGAAAATACATACACCAATATATAGATATATATATATATATATATATATATATATGAAATTTCGAGAACATACTATAAATCCTTCTAACCTCGAGCAGAAGGCCTTCAACCAAGCCAATATCTACAAACTACTTCTGAAGCCATTTAAGTCTCAAGAATTGACCATGAACTCAAATTGATCCATCACCTTAAAATTCAATTCCAAAATTTATAAAATCATGTAACACTCTTATAAATTATGTATTATCATTAATTAATATTAAAATATAATGAATAACTCAGAAAACTCACTTTACCTCTTGAAGTCACTTAGCACCATGCTAGAACAAAAATCCTACAAATTTGATCTTCAAAGAATAGCTCATAACTTTTGAAAAAAATATAAATTTTTTTTATATATCATTGGAAATATCTTTGAACCACCTTCGCAACGCAACTTGAATCAGCTCCTAAATCATTCTTTAGCTCTTACAATTCAACTTTTACAGAAAGATTCTCCAAACTATCCCAAACACCAATCTTCATAAATAAGGCACACTTTACACTTTTTAACCTCAAAAATGATATGAAAATAACATGAAAATCAATTAAAAACTCCATTTAAAACATAAATGCCAACTTAGTCTTTACCTTCTTTGGGAAATGTCTCCTAAAATAGGAACTCTTCAAAAACAATCCATTTCACATGGCGCCCACATACTGTCACACACTATAATTTACATTTATGAAAATATATGAGAGTCCTATATAACATAAAATCATCAATGTTTTAAAACTAATCAAAACTAGGCTAGTACAAGCAATCTTCTCCAAGTCACTCTTAGTTAGGGTTTAGCTAGGGTTTTAAACCACTTTACGTCGTTAACGATGATTCATAAAAATATGATGATAAAACCACCTCATTATTTTTGTGAAAAATTAATAACTAACCTTAAAATCTATTCCAAATATATCAGGTCTCCATGAAAATCATGCAACTCGTAACTAGCATCAGAAGGTCCAATGTTTCTCTATAAACACATGGTAACTTACCCAATTTTGTCAAACTGGAATATCTTCTACTTCCTTGAGAAATTTTAACTGAATCTTGTTATGAAGCATCTTGAATTTCTCTAACTCACCACATATCTTAAATACATCTAAAATTCTTCAGGCATTAAGACTTACCTATGTTTACTTGCCTATTTCTCACCTTCTTACTTCTTAAGGACTATGAAAAACCTCCAACCACTAAGTTCAGATGTGAAACTCACCATACATTCCCTATATACTATCACCATGTTGATACCATGCTTTGTAAATACAAATAAGATCCAAAACTAACACCTACATCTAATTTTACGTGCTCCAAGGCTAGAAACAATCATCGAATGACTTGACTCAACACATATAACCCATGACTTGACCATAATGACCTCATAAAGACTCATTTACACCAATGAAACACCTCATTGAACATGAATAACCTCATGAAAATAATCAACCACCTCAATTGATCTCATACTATGAATTTTCCTAACAAACCAAGCTCCAGGACCTCCTAGACCACCACCAAACATGACAATACTAATCAACCTTCATGTTTGACCATTGAATAATACCTCATGGAGACACATACCACATAATGATACCCTTTTGAATAAATGTATTTGATATAAATGAAAACAAAAACACATAATGGATAACAATTTTTCCCAAGGGTAGTCCAAAAGTTATCTAATTCTTCACCGAGAAAAGCACTTTTTGAAAAATGAACTTAAGTTGCCTCTTTTTCCACTTTTTAAAAAGTACTTCTATTTAAATAAGGACAAGTATCTTATACTGGAAAAGAAGGTGAATGGTCATGTAGGAATGTGAAGGGTCTCAAAAGTGGGCTATTTAAGGAATTTCTCTTTTTACATTAGATATCATTTTTTAATCCTCTTTAGAAAGTTGTGTTTCTTCTATTTCATGCTTAATGTATTCCTCTCCATCTAAAATAATACTCAAATAGATCATTGTAATCCTACACAACTAGGGAAAGATTTTATTATTTGGTGAATATAATGCAGTTTAATTTTTTGTTAACTGTGTTCTTTTTCTTGCTTTGCACATTGTGTCTTCTCTTTGATATCTTGGAAATGCTCTAATTTTAGATTAATAAACTATGTATGCTATTTATTGAGTAAAACCCACTTCTCAATTTCTCCCCTCTCCAAACTCACACAATTCCTCCCTTGTACTTCATATAAGCACTTTGATATGGGTTTAGTGATATATTCTCCTATGATCCTTGATCAAAATACCACCCCCAGATGGATAGAATAGTGTACATACTTCCTTGTTTTCAATAAATGAATATTTCCCATTTCTAAGAAGAGGGACCCTGTCCCAGAGCATTGGTGAAAGATCCTAATTTTCCCTTCCAAAAGATTATTTATCTAATGCTATTGGTGATACCATTTTTGAATTGTAAGATGTGCTAACTGACCCTCCATTCGAAACTCTAATAACCATAGAGTCAGAAACCCATGACTAAGTGAAACAATAAGAAAATAACCCATTACATGAGTAAATTTTCAATGAAATATTAAAGGATTAAGATAGTGATCAAGGGGAAAACATTATTCAGAGTGGTGGTCAGGAGGAAACATATGATGAATTTGAGTTAGGCTTGGTTCTAATGGAAAGGACTAAGGTCCAAAAGGAAGAGGTTGCAACTAGAATTATGGGTCAGCCTAGGATTAAAAAAACCAAATATATCCAAGTGATAAAGATTAGATATCCCCATACAACTTAATAATTTGTTTATGTTTTTTAAAATAATGTGGAAAATAATATTTCAAAAATTGAGGAAAACATCTGGAGTCTAAGTGAGCCACATTTTGAGGTTACTTGAGAACCTTATCCTTCTTGAAAAGAAGTGGGTGAAACTATGAGGTATGATTTTACAAGTGACTAATCATCCCCAATAATAGTAGGAGAAGAGATCAAATACATTGGAACCAAAAATGTAGAAGATAAAGGTACTGGGGAAGAAGGGGAAAATGTTGAGCAGGTGTAATAAATTGTTACTGAGTCCCATGTTACAACTAGAATATAAACCAATGATAAAGTTAAAGAAGTTATTGTTGAACCTATGATTTAGATCAAGGTCCTATTTGATTAGTTTCAAATCAATCCTTTACCTTCCCAATAATTGGTTATCACGTAAGAAATTCCTTTATCTCAAAGGAAAGGAGAAGAGAAAACACGAGTGGCAAATAGGTTGGGGCCAACACTTCCAAGGAAAAAAAGTTAAAGTGTTAGTGGAGGAAGATGATCTGATGAGCATCACTTCATTTAACCCATCAAGGACATGATATAATACTAGATTCATGTCAAGAAAAATGGTGGGGAATCATCGAGAAAGGTTTGTGTACATTTATACTCCACAAACAGATATTCTCAAAAGTGAAGCAACTTGTGTATACTTCTTAGTAACTCAAATCCCACTTAAAAAATAGTCCTTTAAGGTACTTAAACATGAGATCAATGTGGTGTTCAAGGATGTTTTCCAAAAATTGTATTGGGATAGAGAAACCAAGGAGAAACTAAAAGAAAAGGTTGATTACTTGTCACCCAATTTTAGAGGGTTAGTCCAAAACTCTTAGAGAATCTAAACACTAATTCCTGATATCAATTATGTAATTATGAAAAGTACAGATGACATAGATATAAGAGGGGAAGCCTCCAAACAATGGGAAGAGGATTTGATTAATAGAGGTACCCAAATTATCTGAAAGGTAATTGAGGGATCTAACCATATCACTAAGAAAATGGAGATAGGTGAAACACTAATTAGTAAATGTCAAGATGAAATCGAATATTGGGATGACATAATACCTAAGATTAAAAATATAACTATCATGAAGGATGACTAATTTGAGAGGAAAGGGATAGCTCCCCTAGATTTCAGAGGAAAGCAACATAAATATGAAAATTCTATCAAATTTGTAATGGAGACTCTGAGATATTGCATTCATAACCTTTTTAATGAAAAGTAAAATGCAACATAATATGTTGATGACCTTGAGTCTAAGATTGGTAAGATGTTTCCCATTGAAAATGTGTACACTCAAAGGTTTGTGAATGTAGATAGAATAATTAATAATCTAAAAGGATATTTTGTAGGGGATTTAGAAACTCCAACTAATTTTTATTATTCTTTCATTCAAAGATTTGTCCATTTAGGAAAGTGCATCAACAAATTGACCAAGATGGTTAAAAAATGAAGATTTTATTTAGCTAAAATGGAGAATATTATGACAAAGATGGAGAATTTTTTATCTATCATACAGGGTAAGATGAAGACCCCCTTCTTGAGATGTTCAACCATTTATATGCATACAAATATGATTTTGGAAAGGGGATCCCTTCTTATACAACCCCTTTTATCATTTATCCTCATTCCTTATTCTTTCCTTTTAATTATTCTTCCAAACATTGAAAATTATAGTAAATGGTCATTGAAAGTAACAAGTAGAGAGTGAAGAGGTAGATATCATGAAAAATATTCATCACATATACATAAAAGAAACATGGGATTATATAGGGGTTACATCCCATGGAAATACTAATGAAATGCATATATTATACTTGCTACATTATGTGTCAATATTCACAAATTCCCATGTGAAGATTGGAATATGGCTCATAAGATTATCTTTGTGAGCTAAAAACTTCTTATTATCAGCTATGTAAAACACATACTATATGTCACCTACCATTCCATGGGACATTCCCACAACCATAAGGTCTATGATGCTCATCTGAGATCCATCAAGAATTAAGATCAACTCATATTTTTTCTTTATGGTTGTAACTCACTCCAATATATTGAATCCTCCTGTGAGGTATTATTTGGTTATGTGAGGATCTTTATGTGTTGGAAATTGATATGGTCTAGATTCATCTGATGGCTTCCCTTGGGTTTTTGATATTTTCTTTCCGGAGGATAAGTGGACCTTATAGTGGATTTATTAAGGGAGGGAACTCTTTTATCTAGCTTTTCTAGTTTTTGAGTGATTGGGACTTTATTTCCCTAAGGACCACCTATAATTTCATAGTGTGGGAGCTTATGTTCCAACAATGCAACAGTAAAATAAGATTATGATGTATTTCAAGTTTCTCCATTGATAACAGGGAGACGATGAAGACAAAAGATCTTCAAATTTATTGTGTGGACAAGGTCTTGCATACAAAGGAGGTGGTGGAGAAAAATGTAGAAGATGTAAAATGAGGTCGTTAACTTGTATAACTTAATTATGAAGGAAAATTACATTTAATTGTGTTCTGAAATATCAGTGTGAAGCACTTTTATATATAGAATTTAAAATACCATCTTGACAAATTATCCATCATGGCATGAGAGGCAAAAGATAGAACATATGTTATCTAAAGACATCTTCACCAAATTAGTTTTCACCTCTGTAGACACCATTTCAAAGAAAAGTCTCCAAGAAATTTTCACAGGTTTTCTATTATGAAAAAGAAAGAGATTATTGTAATTTATATAAATGGAATGGTGATTTCAAATAATTTTCTTCATAGGAAAATATGTGTGAGACATTACTCACCAAGGCCATCACAAATATTTTAAAATTCTTGACACAAATGGAAGGGGATGAGAGTAAACCATACACACAATATTTTGTTTCCCAAGTATGATTATGAATTACCACCCATGCGATGTCAAGTCAAAACTTATTTTGAAGTTCTTCATCTCCATTCTTTATTCTTTTTAAAACATCCTTGCAAGTATCGAGTCAAATCAAATGATTATGGTAAATAAAAGACTCTCCCAGAGTGTGCACATATGATGGTGATAGGAAATAAAAAGACAAATAAGAGTTTTCTGGAAAAAATAATATTCTCCATTCATCTATAGGATTAATCATAAATTAGAACCGTTCCATCATAACATATTACCAAAGAATATTTTCAGTTGGAGGATCCTTCCCTTTATTTTGGCTAGTTTATAATGTTTTTCCCCACATTTTTGCTAGTTTTTGGAGGTTTTTTAGGATGTATGGGTATATTCCCTTGGGAGAAATTTTGTATAAGAATTAAGTCATTTATTTATTCTAGGGGGGTATTTTTGTCTAATATTTGGATTTCTTTTCTAAGGTGATTACATTCTATAGTCATTAACAGGAATTGAGAGAATTTCTATGCCTTGTCTAAATTGAAGTGTATAGAAATGTCTACCATGTTATAGTCTGGTGTTTTGGGATTTAATTGAGTATGCATTTTTATGGATATAATATTTGATGCAATCTTACCTTTGCTAGATAAATTAAATAGAAATTATTTATTTGTGGTTATTTCATAGAATTGGTCATTGATTGAGTATTGTGTTGTAGTAATACTTTACAATATTTGTTTAGTTTTAAAATCCTTTTCACAATATTTCTTAGGAAGTGATTGTTTACATCTCTTGAGTGAATTTTGGGTGTTATTATTTTGTACAAAAAAAAAATTGTTAGAAATTCATGCATGAGTGTTTGTGCTTAAAATCCAGAGGTTGAGTGGTAGTATTTTCCCGAATTTTGTATCAATGAGTGTAAATCACCCTTTAGAGGTTATGTTCTCTTTATTTTGTTTCTCTGCATCTTAGAAGTAATAGGTATAAAGGGTGAGCACTAAAATTTTTCCCCACCAAATCCACCACAACCACCTCATTTAAACTAAAGTATTATTCCATCCTACCCCTTGCAAAATTTATATCCCTTTGCATATACAACATGATGTGTGATTTTAAGTGACACTTATCTGACATTATTTGAGTGAATTTTCCATAACATATAAAATACCAGCATCTCAACTTTCATTTTATCCTAAATTTTTAACATATCCTTCTAAAATGATGCTTGTGATCATATTTTATCTATCTTTCATAGCTTGTGTCTGATGCATTAAGTATGTGTAATGTTTGTGTGACAACCCTTTGGTTGAAAATTGTATATATGACTATAATTTATTAATATTATCCTGCCAATAATTTTAGGATATTGACTCATAACATTCCTCCTTCATTCAAGCTACCCTTCGGGTCCTCTCACCTTGGTTCAAGAAGAGCCAAAAGTAGGAGTTAGGCACTTCCTTTGTATGTGCATCCTAGTCATTTCTAAGACCTAGTGATAAAAGAGTGTTATATTTTTCCCTGAGTACAATGACATATATTCCAACTATCTTTTTTTAAGCCATTTTTTTTTTGAATTGATGCCTTTTCCTTGGGGTGTAAAAATGGGAACCAATGAAAGTTAATTTGTAAACAATGTCATCTAAGAGAATAAAAAATAATTTTTGGGACTACAAACATGGGAAACCCACAGTGTTGAAATACAATCAAGGCCAATAGGCTTGAAAACCAGAGAATTAAATTGCAAACTAGATAAGCATGATGTCAAAAACACGGGACACCAACGGTGTCACAAGACAATTAAACCACATATGCCATGAGTAAGTAAAATAATAATGTAATAACACACACACAAAAACATGTATACATGAAATAAATATATCAAATCATTATGATATGACTTAGTAACTAACATAGATGAGATACATAAACCAAGATATTCCAACATTGCATAAAACATGTGTGTTAGTTCTGATAGTCTGAAAAGTAGAAAGTGCATAATATGAAGAATTGAGCATAAATGAGGAATTGAAAATGAAATATAATAGAAAAATAACACCTAGAGGATGTGAAGGGATAAATTATGTGAATTTAAGGAGACACGAGTTCCCCTATAAGTATGTAATAATCTATGTGTCTTTAATCTAGTTCAATATACAAAGTGAACGCATGTGTATAAAATTATAAAGAATGTTATCTTCAAAAATAAAGTAACCAACAATATATGTAATGTAAATCGTTACCAACTCAAGTAAAGTGCAAGTGTATTTTTTTTTTGTTGTTGTTAATATTTGGATTTTTTTTTAATATTATCATGATACATAGTTATGCATAAAAGATGACTATAGCAATAGAGCTACTTACTATCCTAAAAGGTTCCATCATGTAAGGTTTGGAGGCATAGGATGCAATATCATATAAAAATGAATGTTAAAGGGAGAACATGGAATCAAGAAGAATTATAAAACTTATGATCCAATTATGTGGCTCTAACATATAAATATGTGGTATGTGAGTTCAAAGAATTAGAATCAATGAGATGGAAGGATGTATCATTGTAATATGTATCTGTATGTTTAGCTTGAGTGGGATCATGAAATACTTCCACCTTATAATTGTCATCAATTGGTTGTGAATAATAGGTAGGTTCATCCCATTCAATATAATGAGAATCTATAAGATCTTAAATAACATGACAAACCTTTAAACAACTGTTTGTAGAGTTCTTGACACATATATGAAAATCACAATGTACATTAGCATTGAAAATGTTTCCTTGAGGTATACTCATATCAAACTCAAATGGTGGAGGGAGAGATATGATATTTATCTCAAGAAAGTGTTGTAATATAACATAAGGAGCACTTTGGAGGTGAGTAACTTTATGATGCATGAGATGGGATTGTAGGTTAGTAGAGTTCAACTTATTAGGTTGATTTTGAATGCATGTTTTCTTGAAGGCTTATAAATAGAGATGAGAGGGTTACTAACAACATACTTAGAGGGTGATGTATCCCATGATAGCAGATGCATAAATTATATATGATAAAATTACAAGCCAATGAGGGTCATGGAAAGGTGAGTAGTATAAAACCAATGTTGCCTGAGGAGGATATTGTAGCTAGGATTATTGGGGACAACATAATGATTGGTATGAAAAACCTTAGGGCCAAAAACGATAGAGACAAAAAAAATTGATGGAGGTTGTTAGATCCTTTGATGGTAAGAATGGAATGAGCAATATTTTGATCTGAAAATCTAAGAGCATGTACAAGAGAGATGGTACAAAAATTAAGAGTTGAATTTATATCTATTAAAAAACATTTGAGCAAAGTAGATTTGACAAAGAATTTTACCTACTATCTAGGAATATTGCTAATAGAATTCCAAGGTGGAGGTAGTAGATAATGATCAATGGAATGGGAAGATAGAGCCCACGATAGGATAGATGTAGCCTGGTTGCTAAGAGTATTAGGGTGAAACGATGTTCTATGGAGGAGATAGAAAATGATATATTTGCATTAAGGGTATCACTCAAGATAATCAAGGAGTTTTATAATATTATTTGGTGAGGATTCCATAATGAGGGACAAGAAGAAACATGAGCATAATAGAACAATAAAATAAAAAAATGGAAACCATAAATCATCTAGTGTTTTAAAATTGGAATTCTTAATACATAAGGAATGTATCTTGGATTAGGTTAAGGATACGATCAAAAACGGTTTCACCAAAATGTTTAACCCTAAATTAAATTTCTATGTGAACTTAATTAAATGTATGAGGTATTAAGAGTTTATTACCGATCTAAGAAAGATAATACAATATAAAAAATAAATCAGATTTAAAACTTAGACTAGATAAGAAATATTTCCACACACCACTTAACCTGACATACAATTGAAAACACAAAATAAAGGTAGAAGCTCACTTATATTTGCATAGATAATTTTTTTATAGATATGCAAATGTAAAACACATAAAATAAGAGAAATGAATGTAAATAAATTTCAAAAATTGAATAGGAATCAGAAATATTCCTGAGATGGGACCGTACAACATATTTTGGACTATAATATATGATTTAGGACCTTCTATACGGTCTTGTACCATCTCGAAAACAACTTTTGGAAGTTTGTGTGTTACTCTTCTTCCGAGAATTAGTTCTCACTATCAACCCCTTGTTTTCACACATGCAATAAATATCTCTATGTAAAATAATCATCATCTCAAACCCTATCCACGGATGAATATTCCTGTAAAACAAACATTATAAGGTTTGTGCAAACCCCCATGTACTACTGATGTTGAAACTACTCTAAAGAGGCCTCAAATAGCATGCCCTTCTCCACCTAGCATGTGATATCTTGATGCATCAACTATATTTGAAAAATACTTTGACCATGTTTGATTTTACTTGGTTCTTTCTAAAATCACTTAGAAAGAAGATGTTTGGATTCTTGTAGATGAGAGATATGTATACATTGAACTAGATTGTAGTTTAAGACTTCATGTGGGTGTTTCCCTAATGAATGTAGATATGTAATTACAATATTTAGGGAGATTTGGATTCCTTTTGTAAGTGTAAGAAATGAGGTCTCTAGTATACTTCTTAGGAGTTTTAGATTAACAAATTAAGCAATGGTTACTTGCTTATATGGGGGTTTGTAGATTTTTTATCTTAAAAATGATTACCTAGAGAAAGTATAAGACCGAAATAATGATTTGAAATTGAAAGCACAGTTAGATGACATGTTTTTCAAAGATTGTACAAAGACACCAAGAGCATATTGTACCATTCTGACTAGAATTTATAGTCTTAGAAAAGAGCAAGGAACATGTAAAGTAAGATTAGTAACTGGTAAACAAATATTTCTATATGGATTTTGTATATTTAATTCTCATCTTTTCATGACATGCCATTATGTAAGGATAAAAAAGATAGATAATGAAGATCATAAAGTTTTAATTTGTAATGGGGAAGTTGAGTTTATCATAACAAGAGTGCATAATCAAATCAAGGGTTTCCAAAGTGTAAATTTCAAGATTTGAGAGTTTACAAATGGGATAGGAAGTGGCTAACTATCAATATTTTCTAATACATTTTTTTTATCACTCTTTACAATTAAAAGTTTGGTATGGAAGAATCAAAATGGCATCGAATTGCTTATTCCTCCTAGGTTTAGAATGGCATTAATTCCATTTGATAACTAATTCTCATTTGAATTTCTAAGGATGAAACTTATATTCAAATTACTTCGTCATAGCATGTTAGTGGTCCATAATATTACCTTTGGCTTCTTCCTAAATTATTATGAATTTACTACTTTTGCAATCTTTGTAATCCTAACATCATGATATTTTAATTTTAGTGTATGATCTAACTCTAGGGATATAAGTTCTAGTGATAGTGGAAGTATTGATTCTCTACCATAAACAATCATGAACAGGGAATTACCAACATACTTGTTTAGATGTAATAATATCTTCCCAAAGTATTGTCCTCACCATTTTGTGCCACATCCTCTGATTGTCTCCCATGACTTTGTTCATGATTATGATAATTTTTTATTTGAAGAATTAACAAATCAATTTTCTTGAGGATAATAGTTTAATGATATCTTCAAGTAGATACCACACCTAAAGGTAAAATCAGTCATTTTGGTACCAATAAAAGATTTGGAATTTTTAAAGATGATGGTCTAAGGGAATCCAAATATAGTCACAATTTCTTCCAAGAAGTCCACGATAAAATTTTGTGTTTCCTAAAAAATTAAATTACCTTAACCTATCTCATGAAGTATTCTATACATGTTAAGAGCCACTTATAAAGAACACTAGCAAGAGGATTTACCATGCTTATAAAGTCTAGTCCCCATCAGGAGACAAGATGATCTACTGAGATTGGCTGAAGAGGAAGAGCTGTATTTCAATTTTTCCAAGTGAATAATAAGAAATTGTTGTACCTTTTTACCCATTTGTGATAAACAACAAACATGGACTAGAAGTAAATAACCTTAAATATCTTGGTTGTAATTGTTTGGGGAGAAAGTTTTCCACTAGAGAATCTTGAATAGAACACAATGAGAATCTCATTAAATTTTTGTTGACCCCATTAATGTTTATATTTTGAATATAAATGCATCTATTATCTCATACTAGATATTCCACAATATGAAATGCATCCTCTTATTTATATTAAAAATATTAGGCAATCCTCGAGTGTCAACGTAATTGATCATATCTTGGAACCATGAGTTTTCTATATTTTTATAAATTATAATATTTTTTTATTGAATACAAATAGTTTCTTGGGAGGGTCATATATCTATTTCCATGTTTTGACACAATTCCCTACCTCTGATTAGCTCAGTGGAATTGATCCCATAAAATTCCATATTTTTGATGATCTAAACAACTCTCTTTTCAATGATATTTTTGCTCATGATGTACTATTTGATTCTAGGGTGTGTGAAAAATAATTTGATCTTGTTGTTTAACATAATTTTTAAAAAATTATTATGGGATGTTAGGACTGCAAATTTCTTCCTTTCAAAAAAATTATACTCAAGATCATAGTCCTTTAAATTTTTTCCTATGAAATAAATGGGTTTCTCTAAACCTTGTAGGTTTTCTTGAGTTAGAATAGAAACATTGTTAAATACTCCTATAAACACATATAAATTTAAATAATTATCAAAATTTTGGTTGATCGAAGTAGGATATTAAGCTACGACTTGTTTGATTTGTTTAATACTAATATTTCCCTCCTAAACATTTAAAATGTCATCCTTGTTTTGAAAGTAAGGTTATGGACCTCATCGAACATGCATAATTCTTTATGACCAAACCTATAATGTTGGTGATGAACTTCCTCATAAATTTTACCTTTTCTAAGAATAACTACAATTATTTCTTATGTGGGGGAGAGATAAAGCCAAGATCACTATGATTTTATTAGAATATATAGAAAAACCATGTTTTGATAAAAATATCCCAAAAGGTTACCCTTAAGAACAATGAATATACACTTCTTAGGGTCTAGAGATATGCCAAAACTTTTACTTTTGGTGACAGTTTTCTCAAGTTATTTCTAGTGATCTTCCTATTTTTTGAAAAATCAAGAATCACATCTAAGTAGACCAAGATTATATCACGTATAAAACCTTTAAAGGAAAATTCCATGGCTATTTGAATATTGGAACCAACATTAAACAACCCAAAATACATCTTTCCAAAGGAATATGTTACTGATGTGGTGGTGAACATTGTCTTGTACAAATCAAATTCTTAGACAAAAATTTGGTTATACCTTGAAAAACCATCTAACAATAAGAATATTTAGATCTTTCTAACGTTTGTAAGATTTGATCCATAGAGGGTAAGGATAATGGTCTCTGAGGTAAGATTTGTTAAGGTACCTACAGTCCACACATAATATGATCCTCACCATTTTTCTTTCTTACAGAGACTAGGCTAGTAACCCAAGAGGAGTGTTTGATAAGAAATATTATATTGATTTAAATAAGATTAATTAATTAATTCCTCATTAAAGGATCAATATTAGGGTTAATTAGTCTCTTTTTATATCTAAAATGTTTGTAATTTTAATACATCTCAATTGTATGATGGATGACATTTCGATTATATCCCTTCAGATCATCATAAGTCCATACAATGACATCATCATAATTTGGACACAACTAAATAAATTCAAATTGATTCTTATGAGTACATACCCTTCCTAATTTAATTGGTTTCCTAGCATAGTTAATTACTTCTTGGTAGTCCTCCTCCTTGATCTTGATGTTTCTCTTCTCCCCCTTGCATTAATCATCAAGGGTAAACATTATTTATAAAGTAACCAATCCTTTGGAAAACTTGTTGATTTTGAATTCAATTATATAATCACCAACATTCATATAATTTTAGTGGAAAGTCTTAGGATAACTCAACTTTCTCTTAGATAAAGTTGAAAATATGTTCCTCATTCTTAAATATTTGCCAATGAAAGTCTTTGTTATGAACTAGGGGTCTGATTACTAACTTCACATGTTAATATTATATCTTCATAATACCCTTTAGATGATAAAATTGAGATCCATTAAAATAAATTTTTTCAATATCAACATCTTGATCCCTTGGGACAACATGAAGGTTGAATGTATAAAATTCCTCTAAGATATCCCAACCCTTCTACTTATAGCCTTGGAGAAAAGTTTTTTTGTTAACATGCAGACCTCAACATTAATATCTCTAAAGATCTTTAACATCTCGAGACTTTTTCTCTTGGAAATAAAAAACCTAAGATCAAAGCTTCATATTCAACTATATTTTTGTTTTAATTGAACTAAAGTCTATGTGAAATAGATAGCTTCTATTTTTATGGTGAGAGTAAGAAAACACTTTGTACTGAATTCAACCTTTCAGTTTGAACCATCAAAAAATAATTTTGACATACCTTCCAGGTCCTTGTATGATTTCAACATGCTAGGAATGGAAGTGACTTCATATTGTATGAAATATGTTCTCGTAGTAGTATCTTCAAAGGTATCATAATGATTATATTTTTCATATCTCCTTTTCTCATTCAATTATATGATCATTTGGATATTTATCTCTCCTTTTCCTATTCACCTATCTACTCATTTGGAGATTTAGATCTTACTTCATGTGGTTCAGGATAAATATACTCACTATTAATTTTAAATGTTATAGAAAAATTCAACTCAGTGGGCCTTGGGACTTATATTTCAACATGAAAATAGGAAATAATATCTTATTTGATAATGATATTGGTGCCATATCTAGTCTTTAAACACATGCGAGAAAATTCAAAGGATATATATACTTTAATTTTGCACTAAAATCCCTAGGTAAGAATAATTTAAAGATTGGGCCACGTCAATCACTAAGATGTCTTTGGGTATGGTGATGCTAGGAAAAACATGCAAGTTTATATTAAGGTTTTAAATTATCCCCACACTCTTTCATGGTATTTCCATCAAGCTAGAAAACACCACTATTGAGGGGAGAATATTCAAATCCTAGGAAATTTTACACTTGCTTAGGTATAAAAAATATACTATTTTCAAAGTTAATAAATTAATTGGGTACTAAATGTTTTTTGCTGATTAATGACACATATAATGTAGGGGGCTTGGTATCACAACCTACATTAGTTGTATTATATTGATAGATATGAATTGGAGCTAAACTCACCTCCTTTTTAACTTTTCAAGAAGGTTTAAAATACCTCAATCATTGTTGTAGTAGATCCATCTGACCTGGTATTTCCAAACTATCCCACATAGAGACAATAATATTAGTTTTCTTTATCTACTCTATAATTTCTAGGGGTGATATTGCTGAATTTTTTAAATAGTAAGTAGTACAATCCCTCTTTGGTCTCTGAATAGTGGGATGATATAGATTTGGATGCAGATTTTTATAGAGGGTTGCACCCTGTTTATCTCTAGTGCCCTAACTATAATCCTCCCTAACTTTGATATTTCTCCTAGATGATCATGTCTCATTTGGTTCCCATATTTTTATTCCTCTTTCTATGAGATTCATTTCTTTTATCTTGTGTTATAATCATGCTTCACTTAGGGTTTCCTATTTTTTAGCCTGATTTGTTGATTATAAGTCTCCCTCTTTCTAATAAACTAATATTTTATCTATTTATGATGTAGGTGGTTTTGATAGTTCTGTAGTTCATCTTGGTTGTAAACATCAATTTTTTACTATCAAGGTTGTTGTTATGGCTCCATTGGGAAAAGAAATACATTCACATTGGGTTGTGAGCTAAGGTAGTACAATATAATGCCTTCACCAATGTTGTTCTACATAGAAACCATTTATTTGATAGGATTGGTGAGAGAAGGATATGGTTTTTCAGTGGGCATTGCAAGAGTAATTTGTCTTAAGATTATTTAATTTCTATTTGTAAACAATGTTATATGGATGATAAGGTCTAGGAGTAAGTTGATGATGTTGTCTTCTCATAATAGTCATCTCATTAGAACAATTTTTTTACTAGAGATTTAACCTCATCCATGTAATTTATTGAGATGTTAGGGATGGATGCCAATGGTTGGAAAATAATGGGTTGGGGTGATCTCTACTAGGTAGTCTTAGCTTATGATATAGAG
Organism: Taxus chinensis; assembly: GCA_019776745.2. Lineage (NCBI taxonomy): Eukaryota > Viridiplantae > Streptophyta > Pinopsida > Cupressales > Taxaceae > Taxus > Taxus chinensis. The sequence continues at coordinate 292,104,313 of CM034150.1, forward strand.
GAATATGAGGTCTTAGAGATAAATTTCCTACCTTAATTTGGTTATCTTAAGCTAAATAGCAATATTAAAGGCATAAATGAAGGTATATACCTTCCATATATTGAATCATAACATCTATATCAAAGTTAAGATCTATTAATAATTAAAATAAATAATAATTATAAGTCCTTACCAAGAGAAATATTCTATCCCAAGTCCTTTATAATCTAAAGTTGAAATTGTATAGTTCTTCAGGTGTTTCTCTCTTTATTATGGTGAGCTTATCCATTAGTGACAAATGATATATCTTATCTAATAATTTCCTCTTTAATATTTCTAAAAAATCATTTCATTTGTTTATGGATTTAGGAGGGATGTTATTATACCATGCCAAATATTTACCTTTAAAGAAAGAAGCCAATAACCTCATAACAATAACCTTTTATTTATATGATGGAATATGCACAAATGTATTATATATTTAAGGTCATCTACCAAATTGACATGATTTTTAGTTTAAAATATCATATTCCTTTGAGGGATGTAGTTGGAATATCATTCCACACATTCAGGTCTAGAAGGCTACATCACTGCAGGCAGGGAAGGCATAATTTCTTGTATGAGCCATATTTCTAAGGAGTTAGAGTCATTTTTATAGTATTTGGCTAGGAACACTAGGTGGAGGAGTGGATTTTGATATTTGGTGTTTAAGAGGATTTCCATACCTTTGTATAGATTCAATTATTATTCTACTTTGAGGTGACAACTACAAGTTCACTCAACATATTTCACCTTAGCAGAGCTCATTCTTGTTACAATCCGTCTCATATGCTTAAGACAACATGAAATTTCAAGTTAGAGATCAATGGAGTCACCAACTACCTAGAGTGAGGTTAAAAACTATAAAAAATAAGAATGCACCAAATCATAGGTGAAAAATTAGAAGAATATTCAAAGGAACACGTGAAAAATAGATCAATATCGAATCAAAGTGTAACCAAATTTCTATATTCTTACTTCTATAAATATATCTTTTTTTAAAAATAACACATGAGAGTCCCACTAGTCTTTCCAAAAAACTAGAATTCTAAGACATGTACCCATGATAATATCTAGAAAGTGTGAATAAATTGGTACTCTCAACAACACCAATGAAATACCTATAAGGTTTGAGACCTTGTCCTCTTCAAAAAAACCTTTGAATAAAGATGGATCCTTCATGTTGACTTCTTCGCTTCCCCACTTTTCATGAGTGCCTCCTTTGTTTTCATCCTTATCATCATTTCCCTCTTCTTTTGACTCACGTACATCCTACACAGGATGGTTTTGAGCCTCACTGTGATCTTCATCATCCTCATCACCCTTTTCGGCCTCCATGCTCTATGTTTCTTCCGAGTCTACATTTCTTGTTACTCTTTTCTTCTTCCTAACTGGTGATTCCAATATAGGAGACTCTTATTTTTCTTCTTCCCTAGGTGACTCCTTTATTTCTCGTGATTCTTCTTTTGTAGGGGGATTCTTTTTCTCTAGCACCTCCTCCTCGGGTTTCTTCTTCCTTCATGCATAGGTGTTTGGTTTTGCACCTGACTCCTGTGTGCCTATAGACTACGTTCTATGCGTACTTGGTGCCTTTTTCTCAGGTACCTCCTCTCTCTCCCTTATCCTTAGTGTGGCCTTTTTCCTTACGGTGGGGTCTTTTGGGATAGAGACATAATTTTCAATGTAAATGCCTTTCTCATACTTAGGCCTAATGCATAGGTATACCCTTGTTGTGGTCATCCCAACAACAGGCAATGTCACTGGATTTATCATATGTACATCATTGGATACATACTTCTCCACATAGGTACACTTCTCTGGATATATCAATGTTTTGTGCAGCTCATGGTAATCTTTTTCTACCATGATGAGTTCAATCCTTAGCTTTTTTTCTCTTTGAATCACTTTACCCCGGCCTGGAATTATTTTGTTGTGAAGGAGAAAAAAATTGCACCAGGGACCTTTGGCCCCATCTACCAGAGTAAACCTGCTAATAAATTTTTTTTGGCACATGGAGAATTCAGCCTCACCTTGTAGTAAAATAGGTAATTTTTTGGGTATTCTCCACTCAGTGCTGAATGCATCGAGCATCTAATTTTACCATTTTTCTAGGTGCGCTTTATGGACGGCTGTCATGGTGCCATAAGTGTATTTCTCAAATCTTTTTGTGGGGGAAGGGTTATCATCTTGGTACTCCCACATAAATTTATCTGGCCCATTGGGCACTCCAATCTCTGAAAAGACAATGGTAAGGAGTACATTACCAAATATGATCTTTTCTCCATTACATGCGACATTGATAATTTCTTCTACTATGAAATCCGAGAGGTTATAGATGGTCCTCTCTTAGATATTACCGCAAACATTCAGCCAATCCTTGTTGATCTATGTCTATCTCTCCTTCCCATTTAACTTTGTGACCAAGTGCATGACCATTCTCATTACCAGGTTGAAAATCACATAAATGTCAAAGTATCGCGAACCCTTCTTGTAGTCATAAGATTCAACAATATTCTTGATCACCTCCTTATCATCAAATTCATCATTGAAAGATTCTCCTTCATAGAAAAGACCAATAAACTAAGAAATTAGTTGGGGAGTTATTCGCATCCTCAATCCTATGAAGAAGAAGTGGTCTTCATGTACGTGTGAAATTAACTACTTGTATAGTCACTCAGGTTTTCCAAAATAGGGAAACTCATAGAGTTGCAATAACCTAACCTTCTCCATCTTCACCTTTACCTCATCATCGTAGATAGGCATTCCATCTGGTATCATATTTTTTTTAGGGAGAATCAGTTCTAATGCCATCTCATTCTCTTTGGTGCTCATTCGATAGTTTTAGTCACTCATGGTAATATTTATAACATGAAACACCCATTCTTTTCCAAGAAAGAGGTTGTCTAGATTTTGCATCTCTATGTACTATTCCTCATTGAAACTGGTGGAAACAACTTGTTTCCCTTTTCCCTTGCCCTTCTTTGGTGAAATGTTTACTACTTTCTTTGGTACCATTTCTCCTTCAGGTCACTAAACGTTATTCCTTTCCCTTGATCTTGGCACTTCTCAACTTGGAGGCTCCACTCCTTTGTAAAAATATCCTCAATCCTATGCCCTAGTTATAGAACCCTAACCTAGAAAACCCTTTTTCCCCAAGATTACATAATCATCCATGAGATTCTTCCACACAACCTTCTCCACTTATGCTCGTGTACTTTTTTTTTCACTCCAGTTTGTTTGATCGAAATTTCTATGCACGTAAATCTTCACAACCTTTTTCAGACAACTTTTCTTTAAGGATTCCCTAGTTCGCAAGAGCTTTTCGATAACACAAATTCAAGTTAAACAATAATGCACCCTGACCTTCTACTTATAGCTTTTGATTTTCACCACAATAAATGTCATGCCACCTACCAATGTACTCTTACAATAAAGTTGGAATTTTCATACTTCCAACCTTCAACACTTTTACCCCCACAACCAATCCTGTGTGAAAACTTCTACAACCTTTGGCGCAAAAAAAACCCTTTACTGACTAAAGATCCTTATGCATGCACTTTTAGTACTGAAGGCACTTCTTTTGTCTTTATCCTAATTTTTGACATCACCTACCTCATGTTGTTCCTATGCTTCTCACCCTTGTATGTGGTTTTAATAAATCCTTCTTGACACCTACCTCCTCAAGTTCACCTTTTCCACACATGCTCTTCTAAACTTCGTGCTTTTTATCCTTTGACATGGGCCATCAAAACACAACTTCCAATGATTTTCGCATCACTTCACCCCACACAAAAATAGATGTGTTGTCCTCTACACCTAGAAAACATTTGAAATTGTAAGTGGCTACAAGTGCACAATGCGCACATAACAACAAAAAGAAAGGGAAACACAAAGAAAGGAAATGAATTAAGGGAAATCCTAGGCTAATTGGCAATACTTCCTTATTTAAAAACACAAGGAATACTTATTTATATTAGGGCTTCAACCTACTCCCATTTAAATGACCTGGTAACCATGTTCCATCCAACGCTTATAACTAGTAAGTGCCTGAATCAAGTATATAGGATACAATGTATGGGCCCATCCAATGGACTTTGAATTTCCTAGGATGGTAGAGAAACTTGGAATCATACAATAGAAACATATTCCTAACCTTAAACTTTTTGTTCTTGGTGTGTCTATCATGCCATGAATTCTACCTGGATTTTTCTATTTTCTGACTCTAGTGAGGAATATCCTGACTCTCATCTAAGTGTATTAACTTATCAAATAAGGTGGATACCTCTTTATCACTCTACATGTCTTCTACAACATCTCTTTCAGTAATGTATACCTTTTTATTTTGAGCCACATGCTCAAACATGGTTTTTGCACATGCTTAAAAATAGGGGGCATCTATCTGTGTTTATTTCACACTTTTAGTAGATAAGGATATAATTATAGGGGTAGATTCAAGTACAAATAGAGTATAGTAGTAAAAAATTTAATAACACATAGTTTTGGAAAAATCAACACATGTTCAAAATCATACACTTTTGTCAAGATTATATGGTACAGTCCTTACCCACACATACATTTATGACTTGGGGAAATTTTTTTAAAAATAAGATAGCTTTTTTGGATTTCTATATTTGTAGACTAGTTTTATACAAGTTTTCATAGTTCAAATCAGTACAAGGGGGCATGAAAATGATTCATTCCATATTCACACTAGAACTCAATCTCATTTTCAGGAATCCTAGGGGTAGGTGTCTCCTTCTTGGTAAAATATTGTTAGCACATTTCCAACATATTTCAATTTTTTGATTCAATACATTCTTAATTGTTTTTTATATGGAGAGAGTTTAGGGGAAATCATTCTCTTTTGTATTGTATGTCCTTGTTTACAAAATCAGGTATAGATCCATCTATAATGGTGTGATCCTTAGGGTTATGGAAAGAAACAAAGTGGCTAAGATATATGTGGGCATATATTTCTCTCCTATTACACTTTAAAGGGAAAATATCAAAGTTGAATAACTTTGATACATGGTCTTCTTACATTTTTAGGGGTGGATGTGTACCTCTTTCTTTTTTTCTCTTATAGATTTCCATGTTGGGTTATATGCACCTAACACCTCATTTTCTCCCTAGAAATAATTCAAGACTGATCACCCATAATATTTGAGCAAAGTTTAAAAAATGTAAATCTACAAGCATAAGAAAACATGTATATTTTTTTCTTGTTTACATATATTCACTTTACATAGATGCAAATCCAAATATTTTTTGTTACAATTTCTATTTGAGTTGAGGTTCATTATATCTCGTAGATATTGATTACACTCTATGTTGTAGGTTTCATCATGGAGCATGCCAACACTAATCATAATAATGCAACTGTAAAAAAATATTTGAGAAAATTAATTTTTTTACACACTCATGTTAAATTTCCTTTAAGAATTTAATTTTCAATTTCATACTTAAAGGGGGAAAAATGTAGACACTCAAATTTGGCAATTTTTTACTTTCGAAACCCTTGATTTGACTATGCACTCTTTCTATGATAAAGATAACTTTGTCTTACCTAATTATCATTTGTTTAGGTCCATTATTTAACTTGTTTATCCTCACACAATGACATGTCATCAAAATCTAAGAATTCAATACATAAAATCCATATAGAAATATTAGTGTACAAGTTCAGATCCTCACTCATCATGCTCTCTACTCTTTTTTTGGACTATACAATATAGTCATTACCTCTTTGTATGGTCTTTGAATGACATGTATTCCAATTTCACTTTCAATTTTAAATCCTTCTTTAGGCCTTATAATTTCTCTAGGTCAGTCTTTCTTAGATAAATCATCGTGAGAACCCTTTATAAGCAATTAAAAATTACCTAATCATCTAACCTGGAACTCCTAAGGTAATGCACCAAAGAAATTACTTCATACACTTGCAAAATGGTCCATAAATGTTAGAAATTTATGTCTACAATTATTAAGGAAGCACCCACATCAGGTTTAAAGCTACAAAAAAGTCAAAGTATCCATATCTCTCATCTACAAGCATCAAAACATCCTCTCTCTAAGTGGTTTTTAAAAAGATCCAAGTAAAATATAGGATGTATAAATTATTTTACGAATGTTATTGATTTATTTAGATATCACATGCTAGGTGGAGAATGACATGATGTTTGAAACATATTCAGAGTAGTGCGAACATTAGTGATGCATGAGGGTTCCCAAAAACTTTATAATTTTTTTTAGGACTCTTCATCCATGGCTAGGGTTTAAGATGATGATAAATTTACATAGAGATCTTAGGGGTTGATAACAATGAATAAATCTAGGAAGATGAGAAACCCATAAAGTTACAGAAGTTTTTTCAGATCTGGTCAAAGACTGTATAAAAGGTTGTAGATCATACATTATGTTCCTTTTTGTGTTATATGGTCCTGAACCTAGAATATTTCCACTTCTAGTTCAATTTTTAAGGTTTATTTAGGTTTATTTGTATGTTGTAAATCTCGTATCTATCTATAAATCAGCTATGGAAAGCTAAGTGTGTATATACCTCCATTTTTTAGTTTCTATTGTATGGTAGGATAAGTGGTGTGCTACAATATTTATTGTTTTATCTGAGTTATAAATATGATTTAGTATTTATATTGCATTATCTTTGTTAGATCAATAATCAAATATTGATCCCTCATACAACTAATTAAATTCACCTAGAATTTAATTTAGGGTTCAACACCATTCAATGGGTCTCTCTCAAGAAATACCTTTCAACAATCTATTTTCTATTGTATATAGTTGTATAGTTATTTTGTTGTATTTTGTTCCTTATTTTACCATTTTTGTTTTTTTATCTTCTTGGCCCTAGCTATGAGCTATGGTTTCCTTATATTATAGAACTTGTTTATTTAATTATGCTAAAAAAATTTATCTAGAGTTATCAATAATTATTTGGTTGTCGCATAATTTTTTTTCACACTTTGCGTAATTTTCTTAAAGTGTGTATGATTTTCCTTTTATAAATAAGTTTTGTAAGTCATCTATTTTGATTTTTTCATAGTCAATATATTTCATATCCTCATGTAGAACTAGTATAGACTTAAAAGAAAGGAAGGAAAGAAACAATTTAATAAATCACATGATTTATCAATCAAGAAGGAGATTAAAGTGGACAGCTAATCAAAATTGGTAAAGTTTAGTCTTGAAAAAAGAAATCCCTCCATGCACTTATTATTTTTAGAGTTAATCATGTTGTTTGCATAGATTGGAGGAGAGGATCAAATAATTAAAAGTTAGTTAGACACCCCCCAAAATAGGTGTAGATCATGAAACAGGTTTTTTGAACAACTCTTGCATTCTTTACAAAATTGTGTTAAAGGTTGTTCTTGTAAGTTTGAGACAGATTTTTTTATTTGAAATAAAGGTAGAATCTAGTTTGGAGGTATTAAAAGATAAATTCTAAAAAAAATTTAGAATCTGAGATAGGGATTCATAGTTTGACAAAGACAAATATTGGAATTCCAATATTTTTATGGACAAAATTCATGCCTAATTGACTATAAGGCCATCGATCCTTGCATTTAGTTTGGAAATTCCCTCTATGATTTTCTAAAAATGTTGTCAAATATAACCACCTTTTAATTTATCAATTGTTATAGAGAACCATAGTTTTTAATCGATTAAAACCATAATTTCTTTAAAATTTGGACATTTCTCAATCTACATCAAATACTAAAATAAGCTATATTGGTTTTTCTTATACCAAATATTGGAATTTGATTTTGGCTATTATTAGAATCCAAAAAGGGGCTTTTTGTAATTTTATTTGGCTATTATTGGAATCTAAAAATGAATTTTTTGGAATTATATATCATTTATGAGGGATTTCCATTTTAGGGGTTTAGAATTTTTTAGTACGAATAGGAAATACTTATTGGAATAATTAATACATATATAGCTTTACAAAGCATAGAAAATACTTATATTGTCCATTCTCATACAAAAAAACATTTTTTATCTTCTATTGAATGGGCATATGCCAATTCTCATATAAGAATCATAGAATAAAAATAGAGGTAATATATAATTTGTTTTAGAATGGACGATTTCCCATCCTCACATCCTTTATAGTGATATTAAAATTATTAAGTTCAATATTAATTCAATGATTTAGAATGGTTATAGAAGGTATATGCCCATTCTCATACAAAAAAATATTTTTATTATTGTTATGAGAATTTTTATCATTGTGATGAGAATGGGAATATGCCCATTCTCATAAGCTTAATATAGAAAGAAAGAAAAATTTGGATGTGATTTATTTTAACTATGGGGTCGTGTTAATTTGCATGTTGTATATTTTACATATTTTGATCATATATATTTGTATCTAATATTGCTTTGAAATTATGATATCAACAAAAATTGACAAATGTTTAACTATAACGTGGATTCATTTGCATAGATTGAAGGTAGTAAATGTGTTGTTATGAGATAAATAAAACATAAAATGATGGTAATAAATGAATCGTTAAGAGATAGTCTACAAAAATAAACCAATATTTATATATTTTGTGAGATAGAATCGAAAAAAAACCAATTATTTTACATTTATTAATCAAGACAATAGCTCTGGGGGCATGGCTGTGGTACAAGGGGCTAAGGGAATGTTCTTGGTATTGTGAATGATGATATTCCACCCTCTATTGGTGTGATTTCCCTTAATGTGAAGGATTTGGATGTGAATGGTATTCTACCCTCTCTCGGTTTCGTTTCCTGTGAGGTTTAGGTTTTGGATGGTTTTATAGCCAACCATGGGCCTAGATCTGTTAAATCCTTGAATTTGTATGGATGGTCTGGTAGGAAGGCAACCTCTGGCATGTTGGTCTTCGTTGGTTCCTTGGTTGCATGGAAGGCTGGAATTTTAGCAGAAGACCCTATTTTTCCTAGTGGTAATACAACAAAGGAAGATAAATGCATTGTTGTCTCTTGTTCACAGGGACCAAAGGTTTTGTCTCAGGAGAAGACTCTATTGAATGAGCCTTTGGATTTGAAACTAGGTGCACATGTTTGTGTCTCTGGGGAACCGGTACGTAGTAGCTCCATGGTGTATAAAATGAGTGTTGAGGAGGGATCATAACCCCTATTTCAGGAAAGACAATAGACTAATAAAATACTAGTATATGGTGAGGGGTGTAGATAATAAAAATAGGGGTATGATGGAATCAAATCATAATAATCCTATGGTTTATGTTAAATCAACCCCATCCATAAGTTTTGGGGATGAAGTGATTCAAAATGAAGATGCCTTCAAGAGGAACAGACTGATTTAAAAATTCAAAAAATTTGGCCAAGGTTTTCTTGCGCTTCATGCATGGATTTTGAGTCATTAGGATCATATCTCTGATGGTAGGCTAGATATCTTTCCTATTGCTCATGGTTTTTTCATTGTTTCTTTTGAAAAAACAACAGATAAGGATCTTATTTTTGGGAAATTATGGGATTTTGAATCCCACATGTTATTGATGAAATTGCGGTTTCCTTTTTTTAATCCAGTTTCTTACACTTTCCTAGTTAAAATGGTGTGTGTTCGTCTCCCCTATCTTCCCCTCTAATTCTAGTTAGAGAGTTTCTTACACTTTCTTACAATATTGATCCTAAATCTGTAGATCTTCAACACACAACTTTTTCTATAATCTTAGTTGGTATGGATATTGTTGATGATTATCCTTGTGGATGAACTATCAGAGTAGTAAAAAACCTTAGGTTAGTGGGATGTGTGCCCTAAGATGACCTCCAGATTTTAAAAAGTTGGCTCTTCTCTGTGGTATGAGATGAGGGTAAGAGAAAATGAAACAAAACATAAAACTTAATGGGAGAGATGCGCCAAAAAAGTGAAGTAGTTAACTCAGAACGTAACTGCCTAAAATAGGGAAAAGGTGAGCAACTGAAAAGGGTGGATGAAATTACATCACATACTAGATAAGATCACATATAACACTACCTCAAACTACTTAAGCACAACTTCAAAGACAGTAATAACATTAAGTGATGCACAATTTCTATTTGAAAATAAAGGTGATCAGAGACAACACAGATATCTAAAGGATGGAAAAATGCACCATCGGGCATATAATATTACTCCAAAAATTGTGCACAATATTATAATATAAAAGAGGCAAGATTGCTATTACAAAACCGAGGAAGAAGGCTAGAGCTCCAGGACCCTACCTTTTACAAAAAAGGGACTGAGACAGAGAATAAAACTGACTAACTCCCCTAATTTTTAGAATGAGACCCAGGTCAATAAATATAATCACAAAGAGATAAGGGTGAAATCCCAAAATTGCTTTTTCAACCACTTGTAAGATGTAATAAGTGAGTGCAATCAATGAAACCTTTCTTGTAAAATACTCCTCCTTCTATCCCATTACCTATAGTAATAAAAGAATGATGGCCATGCTCATTAAATGAATTCCCCATCCCCTTTCCAACTGTCTATTTGAATTGGGCTCATTTTCCTTTAAAATCACCATCAAAGCTTCATTAATTTATGCATTTATTGATTGTTCTGCATCGTGCTTGGTTTATTAGTGATGGATATGTTTAGATTTTCTTCACCCACCTACACTTACTAAAAATATTAAATCCTCTTGTTTGGCATAGAGGATGTCGAGAGCTTTCTGAAAAGTCCAATTTTGTGAAAATCAGAGTTCTAGGTCAAAAGTTATGTTCGTTTGAACTTGGTGGTTACGTGTTCCATGTGGGCTCTCACAATTTTTTAAAAGATCTGAGCATTTGAAATTCCTGGTGGGCCTCATGATTAATACTTCATTGAATTGACCTACCTCTAATCTTTTATGACCCACTTTAGGTTCAGATTCTATCTGTGTTGAGCTCCATGTGGAAGCCAAGCACACCTTTTCTTGCACCTTTTGAAAGTGCGTCAAGATGACATGTGGCACATTCCGCGGCTCATTTTTCTTTCCCTTTGACTTTGTAACGTGCCTCATTGTAGATTAATACGAGGATCCTTTCCTTGGTGGTCCCCTCATTATTGACTCCACATGGAAGTCCCATGGGGTTTTGAGATCTCCTTCTTCCCTCTCACTTTTTAGAATTTTGCTAAGCTGACACATGACGTCTTCCGCGACTCTTCTTCTTTTCCTTGCCGACTCGTCCCTATCTCAGTTTTGACTCACCAAGTCAGATTTATTCATTATTTCACCATGATTTGGCCAAGTTTATTCCCCCTACTTCTAGAAGCTTGACTCTTTTTGTATCGGTTCAAGATTCTCAGGACTAATTTGATTAATCTAACAGGAATCTTCTTTTTATCTAGTTTCAAAGGGTGGAGGAGGAAACTAGATAATAGTTCTGGTGACTCATGGGGAACCATTAGCTTGCTAAATGGAACAAAATAGCTATTTATATCCATTTATTGGGCATGTAGTATACATCATCATCATGAGATGATCTGAACCTCGATTCTAGAGTTTTTTGAAGTGTCAGCGCTTCCTTCTGTAGCTACTTTTAGTCACTCTGCATTTGTTTGATTTGAAGTTTCTAACTTTTACATGCAACTATGGGTCTCCCAGCTACAAAAACTAAATGACTTGGCACATTGCACCACTTGGAGCAATACAAACAAAAAATATATACAAAATAGAAAAATCATACATGCCCCAAATGAGTCATGTAGAGTTTGCAAAAGCACTTATTCTACTGAAATCAAATCTACTCCTAATCCTACACTAACCAAAACAAAGAAAATCTAAAAGAACTCACTACAGGTAGGGAGAAGTAGCTTCCCTTCCTAAAAAAGTGTGGCCATGTAATTAATTTAACAATGGTTATGGCATGTAATAAAAGTGGAAAGATACCTTCCACTCTTTTACCCAATATATCAAAAAATAAAAAGAATACCTCCTCAATATGTTCATCTTTTGGTAAGAGGTGTCGTAGCTGATCCTTGGTGTATTCAAGATAATCCTCATGCTCTAAAGTGAGCATGACCAATGTTGGATTCTCCATTGGCTTCAATGAAGCCAAATACTTTATTGGGCATGGGGCCTTGGGAACTAGTGGGCTGATCCTTGTGATTTTCCCATTCCTTTGAATTTGATGCTCATGAATGGGGCTATTTTGTAGACTTTCTAGAAGAAGGTGTTTTCTTGTAGGCTGATCTGAATGTTCCTTCTCCTCTAAAAACAATTTTGCTTCTTCCAAAACTGCCCTTTCCATGATGACTGATTTGATCTTGTTTTCATCATCTTACTCTTCCTTCTCAAACATAAAACTTTGAGAGATCAAACTCCTCCACAAAATAATATTCCTACAAAGATATGATAGAAGAAGAATATAAAAATGTATTTTTTATCCAAAATGAGCCCCATGCTTATTTTGGTTAACTTGCCTTCATTCTTACCTTCCTTGTGATTCAATATCAAAGTTTACACATTTCAGGAACTCAAAGGTTTTTGGAAATAGCTTCATCAAATAGGATTTTTCTTCCCCTTTCTAGAAAGGTAAAATTTTCCTCCTAACTCCTTGTAATTTTCGAGTTATGGCTCGACGGAGTTTTTTGGGGAAATTTTCCCTAGACAGGTCTGTGGCTAATGAGAAACCAACACATGGCAAGGTGGAGCGGCAGGATTTAGGGGGATGTTGGAGTTTTTGGTGCTTTGGTCAAAAGGTAGAGAGGAAGAAGGTCACCCATGGGCCCGCGGAAGGAGGAAAATATGTTGGCTAAGGCCCGTCGAGTAATGAGGTGGCGACACGTGTCCTCTCAGTAGCGGGAGTCAGGGCAGTGGAAGGATTTGGCAAAATTTTCCAAAGTTACAAAAGGCACAAAGGCATGTATTGAACCCACATCCCCATCAATTAATCAAATGGTTCCCCATGACCACATGAGCGGTGGAGGTCGGGTCTGCGGAGGCAAATTGGGAAATTTTCCCAATGAAAATTTAAAAGGTGCAAAGGGCAGAAAATGATCCTGAGGCCCGCAGATCAGCCAGAGGGTGACACGTGGAAGCTAAGTAACGAGGTGTAGAGAATTTTTTGGGAATTTTTTCCAAATTCAAAAAAAGGGGAAAATTTTCAAGTTTCAGCCCTCCAACCCGAATTTTGCCCTAAAATTGCCATTTTTTCCCTAAATCTTCAGAGGGGCATAACTTTTGATCTCGAGCTCGGATTTTCACATTCTTTATATAATTGGAAATCTGGTGAAATTTTCCACATTATGCACTATTCAATTGCAAATTTTGATGGAGATTTTCAAGAGAAAAATGGGAAAACATCCCTGGCATGCAAGAACACAGAAAATGACTCCAACCACCAAAATTAATGAAGTATGGGCCCTTGTTTTTCTCTGTAAATAAATGTACTTCAAAGTATGGGATTTTTCATGGAAACCCATCATTTTTCAGGATAATTAGATAAATATTGGTGGTGGTTAAATTTCCAAATCAATTTTCCCATTGTTTCTCCTTTCTTCCATTCTGTTTAACGATTAAAAGCCAATTTTGGCTCATTTGTAACAAGTTGTTCATCACTCTTCTCTACCTCTCCCTTCTTTTATTCCCTAGCATCGAAAATGGAGTTTGAACCTCTTTCCCTACTCTGTAATGGTGTTTTTTTCCTCTTACCTTATACAAACTTCTGGAGTAATAGAAACATGTTTTGTGATGCATTTGTCCATCCTTGCTCATTTTTGCTTGTTTTCTTCTTGCCTCTCTTCATTGCAGGTATTTGTGCATGTTTGAATGTTCATTGTAGGTTTTGGAGATGTGTTCATGGAGTTTTGGAACATTTCTATGTGAAATCCATCCTTGGTTTTGTGATGCACTTGTCCATCCTTCCCATTTCTCACCTCTTCTCATGCCATGGCAGTTTTGATAGATGTTCAGCATTTTCCTTCTCTGGTGTATCACCATTTTAGCATAGGCTCTATTTTTCCGTCTTTTCTCTCTATCTCTCTTTACCTTCTTAGCATAGTTAGATTAGGATTATATTATCTTGTCTACATTAGAATATCTTGTGGCAGGTAGTTTAGGAAGAGGAACCAACCTTCTTTGGAGAGCTTTCCCCATTTGCAAAGGTCCCACACTTTGGGAAAGGTCAATGTTGTGCATTCACACCAAATGACATTTCCTTAGAAAATCTGATCCATAGGTCATTTTGGGGGTGCTGTGAATTTTCAATAATAGTTTTGGCATGAATGATGGGACCTTAGAGGTCTTACACTTTAGTTTTGACATGTTGGTGTGTTCTTGTTAAGGATTCAGCCTTTGAAGGCATATTGAAAAGCACATCTTGAGACTCCATGTGGTAAATAACTCATTCTCTAAGTTACAGACCCTATTTCCATTCATTTCCATTCATTTTCCATTCATTCTTCTTTGCATCTCTTCCATATTCTTTCATTCCATGAAGTTGTGCAATCATGACTTCATTTCCATCATGGAATTCACATTTACAACAACAACAATATATTCCACCTCCAACATGTTTTTCAAATCCTCCAGATCAACATTTTGATCAAATTCAAAATCAGTATGCATATCCATATGAGTAATGCCAAAATTAGTTTGGCTATGAAGCACATCAATCAAAAGGATACACATATGATGAGGGTAGTCAAGAAGAAAGTGCAGATTTGTTAGAAAAAATCTAAAAAATGGAGGTTGGCATGGTGCAATCAAGGGCTCAAGCACAAATGAAGGCATTTCAGATTGGTTTCAAAGAACCCTGTCCATTGGGAGGCCCTTTTCCAAGACATTATAGCCCTCAGGAGAAGTTGGACTTCATGATTGAGATGCTGCCCCAACTTGCACAATGGAAACTAGAGATAGAGACCTATAAACTTGGTGTTGAGCAACCTTGTCAATGGGTAAGTTCTACACCATCATCTAGTTTTTTTCTTTCCATTCCTCAAGCAGCACCATCTCATTTTGAATGCCAAATTCCAAATCTAGCCCATGCTACCCCAAGTGTTGATTTGATTTCGCCATCCCCTAGTCTTCCACCCCATCTCAATTATTTTGTCCTTTTCCCTTCCAAATAGCCACTCCCTACAAAGAAACAAAATTTTATATCTCCTCCAACACCACAAAAAATTGCAAAATCAATTGCGTTACAACCCACCCCTCCTCTTGCATTCCTAAATCCATGTTAGGAAGATAAAAATTAGAATGTGAGTCAAGGAAAATAGCAGCAAGAAGAAGAGCCAAACAAGGATGAAAAGATTAAAAGTTTGTTGAATTTGGCTCTTAAATTCAGGATTACAAAAATCCCCTTGATGGTGAAACCAATAGATGAGGTTAGAGTTGAAGAATGAGTGGTGGCTAAGGTTGATATTTTTTCCATAGAAGAAGAGAAAAAAGAAGATGCAGATCAACAATTAGTTTTCTCATAATGTAGTGTCCATGTTAGCACTCTACTTAAAGGAAATAATGGTCTAATTCAAGTTGTACAATCAGCCATGGAAAGAAGCTTTGAAGAAGATCTTGCAGTACCAACTTGTCCTGTAGAGTAGCAAATTGAAGAATTTGGCTTGAAAAACTTCATGATAGAGGAAGAGTTCAATCAAGAACAAGATTGTCTTCAAATATCAGAGGAACGAGAAGATTCTCCAAATCTAAAAGAAGAGGAGAACATTCCAACTATGGGGGAGAAAATTACAGATCCAAAGGCTTTGAGCACAAAGCAGGCTGTAGAAGAACCTTCAGTTCATCTTTCTACTTCATCTCTCTCGAGTTCTAGTGCTGAAGAAGAGTTTGATCTCTCAAACTCAATGTTGGAGGATGAAATAAACCATGGTGATCAAGTTATAGATCAAGAGAACACCATGGAAGAGGTTGAACATTTGCAGCGGGACAACAATGAGGCAGTTTACCTATCTAATTTGGAGGACTATTTTGATGAAGAAGAATCAGTTGAAATCACACCATCTTCTCCTTCATCATCCATATTCCAAACACAAGAACCTGTTATCATGGAGGAGAAATTTCATTTGTAGAAGCTTGCATCTTATAGCAACTCTTTGGAATCAAGATTGGAAGATTTAAATCTTCCATGTTCTTCATTAGAGGAAGAGAAAGGGCGTAAAAGTTCTACCATTTCTTCCACACCATCCATTCAAGAAGGTCTACAAGAAGATTCCATTTTTGGAATGGAAAATCATAGTTATGGGCATATAAAATGGATCAGACCTTGCCCAATCAGGTATTTGGCTTTATTGGATCCAAAGGAGAAGCCACAACCAGTCATGATTGCCTCTAAGCATGAGGATGATATGCAAAGTTCCAAGGATCAGCTGCCATACCTCTTCAATCCAAATGTAAAGAAACTAAAAGAGGTATTTAATTTTTTTTCAGTTAACACCTTGCTAATTTGGGTAGAATACTAGCTTCTTGTTGATTTTCCACTCATCCTAGTAGCCATAATCAGCTCTAAATCATTTGCATGGCTGCCAATTTTGAAGAAAGGAAACTATTTTGCTCACCTTTACTTACAGTTAAAGTAGAGTAGGTAGGTTCTGTTTCAGAAAAAGAAGTGCTTGTGCACACTCTACATGTTCCATTTGGAGCATGTATGATTTTCAGTTTTGTACCTAGTTTTTTGTGTTGTTGTATTGCTCTTGCACAGTCCTATTTAGTGGCATTTTGGTGAAGATCAAATCCAAGTTCAGTGGGTTTCCAAGTAGCTCAAAGGACATATTTTCATAGTTTAGATCATAATCAATTCATCAGGTTTGAATCCATGCCCAATGATTGCTTCAAAGGCCACTGATCATTCATCTAGTAGGCAGATGACCCCTGAGAGTCGCCAAAATTGTTATCCAAAATGAGCTCCCTGCTTATTTTGGCTAACTTTCCTTCATTTTTACCTTCCTTGTGCTTTAATATCAAATTTTAAACTTTTCAAGCACTCAAAGGTTTCTAGAAATAGCTTCATCAGATAGGATTTTTCTTCCCCTTTCTAGAAACGTAAAATTTTCCTCCTAACTCCTTGTAATTTTTGAGTTATGTCTCGACAGAGTTTTTGGGGAAATTTTCCCTAGACACACTCGCGGCCAATGAGAAACTGACACATGGCAAGGTGGAGCGGTAGGTGTCGGGGGGATGTTGGATTTTTTGGCACTTTGGTCAAAAGGCACGAAGGAAGAAGTTCACCTTTGGGCCCGCAGAAGGAGGAAAATATGTTGGGTAAGGCCTGCCGAGCAATGAGGTGGTGCCACGTGTCCTGTCAGCGGCGGGAGTCGAGGCGACAGAAGGATTTGGAAAATTTTTCCAAAGTTTTGAAAGGCACAAAGGCATGCATTGAACCCATAGCCCCATTGATTAATCAAATGGTGTCATGTGGCCACATCAATGGCGGAGGGCAGTCCCGCGGAGGTAAATTGGGAAATTTTCCCAATGAAAATTTAAAAAGTGCAAAGGGCAGAAAATGATCTTGAGGCACACAGATCAGCCAGAGGGTTGCATGTGGTAGCGGAGTGGTATGGTGTGGAGAATTTTTGGGAATTTTTCTCAAATTCAAAAAAGGGGGAAATTTTCAAGATTCGGCCCGCTAACCTGAATTTTTCCCTAAAATTTCCATTTTTTCCCTAAATCTTCAAAGGGGCATAACTTTCGATCCCGAGCTCGGATTTTCGTGTTATTTATATCATTGGAAAGATGGTGAATTTTTCCACATAATGGACTATTAAATTTTGAATTGTGATGGAGATTTGTGGGAGAAAAATTGGAAAATTTCCCTGGCATGCAAGAACACAGAAAATGACTCCAACCACCAAAATTAATGAAGTATGGGCCTTTATTTTTCTCTGTAAAGCAATGTACTTAGAAGTATGGGATTTTTCATGGAAACCCATCATTTTTCAGGCCAATTAGTTGAATCTTGTCAGTGGTTGAAGTTCCAAAACAATTTTCCCACATTTTCTCCTTTCTTCCATTTTGCTCGATGGTTAAAAGCCAGTTTTATCTCATTTATAACAAGTTGCTCATCATTCTTCTCTGCCTCTCCCTTCTTTTCTTCCCCATGGTTGAAAATGGAGTTTAAATATATTCCCCTACTCTATAATGGCATTTTTTTCCTCTTACCCATGAAATGATGTTTTTTGCAAACTTCTGAAGTAATAAAAACATTTTTTGTGATGCATTTTTCCATCCTTGCTCATTTTTGCTTGTTTTTTTCTTGCCTCTCTTCATTTCAGGTATTTGTGCATGTTTGAATGTTTATTACAGGTTTTGGAGCTGTGGTCATGGATTTTTGGAAAAAAAATTGTGTGAAATCCATCCTTGGTTTTGTGATGCACTTGTCTATCCTTCCCATTGCTCACCTCTTCTTGTTTCATGGCAGTTTTGATAGATTTTCAAAATTTTCCTTCTCTGGTGTATCGTCATTTTATTATAGACTCTATTTTTCCCTCCTCTCTCTCTCTCTCTCCTTGGCATAGTTAGATTACGATTAGATTAGCTTTCCTACACTAGAATAGCTTATTGCAGGTAGTTTAGGAAGAGGAACCAGCCTTCTCTTGAGAGTTTTCCCCGTTTGCAAAGGTTCCACACTTTGGGAAAGGTCAATTTTATGAATTCACACCAAATGGCATTGCCTTAGAAAATATGATCCATAGGTCATTTTGGGGGTGCTATGAATTTGCACTAACAATATCATTAAAAGAAATCAAGAAGCTCCCTTTGATTTCTTCCTCATCCAAGGATCTAAAATCTGATTTTTTCTCCTCCATAGCATGAATCTCTCCATGGTTGGTTGGAACTGATGATGATGATTGTGGTGGCTCAATACAACCTTCTAATAGTGCAGTAAGCTCTAGGCATGCAGGATAATGAGGGTCACTGCATTCTATTGAAACATCTTGCACTTTAGAGAGCTTTCCCTCTTTTGTATTTACATGATCCTCCTCTTGCAGATTTGGAGATGTATCTTTCATAGGTTTAAATAGCAAGGGTATCTTATGAATCCCAAAAATATGAGCCCATATTTTCCAATATTCAGATATTTATTCTTTACTAGACTCTCCTTTATGTTTCCCTTGACTGATTTTAGTATTTTTTTCTTCCCAAGATAAACTTGAGACAACAAGAGGAGGGTTGGGTTGGGTTACAATAACCTTTCTAAAAATTTGTGGTGGAGAAGGAAGTGGAACTTCTTTATTCGGAGGGGATGACTATTTGGAAGGAAAGGGCATAGAAGAAATGGGTTGGGATGAAAGGCTAGGAGATGGAGAGGGGAACTCAATATTTGGATCAGTATATAATGGGCTTGAATCCTGACGAGGATGAAATGGTAAAGCTTGAGAAGGAGAGAAAGAAGAAAAAAGAGCTGGTGATTAACGTACCCATTGATAAGGCTGTCTTATAATTCACTCATATGTTTCAATACCCTCAACCCATTATGTAAGTTGGGGTAGCATTTCATCTGAGAAATCGATATTTTCTTGCAGGCTATAGTGTCTTGGAAAAGGGCCTTCCCATGAACAAGGTTCCCTACAACCAATCCTAGATGCCTTCAGTTGTCTTGTAGCCTAAGTTTTAACCATACTAGCCTCCATTCTTTAGAGCCTCTCCAGTAGACCAACATCCTCCATTTTATTGTTGTTATCATATGCATACCCATGTTCTTCATAAGTTCCAAATCCAAACAGATTTTGGAATTTCTCATGTGGGTAAGTATAGTGGTTCTGAATCTGATCATAGTGCTGATCTAAAGGAGTTGAGAAGCTCATTTGAGGATAATTGTATTGTTGAAAGTGTTAATTCCACTATGGGAATGAATCCATGATTGCATAACTTCATGTAATGAAGAAAAATGAAATGTATGGAAAGAAACATGAATGGAAATAGATGGAAGAAAGGTTTGCAAAATTTTAGAATGGGTCATTTAGACTAGACGGAGTCATGAGATGTGCTTTATATGTGCCTCCAAAGGTTGAATCTCACCACAAACACACCAAATTGATGAAATTAAATAGTAAGGTGATTTAAACTATCCCACTGGGCATGCCAGGAAAACTATTGATGATTATCCTTGTGGATGAACTATCGGAGTTGTAGGAAAACTTAGTTTAGTGGGACGTGTGCCATAAGGTGACCTCTAGATATTAAAAAATATGGCTCCTCTCTGTGGTATGAGATGAGGGTCAAAGAAAATCAAACAAAATATAAAACTTAATGGGAGTGATGCGCCGAAAAGTGAAGGAGTTAACTCAGAACACAACTGCTTGAAATAGGGAAAAGGTGAGTAACTGAAAAGGGTGGATAAAATTGTACCACAAGCCAAAGAAGATCACACAGAACACTACCTCAGTCTACTCAAGCATAGCTTCAAAGATAGTAATAACATTATGAGATGCACAGTTTCTATTTGAAAATAAAGGTGATCAGAGACAACCAAAATATGTAAAGGATGGACAAAATACACCACAAGGCATATTATATTACTCCAAAAATTGTGCACACTATTACAATAAAAAAGAGGCAAGATTGCTATTACAAAACATAGGAAGAAGGCTAGAGCTCTAGGCCTCTACCTTTTATAGAAAAGGGATTGAGATAGAGGATAAAACCAACTGAATCCCCTCCTTTTTAGAGTGAGACCCAAGTCAATATATATAATCACAAAGAGATAAGGGTGAAATACCAAAAATGCTTTTTCAACCACTTGGAAGATGCAATAAATGAGTGGAATCAATGAAACCTTTCTTGTAAAATACTCCTCCTTCTGTCCCATGACCTGTAGTAATAAAAGAATGATGGCCATGCTCATTAAATGAATTCCCCATCCCCTTTCCAACTGTCTATTTGAACTGGGCTCATTTTCCTTTAAAATCACCATCAAAGCTTCATTAATTTATGCATTTATTGATTGTTCTGCGTCGTGCTCAGTTTATTAATGGTGGATATATTTATTTTTTCTTCACCCACCTACCCTTACTAAAAATATTAAATCCTCTTTTTTTTTGCGTAGAGGATGTCGAGAGCTTTATGAAAAGTTCAATTTTGTGAAAATCAGAGTTCTAGGTCAGAAGTTATGTTCGTTTGAACTTGGTGGTTATGCGTTCCATGTGGGCTCTCACAATTTTTTAAAATATTTGAGCATTTAAAATTCCATGTGGGATTCATGATTAATCCTTCATTGAATTAACCTACCACCAATCTTTTGCGACCTGCTTTGGGTTCAGATTCTATCTGTGCTAAGCTCCATGTGGAAGCCAAATGCACCTCTAGAGTCTCCTCTTTCCTTGCACCTTTTGAAAGTGCACCGAGATGACACGTGGCACCTTCCATGGTTCCATTTTCTTTCCCTTTTAGTTTTTAAAGGGACTCGTTATAGATTGATATGAGGATCTTTTCCTTGGTGGGCCCCTCATTATTGATTCCACATGGAAGTCCCGTGGGGTTTTTCTGGATCTCCTTCTTCCCTCTCACTTTTTGGAATTGTGTCAAGATGACATGTGGTTGTTAGAGTAGGTATTTACCTTAGCTCATGTTCACCTAGGTACATTATTTACCTTTATTGTATTTATCCTCACCCACTTATGTGTGTGGATATTTATTTTTATTTATTTAGATATTAGGAGATATTATCTAGTTGTTAGGTATAGTTCTTTCCTTGATCTATGGTATTGACTAGTTCTTTTCCTAGATCTATGGTATTGACTAGATCCTTGATGTCTAGTTCTCTCATAAATCTATGGACTTGACTAGTTCTTTGATGACTAGTTTTTTCCATGATTTATGGCTTGATTGATGACCTTGATTAGTTCTTAGATTGTTATTCCTTTCCTATATAAGCAAGGTCCATTCTCATTGTATTTCATTGAGTTCCATAATAATATATGATATTACTACTCATTTGTTTGCAAAGGTTTATGTAAAGTTATTCTGGTGAATTACTTTCATCTTATTGATCATGATGTTTGATTAGCATCTGTGTTCTTGGCTTGGTACAATTTGGTTATCATTCCTTTTATGGTATAAGAGAAGGAGATTGCTATTGCTATGGGATTCACATTGTACACAAAAGAAAATCTAGAATTTTTGTCTTGGTTTTACTGGGTTTCTTGAGATCCATTATGGATATTTTTTGTTGCGGCATAGAATTTTCAGTTTACGCATAGTGGATGCTATACATGACTATTACTATTTACACACCCATTGAAATCTTTAGCCCTTGGTCATATGGTATGGTCATATAAGGGTTTAAAGCTTGTGATTCCTACTAGTAGGTGGTTAACTCCAGCACCCTTTCATTTTATTTGTGTGGTGAAGGTAAGAACATTTTACTATATTTTAGTGGAAACTAAAATAAATAGTAGAGCATATTATTGAAAAACTTGTATCATTTGATTGGTAACTCCGTTTTGAGTGTCGTTTTCTGCAAAAGTATGAGTTTTTTATGCTCTTTATATTGGAAATATTTATTTTTAGAATCACACTATAATTATAAAGTGCCATATTGTAATACATACTCATTATAAAGTGCCAAAATTTGGGGGGCTCTTATTACATTGTTTGGGGGTCTTGTTGGATTGCTTGGTTCTTGCATTTCTTTTGGTGATTTTTTGAGGATGGCATCTTTATCTACTTCTACATTAGATCATGTTGAACCATTAACAACACATAATTACCACACATGGAAACCAAGAATGGAAACAATAATTCAGTGGAAAGAATTATGGGCTTTAACTTCTTCAGAACAACCAGTGTTCACTAGAGAATATAAGAAATTTCAGTACCCGTACAAATTTGATGAGTGTATGGGTTTGATAGGAACTTATGTAAGTGACAGTATTTTATTTCATTTGGAAAAGTGTGACTCTCCTTTCAAAAAATGGGATAAATTGGAGGATTTATTTGGTAAGGTGGATCATATGAGAGCCATGCAACTTGAAATTGAGATCACCTCTCTTAATCCTGAAGATTTTCTAACAATTATTGACTATCTTACCAAGTTCAAGAATTTTTTGACACAGTTGAAGGGGAGTGGAAGAGATAAGAAAGATGAAGAGTGTGTTTCCTTTATTCTATCCAAGTTGAGAGGACCATTCCAAATTTTTTCTTCTACCTTTTAATCTAGCATGGATGCCTTAGGTGGAACCTTCAAAATTCCTAATTTAGAAACCATTTTTGAAAGACTTACTAGGGAAGAATCCAAATTATCTCACCTTGAGTATTCCACCTCTCAAAAGGAATTAGTTGCATCTAATCCTAAGGGAAAGGGAAAACCAAACAATAAAACCAAATCCACACCTTCTCCATCTCAAAATACTCCTAAACTCAAAGAAAACAACTCAAAACTCAAGGAGTCTTCTAAATCCAAGAATAAGTCTAGTTGTTCATGCTCTTTTTGTGGGGGTAGTAATCATGAAAAAAATAGGTGTTATAAGAGAATACAAGCCTTAGAGGATGCAGTCAAGAAACAAAAAATTTCCATCTCCACTCCACCTCCTAATCAGCATGGAAAAGCACTTAATGTTGTTGAAAGATCTCGATCACCACTTGTAGACAATTAGGTTATAGATTCTGGTGCTTCTCATCACATAACTTCTTCCAAGGAGTCTTTTGTTTCTCTGGGTTTGAGTTCTACTTCCAAAATTGAAGTCGGATATTCTTCCTTTCTTTCTATTAAGGGAAAAGGTGATATATAAGTTGATGGTGGCAATATCCAAGATGCACTATATGTTCCTAACATCACTACAAATTTTCTTTCTGTATATCAAATTTGTCATTCTTGTCGAGGGAAAATAATGAGTTTTACACCACATGGGGCAAAAGTAAGAATTTTTTTGGAGCCTTATTCATTTGTTGCTCAAGGTATTGTTGATCATAGTTCAAGACTATATCACTTTGAGTGTTTTGATGACACTTATTCTATAGGGACAAGACTGGTTTCTCATTCAGATTTAGAGAGTAAGATTTGGCATGAAATATTTGGACATCTCAATTACAAATATTTGATGGAGTTGAGCACTCATGGTATGGTAGATGGTCTTCATAGAGTTTTTTGTCTTGAGGGAGTTTATCATGGTTGTGCATTAGGGAAACAACACCAAGATCCTTTTCCTAAGAATTTGTCTAAGAGAGCTTCTTCACCACTTGAGCTTGTGTATAGTGACTTGATGGTTTTTCCTACCCCATCTTTTAATGGAGATAAGTATGCACTTACATTTATTGATAATTTCTCGAGGTGTACTTGGGTTTATTTTCTCAAGTACAAAAGTGATGTTTTTTCACACTTCAAAGTCTTCAAGGCTTTGATTGAGAAACAATATTCTAATAACATAAAGAACCTTCACACTGATAATGGGTGGGAGTACTTCAGCAATGAGTTTTCTGAATTTTTGGCAACTCAAGGCATTATTCACCAGTTGTAGACACCAAATTTGTGTCTTACGACACCCTGTTCCCGCATCTCATTTTGAAACCTAACCTCACCACTTAAACCTTACACAATTATTTATTAATTACCTTATAATTAATAAATCCACATCTCCAAACCTGCCACCTCATTTTGCCACCTCATCATGACCTAGCCCTAACCCTAAACTAACCTAATTAAGACCTATAACTTGGTCTACATCCACACCCATGACTAATTACTTCTCACCCGCACCAAAACCAACCTGAACATGACTTGACTAAGCCCACAACTAATCCCTCTGGAGAAACTGAGGGAAAGTTGGCTATTTTACTAAAAATAGCCCACTTTGACTTAACCAACATTGGTTCCTACTCGATTGCCTTCGGTTATGTAACTGCCATTGGTTCCCTGTAAATTACCTCCCCCAACTAAAAACAAAGGATCGGAATTCATTTGAAAGATCTGGAATTCACTTGGAAAAGCAGAGACAAGTGAAGAAAAGAGAAGAATTTGCAGAGAAGGACATCAAGCCCAAGACTGCAACTAAGCAACTAGAGCACAACGACACTCATCCAAGCATTAGGAGAGAATAAGGCTTATTTTTGATTGTCAGATTATCCCACCTGAGCCCTACCTTTTTCATCACAGTCCTTGGACCTGTATCTTCATCAGGAACTAGTAAGTAGTGTCTTGTACATTTTTAAATAACATTTCTTGAACTTTTGATTCATATTAATTATAAGTTCACTCCTAGATCTACTACCTGGTAGTACCCTACATCTAACTATCATTCCTCTACCCTTACATTGCCCCAAGAACAGCCCCCACACTCTCTAAGTCTTCTCCATCACCCTATTGCCTATCCCTAATCATTTACCAGCCTTATAAACACCATAACCACCTTATAGCTTTCCTTCATTGAAATCCCCTAAATCATTGCCCCTACCGGTTTCGGTTATTAGCAACCGGTACCAGTGTAAAACCGTAGTCGGTTGTACAGTGACCGGCATCAGTCACTGTAACTCAAACCAAAACTAGCCTTTCCTCTATTACTTTTAACGAGGTAATTAAATTGTAATTTTTTAATAACTTCATTGTTAGAATCTGTGTTAATTTGTATTAAGAGGGGAACTGAACACCTTTGAAAGGAAGTCCAATATTTCCTCGGCCCAAGGCAGTTCCCTCATTTATTGTCTAACTAAAATCTGGTGGTCTTGTATTCTTACTTGCAGGTAGTCCTTCCTAGACAAAAAGGAGTTCTTCGCAATTGATCTGATCTCTCTCTACGGTACGCGCGCACCCTCCCAAAATTCAACAGGTATTCCTCCTAGCCCTAACCCTTATCTGTTTCTCAAGAGAATGAAAGGATAGAAGCACCTCTATTCTAAGAACGGAAACATTCTGTGTGAAACACCAGCATTCTGTTCCTCATACTCCACAATATAATGGATTAGCAGAAAGGAAGAATAGAACTTTGAAGGAAATGGCTAACTGTATGATGCATTCTATAGATTTACCTCATATCTACTAGGCAAAACGAGTTAATTGTGCTAACTACATTTAAAATCATACACCACACAGAGAACTTGAGCATGTGACTCCAAAGGAAGCTTGATCCAACACTAAGCCATATGTCTCATTTTTTTGAGTCTTTGGGATCCATGCTTGGGACTTTTTACCAAAGAAGAAAAATAACTGCTTTGGATAAGAAGAGAAAACCCTTTATCTTTGTAGGGTATTTTGAGGACATTAGAGCTTATCAACTTTTAGATCTTGATACTCATGACATTATTTTTCAAACACATGTTCAGTTTGATGAATGTTTTACTCCTCATGATTCTTCACCTTCTTCCATTCCTTCTTATTCTTCATCTCATCTTGAGGATCCTTTCTTTGAGGAGGTTGATGAGGAGGTTATAGATGTCGTTTAGGATCATATTCCCACTGATGTTGTCATTATGCCTAAGTGGGATTGTACTACAGTTTCTGAGGAAGCACCTTTCATACAGGATCATCCACCCACTAGGCATCATCATGCACATTCTACATGTTCTGGAATTTTGTGTTAAGAAGTTTCTGAGGATCCACAGTGCTTTTTCAAAGGCTCATGGGATACCAGGAGTGGGATGATGTCGATGGCAGCTGAGTATTCTTCTTTGATGAAGAATCATACTTGGGATTTGGTATGTCCTCCTAAATGAATAAATATGTTTAGGTGTAAGTGGATATTCCAAACCAAATACATAGTTGATGGCTCCATTGATAAGTATAAGGCTTCGTCTTGTTGTAAAGGGTTTTTCACAAGTTTAAGGTATTGATTACTCTGAAAATTTTGTACTCGTTGCCAAGATGGATTTTGTACACCTTATACTTGTTATTGGCTGCATCATAGGGGTGTCTTGTATACCAGATGGATGTGAAGAGTGCATTCTTACATTGAGATCTTACAAGAGGAAATATACATGGAGAAACCTGGCTGAATTTTTTCAGGATTCCTCTCTTGTTTGTCAGGCTCTGAAGGTCTCTCTACAGTCTCAAAAAAAACCCTCGAGCTTGGTATAAGAAGATGGATTCTTTTCTTCTATCTACTAGTTTTGTTTGTTACCACTCTGATCATACAGTATATCTACTAGAATTTTAGTGAGGATATTGTGATACTTTTCTTGTATGTTGATGATTTGTTACTTACTGGATAGTTCTTCTTCACACATCAAGAATATTCATAGGGATATTTCTACACAGTTTGACATGATAGATCTTAGGTTATTACATTATTTCCTTGGTTTGTAGATTTCTCAGATATATTCAGGTATTCATTTAAGTCTAGCAAAAGTAAACTCGTGATCTACTTCAGTGCTTTGATATGGTCTGATTGTAATCCAAGTCCATCTCCTTTTCATTTTGGAGTTACTCTTACTTCCACATGTACCACTCCACTTTGTGATCCTATGTTTTGTATAGGTAGTTGGTTAGAAGTCTCATGTACTTGACCCATACTCACCTTTATATTTCATTTACAGTAGGGCTTGTAATCTCATTTTGTACACATTCTCCTCATAGTAGTCACTGGTAGGCTACTAAAATAATTTTGTGCTATTTACAGCGCACGTGCCACTTTTTCCTGCACTACAATAGGGATTCTACTTAGTTGGTTGGATATACAAATTCAGAATGGGCAGGTCCTATTGATGAAATGCGTTCTACTTATGGCTATCTTTTTTGTCTTGGTTCTTCTCTAGTTTCTTGGGTATACAAAAAACAACAGGCTGTTTCACTTTCATCTTCAGAGGTAGAGTATAGGGAAAAAGTTATAACGAGTCAACAGATTGTTTTTCTTTGACCAATTATTGATAGAGTTTGGATTCACATAGGATTCACCAATTGTGCTTTGGTGTGATAACCAAAGTGTAATTCACATGTCTCACAACCTAATTAAGCACCAATAGAACAATCACATTGAGATACACATCCACTTCATTCATCAACACATTCAGGATGGAGTTCTTTTCTTGGATTGCATTCCGACTCCATCAGCAGGTTACAAACATCTTCGCAAAGCCTTTTGCATCACCTCGCGTTACCTTGAGTTACATGGCATGCTTGGGGTTTCGGAAAAAATTCTTAGGGGGTTGTTTGTGAGAACATATTCCTTCTTCTTCTTCTTTCTCTTTCCTTTAATAGCATGATTATTTCCTTCTTTTGGTTTTTGAGATTTCTTCATGGATATATTGTACATGAGTGCCTCGTCAAGCCTAGTTTTTGAGACTCATACTATGTATATGAAACTTTTATTTTGGGCCCCTAGCTTCACTTTAGGGGGGGTGTTAGAGTAGGTATTTACCTTAGCTCATATTCACCTAGGTACTTTATTTACCTTTATTGTATTTATCCTCAACCAGCTTATGTGTGTGGATATTTATTTTTATTTATTTAGATAGTAGGGGATATTATCTAGTTGTTATGTATAGTTATTTCCTTGATCTATGGTATTGATTAGATCCTTGATGTCTAGTTATCTCTCATAAATCTATGGACTTGACTAGTTCTTTGATGACTAGTTCTTTCCATGATTTGTGGCTTGATCTACGACCTTGACTGGTTCTCAGATTTTTATTCCTTGCCTATATAAGCAAGGCCCATTCTCATTGTATTTCATTGAGTTTCATAATAATATATGATATTATTTCTCATTTGTTTACAAAGGTTCTATGCAAATTTATTCTAGCAAATTATTTTCATCTTATTGATCGTGGTGTTTGATTAGCATCTGCAGTTGTTGGCTTAGTATGATTTGGTTATTTTGTTCCTTTTAAAATGGCACACAATTTCGTATTATGCTTACTATTTATTGATTTCCGACTCAATGTCCTCTGTATCATTTTTGACTCTTTTGGTCAACTTTGTTCATTTTAAATAGGGTTACCAGTTCAATTTTTGGTCCAAGGGTCAAAACCTGAAAAGGATATTTGCTAGAATCTATTACTCCACAAAAATTTGGTGATCGGTTCGACTTCTTGGGGACTAATTCTGATCCCATCTAGTAGAAACTCTCCTTGTACCATCTCAGCACATTCCTATGAGGGTGGTGCATGTTTTCCCTTATACGTAATAGAAGGGCATCATTGCTCAAATTTCGATTGTGTATGTATACCCAAATTTTGTTCTATCGAAAGAGGTGGAGATATTTAACTTTGGATGGTAAAGCCCATAACTTTAGGATTATGAAGGGTTCCCCTTATATAATGCTTGACCATAAGTTTATCACTTGGTCACTCAAACATTAAATATGTTACTTGGTAAGACTAGGACATGATAAATGTAGAATACTTCTTTTGGTGAATAAAAATTGTGATGCCTATGTCAGTACTGGTTGTGAATGAAACTTAGAGATGGAGGCACATTTCAGCCTCAGATTCTAAGGCACATTTCAATTGTGTTAGACTGTTACTGGATAATGCTTGCAATTTTCTATGAATGCTTCAAAATGACTTAACAGGATCCTTCGAACTTAAGGAAGAATTTTTAAGATTGTTGGATTCCATTGCAAAGGAGAGACTGTGCAAATGCCAAATTGGTATAGGATAACAGTGGATTTGATAGTTGGTGTGGGTCACGAAATTTATAGGAACTATCTCACCCCTAAATATGTGAAGAACATATGAATGGAGAAAGCGGCCAAGCTTTTCAGGAATAGACTGCAAGGCTAAAAAGGGAAAAAACCCACCCTATTTTTCAATGGTGCAGGCATGCTTCAATCATTGGTGCCGCTGGTAGAATCTAGTTTGCTTTAAATGCGTTGTATGACATATATTGAATTCTCCACTAAAGATAGTGTACATAGAATGAGAAGATCCCCTTAACCCTATTTTACCAATAATCAACACAATAGTAATAAGTAAAATCATTGGAGTTTAAATATTCATGGTTATTTAAGATTAGCATTGTGATTAATAAATACATGTCACAATTCATTTTGTATAAAATGATGGTAATAAATACATTGTTAAGAAATATATTTAAAAAACCAATATGTATGATTTTTTATGAGAAAGATTACGTAACACTAAATGATGTTGAAAACATAAAATGGTTGTACTTTTTTCTCTATTGAGATAATTGTATCAGAAGGCCCTAACACTAAATTTACATGCTTAGTAAAAAAATTCTCAAGTGTAGTGCGGTGGAAGACCGAGATAGAATTTGGAAATAGACCACACAGAGTTTTGCCATCCTCACATAAATTAGTGCAACAACTTTTCTATCAGAATGCATTAAGGGCAAGGACAATTATCAGCTAGAAAGCTTCGGTGGTAAGTGCACCTCAGTGGAAGACATGAACAAAATAAGGGAGATTCACCTGTGAACCAACCCACATGTTTTCAACACCAGAATACAACAGTAATACTATATCATAATAATGTTATTGCATACTTTAATTACACTTTACACAACTGGCACAATGGGATTCTGCAAATAAAGAAACTTAGACATCATGTAGGATACTTACGTAATTTCACACTCTGATATGCCGCTCATACAATAGAATACGCAATATTTATTACACAATCAATTATCTTAATCAAGGCATGACATAAACTAGGACAATGACCCAATTATAGTAAGAAACACAGGATAGGAATACTCCACGACATGGCCCTTTCATGGTTTACATATTCATTAACAATTTAGGTTTCCATTGTATGACCGTATAGTATTGGTCAACAAAATAACTACATAAGGTTTAAAATTTCATGGTTGTTCAAACTTCAATTACTTTATTTTTCAGAAAGCATTAGAACTTTAGCAGAGTAATGTGCGGTTGGTTCCTTTCTCCAAATTCAATAACTTACTTATCCATAGCTCATTTGATCTAAATAAATTCAATAAATAACACAATTATGAGTCTCCTATAAATTCAATTCTTATGATTATATTATCTTATTGTATTGATAATTAAAGTATTTTAGTATAAACCTATCAAAGCTAGTTTCTGAAGAGCAAATAACATGGGACCCTTCGTTCCTTTACAACTAGGTTGCATC
This sequence comes from Taxus chinensis, assembly GCA_019776745.2. Taxonomy (NCBI): domain Eukaryota; kingdom Viridiplantae; phylum Streptophyta; class Pinopsida; order Cupressales; family Taxaceae; genus Taxus; species Taxus chinensis. The sequence continues at coordinate 292,135,263 of CM034150.1, forward strand.
CTTGTTTAACATTATCTACTAATCACATCATTTGGATGAAATGTGAAGAAAAATTAAAAAAATTTAATAAACACATTGTGAGCATTACATACTAATAACCATCAATAACATCTTATTAAAGAGTATATAATAATCACTTCAAATGGAAAATGGGAAAAATACCTACAAAAATGTAATAAACACAATTTTATATATTCATTTGTTCCACTGTTGTTTGAAATAGAGAACATCCTATTATCACCGAATCACAACACCCTCTGATTTTGAACAAGTGTATGTGTTTGAGCTCACGGTGTGACTAGACAACATTGGGTCATATCTCAAGTTGTGGGACTTGCGGGCTTGAGATAACCCTAAAAAGAAAGTTGGTTCTTGCTCCTAAAATACATACCACTAACTACTCCTAATGCAGGAAAGACTATCTAATCCTAATATGACTTTCCAAGAGACTAGGGAGAGAGAATGCATGAAAATAAATCCTACACTAACAACGGTGATACAACAAAAAAGGAGGGTGTGAGAACAATCCCAAATGTGTGAAAATGGAAGAAAATGTAGATAAGAGAGGGTGATAACAGTTCTCCATAGTCTAATACAGGAACTCAAAACAACATTACCATGCTTCCATAATAATAGTAAAACCTTGCAAGAGCATAAAGTAATCACAATATACCTGCAATAAGATTAAAGAGGAAAGAAGATTCCAAACACACATAATAAGGGAAGATACATCCACAAACTTGCACCTATTACTTCATGGGTATGCACAGTTCAAATTATTCCAAAGTAGAGGCATGGATCACCATAAAAGGAGTCCACTACAAAGGCCTACAAAAATTTGGCTTCAAAAAACAAAATGGTCAGGGTTTTTCTCCTCAAATCATCCTCCCCTCCCTACAATGATCCCAAAACTTGAATTTAAATTTTTTTGGAAGAGAGAGAGAGGGGATGCAATTCCTAAAATTTCCTTTTCAACCAATTACAAGTCATGGTAAATGAGTGTGGTTGGTGATTTTGGACCTACAAAAATAATATCAATGTGTCCCATAACCTACGGTAGTGAAGGAATGATTTCCCATGCTCATTTAATACTTTTTCAACCACTATCCAACAACCAAACTAAACTGGGTTCGTTTTCCTTTAAAATCACTATCAAATATTCATAAATTTCTATATTTCTTGATTTGTATGAATTGGTCTCAGAGCCATGATTACAACAAGACCAATATTATAAAAATATGTTGAGAATTTCTCCAGTTATGACTCTATGAGTGATTGCAGTAACTTTGAGTTACATAGGTTTACTTGGCCATGACAGGACTGAGAAATTAAATATATTTTCTACAAGATCCTTTTTTAAATATTTTCTTCTCTTTCTAATTTTTTACATATCCTTTTAATTTCCTGAGTCACTAAAAAAATTGGGCCCCTCGTTTCAGTTTCTATTATTTTGTGTTGGTGGAAAGTGAATTGTTTAATACCTACTAATTATATAGCTAGCTCACCCAAGTTGGCTCCTATCTTCCATTCCTGAGTCTTGAAATTTTTATGCTAAGCTACCTCTTAACATGGTTGGCCCCTTTCTTTTACACAATAAACCCATACACCTTTCTTTGCAATCTTGGCATATTTTTCCTTGGGCTGCATACTTTGCGTTTGGGACTTGGTTTATGTTAACCACCACTGTGTTTACTTACCTCTGGTGAACCTTGAATTCTTACATTAGGCTCTCTTTTCAAAATTCTGAGTTGTACCTACCTTATCTCCAAGTCACATCCTCCTTAGCTTGGTGATCTTTCTATTTTTATTGTTTGGCACTAGTTCTCCATTTGGTTCAATTTAGTGGGGTTACCCGTGCTTATGTCAACTTGGCGCCACCTTACTTTGTCTAAGTTATTTGTGTTGCAAGCTTAGTATCTCACTTTTTAACTCATTTACAAGTTGATCTCTTATGGTGCATTATGGATCCAAACTCTCTATATCATCCAAGTTAGCTAATGAAAACCCATTTGTTCCCCGCATTCCGAGTGCCTTGCGGGCTTGGTGAGCCTACCTTCTCCGCACCACTACTCCTTATCGGCTCTGCCAATGTACCCACAAACCAAATTAGGCCTGCAACGGGTTCACTACACCCCTAATGACCTAGTGAGGTGAGGTTCCTTTGACTCACTCCTCACCCGCATCCCTCTCTACTTCGGTGAAGTTGGGATTTTGTTGCCCAAGTCTTCTATGCATTTTCCTGGCCTCCCAACCCCACCTTCACCGGAACTTGTTCTCTTGCATCCATTTAAGCCTACTTGTCCCTAGTTTTCTCGGGCCAATTTCCTCCTCATTTTCTACATTCAACTCACCACCTTTTCCATGGAAATTTTGGTCTTTGCACACACAAATGTCTCATGCCCTCAAGTACATAATCTCCCGCATTGGTCACATCCTCCCTTTTATGAACTCAAACTTGGTTTTTTTTTTTGGTTGATTTTTTTTTTTAATCTCGTTTCATTAGAGTTGAGCTCAGGATTTTAATGTTTGATATAATATTTCATGAGCTTCAGTATTTATGAGATTGGGTTAGTCGTATAGACTCCAACTGCCACAACACAAATATGCTTCCTTATCACATTAAACAACGAGTCCACTGAGCTTGGAATTTCCTCTCACATGTTGCCTCAACAATTTGACTCACCTCTCAGGCTTGAAAATATCCAAATAGCTCAACTCCTCAACTATTACAGAGTTCTATCCTTCGAAGGGATGACTTAATAACCAGGAGCTCATGTTCTTGTGAAGAGCTCGACATTATTGAATTCATTCACTATGGCCCAGGCACAATAGATTTCTTGTCCCATAGTCCATCCTAGCTCATCACGAGTCCTCATGGTGCTTGAAAACATGCCCAAGGCTTCCCCTTTTCATGATACATGTTCATAACGGCTCGATCAGATAAATAACTTGACCTTAACAAATAGTTTGTTGAATGGAGAATGAGTCATGACCTTTTGCAAAAAATGTATCTTGATGTAGTATAGGATCAACTTGGCCCCTTCAAAGAGATTGCTCACATTTTATCTCGACTCAGGCATCCTAAGGAATGGCTCGGTCCTCTATGTTTTTCTCAACTCATTATGCCATGCAACAAAACAACTTAAAGCTGATTCCTGATACATGTGTATTCTAGACAAGCCAAGATAGCTTGTGGTTCCATCGTGTGAGCTCACCCTGCATATCATCTCAATTTACCTATGAAGAATGGCTCGATGTTGGTTCAATCCATGTGCTCACTGAACCAAATGTTCACCACAGCTCGACCAAAGCACAAAACTAAGCTTGGTTTGAGAAAGGTTTGCTTTGACACTGAAAGCCCCAGAGTCCCACAAAGTTGGTTACAACATTGCATAACTCGGCCCCTTTGTTGTAATGTAACCTGGCTGAATAAAGAGTATCTCAACCATGACTCAAGGAGCTCAGATAATGAGGGTAGCTCACCCGAGCCACTTCCAACTTAGTTTCTTTTATCTAAATAGCCTGGACCCTTAAGGGCAGCCCCTTAATTAGCAAAAAAAACTTAGTTGGCATGATTATCTCTATGGAAAATCCCTATACTTAAAGGTTTTCTACTCAAAATCCACACCCTTCTTTAAAATGTATGCAATTCCTAGGATCCATGTAACTATGAAGAAGTGCCAAGGGAATAATTTAGATGAATCATCAGAGTTTTTCATCTTTGCCTGTAAGTAGATCCCTACCACCGCAATGCAAGATTGCATGTTGTCCAATTTCACCGAGAAGTGGAATGGGATAATAATTTGGTGAATCACGAGGCCATTTTCCTGCTAAATGGTCTGACCAACTACCTGCAGTTATCCATTGGGCATAGAGTCTACGCGGTTATCATAAGTTGATATGAACTCGGAAAATCTTGACCCCAGGGTGCTTGGAATGTTATTGCTTGCTTCTAGAACTACCTTCCACTTTCCGTATTCTACACTTTCATAAGAAAATCTTGAAATCAAGATTTGTGAGAGTAGAAAATTGTTTTAAAAATTAAATTTCACCCATCCCCACAGCTACAATCCATGAGGATGAATGATGAACATCTATTTACTTAGAGATCATGGAACTCTATTAAGTTCCTATTTCTTTCTTCTTTTGAATTTTCATTCTTTTCGACAGGCTACTTGGGACACTGTTGAAGGATGAAAAGACTGTTATCAAGCCTTAGAGGTATACATGGTGGCTACTATTTGTTGGTTAAACACTAATTGAAGGTCGAGTGAACATTGAGGATTATCATTTGCTGCAATATCAAATCTGCCCCAATACTAATTTCCTAATTTGAGAAACTCAGTTGTTGATATAAAGAAGTGAAAGAATGGAGATTTGAAATCTGCCTCTTGGCTTGATTTTAGTTGCTCTTCATTTTTTTTGATATGAAGTTTACAACTATTACATGCAACTTTAAGTTTCTTTTCTGTAGTCTTACTTTTTAGAAGCATGATGAACTAAATACAAGACATACACTAGAAGCAATAGGAAATGTGCACCAACACTTAGGGAAATTAAAACATACTCTTGTAACAATGTAATTTGTGCACAAGCACTTAGAGGAAATGAAATTCTAACCTACTCCTACACTATCCAAGGAAATAGGAAACTAAACAAAACCTACCACGAGTTTTGAAAAATAACTACCCTTCCTTATAATTGGAAGCCACACAGATGATTTGAAACTAAGCACAACTTAAATTAGGAATGAAAGACCAACTGCAAAATTCCACTCCTTCATGCAATGTATTGACAAAGAACAAAACATATACCTCTTCTAGTTGTTGTTCATCTAGTTCCAGGAGGCATTGTGGTTGATCCTTGGCATATTATGGTTCTTCCTCATGCTTAGAAGTAAGCATGACAGGTTACAACTTCTCCGTTGGCTCTAATGAAGCCAAGTACTTTATAGGGCATGGTCTTGTCCTTCTAATGTGTCCATTGCTCTGAAGCTTGACTCTAAAGATGGAGTCTTCTTGCAAGTCTTCCTAGAGAAAGGGACTTTCTGCAACTCGATCCTTTTCTTCTTGCACATTTGTAGAAAATTGATGTTCTACTTAAGAATGAGTGGTATGAAAGAAGTGGCATCTTCTTGTCTCTTTCCCTTCTGTTGCATTATGAAACTCCTCTTCAATCTGGAGCTCACTGTGATTTCTTGTAACAACTAATGGGATAATTTCTTAGCTATTGCAATTAGCTGCAATTTGTCTTTTGCTATGGGAGTTCCCCCTCCATCGGATTATTTTTCACATGAGAGTAAAAAAATTTCAATGATCCTTTGCTCATCCAGTGTCTCTGGATCTGAATTTTTTCCTTCTACGTGCTCTAATTCAGTAATAAGTTCTTGAAAGATGCATGATGGAGTAACAAAATTAATGATCTTTGTAGGCTCTTCCTCATCAAGACACTCTTCCAAGTCATATAAGAAAGCAAGTTCCTCATTTTCCTTTTGTGCAGAAGGTCTCTTTTCTTCCATTGTGATCCCTAAATATTCAATCTGCTCATCTAGGTCCTCTTCTTCCTCAAACATGAATCTAGTAAGCTTGAACTTATCCTCCGAATCGTAATTTTGAGAGGATTAGAAGGAGGAAGAGAATTGGAACTTCTTGAATGATTTTTTGCACTTGCAGAACCTGCATTCTTGATGGCATGATACAAGGCTCTTTAAATTGCATTGCAGTCTGATAGATAGCTTAGGTGGACTGTTACAAATTTCCAAGAGTGATGTGAGATCTTGAAATGCTAGGAAATGAGGATCATCACATTCACTTAAAACATTTTTCACATTTAGGAATTTTCTCTCACTTGCTTTCACATGATTTCCCTCTAGTTTCACTGCTGATTTCTTCTCCTCCTCTACTTATTTTGCAGTTGGTAATGGATCATAAATCCTTACAAATAAAGCACAATTGTGGAAAATACATTTGGATCATGTTGATTGTTAATCACCATTTACTTGATTTCATTCTGATGCTGCTACAATTTTAGCCTCCACCTCTTGTTTAGAGACCTTAACTCCCACCGAAGGCCTTACCATTAGTGCTATTTGTTTGATATTAGATTGGGCATCCTAATATTTCAAATTTATTTTCAAATCCTCCTTGCTAGGCTCTTCCTTCTTCTCCTCTTGTCTGCTATTTTTTTAATTTTATTTCTTAATTAGTTTAACCATCAAAGGAAATTTTTTAATACTAAATCTCAGAGCTAAAATTTTCAAGTCCTTCGGTATTTCTTCTTCATTGGTATTCTCTTCTTGTTTCCCTTGACTAGTTTTTAGAATCTCATCTTCCCAACATGAACTTGTAAGAGGAGGGGTGTGTTGGGTCACACTTGATCTTTACATTATTTGTGGAGGTGGGAGAAGTAAAAAATCTTATTGTTGTGAAGGGGAAGGTTTCTTTAGAGGGAAAATGGAAAAAGGCTAGAGATGGGATGGGATACTAGGAGGTGAAGAATGGGAATCCCTATTTAGGGCATCAACTGGATGGCATTCATTTGAAGATTAAATGAATGGATGCCTATGGAAACTTTAGGATGGTTGCATGGCTTCCTACTGACATGTTTGGATAACGTTAGGTTTACAATCCTCCTTCAATTTAATCCATTGCCCAACTTGACTCAATGCTTTAATCAGGAACTCAATTTTTTTTTTGGGTATTTAACTCACTTGGAAAAGATTAATTCCATGAATATGGACCATTGCAACCAACTTTAACTGCTCTTTTCATCTCCTTAGATCTAATCAATACCATGTTATGCTCCAACTCTTGAACCTTGCTCTACAAATAATCACCTTTGGTTTTAGAATACCCTCAAAGATCCTCATACTGTTGATCTAGAACTGTTGCATACTCTAACATATACGCATACTAATTTTCATCTTGTTCTTGTGAGTATGCATACTCAAATTGACCATTATCATAGAATTGGTCCAGAAGTGGTTGATAATAACCTGTAAATGAATCTTGCCAGTTTGGGGGTGGATTACATTAATATGGTTGCCACTGCAAATATGAATTCCACATGGGAAATGAAGCCATCATTGTACAAATTCATGAATGGAAGAAGATAGAAATATGTGGAAAGATAGATTATTGAAAATAGATGGAACTGGATGGGGAAAAGTCTATAATCTCAGAGAATGGGTTGTTCAAATCTGCTGGAATTTCAAGGTATGTTTGTATGTGCTTCCAAAAGTAGAGATTTAGAACAAGAACACACCAACCCATTGAAATAGATTCAACTTCAAATGCCTGAATTTGCACTCAAGATAATGATTTGGACTTCCTTGTCCCACCAAGCATTCTAGAACTATTATCACCAAATCACAACACCCTCTAATTTTCACAAGTGTATGTGTTTGAGCTCACATTGTGGCTATGTAACATTGGGTCATTTCTCAAGCTATGGGACTTGCGGGCTTGAGATAACCCTTAAGAGAAACTTGATTATTTCTCCTAAACTACCTGTCACTAACTACTCCTAATGTAAGAAATACTACCTAATCCTAATTTGAATTTCTAAGAGACTAGGGAGAGAGAATGCATGAAAATAAATCCTACACTAACAACGGTGATACACCAGAAAAGGAGGGTGTGAGAACAATCCTCAATGTGTGAAAATGGAAGCAAAGTGAACATTAGAGAGGTTGATAACAATTCCCCATAATCTAATACAAGCACTCACAACAACATTTCCATCCTTACACAATAATGGTGAAAACCTGTAAGAGCATAAAGCAGACACAATATACATACAATAATATTGAAGAGGAAAGAAGAATGCAAACAAACACAACAAGGGAAGATACATCCACAAACTTGCATCCATTACTTCATGGGTATGCATAGTTAAAGCTATTACAAATTAGAGGCCTGGATCACCATGAAAGGAGTCCACTATAAAGGCTTGCAACATATTGGCTTTAAAAAACAAAATGGGTAGGGTTTTGCTACTCAAATCATCCTCTCCTCCCTAAAATGAGCCAAACACTTCAATTTATAAAGTTTTGGAAGAGAGAGAGAGAGAGGGGATGCAATTCCCTAAAATTTCCTTTTCAAATAATTACAAGTCATGGTAAATAAGTGTGGTTTGTGATTTTTTACCTGCAAAAGTAATTTCAATGTTTCCAATAACCTACAGCATTGAAGGAATGATTTCCTATGCTCATTTAATGTTTTTCCAACCACTATCCAACAACCAAACTGAAATGGGATCATTTTCCTTCAAAATCACTATAAAATCTTCATCAATTTCTATATTTCTTTAGTTTTGTGCGTTAATCTCAGATCCCTAATTCCAACAAGACCAATTTTTTAAAAATCCATTCAAAATCACTCCATTTATGTCTTTGTGAGTGATTGCAGTCACTTTGAGTTACAAAAGTTTACTTGGCCTTCATGGGATTGAGAAATTAAATATCTTTTTTGGAAAATCATTTTTAAATATTTACTTCTCCTTATAATGTTATGCATATTTTTTTAATGTCCTAAGTCATTAAAAAAATTGGTAAGCCCCTCGTTTCCTTTTCTATTATTTTGTGTTGGGGGAAAGTGAATTGTTTAATACATGACAATTATATGGCTAGCTTGATCAAGTTGGCTCCTGTCTTCCATTCCCAATTCTTCAACTTTAGATAGTGAGCTACCTCTTAACACAGCTAACCCCTTTATTTTACACACTAACCCCATACACCTTTCTTTTCCAACTTGGTGGATTTCGCATTGGGTTGCATACTTTACATTTGGGACTTGTTTTATGTTAACCACCAACATGTTTACTTACCTTTAATGAAAATTGACTTCTTGCATCAAGATCTCTTTTCAAAATATTGAGTTCTCCCTACCTTAGAGCCGAACTGCATCCTCCTTATCTTGGAAAGCTTTCTATTTATTTTTTTTGGCACCAGTTTTGCATTTGGTTCAATTCAGCGGAGTTCCCGATCCTTATGTCAACTTAGCGCCACCTTACTCCATCTGAATTATTTTTCTTGTGGGCTCAGTCTCTCACTTATTAACTCATTGCCATGTTGATCGTTTATGGTTTTGTAGACACCAAAATTGGGTTATAATGCCCTTAAACCTCATTAATTAAATTAACCATAACCTACCTATTCATATCCTCTAGTGCACATGTTAATTAAATTAATTATCTTAATTAAATTAATTAAATCCTCACTTAACCACCTCACTCAGTGACCTACTCAAACCTCATTAATGACAAGAAACCAAGTTGAAACTTATCCTAACTAACTAGGACTTAGTCTAAACCTAGACTTAACTCCTACTTATCTTGCCATGATTTATCACTTAAGGCTTGGAATAAGGTTGGAGATCACACCAAAAATAGAATTTTTTTGGCTATTTTGGCCAACCTATATATTCATGCCTTGAATGACACCATTTATATCTCAACCGATGTCAAGCTCCTAACCATTGTTGGTTAGGTTAAATTCGTTTCCAGAATTCTTGGCCTAGGTTGATCAATTGATTCAGGATCTGATTTATTCTAGAAACTTGTAGCACTCAAATTTCTTTAGCACTCTGGAAAAATAAGACAAATATGAGCACTACCAACATCGGTCACCATTCATCATCCTCTTCACGATCATAACTTCACAATAAAGAGGCACAGAGGTCTAAACTGCTATGACACAAATACAATATCTCTTCCCTCTGGATCTCGATGGTCACCCTCTTCATTACCTACATCCTCAAATGTATTTTCCAGTAATAATTAACATCTCTACAATAAGTCTCAAGTTTCCTTGTGTAGATTCCTTTATTTATCTATGTAGTCTATTTCTTTCCACACCTATATACTTCCTTCTATCAACCCATCACCTGATCATACCCATAATTTTTACCCATTTTCACCCTCTCCTAATCATCTATGAGTCTTTAGAACCATTTTACAAGCCCACCGTTACCATTTCTAACCTCTTTGCAATTACAGGGACTTTGGAAAAGTAATTATAGCAACTTTATGATAATTTACCCTACTAACGTCGGTTATCCAACCAATGTCGATTACTCTAGCTAACTGAAATCGATCATTTAACCAACACTGGTTACTTTTTATGGTAAGATAGCTCTAACCAATGAGTTTATACCCACTTCCTAATAACCCAGAACCATTTCTAATCTTTACAAAACCTTTCCTAGAGCCTGTACCAAACCTGCAACTCAAAAAAAACTATTCAACCCTCCCGTTTTGACCTTAAACAACCTTTTGAATGACCTTTATTGTTTTTTTTTTTACGAGATACATAAATTGTTTCAATTCCAATAGGATATTTACTTCATGTATGATTTAACAAGCATTAATATTGTTATATAAAAGTGGCTTCATAGCCTATTCAAGAAGTATCATGCTTCCGCTAGGCCATTCACTCATTATTTTGTTTAACTCTATTTGGTGGTATTGTTTTGCAATTATAGGTAGTTCCTCTTAGCCAAAAGGGATCTCTCATAATATACTTGGATCAGAAAATCAGAAAACATGCACAACCTTCAACCGAAATTACAAATAGGTATTCCTCCTTGGCCTTCTACCATTATCTGTTTCATTAATTTTCTAAGAATCCAGTAAAAAAATTTGGCACGCCCAGTGGGACCCATCAAGGGTTCCTTTGAATTTTTTCATTCCTAGGAAAAAATTGTGTGTTTATTTCCCTTCGAAAAGTATTCACATTAATTTTCTTCACTGGAATATTCTCCTTCTTGCTATTGTCAAAAATAAATTGTACTTTTAGTGCTTTAAACAGAACAGGTATTCCTTTTACTGCATTGCATTAGTGAAAGAGCATCTCTCTTCATGTTATCCATTTATTACATCAAATGTTATTGTGGATTTGGGCTTAAAACACTTACATTTCATTTTGGATTGTTGCATTATATCTCACATTAATTTGAGGGAAAATTATATGTTGGAAGTCATGCCCAGCTGATGGTTGACTAATTTATTCATAGTTCACTTGCACACTCTCTCTCTATACCAAGCCACTCACATAATTTACACATACTATTAAACATTCTCTTACCTAGAATAAGTTGTCAATGATCACATGATCAGAGGATTGATAGTGGGCACCCAGCTAGTTTCTGTGTCCAGTAATTATATCATAAAAAGGACCTCCCAAGCCAAAACTTTACCTGTAACCATCCTTATATCTTGGATTTTTATAGGAAACCTTCTATCAAACCAAAAAAATTGTTCTATTCATGAGTTAGTCTTAAATAGCATAAGCTAAAACATTAAATTCATCCATAGGATTTCATGTTTCTTAACTTTTGTTTGATTTGTGTTTTGAGTTGTGAGGACGTGTTCTCCATTTTTACTTTCTTCCTTTCACACTCCAAAATTATAGTTGGTGTATTCCAAATTTTTATAAGTGTGTGAGGGTCCACTACTATCATACTTAGGTTTCTGGGTTGATATTTTACTTGATCTAAGCCAAAAAAATCAACTTTCTCCAGTTTTTCTAATTTCACAGTGACCGACGTCGGTCCAGCCACCAACATTGATTTACTCTTGCCATCATCGGTTTACCTGATCATGGTCGGTTATTTATTTTTTGGTCATTTTACCAAAAACAACACTCACCACATTTTCTATTCTTTCTGAAGTTCCTCAGACATATCATCATACCCCTGGATCTTTAAATCATTGACAGATCAAGTTTTGTCTCATTTTCATCATTTATTGCCCCATTTGTAAAACTTTTGATTTCCTATAGTAATCGGTATCAGTTAACCTAACCGGAATCGATCACCCTATCACCGTTATTAGTTAATCCAACTACCATCGGTTCCTATGTTTTAATTTCTAATTTAAACTATGACCTATTTTTACCTCCTGAAATTGTTTTTCTCCATTTCTTCTATTTTTTTGTGTCATTTACAGAGAACATATCTCCAAGCCTATTCCAATTTACATTGTTTTGACTCATAGTAAATCCAACGCCATTTTATTCCATGCAAGTCTTTAGCTATTCCCACCTAGCCCATCTCCACCTTCCATCCTATCACCTATGGATCTTACTCAGCCCATTATCATCAGTACCAGTGATGAGGAGTTCACAAAACTCCTTGACCACAACCCCAATTTCGTACAACATTATCTTGCAAATTCATCTACTCAGGATTCATTAGGAAAACTAGTATACGACATGCTTATGTCCATCCCCCTTACCCTCGCCCCCACTTCTGTATCAGCTAGTACTAACTTGGCCATACCTTCTTCCACCTTACCTCCCATAGTATCACAACTTGACCCCATATCATCAATACCTATGGCACGTAAGGCATCAATTACACTTTTGACATCATTTTCTCCCATGGTGTCAACCATTCCTTCATTAGCCACCTTGAGCATGGCTCCATCTACACCCACCACCTCATATATACCTATTGCATCGTAGCCACCCATGGTGTCGGAAACCCATACCCCATTTCAAAACATTGTTCTCTCTATTCTGTAGTCTCTACCTCCAATCACTATAAGAATCACTACATCCACCCCACCTACTTACACATATCACCAACAACCACCTATCTCATATATCACCTATTCGAGATATTTTTCTCCTGCATCTATTCCCCCTCGTAGTTCTCATACTTAGCACCACAATATAGTGGAATGTCATCCACATCATACATTCATAATCAACCCCCTTATAATGCAGGGGGTACCCATTCATCAAAACCCACCAACAACCTTATTAAAATGATGATGGAAAAAGATACTCAAATTGGAAGCATTGGTTTCTAGCTCTCACAACTCTTTGACATATGACGAAATCTACAATGAGCCCATTCATCCATCTATTCCAATTCATCCATACCCTATGCATTGGGAAATTCCTAAATTCAACCGATTCAACAACAAATAGGACCCACATCAACACTTATTGTCTTTCAAACATGGGTGTTATTTAATTGCTAATGATGATGTTATACTCTTGCGGACATTCCCAATGTCTTTAACAAGACCAACGTTGGATTGGTATAGTGGTTTACCTAGACATTCCATTTACACATTCAACTAAGTGGCTCAAGCCTTCCTAGACCATTTTATAGTCAATATCATCAAGAAGGTCACTATGAATGACTTGCACTCAACACCTCAATAAGACAATGAGTCTATTGAATATTTTTTCATTCATTGGCAGAGCCTCATAAACTAGATTACATTGCAACTACATCAAACCAATCTTATAGAGTTGTTCACTAGGGCTTGTGCTAGGCACATCTCACCAACTCTCCAAGTCTAAACCTTCCATACCTTTTTTGAAGCATTCATCATGGCTAGGAAACTTAAAATTCATGCCATTGAAGAGAATAAAATTTAATTGCATAACAAAAACGCTGCATTAAAATCCAATGATGCCTCTTCTTGTTTAAAACACCAAAATAATTATCCCAAAGCCAAAGTATCTTCCAATGTGATAGTTTTAAATGTTGGCCCATCTCACCCATCCAATCAATCAAAACCTTCTTCCAACCTTTCTCCCGTTCAAGATTTCTAGTTCAGGTGAGAGTAACAAAAGTACACTCCAATTGAGGAGCATTATTCTTCAGTATTAGAAAAAATTCTTAAATCCAAAGCAATTGCTCTACCAAATTTTAAACCACATACTAGTTTTAAGCTTTCTCACCCAATTCCTACATGGTATAAGGAACATAACTATTGTAACTATCATCACATTAAAGGCCATAGAGATGGTAATTGTATAACCTTCAAAAACATTGTCCATGAAATGTTAGGCAATGGAGATCTTATCTTGGACAACCCAAATGTACCAACTAATCAGAACTCACATATCTTTGAGAATTTGTTCACCAACGATACCCCATCATCTAACCAAACTGGTGAACCTTCAACTAATGATAGTAATGTACGTGAGGTCCATATTGTGTTTGACATCATACCATCCCTTCCACAATTTCCTCCTATCCCCTCCATCAAGGAGATTATAACACAAGATCCTTTACCCATAGAGGATCATATTTCATCTACTCCTTCACCCATAGAGGAGTCCCCTTTATCTCCCCCTTCACCCATGGAGGAGACCCCAATACATGTCAATTTCATTTCATTACCCCATTGCACCCTAATGAATAGAATGTGGTGTTAACTCTCCTACCCACGGGAGAGTCATGCTCACCTCCCTCTCCACCAAAAGAAGAACCTAACTCATCCCACAATTCATCTCCCCTACCAATATAGGATCCTTTACAAGCGTCACTTTCCATTGGTGACAATTCTCCATTATCCTTCTAAAATCCAGTTGATTTGCTCTCTGTTATTTTACCCATAGATTTTGAAGCCAACCAGTTCCCTATCTCACAGACATACTTTACAAGGATTACTACTAAATCAACATCATTGCCTCTTACAACAGTTCCTTTTTCACACCTAGTAGACTGATCTGATTATATTGATAATTACATGCTTTGGGGACATCACCGGCTACCCTTTTCAACCCAAATGTAAATTTCATCTATTGATACCTCTATAATTCATCCAAATGTATTTCAGACCATCGCACAAACCATGCCCATACTAGTCATAACATCCTCTTCTTTGTCACCCTTTCCCACACCTAAACCTTTACCCACAATCAATCTTGATCCTATGCCTAAGAACTTTTCTGCACCTACACTTTACCCTAAAGCCAGAACCATCACCACATTGGGAGTCATACTGACATCAAGTCTAGTTCATCCTCTTTTCAAATTAGACTTAGCCATATCTTCCCAAGCTCAAGAAAATACTATTTCCCCATCTAAAAGGAAGACCCAACCTTCTTGGCCACTTACACCTACTTTTCCCACTACTCCTCTATATCTTTAACTGTTTCCCTCCATCCTAGGACCTCACACGTTGACCTCTGCCAAGTAACCTCTTATCCAAGGCAAACAAAAATTAGAACAGTCCACCTTTTAATCATGATATTTTATTACACCCAACTTACCTACACAATGTACACCTTCATCATTATTCACATCTTTCTTACTGCCTATACCCCCACCACCTACAGTAACCTCATTAGTACCTATGAACTTTACTTCTCTTCAACCCATGCCTTCCACCTTGCCTCTGCCAGTAACCTTAACCCCACCTCCTTTATCACCTTTCCTAAATTTTCCTCTTCTGCCATCTTCCTTCCCTTCCACATCATGTACTCCTTCCTCACCTTTACCTAGGAAGGTGCAACCAAACTTGAAAATTTCACTACCCCCAAAAGATGATCTTCTAGATGATGATGATCTTCTAAATGAGGACCCAGTTCCACCTTCAACTATCACCACAAACCCTCATCTCTTACCTATCCAATGACCTTCATCTCCACCTCCACAACCCATTTATCCTCCTCCAAAATTCAAAATTAACATGGTCCGCATAAGAGAGTTAGCCAAACCTCCACCTAAATACCAATGCACTACTTTCTTTGCACAACACTAGTATATGCCCTCATCATTTTATTTCCCATATTATTGTTACACTTATCATGACTCAGTTGTTCCCTCACCCCATATTAATATGATTAGCATTTCCAGTCACGCCCAGAAAGAAAAAAAAAAGGAGAAAGAAACTAGCCCATATGTTAATCATGTGCCTGATATACATCTACACCTACACCAAGAATTACCATAAGGGAACCTGTTATCCAAATTTCACCCCCCAGAGTTAATTTGATAACATGCATCAGAGTTTTTAGTTCCAAGCAAGTAGATTGATTCAGGGGAAAATCATAAAATTTGCTAAGTCCTGCTCAAGGCCGCCTTTGAGACAGTTGGAACAATTATACGCAGAAGGCGCAGATCAGTTGAAAAGCCTCTAGGTGGCCCAAATAGAAAAGGGACATCTGGGACAAAAGGACATGTGAAATGCCCAAATCAGTCGAAAGAAAGAAAAAATTTCCAAGTCCTTTACTGGGTGCAAGCGGGACAAGAGTGCGCGGAGGACGTGAACCGGCCGAATCGAGCGAACTGGAAGAATTTGTCCCAGACAGCACTAGGACATTTTGGAAAAATGGACGTGAAGGACGTGAACCACCCGGATCAGCTGAAACAAGAAACTTTAGCACAAGGACAAGTGGGACAAAGGGACGCGCGGGATGCCGATAGCCGAAGGAGCTGAAAGCCAATCAGATCACGCCACGTGTTACCGGTAGAAAAGGGACGAGGAAGCCCATTTCGGGTAGATCAGAGGATTCTGTCCCATGAAGCACTAGGACATCCGGGACAAAAGGATGTGGTGGACATGAAGAAACTGGCAGGCCCATGGAAAAATCACAGCATGACACGTGTCGCTAAGGAAAAAGGTCCAAAAATTCAAAGGGGTGAGTTTTCGAGCACTAATATGAACCAATGAAATAGTGCCACGTGTACAAGTTTAAGGGGCCCACAAGAAAAGCCACATGAAAAAGTGGAGAGAGGGAATTACTCAGTGAATCATGGCCTGCCACGTGTCGTCCAGATGGTAGAGCGCGGGAAAAGAGTTTAAAACCTGTTCCTGCCTGTTTTTTGTCCTAAATCTTCATACCTTCGTATCTTTCAATCCAGAGCTCGTATTTACACGTTCTTTATATCAACAGAAAGCTGTTGAAATACTCTACATGATTCTAGGATAAATCTTGCATTTTGGTGTAGTTTGGAGGGACAAAATTAAGAAAACATCTCTGACGCGTGGCGATGGACAGAAGTAATGCTTCAACAACTAGCTTTAATGCAGCAGATAGCTCACTGCTCCTGTTAGATAGCCCGCCATTTTTCTAGGATCCACCACTTCTGTCATAATGCGATGATTTTGAAATTCTACTAAGAAGTGGTTGGGGTAGATTCTAGATTTCCTCTCTCTTCCCTCTCTCATTTCTAGATATATATTGTAAAGAAGAGCTCCTTTAAGGGGTCGAACGTTTTTGTTTTGTATCCTCCCTTATTTCCTTGCTTGCCAGAGAATTTTTGGAGCTTTCAAACCTCCCATATGGGTTGTAATGCTAGTATTTTTGCCTCTTGGCCACTACAATGTACTGTATCGACTCTTGAGCAATAATATATGTGTTGTGATTGACTCTCAACCCTCTCATGTATTCATTGTTGTCATTTTGATCTCTTATTATAGTTTGGTTACCTGTGCATGGTGTTTGTATTGCATCTATGTGGTCTGTGTTAAATTTGCAAAATGAGTGTCTAACATTCCTCGGTGCATCACCTTTGTAGTTTAGGTTTTATTCTATGCATTTTCTTACCCTGTCTCCTTGGCAAGTTAGATTAAGTTTTAGCAAACCCTCTGCATTTTTTGTGTGCATCTGAACAGAGGAATATGAACCAACCTTCTCTGGAGAATCTTTTCTCATCTTTACAAGTCCCACACTTGGAGAAAGGATTCCATGTTGTGCAATCACACTGGATGCCTGAGCATCAAACTAGAAGCTTGATCTACATCCAGGGGTGCTGTGAGTCTGCAACAACAGTTTTGGCATGCCCTGTGGGACATAGAGGTATCATTTTTATTGCAGCAAAGTTGATATGCATTTGCTGTAGTTTTCTTGCTTATAAGAGCTATTATTTACATATCTGGAGACTCCACTGGGGAAGAATCAATTGGTTTCAGCAGTGCATGCCAAAAAACTCATGAGAAGAATCACAAGGTCAAGAGTTGGAGAAGAAGAATCACAAGGTCAAGAGTTGGAGAAGAAGAAGCATTGTTTGAATACCTGCAGTTATCTCTAAGAAGAAGTCAAAGAGGAAGAAGGATTCAAAGGTCTCCATCGCCACCAAACAGAACACTCTCAACTCCACCTGACAGGCCTTTCATTCAGTATACAAGGGTTGTAAGACCGATTAGAATGGCTCAGAACAATCCCTACGTCAACTTCACAGGTAGCAGCCCACTTGCTCTCAATGCACAGCATCCAGTTCCTATTGCAACCTTGAAGAACATTCCCTACTTCACTGGAGAAAATCAGACTACTCCAGGTGATCATGTTAAAGATATTGCTAACCTTTGTGCAATCCATGAAATCAATGAAATGTAAGTGGCTGTCAAATTACTGGCATCTTCATTCAAGGGTAAAGCATTGCAATGGTTTAGGAGCCTTGGAGCTGGTTCTATCACAAACTAGAATCAGTTGTGTATTGCACTTCACGAGCAATTTGGAGAGAAGGGAGACAACTTGTCTCTTTTGGAGCAGCTGACAACTATCAAGAGAGCCCCCAATGAGTAGCTGACTGACTTCAACTTCAGATTTCAAAGGTCTTGGGATAGGATTCCAGTGCAAGTTAGGCCAACAGCAGAAGGTGCTTTTCTATATTACCTTAAAGCTTTAAATTCTGATATTTCTATGTTGATTTAGTCCATGGGAGGCACAACAATCCCTATGGCTTATAGCATTGCCATTAGGGCTGAAAACTATCTTATTCAAGCTGGTAAATTGGCTCCTAGGCCTCCCATGCCCTTGTATCCAAACTTAGAAAATCCAAGCACTAGTCAAGCACCCACTTTGGCTCCTGTTCCCACTCCTAGAAATCAGAGTTCAAACGAAGCTTCCACTTCATCCTCTAATGCTTCAAATGAACTCCAAGAGGTCATGAAACAGTTGCAAAATTTGGGAAATGAGCTGGTTACTATCAAAAGGAAACAAGCCCAAGGTTTCAGACCTTCTTATCAACCCCAAGCTCAGCCTAATAGGCAGCCATACCAACCACAAAGACCACCTAATCTAGCTGCAAATATGAATCAAACAAGGCCTCCTGCCAATAGACCATTCCAGCCCTATAATCCAAATGCTATATTTGCCTCTAAAGCATTAGTGCCAGTCCAAAATAACATGGCCCAAGAATATGATTGGTGTTTCCCGTGTAGTCAGCCACATAACCAATCAATGTGCTTTAACGGTGCATTAAATCAAGCTCTGATGGTGCAAACCATTGGTGGGTCGCAAGAGTCTAGCCATGAAGGAGATCAGCAGCAGGAAGCACCTCAGAAAGGAACATCTCCGAATGAAACTACTCTTGTCAATTGGCAGGCCGAAGATTTCTGTGGTATGAATCAAATACCCTCCCAAAGTGTTGCAGCCAACACAAGGTCAAAAAGGAGAAATTTGGGTGACGAACAGCCATTGGCCCCAAGTAGTTCACGACCTTCTGTCACTCCACAAGGTGTTGGAAAACAAAATGCAATTCCAAACATGCAAGGAGCACCCAAACCAGCCCCTAGGCCAACTCAAATGCTAGCTATTGCTGCCCACATACAAGGAATAAGTGTACAAACCAAGGGACAACAAAAGGATACTTCATCCCCATTCAGTATCGTTGAACAGATGAAGAAGACTAACGTCAATATATCAATGTGGGAATCCCTATCCATCCCAGGAAAAAGAGATCTGCTGCAAGCTGCCATGAAGGATTGGACAACTTCGAATCAGTAGGTTCAGATGCAAGACAAAGTGCTTACAAATGCTGCCCAGCCTGAAGGAAGCCATGGAGGGCAACAAGGTAAAATGTTGAAGCCCCCTCCTTTCTATGTTTCATTAATCATTGGGGATAAACTAGTACACAATTGCATGATTGATTCCAGGGAAAGTAGCTCAGTGATGCCCAAGCAAATAGCTGATCAGCTGGGTCTCCAATATGAAGTAATATCTAAAGGGGTAGTGCAATTGGATGGGACAGCAATAGCAACAGTTGGAGTGATTAAAAACTTGAGTCTTACCTTGCATGCATGTCCAAATGTTGTTGTCTTACAAGATATATCAATTATAGACCTTCCACCACTCTTTGCCCTTTGCTTGTCAAGGGACTTCACAGCCAAGATTGGGGGGTATTTGTCTACTGATTGGTCTCACATGCTGTTTAGGACAAGGTATGGGACTAAGGCTACAAGTAGGTCTGAACCTATTGCAAACTTCCATATTGAGCCTTACACTCCAAGTCAGATTAATTCCAATTGCTCAGCATTTGATCAAGAAGATCGCCCTAGTACTGATGAGGCTGACACCAAGGTTGGAAGTATCTCGGACCTAACTCTTGATGAACGGGCAAACAAGATACATGCTTTTGATCCCTATCAATAAGTAGAAGAATTTGAGTTGGGAGTCTATTGTATACATGAAGAAAATCAACCTGTTCCTAGCATCACCAAGCCAAGCCATAATGATGACAATGAGGTATGGCAGCTATTTTTTGATGGATCAAGGAGTAGGCAAGGCGCAGGAGGTGAAGCCATGCTTGTTTCACCTCAAGGCATCAAATATTATTCAGCTTTTCGTTTCCAGTTGTCTTGTTCAAACAACACAGCTGAATATGAGGCCTTGATTCATGGACTTCATTGGGCTAGGAAAAAATGGATAAGTAACTTGCAGGTGTTCGGGGATAGCGAGCTAATCATCAACCAAGTTAGAGGACAACATGCTACAAAAAACGACTTGCTAAGGAGCTACAAGAATAGGGTATGGGACCTCATTGAGGATTTTGAAGCTTTCAACATTGTGTCCATACCCGGGAAGAAAAATGAAGCTGCGGATAGGCTCACAACAGTTGGAGCAATGTTTGATGTGGTTGACAACATCAAAAGGGAAAAAACATAGCCACATATCCATGTGATTGTGAGGCCAGCAGTTCCAGATAATAACACCAGCTGGTAGGTGTTTGAAAATGATCAACAGATCGTCAATTTTTTACAAGAAGAGGCTAAATTCTCAGCTAGGAATTAGGATAGACTAGAGCAGCTGCGGACAAACAAGCTTCCCAAGGGTTTAGTAATGTTGGAGTCTATCTTCAACCCTAATGACTAGTTCCATAAAGAAAAGGCTAACATACAGGTCAAGAGGGAAGATTCAGAGCCAATTCCAGTTGGGGAAGGCAAAACACTTCAAATTGGTAAAGTGGCCATTGAGCAGGAGAAATCAGATTTCATACAGCTTTTTCAAGAATTTCCAGATGTCTTCACTTGGATCTATGAAGACTTGAGAGGATTCAATCCAAATTTGGCACAACATACCATAGAATTGGATCCAGATGCTAAGCCCATCAAGCAGAAGCAGAGACCTGTTAACCCTCACATTGAGCCTCTAATGAAGAAAGAGCTAAATAAGCTAATAGAGGCAAGCATTATATTCCCGATCAAGCACTCAAGCTGGGTTGCTAACTTGGTTCCGGTCAGGAAGAAGAGTGGAGAAATCAAGTTGTGTGTGGACTTCCGAGACCTCAATAGGGCATCTCTCAAAGATCATTACCCGCTTCCTTCAATGGAACAAATATTGCAAGTAGTATCCGGTTCAGAGAGATTCTCTCTCCTAGATGGCTACTTAGGGTATAATCAGGTGATAGTGAGAGAAGAAGACCAATTCAAGACAGCCTTCACAACTAAATGGGGCACATATGCTTACAAGAAGATGCCATTTGGGCTGTCCAACGCTGGTGCTACCTTTCAAAGGGAAATGGACATGGCATTCAAAGGCTTGATCAACAAGATAGTGTTGATATATCTAGATGATATCACTATCTTCTCAAAGAATGCAGTAGACCATCTCTTTCACCTCAGGCAAGTGTTTCAGAGGTGTAGAAAGTTCGGAGTATCTTTGAACCCCAAGAAGTGCATCTTTCTTACACATGAAGGAAAGCTCCTTGGCCATGTTATCTCGAAAGAGGGACTGGCAATTGATCCAGAGAGGGTTGAAGCCATAAGAGCACTGCCATTGCCAAGTCACAAGAAGGCTCTTCAAATTTTCTTGGGAAGGATCAATTTTGTCCGAAAGTTTATCCTAGATTTTGCAGCCCTTGTCAAGCCCATCACCGAAATGTTAAAGAAGAGCATGGCTTTTAAGTGGATAGCAAAAGGCAAGGAGAGTTTTGAAGCAATCAAAGAATCTATCTCTCAAGCACCAATTCTCATCAACCCAGACTTCTCCAAGGATTTCATCCTCTATGCATTTGGAGGTGATGACACTATTTCTGCCATTCTGGTACAGCAGAACAAAAGATAATGATGAGCAGCTGATTTCCTTTTTTAGCCAGAGCCTAGATGACTGCGAGGTGAGGTACTCTTTTATTGAAAAGCATGTACTTGCAGTAATCAGAAGCTTGAAGAAATTCAAGCATTTAGTCTCAAACAACAAGGTCCAGTTGCTGGTCTCACATGCTGGAGTTAAGGACTTCCTCCTCAACAAGGATTTGAATGAGAAAAGGGCAGGTTGGATCACCCATGTCATGGAGTATAACATTGAGATCAAGATCACCAAGCTGGTAAGAGGGAAAGGACTGTGTGAGCAGCTGGTTTTAGGGAAGCAAAAGGAAGTATGCAACGAAGAAGAGGCTGTTTTGACAGTCCAGGACAGCCATGAGCAAAACGGAAATCATGAAGAAGACAATGCTTCCCCCATTCCTTGCTGGACCCAAGGTATTATGCACTTCCTAGGTACAGGCCAGTGCCCCCTAGAGATGAACAAGACCCAAAGGAGATACTTCAGGTTGCAGGTTGTTCCGTATGCCATTGTTGATGGAGTTTTATTCAAGAAAGATGTAATGGAGTACTGCTGAGATGCATTAGCACAGGTCAGATTCAAAGGGTATTGGAAGAGTTTCATGGTGGACCAGCTGGTGGCCATTTTGTGCCAAGAGTGACAGCTCCAAAAATTATGAAGGCTGGTTATTATTGGCCTAAAATCTTTAGCGATTGCTACACATGGATCAAGAGGTGTAAGAATTGTGCATTCTTCGCAGGAAAAGAGAAGTTTGTTGCCCTTCCATTGCATCCAATCTCAGTTGACCAGCCATTCATGCAATGGGGTTTGGACTTCATTGGATTCATTAATCCCAATTCAAGCCAAGGGCATAAATGGATTTTGACAGCCACAGACTACTTCACCAAATGGACAGAAGTAGTAGCACTCAAAGAGGCAAATGAGTCTACCATCTTAGACTTTTATGAGGGAATAATAACAAGATTTGGTGTACCTGCCAAAATAATCTCTGATAATGCATTGGCATTCATTAGATCTAAGGTGACTGAGTGGGTTGTCAAGAACGGTATCTACCTAAGCACTTCATCGAACTATTACCCTCAGGGTAATGGCCAGGCCGAGTCTACAAACAAGAACTTGTTGAAGATCATTAGGAGGAATCTTGATGAAAATCAAAATTCTTGGCATACCAAACTGAAATCAGCCTTGTGGGCTGATAGGATCACTCCCAAAAGATCCATAGTTAACTCTCCATTCAGGCTTGTCTATGGAAGAGAGGAAATCTTGCCCATGTCACTTGAGTTGCCAACATTGGAACTCATGAAGCAGCTGGAGTTACTTGAATTTGAGCCCATGGAGGTGAGGTATGCAGAGTTGATGGAGCTGCAAGAGATCAGAAATCAGGCATCCCAAGCAATGGAAAAGGATCAAGCTTTGATCAAGAAGACTTTTTGATAGGAAGGCCAAAGATAAATCTTTTCAAGTTGGAGATTCTAGTGTTGAAATGGGATGTGGACAGGGCAAAACCGGGAAGGCATTCAAAATTTGATGCCATTTGGAGTGGCCCATACATGGTCACGAAGTGCAAGAGCAGCAATGCTTTCTAATTGGCCTCATTGGATGGTGAAGAACTGCAGATTCCAGTAAATGGAATCTATCTCAAACATTGCTACTGAAGATAAAAGGTTCACCCTTATAAATATTAGCCTAGATTTCAATTCCTCTAAGTGCGTATGCACATTGTATTGTTGTAGTTAGGTTTCAGTTTCCCTAAGTGCTTTGGCATAGGTTTTGTTGCTCCTAGATTGATTTTTTTATAGTTCAACGTGCTCTCGTAGAGGGAGTTGTAGCATTAGACTCATTTAAGGTTATTGATTATGAATCCATGCCCAACGGATCGCTAAAATGCCACTGATCTTCTACCTAGTAGGTAGGTGACCCCGAAAAGTCACCAAATTGTTATCCAAATTTCACCCCCCAGAGTTAATTTGATAACATGCATCAGAGTTTTTAGTTCCAAGAAAGTAGATTGATTCAGGGGAAAATCATAAAATTGGCTAAGTCCTGCTCAAGGCCACCTTTGAGACAGTTGGAACAATTATACACGGAAGGTGTGGATCAGCTGAAAAGCCTCCAGGTGGCCTAAATAGAAAAGGGACATCTGGGACAAATGGACGCGAAATGCCCGAAATGGCCAAAAGAAAGAAAATTTGTCCAACTCCTTTATCGGGAGCAAGTGGGACAAGAGTGCGTGGAGGACGCGAATCGGCCGAATCAGGCGAACCAGAAGAATTTGTCCCAAACAGCACTGGGAAATTTAGGGAAAATGGATGCGAAGGATGCGAACCGGCTGGATCAGCCGAAACAGGAAACTTCAACACAACGACAAGTGGGACAAAGGGACGCGGATAGCTGAAGGACCCAAAAGCCAATCAGATCACGCCACGTGTCACTAGCAGCAAAGGGACGAGGAAGCCCATTTCGGGTGGATCAGAGGATTATGTCCCACAAAGCATTGGGACATCCTGAACAAAAGGACGCAGTGGACGTGAAAATCCGGCAGGACCGTGGAAAAATCACAACATGACACGTGTCGCCAAGGAAAAAGGTCCAAAAAGTCAAAGGAGCGAGTTTTTGAGCACTGATCCGAACCAATGAAATAGTGCCACGTGTCCAAGTTTAAGGGGCCCAGAAGAAAAGCCCATGAAAAGGTAGAGAGAGGGAATTACTCAGCGAATCATGGCCTGCCACGTGTCATCTAGATGGTAGAGTGCGGGAAAATATTTTAAAACCTGTTCTTGCCTGTTTTGTGCCCTAAATCTTGAGACCTTCGTATCTTTTGATCCAGAGCTCGGATTTACACGTTCTTTATATCAACGGAAAGTTGTTGAAATCCTCTACATGATTCTAGGATCAATCTTGCATTTTGGTGTAGTTTGGAGGGAGAAAATTAAGAAAACACCTCTGACGCGTGGTGATGGATAGAAGTAATGCTTCAACAACCAGCTTTAATGTAGCAGATAGCTCGCCACTCCTGTTAGAAAACTCGTCGTTTTGCTAGGATCCACTGCTTCTGTCATAATGAGATGATTTTTAAATGCTACCAAGAAGTGGTTGGGGCAGATTCTGGATTTCCTCTCTCTTCCCTCTCTCATTTCTGGATATATATTGTAAAGAAGAGCTCCGTTAAGGGGTCAGACATTTTTGTTTTGCATCCTCCCTTATTCCCTCACTTGCCAGAGAATTTGTGGAGCTTTCAAACCTCCCATATGGGTTGTAATGCTAGTCTTTTTGCCTCTTGGCCACTACAATGTACTGTATCGACTCTTGAGCAATAATATATGTGTTGTGATTGACTCTCAACCCTCTCATGTATTCATTGTTGTCATTTTGATCTCTTATTGCAGTTTGGTTACCTGTGCATGGTGTTTGTATTACATCTACGTGATTTGTGTTAAATTTTCAAAACGAGTGTCTAACATTCCTCAGTGCATCACCTTTGTAGTTTAGGTTTTATTCTATGCATTTTCTTACCCTGTCTCCTTGGCAAGTTAGATTAGGTTTTAGTAAACCCTCTGCATTTTTTGTGTGCATCTGAACAGAGGAATAGGAACCAACCTTCTCTGGAGAATATTTTCTCATCTTTACAAGTCCCATGCTTGGAGAAAGGATTCCATGTTGTGCAATCACACTGGACGCCTGAGCATCAACCTAGAAGCCTGATTTGCATCCAGGGGTGCTGTGAGTCTGCAACAATAGAACCCACATACCCTATTTCTGACAGGGTCTCCCATCGTATAATGATAGAATAATAGCACCAATCCCCTCTAAAAATGTCTTTGTATGACCTTGTCCAAACTTATGAATCCCATTGACAGGCCCTCATGGAGGTTCTGTAGTCCATTGAGATTTTACCTAAAAAACCTATGCCCATGGCCTCCATTAGCACCCTTCACTCACCAATTCATCCCCTTCCTCTACACCCACTACCACTCATCAATTAGTCGCACTTAGTTTCTCTAACGATGATATTATACCTCTCCACTCAGATTATCCTGATCCCACCCTTTTCATTTCTATTTACATTGATAATATATGCGTTTGACATGTTATGATTGATGGTGGTTCTAGCATAAACATCATCTCCTCCCATGTGTATAACCAAATGTGCATCCCTACCATTTACATGCATAATAACCCAATTATGTTGTATTCATTCAATGATACCATCACTTCCACCCTTGGCACCATTGTTCTCGACGTTCGTGTGGGCCCCTGTACTATTCCAGAATTATTATATATCTTCGAGGGGTAATTCAAATACAACCTATTGCTTGGTTGACCTTAGATCGATGTCATGGGTTGTGTCCCTTCAACCTTACATAACTATGTAAAATTTGAACATGAAGGACATAACTATACCATTACAGCTAACCCGTCACCATTCAAAACATGTAACATGTTGTACCAACCTAATGATGTCCTTTTACCAGTTAAGGCATCTACCACCACTTCCACTTCTCCTTCACCCACAACCCCATCCACCAATGTTGTCACTACCTCTCCCACACCTAACTCCTCTATTCCCACTACCATTGTATCCTCTAGAGATGACCCATATGCTAACCCATCTACTTCTCAATCAACCAATTATTCTTCTTCCCAATCACCTAGTGATTCATCTATTCCCACTGCCCACATATCGATTGTCGATCCCTTAGAAGGTGTTTTTCAACATCTCACTCTAGGGGAATACCACATGTACAACATCGACACATTTCTTACTCTTCAATAGTATGGTAACCTATGCCAACATCCTTTCTATGATCACCGCATAGGCGAGGTCTTCCCTTATGGTCCTCCCCACCTTCACACCAACTTGACATATGGGGGATTTGATACTTCTACCTACTCACCTGATCCACCTTCCCAAACCCGACCGTTTTCATCTGACCTCCAATCTCTCACCAACTACCTCTTTCCCCCCACTTTCCTCCATTTATGTGTATGAAAAGGCTTTGCCTTTGGGTTCTACGAACAGGGCCACCATATTTTCATCCCATGTACAACTTTTAAACATAAAGAACACAATGGTATTGTCTTTTCCAAACCATCTTCCAAGAAGGCATGCGCCAAATTCATGGAGGATTTAGAATTCACCCCATTTACCAACTTCACCCCCTTCACCCACAGAGTCTATGGATCTGGAATTCATTACTCCTAAATTTTTTTTTCGTGAACACCATTTCCCTGGGACCACTAACTTATCAACAAGATGGAAAGGCTCCCTCTTCTCTTCCTTCCTATATCCTGAAATTATCGATGACAATACACCTTATATTAATGTCGTTTAATGTCATAATGATGAGTTTACTCTCACCTACCTTGGTGCAGAGGATTATTATATCCATCGATCGTTACCTTCTAAGACGTAAACCATGTTAAATTAATCAATCATCAAAATCAATATTAACACTCAGGATGACCCGCACATTCTAAGAATAGGCCAATATTAAGACACAACTGAACTGAAAGCTTTTACTTCTTTCCTCTGGGATCATAGAAACACTTTTTCTTGGTCCTACACTAGTATTCCCAGTATTGACCCAAAAATTATGGTCCAAAATATCATCACTATTCTTGAAGCCAAACTCATAAAACAGAAGTTGCGAAAAATACACCCTCACATTTCCCATCTTTTCAAAGAATAACTTTAACACCTTCTCTCATTTTCCTTCATCCTACCCATTGATTATCCCCAACAGATCTCTAGTATCCTTCTTGTCACAAAATCGATAGGGGGACTCCTCATTTACACGTATTTCTGTGACCTTAACCTAGCTTTCCCAATATATAACTTTTCTCTACCTAGTATTGACCAACTAGTTGATCTTACAACTAGCCATGAGATGCTATCACTCATGGATGGTTTCTCAGGATATAACCAAATATTACTTTCCCCGTAAGATCAACACAAAAATTCCTTCATGCCATTTGGCCTTTAAAATGTTGGTGCTATATATCAACGGGCTATGATTTATATCTTTCATGACATCATACATCGCATATTGGAAGATTACATTAATGATCTCCTTACCAAATAAAAAAATTGGTCTGAACACCTTACCGTCCTTAAGGTCATCTTCAACCGTCTCATCAAGTAATGTGTTCACCTTCAACCTAAGAAGTGTGTCTTCATTTTTATCTCTAGCAAGCTCCTTGGTTTTATTATTTCTTTGAGTGGCATACAAGTCAATCCTGCTAAAATCAAGGCTATTCTCGACATGCCTCCACCTACTAACCTTCACCAACTTCATAGTTTTCAAGGAAATTTACAATCTATTCATCATTTTATTTCACATTTTTCTAACCGTTGCCACCCATTACATCATCTCCTCAAAAAGGATGACTCCTTTAAATGGGATGATGAATGCCACAAAGCCTTTGAGGCCTTAAAATGATACCACCTCCAACAACCTGTGCTCATTCCCCCTAAGGATGACCAACCATTTAACCTTTATATTTCTGCTACTTATCATTATCTGGGTGTTATGCTCAGTCATCATGATGAGAAACAAATAGAACAAGTGGTTTATTATATAAGATGTATGCTTTTAGACTACAAAACTAGATATACTCACACCTAAAAACTTTGCTTAGCATTTTTTTTTGGCCACTAAACTTCACCATTACCTACTCAACCACAAAACCTTTATTGTTACCAATATTGACCCCTTACATTACATGTATGCTAAGCCCTACCAACATCAATATGTTTTACGTTGGCTCATTCTTCTTGTAGACCTGGATCTTGAATTCGCCCATCTAAAATGTGTCAAAGGGAAAACCATCGCTGACCAACTCACAGACGCACCTCTCTCCAGAAATGAATCCTCTAACTTCAATTTCCCTCATGAATCAATCGCTACCCTCTCTTTGGATGATAGTCTTTACCAGATGACCTTATTCTTTGATGGTTATAAATGTCAGCGTGGGGGTGGTGTCAGAGTTATCCTCATTCCTCTTTATGGTGATCCTATGCCATTATATTTCAAATTGGATTTTGAATGTACTAACAATATGGGTGAATATGAAGCACTCGTATTAGGTCTTCAAGTTTCCATCACCTTAGATGTTAAATCAATTTATATCTTTGGAAACTCTCAGCTGGTTGTAAACCAAGTTAGTGGTATATACTAGTTTCGTAATGAAATACTTCAAGAGTATAAGCATCATGTGGACATACTTTTGACTATCGTTGACCGTTATGAACTTCAAACCACTCAACGTTCTACTAACACATTTTTGAATACCATTATCTTCCTTGCTTCTCAGATACTCGCATCACCCTCTAACTCAAAAGTCTTTGTCCTAGTACAAAGGTTACAATCACCTTCTTATCTATTTAAAGATTTCAACCTCATTGGAACCGTTGAACCTGACCCTGGTGACCTTTGGTATAAGTAGTTTACAGACTACCTTTCCCTTTTAATTCTACCTCCAGATCTTACTCACAATAGACAACAAGCCTTTCTCAAAAGTGTCTCTCGCTATTTCATCATAGGTTATCTTCTTTATAAACGTGGCTTGGATGGAATCCTCTTATGACGCCTTACAATTTCTAAAATTCCTTACACCATCAAAGAAGTTCACGGTGGTATTTTTGGAGGTCACTCCAGTGGCTTAGCTATAACTAAGTGCATCCTTTTCCTTAGCTATTATTTACCAACCCTAAATTGTGACTGTTGTGACTATGTCAAACAGTGTGTGAAATTATAGAAAAATGCTAATCTTCATCACACACCTAATCAAGCCTTATAGGTCACACGAGACCTTTGTCCTTTCTATAAATGGGGTTTGGATCTTGTCGGAGAGATCAATCCTCATTCTTCATAACATCATCAATTTATTATTACAACTACCAAATATTATACTAAATGGGTTAAAGTCATACCTCTGATTTCTAAAAAAGTCAAGAAAATATATGAATTCACCAATCATCACATCATTTATCACTTCGGTGTTCCTCACCATCTCATCACTGATAACAGAAAATAGTTCAAAAAAAAAATCCTACAGAAAATTTGTGACACCTTCGACATTCAACTCAATTTTTCTTCACCCTATTACCCTCAAACCAATGGCCAAGAAGAATCAACCAAAAAAACCTTTAAAAAAATTCTTATGAAATTTGTTGACAATAATGGAAAGGATTGGCATACACACATTTATTTTTCCTTGTGGGCTTATCATACTTGTATTCATACCTCAATTTTTGCCATGCCTTTCTCTCTGGTCTACAATACAAAGGTTGTTCTACTTCATGAATTCCAGATTCCATCTCTTTGTATATCACTTAAAGAGATGCTCAATGATGATGACTTTCCCTAAGACCTTTTGACAGAACTCAAGTTATTAGATGAACGTTGCCTAAATTCTCTCGATCACATCCAAATCTATCAAAAATTTATCAAACATGCCTACTAAAAATGTGTACATGAATGAACCTTTCAAGTCGGTGACCTCATCCAAAAGGAAAATCAACATGTAATAAAAGAGGAGAAAAGTAAATGGGATAAATTTTCTCCTAATTGGCTTGGACCCTATATTGTTACTCATACCTACAGATTAGGTTCTTATCGTTTGTCTTCACTAGAAGTTAAATATGAACCTAAGTTCCTCAATTCCTTACATCTTTGACCATTATATTGTTGAATCAATTCATATATAACCTTCTTTATATTAAACGCTCATCCCTTGAGCATCATTCACCTCCTATTTACCTATTTTAAGGATCAACGACTAAACAAGAATCATGTGATTACCCGTTACTTTTTAGCCTTATATTCAATATGAGTACCATGGCTCTACTCATGACATGATTCTCATGGATACTTTTATTATTTTTCAAGATGGAATCCCATGATCATTCATCACTTAACACCTTTCTTTCATAGTTAACATTTTGTGCTATGGTTTTTTCTACATAATAGGACCCTATCCTTCTCTATAGTCTTCTCCATGACCTAAAATTTTAAAATAAAAACAATGTAAAAGTAATATACGATATTTTCAAATTCAAACTCCTTGAGTCAAACTTCTAGCAAAAATCTGACTCCCTAAAAAAGGACATATCTTTCTATCTTTCTTCTATAGATAGAATTCTCCCTCAATGGAAAGCTATACAAAGATAGCCATATTGTATATAGTCTATCACAAAAAGAAGACTATTCTTGCAAAAATAAAATAAAATATTCCAAAGCTTCCCACATCGATCATCTTCATGAAGACCTCAAGGAGATATTCTACTCATCCTACATAGACTTCCCACATTGATCAGTCTATTAAAAAAAAACCAAAAGAAAAATTTAACTTTTTCATCATGTACTTTCCTATCTTGAGTTTAGGTTTCCTTCCAATAAATCATGTTTTCTCACACCAAGTTACACTATAAACCAACTTCCTTCACCTCACCACCTTTCCCTTATAAATCTTCTACCTTCTCAAGGGGCTTGATGTAAAGACGACATCTCGTGATCATGTAAATTTCTTCACCCTTAGAATAGTCAATCATGCAACTCCTTTAGGTTCTTACATTCATAAGCCCATATTTAGTATGATTGACTCGTTATGGTTCTTATCAATTAGGTGGCTCTTTTTTTCACCTCTTACCATTCACCTTCTTTATTAGTTTTTGATTCTCCTATATAGGACTAGACCATCGACATCTTTATTATAAATCTTTATTCATTCAACAAATATCTCATACCATGTGTATGTGATCTTTTCATTAATCTTCCTACGAAAAAAGTTAGATTGCCTAACGGTTGTGAATTGTCATATACGTTTTATTTTAAAAGCAAATCATTCCTAAAGTCCAAGTAAAGATCACAAATAAATGTGGAAGCTTTGGGAGAACTACATCGGCCTGAGGCCCCTTTTCAATAGGGCTATGTAGGAACTCCGAGGGCATGGGGCCCTTGGATAGTTAGGTTATATTTTTACCCTAACCAATTCACCCCTAATTTTCCTATCAAACATAGAGAGATGCTCAAATTTAATGTGTTTCCATTTTTCACAATTCTTTGAAATTAAACAATCCATAAGAACTACATGCCTATATTTCAAAACTTCCAATTAATCATTTCACATAAAAGGCTATCAAGTTTTCTTACATTACACCATTAATCATCCTCATATAGCTTCATCATTATATTTTTAGGATATCTCCAATAACTTGGAAATTAAATATTACCCATACACATAAAAAAACCATAACTACTCATACCTGTTACTCTTAAACATGCCTATCACCGACCATATTATTATGAAAATTATAAATTTATTCATTTAAATATCAAAATAAGCTTACTGGAAACAATCATGCTTAATTTTACTCCCAATATGTGGCCCAAATTTCAATCTATGCAATAGGGACACCATGTATTACCATTAAAACAAGGAGTACATCATCCTTTTAATAAATATCATCTGAATTTGGTATATATAATCTTAAGTAATTATGTGTTTTTCCAACTTATATGACATTACAAGGATTAAAAATACATTCAGATGTGTGTACACTAATAGCTTATATTGCTTGAACCTCACTTTTTGAAGAATGCATACCCTAGGTTGATTTATTAAACTTTAAATGCACATGGTAAAGTTATCATTTACTATGTTGCCTCTACTTTCTTTAATGAAATGTCGAATATGGTACTTAACATTATTTTCAAAAATTTAGTGATAACATTGTAATCATTACCCCATTCTTTATATCCTGTGGATAGATGTCACCTTTCTCACATCTATCCACACAGGGACACCTTGTATTACCATGATGAAAAAAGTTAGTATCTCTTTTCTCTACATGGGTCTCAATATAATCATAAATATGTCTTAAGCTAAGTTTGTGTTTTTACATGAACTTATAGCCTTACTTACTAATGATTTTGAATCATGATTGAGATGTGTGTACACTAGTAACTTATGATTGCTGAGACCCTTTTTGAAGAATGCACTTCCTAAAAGCTCTATTTACCATCCTTTAATAAGGTGTGGTAAAGTTATTTGATGTAACTATGTCAGCATCTATTTTTTAATAAAACGTAAAGATGGTACTGGAATATCCTAAACCTCACCAAGACACCATTTAGGTGATAACATTCATAGGTCTTTGGTGCAACCTATCTAGCTTATTTCTTCAACATTTCTAGAATACAGTCACAATTCAAAGTCATAGTATCTCCTTTAAAAGTTGATCATGATCAATATTTGAATCAGCATATTAATTATGGGAGCTTCCCTTTTTTATTGAATAGAAATAGGTTAAGAAGGAATTATGAAAGGCTCTTACCTATTGCCTGTTGAAGGGTACCAAATGTAAACCTTATAAACCTCAAAACATATGTCTAAATGATGGTTCCAATTTTTTAATGAATTATTATAAGAAAGGAATATTGTGAGGAAATATGTCTTAATTATGCATCTCATTTATTTTTAATTTTGTAAATAACATAACAAATTAGCTACTAATAAACAAGGGTTGATATAAAAATTACATGTGATTATAATATATTGACCAATATGAATGAAAATGAAATATAGAAGTAAAAAAATACAATATTCGGAGTTGTAAATATGCTACACTGAGTTCCATTGGTGATTCACATGATTTATATTTATTATTTCACCACACAGTATTTTCATAATCACCATTCACATAAAAATAAATTTAATATCCACCACCTGCATAAATTCACTAAATTATAGAGCAAAGAGGGAATCCTTGGTGGATTTACGATGGGATCTCCAAGTCATCTAAACCTTTAATGTTATGGGTAAGAGTATATATAAAATATTCATTTGTGACCATCCTAAATTCACCTTACATATCTATATTTATCAAAAATATATGCTAGGAGTACAAGTTTACAATGGCCCTTGCTCCAAATCCTCAGCAATTGATAGAGAGTTCTATGAAAAATTTCTCTTGCCATGTCTTTATTTTTTACTGGATATCCAAATTCTATATAGCTTCAAATTTCAACTTTAAAAGTAGCTCACAAATTTGTAAAATATTAAACATCAGATTTTACATTTATCCACCCTTATTGGTTCTCGATTCTTAATATGTTACATAAAATGTATATTTTGAACACTCATATTTGCACCCCCGAAGTATTGTCATGCAGTACCCACTAGATGACTCAAGAATATGCTACATTCGAAATAATTTACAGTAAAACTGTACAACACATCACTAAACTGCCATGAACTCTTTGATAGGACCCAGGACACAACCTATATTCTACATTTGAATGTTCTGGGGTAAAGCAGATCTGGGCTAGATCATGATCGGTGGCAGAACTCCCAGTCAGGTGGGCTTAGATTTGGTGAATATCCTATAGACATCAAAATCATGCACTTGAAAAGTATATTACTAGGTCCATCATCAACATATTATTGCCTATATGCTCCTTACGGGAGAGTTGCATACAAGTTGATTCTATACTAAGGCCTCTTACAGTATATACTTCTAGTCTTCCCATTGACCTTCCACACCTTCACTTCCCATCCCGAGGCTTCACATTTAACATTTTTTAGCTCAGAATATCAGTGCCCAACTAGGATGAATCAAATGTCCCCTAGGTGCCTTGAAAAATGTCCCCTGTGGGCACCCTATACATATTTGTATTTATGTCACTCCTGTTTTTGGTCCTTGAATCTAGACTATTGGATATCCTTATCAAATTAGGGGTTTGCAGGATAGTGCGCTCAAGGCTTACAAAACTTGAATCAAGAGAATAATAGTAAATATAAATTTATCTGACCAATTTACACTGGAGGACTATAAAAATCTAATTATTTATACTACCACATGAAACTGTAATGATCTCATCAGCATGAAATCAAACTTTACATTTATTTAGACTTGACTCATTCATAAGGTCAACGGGTTCCTCCATGTTTAACTTCAAAAGCCACACATAGTCTCAACATGCCTGCGCCTTTCAATTTTACTCCAAGACACACATTTATTACATATTTTTACATTTAGCCTACTTCGCCTATCTTTATCATGTGTGACATGCACAATAGCCACCTAGGGTATGATTTCATACCAAAAATCATATACCTGTTATCACTGAATCACAGCACCCCCTGTTTATAAAATGTGCATATACTTGAACTCACAGTGTGATTGGATAACATGGGTACTATCTCCAAGTTATGGGACTTGCTACTTGAGATAGACCTCCAGAGAAAGCTGGTTCTTGCTCCTAAACTACCTGCCACAATCTACTCTAATGCAGGATAAGCTAACTGTTCTAATCTAAATTTCCAAGGGACCAGGGAGAGAGAATACATAAAATGAAAGCCTACACTAAAGCTGTGATACACCAGAAAAGGAGGGTGTGAGAGTAGTCTCTAAATGCGTGAAATACAGAGGCAAAGTGCACACTAGAAGAGGTGATGAAAGTTCACCATAATCTAGGAAAAATGCATTCACAAAAATATTCCAAGCATACACAATGTTAGTGGATCCCTTGCAAGAACATAATAATAGACACAATATTCTTGTAGATCAAGATAAAAGGGGCAAGAAGAATGCAAAAAAAGAAAACACAGCAGGGGAAGATACATCCACAAACTTTGTATTTTATTGCGTCTTGGTATGCACAGTTCAATCTATTACAAGATAAGGGCCTGGATCACCATGCAAGGAGTCCAAAACAAGGGCTTGCAACACATTGGCTTCACAAAGCAATTTTGGCAGAGCTTTTCTACAAAACTACCTCCCCTTTACAATGAGCCCAACACTCCAATTTATAGAAAAAATGAGAAGGAGAAAGAGAAGGGAAAATGGAAATCCCGAAATCTGTCCTTCAACCACCTGTAAGAGCCCATTAAATGGAGTGAAATGATTGTATATTACTTGAAAAAGGCTCCCCATACTGTCCCATGTGCTGTACATTTCAGAGAAATAATGATGACCATGCCTCTTAATTGCACTCCCAGCTACCAAATAAAACACTGTTCTGAACCTGGTCACGCTTTCTTAAAAATATCAATCAATTTCTGATTGAATCTGGAATTTCTTGATTTCTATGCATCGGCCTCGGAACCACGATTCCAACGGTACCAATTTTGTGAAATTTCGTTGAGAAATGCAAAAGTTATGGCCTTCTGAGTGCGGGCAGCTATTTTGGGTCTGGCAGGCGTTTTCTGTCATTTGACGGGAATGAACATTAACTGACTGGAGCCGAATATGTTTCTCTTAATTAAATATATATACCCTCATTAAAAATAAGAAATCAAGTTTCTTTGGCATAGAGGATGTCGTGCTCGTTCCAGAAAGTCCAATTTTGTGAAAATCGAGAGCTCGGAGTCAAAAGTTATGGCCGTTTGAAGTTTCGCAGGTCAAACGTTGACTTTTCCTCTTCTGTCTTCTCCCATTTCACGCTTTCGCATCCCACGTGTCCCTCACGTACTTTTTTCACAGCTGTCTCGGATGAAAATACTACTTCCTTCGGGTGATCCGCGCTTTCACGTCCCACGCGTCCCTCGCGTACTTTTGTCCCTACTGTCCCACAGACTGCCTGGGAAAAATGATCTCCAGAACACATCCTCTGAAATGGACTGTCTATTGATCAATCTCAGCGTGATTCAGAAGGTCCCGCGAAGGTACTTGGTCGTTAAATCTCATCTGTCCCAAAATGAGCAGCGAACCATCATTCTATGATCACAAACTATTCACCTATAGTCATCGGACCCTGATAATTCTAATCTCATTCATGCATCTCCATACGTCCTCTGTGGTCACAATTAGATTACATCGCGTACCAATAAAGGTGGTAACTCTATCCTGCATCTTAGCCAGATAGTCTCTAGCATGCATCATTCAAACTCCAAGCATCGTATGACATACTTTCCCACGACCCAACACACCTCTTACCTGATCCGAACCTATTTCCAAAACACTTATTACATGCTTACACCATACCCACAGTCACTGTAACCCTACCGACTACCCCTTTTCCCCAACCCAATTTCACACCAACTAACCCTTACCCTTTCTTACCTTGGATTGGGAGAGTTCAGAGAGAAGCCAAGGGGGCCCCACACTACATTGCCAACATCAGGCCTATTACCCTATCTTACTTGCTCGGGACTGAATAATTTGATGCATGTTATCAAAATTACCTTGAGGGGTGAATTTTCGATAACATCACCTACAAACCTACTACCCCTTCTCACTGGTTACCTCTTTACCCCTAAATCATGACTGATATCGGTCATTCTTAACCGGACATTTGTCACCTCAGATCTTGACCGATACTGGCCAAAGCTGACTGGCATCGGCCAAACCTTAACCAAAAGTCAGTCTCTATCATGTAAACATGAAAACCGAAACCCATCCCCCTATCTACCATTTTGCTCAAAAATTCACCCAAAGAACTACCTTACAAACCTACCTCAGTCCCATCCCACATTTACCTTATATACATCTACCATCCTATTTAACCTACATTCCCCCTTTTCCCCCTTGATTTTATCACTAGTTTTCCACCTAAAACATTTGAACAGCATACAAACCCCCCACCCCCTTTGTTCTTCATTTTTAACCACAAATTTAATCAAATAACAAATTAGGTTTTTGAATGCCCTCCTACCTCTATCATGACATTCATCCTACGCGGTGGCACATCTGGATACTACTGTTGCCAGTGGACCTCCTGAACCCCTCTCCTACCTCTTGCCATGTGCCAAATTTACCATCAACTC
The DNA here is from genome assembly GCA_019776745.2 of Taxus chinensis. NCBI lineage: Eukaryota > Viridiplantae > Streptophyta > Pinopsida > Cupressales > Taxaceae > Taxus > Taxus chinensis. Next base: position 292,173,067 of record CM034150.1, read on the forward strand.
ACCTCCAAAAAAATAAAATCGACTTCGAATCGATCTAATGGGACCCACCAATCGAACGCAAATCCACTCACATACTAGTTGCTCGCTAACTCAACTTGACAATTCCTCGTAATATCACTTTTCATGGAGCCTCACTTTCTCCTCTATCATTTTATACGAATGGATAACAAGTAAAAATTAATTCGTCAAACATGGATTTTTCTTTTTAAGACCCAAATCGACATGACTGACAACGTTATCATGTCCTACCCTAGCTAAATGATGTCAACATTGGTTACCTCATAACCAACATCGGTCACCTATCTGGTACCATTTCACCCACATGTTAGACCATTTTGATCCTAAAAACATTATTGACCAAATATCTACTAACCCTCCCAACACATATTACACCCTACCCACAAGCCTAAATTACCTTTACATGTCCTTACCTCGTATTTAGGGACATGTTATTTACATATACCTATGCCTTACCTATGCCATGACCTACATACCCTGACCAGAACTACCTTTTATGACCTTTGAACTTTTGTACTTGTTATACCTTGTTATGTTGTTACCCATGTGGTTTAGCGTAATGACCTTACCTTTCCTATTTTCATGTTGTTTATCCCAACCAAAACCTTCGGTGTATCGGATCATACCTAAATGCTCCTGCACCTAACCTAAGTTGTGTTTCTTGACCATATCATGTACCCTGGATACCTGAATCACTTCAACCTCATTTGGATAAACCTATCAACCTTGGATGATGTAGAGTTTACAAGTGCTTTAACCCGATACCATGTCGTAAACTATACATGTGTGTACGTTCGATTTCCATTACCTATTATCTGATTTGACCATTACCCATTACCCAAAGTGCCTATACCCTTACCTACCACCCACCTACCTTCACTTTCATCACTTACATATTTATCAAACCACTCACTTACTCCATCTATCACCTCATCAGATCCTAGTTTGAGGGGGATCACCTCCACCCACACTTGGGGCAATCTCACTTTTAGCCCTACTTGGGTAAATCTAACATCCATTCACACCTGGAACACAATTTCCTATTTTTTGCAGTATCGCTTAAAAATACAAGCTACACAACAAAATGGGACAAAATGTAGACACCAAAATTGGGTCATACTCCCCTTAAACCCCATTAATTAATGATCCATATGGATCCAAAATGACTCTACTTCATAAGATCATTTAGCACGAAGAAGGAAAAATAATATACCAAAGTTCTGTCTTCATAGTAATATGACCTCTAGTATGTTTAGAGTAGCGGTTACAGAACCACCACCTAATCAGGGTGGTGGTCCTAAGACCTTGGTCTGCATTGGGTGACGGTCATGACTCTTTTGGACAGAAAATAAACATATAAAATGAACATCCCCAGAATTTGAAGGGTTATTTATGTCTTTTATCCTGCATGACCTTTCCAATTCTCCAATGCATGGGAGGACATTAGAAAGGATATAAATACATTTTATAGAAGAGAACAAGATCATCGAATCATAAAAGTAAGTGAGTAAGAAATTCTTAGCACTAGAATTATGTTTTGTAGAATAAAGGAGTATTGAGAGAGAGAAAGAAATTAATTGAGAGGAAGTGTGTGATATTATATAATTCTCTTTCATACTTATCATAATTTTTTTACCTATTGTTTGACTTGGGAAATAAAAGTGGGAAGAAAGAGCAATTTCCCTTCCTGACTAGTTTTTCCTCCTCTAAAGGTTTCGAGGATAAAAAATGTTGTTGTTTGTGATTTTATATTCTTTCCTTTCCTAAAATTGTGATTCTAATCATAAGAAAAGTTCATTCACTAGCTATCTCTATCATTTTCTAATCAAAAGTAGAACAAAAATGTTTAATTTGTGATTCTGTGGATAATTCCAAATATGAAGAGTTTATAGATATTTTTTGTATCAAAGATAACAAGTATCCAGGACAGTGGTATTCATTCTTGGATTTGTATGATAGTGACGAGATATAAAGGCAAAGAGGATTTACCTTGTGATCCAGAAACTTCTACAAGAAATTGGAAACTGATAATTCAGGGATAAATGGAGTAAGAGAACTTGTTTCGTAGAATCGAGATGTTGGATACCATAATGGATAGGATGTTTAGAAGGAAATAAAAACTTACATATTTGTAGAAGATATCTTATGTCAAGAAAGACTTCATGAACTCAGTGGTTCAAGGCTTACCTGAAAATTTTTGCATAGGGAGGAGCCACCCTAAAATATTGGCTAAGTGCAAAAAGGTGCATAGGCGCGTAAGGCCTAGTTGAAGAAAGGCACATAAGGAGAAGGCATGCAGGGAAGGGTTTAAGGAAACCCATGCTGTGTGCATGGACAAAGCCAAGGTTTCATGACTTATCCATATTGGGAATTTTGGGTAGGATACGAGAAAAGAGTGACCCGAATATGCATGCAGAGTGGATAAGGTGTCATCCTAGTGACAAGTTGGCCTAAGAAGGAATATGACTTGCATTAGAATCTTCTAGAAGGACATCATGGCAAGGAATGGTGAACTCAGGCATGGACAAGCATGTGCTCATGGAGGACCACATTCAGACACTTGGTGATATATCTGAGGTAGCAGAAGAATGAGTTGGCGGTTCAAAAAGGCTATATATACAAGTTCCTATAGACGTAAGAGATATAGATAGAGGGCGGAGCTTTGCAGAAATACTGCAAGGACTCTATTAACTTAGGTAAATAAGGGTAGGAAAGGATGTATCAAGGTTTTGGAAGTTATAATTTTTTTTTGAGGGCCTAGTTATATGAATCTAGTTATAATGCATGACTACGGTCTGCCTTTCTGTGACATTCTGTAATGGACCTAATGACTGTAATGAGGTTACCGGTTTATATGAATATGAGAATTAATGGTTCTGATGCATACATCCTTCTTCATAGTTCTTTTTCATTTATGTTTATGAACTAAGTATGAATGCTTGTATGACTTCCTTTCTGTTTTGGTGTAAGTTCTATAATCTGTTAAGCACTTTATGTCTAGAATGACTACAAGGATCTAGAAGCTGTTCTGAGCTCTATGGTGCCTGTATGTCTTATTTCCTTTCAAATATCTTAAACTCATATCATAGATGATGTATCCCACTAAACTCACATAAAATAGAGACTTGATGCCTACGTGTTCCTCGGGTGAGTTCCCAACACTTGCTGGGTGAGAGGCCAACACACATAGGATTTATTTCCTTTGTGATGGGGGTAAAAATGACTACATCTTGATTCTATTGCCGGGACCTCTTTTCAAAGTTGTAGTGTGAAATGGAATACATCATTGTAGTGGGAAATGGCATACATCATGATCTGGGTAATGAGTAATGACAAAATGTGTAACTTTGGAAAGTTTTGAATCATGGTTCAAGAGCACAGAGGATGAATTTTCTCATAGATTTAGCATTGGACCTGAGTTTGATGCACATAGGTGGGTAGAAGATAACCTCTACCATGAGTTATATGAAACTTTCTTCTATTGCTTCCCAATAGACTTGTACGAATGGCTCTCAGCATATGCATCCATATCAAGCTGGTGCTATTTATTGCATGTATGGACCCAAGATGATTACCAGAGGCTGTAAGATGTAGATCTAATGTGGACTCATGTTTTGGATTGTTAGTGGAAGGGAGTGCTAGCTAGCTACACTCTGGAATATGCCATTTCTACGTACTCTTGTCCAGAATTTGTTGAGTTCAAGTTTCTAAGGAAGCCCAGAGGATCATTTCGACATGTCGTATTCCTTTTGAGATGAAGATCTTGATCGTTACCTTAAGTTTAGAGGTATTTCCAATGGCCTAGCTAAACCCTTCTGAGTGTTGGCTGAGGAAGCTAGGGTGGAGGAAGATGGCAAACATTACAATGGCTAAGAAAGAAAGGGAGGAGAGATGACACCAAGTATAGTGAAGTGCGTGAAAGGTAGATTTCTAGACAATGTGAGGTTACAAGTGTGATGGATCTATGGAGGTAGATGTTGCAGGAAGGAGTTGAGGTTTACGCAGAGGACATGGAACTTGAGCAGTCTATGCTAACAAACCTTTGCAAGTGCATGGGAAGAGAGACCCCCTTTGGCTTTTGATGAGAGTTCATCGCATGTGACAGAGAGGATATTCATTGGTGCACATATCTAAACCCACCTAGTGACCAAACCCTTATGAACTTGGTTTTCCAAATCAAGGGAGAAGTATTGTTAACCCAGTTTGGTATCAGTGGAAGTGATCAATCTGTGCCTAGGAGATACAATTTCTTCATTTGGAACTTCTATGGCTGCACATACCATTCTAGTGTTTAGAGGAATTTTTTGGACAAGGGGAAAATGCACAAGCCTTTAGGTCATCGCATCGAGAGAGTGGCATGAGACATACATCTATTTGTAGTGGGGAATAATCTCCCAGACCATCGGTAGCATGTAGTTTAGCAGGAACCTTGGGGACACTTAACATGACCACTACTAGACCTGGTGGTTCTGGTGGATCTGGTTGGTCAGGAGGAATAGGACCCGGTGGACATAGTGGATCTTGTGGGTCAGAAGGAATAGGACCTGGTGGTTTCTGGTGGATCTAGTGGGTTAGGAGGCACAAGACCTAGTGGATCTTAGTGGGTCCGGTGGAAGGAGGAAACACTGGAGGAAACCAAGGGTTTGAGCTCAAGAGGTACAGGGGCCTCAACTCACCTCCTCAAGTATTATTTAAAATGTATTTACAATTTCCAAACTACCATAGGCATTGAAGAGGATGTTGCAGAGCATGTCCACAAGTGTGAGCTTGCTATGGCGCGTCAAAGGGTATCACAACCCTGGAAGTGGAAGGCTAGTCAATTTACAACGATGTTGCAAGGGTGCGCGTACGTAGCTGGTATAGTAAAGTGTGATCCATCATCAGACCAGTGGTAGTACTACACAACATTGAAATAATGCCTTCCTAGCAGAGTTCCATATTACTGGAGTTTGAGCAGAAGAGCATCAACGCTTTGAAAGGAAATCCAGTAGGAGAATGGTAGAAAGTGTGCGGGAGTATGATGTGCACAGTTTAAAACTCTCTTGTCAAAACTGTCATATGACATTCACCCTTCATAGCATGCTCAGTGGTTTTCTGGAGGGTTGATTACATCTTTTTAAGAGGGAATTGTCCCATAGAACATTTACATAGACCCACGCAAGGCCCAAGAGGCTGCTTCTATGCATGTTAAATCTATTGGGAGTGTTGATACTAGTGTGAGCCCGTTTTCTGAAGGCTTAAATCACTGCCATGGCCAAGCAAATAGAAAAATTCTATCTGTAAACTCTAGCACATGAGACTCGTAGTGATCTTATAGTGTACGTGGATTGTAAAGTAGAGGGGCATGTCCAAGGATAACTGCCCCTGGAAAATCGGTACGTGCCATAGACAGTAGACTTGTGAAATTTTCCACGAGAGACCATGATGACGAGTAGATGTCCCTTGTTGTAGTATGTGCACAATTCAGAAAGAATGTGTCTTGCTACTATAATATTTGCACCTCTACAACCCATGATACTAAGGACTTGTAGGACTTATTGACTAGATCCATGATAGCCATTGATCATGGTGAGCACCAGACCCAGCCTTGCTAGTAGTTATTAAGGATGATGATCATCATTATGAGGAGGGCACACGGATGGAGGGACACATGGAAGAGGATTCTCATGGAGAATTCTCATGGTTGCAATAACCATGGAGGAGGAAGAAGTGAGTTTCCACGATGGAACCTGTTTTAATTATGGGTCTATAGAACACTACAAGCGCAAGAGTGCCTAGAGTTATTTTAGTTCTCATGGTGCAGGGAAGAAGCATAAGTATGAGGAGTGCCCTAAGTTGTTTGAGCATATGAACCAGTAGGACCAGTTAGGACAAGGGCACTGGGATGGTGAGTATAAATAAGATCTGACACATAGTGGATGCCTAGAGTGGCTAATATGAGATGCAGGCTTAGAACTTGTTTTAGTGATAACACGAGAAGAAGTTACGCACGCCAAAGGAAGTACCAAGGAAGAAGACTCTGGTCTCAAGAGAAGAAGTGGTGCATGGGAAGTATCTAGACCCTACACAAAAGAAGGAAGTGTACCAAGAGATACCATGGATTTCATTCAAAGTTTACAAGGTGGAAATCTAGTGTGTAAAGGAGCAGTCCAAGACAACAGGAGCAAAGAAGGAATGTTGAGACTCCACATAGAGGACCTGGATGAGGTCAAGGAAGTGTGATAAAATGTTAAGGCAAGAGAATATGGTATTACCTTTCTAGGAGCATGGTTTAGGGAGAAGGTACCAAGATGCTATGCATGTGACGAAGAACACGAAAGGTAGGTCCTTCATGCAAACCTCCCTCCCTCATAGCCTTGACTATGATAAGGATATCACATTGAATGCAGTTGTGGATGGTTGGCTTGTTAAGCAACATATCCTGATTGACACAGGGAGCAAAAGTTAATGTTCTTACATTAGATGCCTGGCATCAAATGGGAAGGCCCACATTGCAGCCATCTTCGAATGTGTTGTATATGGAAAATAAAACTAAAGGAAATGCCCATTGGAGTATTTAAGGATGTAGTGATTACCATTCATGGAGCCAAGTTTACTAGAGACTTTGAAGTCTTGGCACTCGTCGAGGAAAACAATTTTCTAGCATTTCTTGGGTGCCCATGGTGCTATAAGAACAATGTTGACCCGATGGTTCAACAAAGGATATATCAGCTTTCAAGAACAAGGAATAACGGGTCATCAATCCCTCTGGCTGGATGGGAAGTCGTCACCATATACATTGAACCTTTGGGAGAAGAGGTCTTTGCTATAATTTATGTGCGCTCCATTAGAAACCCGGAGATAATTCATCCCTATAGAAGGAGTTATCCAATTTGAAGGATTCTCGGTCTAGTGAGTGATACCACCAGTCATGGCGTGTGACAATTGGGTGCATGGGACCTATGAATTAATTGGGTGATAATGTAAGGGGATCTGTAAAAAAAGTGACCAAGGCACACACACTCAAGTGCACCTAGGAGGAAATAGAGTTACCAAGTTACTCATAGAGGGGCATACCCTGAGGTATTTTCTGTATGGGACATGGAAGATCAGTGGAAAGATGAGGACGAAAGAAGAGGGATGCTCAAGTTACAGCCTACTCGAGAACTATAGAGCACCGATGGACATACACATTGGGAGAGCCTCTTGGAGTGGCACGAGGTAAGAATTTCACGTTCTCTGTTAAGGTTTCTCTAGAAGCAATGCACCTACCACGGTCATTCAAGGACTACCATGGTAAAGAGATCCTGCCTTCATTCCATATTGAAGCATGTGAGATGGTCCCAGATGGGAAGGCACGGAAGCATTACCACCTTCATTATGGGTTCAAAAAGTTGTAATCCACCCTGTAAGATTGTGTGCACACACGCATGGTATATACACTCAAAGATGCATGCCTTCAAACTGGTAATTGGCAAGAATTGAGTGGCTGATCTCAGTTCAAACATTCAAGTATCGGAGTACAAATCCATCAGTGGATAAGGCATGTGTATAGTTGTCAAGCATCTTACAATAGGGGATAGTGCTATGAAAGAGGATAGAATACAAGAATTGCTAGGAGAACCTAGGCTTGGAGGTGCAGCACTTTGAGGAAGAAGAATCAAAGGAGTTATCAACTTGAACACACATGCATGTGAAAAATAAAAAATGGAAAGATGGTCTATGTAATTGATGGAGAGGAAGCATAAATCTTGGATGTTAACCATTCTATATGGACATGCGAGCTAAGTGGATAGATGCCGATACTGATGAACGAGAATGCACCTACCATGAACCGTTAAATACTAAAAAGGGTTAACATTAGCTCAGAGAAGAGGAACCTAAAGAGGCCATCATCTAGGGATTATTGGTTGGTGAAGGAATTCTCTAAGATCATCTGATTTTTTACATGAGTTCCAAGGATTTATTCCCTCATGCGGGTAGCATGAACTCAAAGGCGTATCCACCATTCCATAGGGGAGATGAGGATAAAAATGAAGGAAGGTGTGTGCACCTGGTCTGGAAGAGGCCATACTAAATGAATCCTAACCTGTACGTGTAAAGGTCAAGGAGGAAATAGATAAGATGATAGCATCTGGGAATCATTGAAGTGGTTGAAGAGTCAGAAGTGGGTAAGTCCTAATGGTCATTAGTATTAAAAAGGATGGTAAGGATAAGGATCTGTGTAGACTATAGGGAGCTTGAATGCAGTTTGTGTCATTGATCCTTTTCTAACCCCCTTCATTGAAGAAATTTTGGAAGGAGTCATTGCCGGCATGTGAAGTATATTCCTTTGCGGATGAATTTTACAGGGTACCACCAAGTTTAGATCACAAAGGAAGACTAAGTGAAGATAACTTTCACAACTAAAGTGGGGAATTTTTTCCTATATGGTCATGCCCTTTGGGTTGAAGAATGTGCCTGTTGTGTTCTCACGCATTATGCCACAACCATTTCAGAACTTTATCCACAAATTTCTTCAATTCTAATTAGATGAATAGAATGTGTATGTGCTAGTGAAGGACCACTGTGATAACTTAAGATTAATGTTTGAGAGATGTCAGTAGTTGAGGATGTCCCTCAACATTAAGAAATGTGTCCTTTGCTACCCCATTTGGAACATTATTGGGGCATAATATATGTAAGGAGGGCTTGCTAGTAGATCCTACCAAGGTTGCAGTGATTGTGGGATTGCGGGAGCCTACTAGCCAAATCACAGTGCACGGGTTTGTTGGACATGTGGGCTACTATCAGAAGTTCATCAAGGGGTATGCTAAGATCACCACACCTTTAGAAGAATTTCTCAGAGATAAAAGTGCCTTCCATTAGGGAAAGGCATAGCAGAAGGTGTTTGACACATTAAAGGATAAGCTTGTCATCGCACTTAAATTACATTTTCTCTCTTGGGATAAGCCCTTCCATGTTCATGTAGATGCCTCTGGAATGGCCATTGTGGTAGTGCTTGCACAAGCTGGTGAGGGAATTCGTGATCATCCCCTATGCTTTACAAATAGGAAGTTGACACCAGTAGAGCAGAATTATACTATGACCAAGTGCGAAGCATTTTCAATGATCTATGTGCTTTAAAAGTTCAGACATTATCTACTGGACACTCCCTTTGTATTTTACACCGACTACATGCTGTTAAAGTACTTAGTGAACAAACCCATTCTATAAGGGCGCATATGTTGGTGGGTGTTGTTATTTTAAGAGTTTGAGTTCAGGGTAGTTGTGAAGCCTGGAAAGAGTAATTGTGGACCTAATCATTTGTCAAGGATTGATTCATGGGAGGAATCAGAGTGCATTAAAGAGACAATGCTATACACACAACTTTTAGGGTTGTAGCACGTGCCCTCAAATTTGGAGGAAATTACAGTATTTCTAAAGGAAGGTGTGGCACCAGAAGAGATGAAGACATTAGAGAAAAAGTAACTAGCCATATGCACAATGCCCTACATGTTGATTAATGGGGACTTATACAAATTAGGGCGTGATGAAGTTTTATACAGGTGTGTACTAGAGAATGAGCACCCCGCCATCATAGAGGAAGCACACGGAGGAAGTGCAAGTGGAAATTATGCAGGTGATGCCACCACACGAAAAATACTAATGGTAGGATTGTGGTGGGAAGCTCTGTATAATGATTACAAGGACTATTATAAAGCATGTGACCACTATCAGTGCGTTGGCAAGCCAGTATGGAGAGATAAAATTCCTTTGTTCCCTATCCCTAACATTGAACCTTTTGAGAAATGTGTAATAGACTTTGTGGGCCCTATTACAAGAATAGTGCGTAGGAGTGGATCACACTATGTAATCACTTGCATGGAATATTTCACAAGGTGGGAAGAAGCATCCCCAACTAAAGACTACATAGTAGCTACAACAGAAAGATTTTTGTGGGAAAACATTATCACAAGGTATAGATGCCCTTTAAGTTTAACCAGCAATAGGGGTACACATTTCTTGAATAAGATGGTGAGGATCCTGTTAACAGAGTTCATGGTGTCTCATCCCAAGAATATACCTTATCACCCACAAGCAAATAGAACCATGGAAGCATTTAACAAAATACTAAGTCATACCCTAACAAAAATTGTTGATGTCGGAAGAAAAGATTGGGATGAAAAGGTATCGACTGTATTATGGGCTTATAGGACAAATTATAAAAGGTTGAACAAATAAAAACTATTTCAATTGGTGTTTGGCATGGAAGTTGTTCTATCGGTTGAGTTCATGTTACCTTCTCTACAAATAACGCACGTAGGAGGGATGGCTCGTGAGAAAGCGCTGGAAGAGAGAATTGATGAATTGATGAATCTAGATGAAAGATGATCACTCACTAGGTAGGGCCAAACAATAGAAAAAGAAAAAGAAAAATGTTAGTGAAAATTCATAGCAGCCCCAAAATGACCTTTAGATTTGTTGTAGACAAATGGTCAATTTGGTGTAAATGCACAACATGGATTTTTCTCTAAGGTGTGGGACCTCGCAAGGTGAGAAAATTATCCAGATTGAAGCTGGTTCTTACTCCTCTATTTAGGTGTATGCATGCAATTTTTGTAGAGGTTCTGATTAGAAATTCCTACTCTAAAACTACCAAGGAGAAAGGGTTGAGAGAAAACATGGTAAAGGGAAACAAAACTAAGCTAAAACGGTGATACACCAAAGCAGTGATGAACTTTTGTCTTGAAAATAAAAATAGATCATAGAGATGTAACACCAAAGCATGCATATATTTCCAAAATATAATGAAAGATCAGAAGACAATGATAAACACATGAGAGGATTGGAGGATCATTCACAAAACATACATTACCATTCCCAAGTTTAATACAATCTATTACAATGGAAGAGAGGCAAAAAATGTGCCACAGTCTCCATGGAAGGTCTGAAACTCCCCAAATTCACATGTTAAGGGGAAGAGGGGAGTCTGTAAGAACAAAAAAATGTCCAACCCTTTAAAAATGAGCCAAAACTAGATTTTAATGATGAAGTAGAATCAAGGAAAGGAAAAAAAAAGAGAAAATTGATTTGAGATCTCCAACCACCAACAAGATCCATTAAAACAGAAAGGGCACCCTTAAAAATCCATTTTTCAATGCAATTGGCCATGTTGTAGAAGAAACGAGTGCCATACCTCATCAATTTTGGTGGTTGGGGGTTGGTTCTACATTATTTCTCATGTCAGGGACATTTCTTCAATTTTCCCCCACAAATGTCCACCAAAAATTAACATTGAATAGTCCATTGTGTGGAGAATTTCAACAACTTTCCAATGATACAAAACACATGAAAATTGAGCTCTAGATCAAAATATATGGCACTCTGAAGATTTAGGGTAAAACAGGCAAAATTAGGGAAAAAATAGGGTTTACAGGCTGAAATTCAAACTTTTTCCCTCCTTTTTTGAATTGGGAAAAATTCCCAAAAAAATCCCCACAGACCCGACCTCCGCTGCCACATGGTACCCTCTGGTGATTTCATGGGTTCAATGATCATTTTTTCCCTTTTATGAAATCATAAATTTTTTCAAAAAATTTCCGCCACTCTGGGACACGTGGCACCATCTAGTTGCTTGGTGGGGGTGCACTCCACCTTTTACCTCTACGTCGTTAACCACTTTGGAAAAAATTCCAAAGTCCTTCCACTACCTCCACTTTCTTGCCTGTTGCTGGCATGTGACACGTGGCACCTTAGGAAAGTTTTCTCTTTGTGCCTTTTAGGCTCATGGGCCAAAAATTTTCGTGCCCTCTTAGCCAAAATTTTCCCTTTTACCCTCTTTGCCCCAAAAGGCTCCAAGTGCTAAAAATTTTTCCTTAGCGCTGTGGCCCGCTTTGGGAAAATTTCCCCTCCAAACTCCGCCGAGCCATAACTCAAAATACAAGGAGTTAGGAGGACTTCTTTACCTTTCTAGAAAGGGGAGAAAATTATCTATCTAATGAAGTAATACCCAGAAAATTTTGAGTGCCTAAAATATGTAAACATTTGACTAAGGCACAAAGAAGGAAAGAATGAATGCAAGTTAGCCAAAATAAGCAGGGGGCTCATTTTGGATAACAATTTTGGCAACTTAGAGGGGTCATCCACCTGCTAGGTGAAGTGATCAGCTGCCTAAAGCAATCCATTGGGAAATGGAGTCATGAACTTAACTTCTTGTTACTCTCAATTCATTAGAAAATCTCTAAGATGAATATTGTGAGAGTAGAAAATTACTTTGGCTTGGAACATGATTTGCAAAAGATGCATTCTTTGGGCAACAAAACCTGTGCTAAAGCACTTAGGGAAATTTAAATCTAAGCTACAAAAAAACAATGTTCATAAGCACTTAGAGGATTGAAAAAAATCTAAGCTAATATGTACAAGGTGAGAAGTTTCCCTTCTAGTAGCAATGCTTTAGATGGATTCCATTAACTAGAATTTGCAGTTCCTCACCATCCAATGTAGACAATTGGAAGGCATTGTTATTTTTGCATTTTGTGACTATGTAGGGGCCACTCCAAATGGCATCAAATTTTTAATGCCTTCCTGGCTTTGCTCAGTCTACATCCCATTTCAACACTAAATCTCCAACTTGGAAAGTTCTAGCCTTAGCTTTCTTATCAAAGCTTCTCTTGATCAATGCTTGGTCTTTTCCATTGTTTGGGCTGCATGCTCTCTAATTTCTTGGAGTTCCATTAATTCTACATATCTAACCTCCATGGGCTCAAACTCTAACAATTCCAATTGCTTCATGAGTTCCAATGTTGGCAACTCAAGTGACATAGGCAAGACTTCCTCTTTCCCATAAACAAGTCTGAATGGAGAGTTACCTGTGGATCTCTTGGGAGTTATCCTATTAGCCCATAGAGCTGATTTGAGCTTAGTGTGCCAAGTCCTCTGATTTTCATCAAGAGTCCTCTTGATGATCCTTAATAGATTCTTGTTTGTGGACTCATCTTGGCCATTACCTTGAGGGTAATAATTTGATGAAGTGCTCAAATAGATCCCATTTCTAACAGCCCATTCAGTTACCTTTGATCCTATGAATGCCAACACATTATCTGATATTATAGTGGTAGGTATACCAAATCTGGTTGCTATCCCCTCATAGAAGTCTAGAATGCTAGATTCATTTGCCTCTTTGAGTGCCACAACCTCAGTCCATTTGGTGAAGTAGTCTGTTGCTGTCATAATCCATTTGTACCATTGGCTTGAGTTTGGATTAATGAATCCAATGAAGTCCAAACCCCATTGCATGAATGGTTGGTCAACTGAGATTGGGTGCAATGGAAGTGCTGCTAACCTCTCTTTGCTTGTGAAGAATGCATAATTCTTACACCTCTTGATCCATGCATAATAATCACTAAACATTTTGGGCCAATAATAACCAGCCTTCATGATCTTGAGAGTTGTCACTCTTGGAGAAAAATGACCCCCAGCTGATCCACCATGGAACTCTTCTAACATTTTCTCAATCTGATTTGTCCTAATGCATCTCAGCAACACTCCAACCATCAACAAGTGCATATGGAATAACCTGTAAATTGAAGTGTCTTCTTTTGGATTTTTTCATCTCTAGAGGGCATAGGCCTATTTTTAAGAAGTGCATTATGTCTTGGGTCCAGTAAGGAGTGAGCTCACCACCATTTTCTTCTTGAACATCTCTTTGTTCTTGGATGTCTTGCAACACCAAAACAACATTCTTCTATTTTCTTTCTTCAATTGGTTGACTCAAGGAAATTACTCACACAATCCCTTTCCTCATACCAGCTTGGTGACTTTGATCTCAATGTCATACTCCATGACACGAGTAATCCACCCTGCACATTTTTCATTTAGATCTTTGTTGAGGAGGAAGTCTTTAACTCCCACATGAGAAACCAATAGTTGAACCTTGTTGTTTGAAACTAGATGCTTAAATTTCTTCAAGCTCCTAATCACTGCAAGAACATGCTTCTCAATGAAGGAATACCTTACTTCATAGTCCTCCAAGCTTTGGCTAAAGAAGGCAATTGGCTGCTCTACATTTTCTTCGTTCTGTTGTACTAAAATTGTAGAAATTGTATCACCACCACAAAATGCATAAAGGATGAAATCTTTGGAGAAATATGGGTTAATGAGCAGTTGGATCCTATGAGATAGCTTCTTTGATTTCCTCAAAAACTTTCCTTACCTTCAGCTTTCCATTTTAATGCCACACTTTTCTTCAACATCATAGTTATTGGCTTGACAAGATGCTACAAAGTTTGGAACAAACCTTTGAACAAAATTGATTCTTCCCAAGAAACTTTGAAGATCCTTCTTATTCCTTGGAAATGACAACACTGTTATTTCTTCAACCCTCTCTAGATCAATTTCCAACCCTTCTTTGGAAATAATGTGGCCTACGAGCTTACCTTCATGAGCTAGAAAAATGTACTTTTGGGATTCAAGGATACCCTAAATCTTCTACATATTTGGAGCACTTGTCTCAAATGAAAGAGATGGTCTGCTACACTTTTAGAAAATACAATAATATCATCTAGGTATATCAGCACTATTTTTTTAATCAATCCCTTGAACGCCATATCCATTTCCCTTTGGAAAGTAGCTCCGGAATTTGATAGCCCAAATAGAATTTTTCTATATGCATAGGTTCCCCATTTAGTGGTGAGGGATGTTTTGAACTGATCCTCTTACTTTACCATGATTTGATTATAACCTAAATAACCATATAGTAATGAAAACCTCTCAGAGCCAACAACAAATTGCAAAATCTGCTCCATAGAAGGAAGTGGGTAGTGATCCTTGAGAAACTATATGTTCAAATCTCTAATGTCTACACACAACCTACTTTATCCACTCTTCTTTCTAACTGGAACCAAGTTTGCAACCTAGCTTGAACTCTTGATGGGGAATATGATACTTGCCTCTATTAACTTATTCAATTCCTTCTTTATGAGAGGCTTAATGTGTGGATTGACCGATCTCTATTTTTTCCTGATGGGCTTAGCACTTAGGATCTAGTTAAATTTTGTGTTGACCTAGCTTGGGATTGAAACCCCTCAAGTCTTAATATCTCCAAGAAAATACATCCGGGAACTCTTGACAAAGTTGCATGAACTCATACCTTTCTTTCTCGGTTGCCACTTTACCAATTTGAAGTGACTTGCCTTCTCCAACTGAGATGGGCTCTGAATCCTCTCCCTTGACTTGGATGTTTTTTTTCTTTTTCCTAAATTGATCATTAGGATTGAAAATAGACTCTAGAGTCATAAGTCCCTTTGCCATTTTGTTGGTTCTCAGCTGTACCACTTGATCACTGTACTGTTGTTCTAAATTTTCCTAATTTTTGGCTGAGAACTTAGCTTCCTCTTGCAAGAAATTGATGATTTGTTGGTCACTCTCAAACACTTGCCAACTTGCATTATTGTCTGGCACTAATGTCCTCACAAATGGATTTTTTGCTGCATTTTATCTCTTTTGATACTTTCCACAACATCAAAAGTTGCTCCAACTACTACAAGGCTATCAGCAACTTGGTTTTCTTTCCTAGGGATGGATTTGATGCCAAAGCCCTTGAAATCATCAATGAGATCCCACACCCTATTATTATAATTTTTGAGAAGGTCATTCTTGGAAGCATGTTGTCCTTTAACTTGATTAACAATTAGGTCACTATCACTAAAGACTTGTAAGTGTTTGATGCCTCTCTTCCTTGACCAATGTAATATGTGTATCAAAGCCTCATATTCAGTAGTGTTGTTAGAACACGCAAACCTGAAATCTAAAATTTGAATAATACTTAATGCCTTGAGGTGAAACAAGCATAGCTCCCCCTCCTACACAATGTCTACTTCTTTATACATCAAAGAACAACTTCCATACCTCATTTTCATATTTATAGTCTGGCTTGGTGATGCTAGGAAGAGGCTGATTTTCTTCATGCATGTAATAGAATCCTAGTTCATATTCCTCTAGTTCCTTGTAGGGATCAAAAGAATGTACCTTGCTTGCCCATTCATCAAGATTCAAATCCAGAATGCTTCCAACTTTGGTGTCAGCTTCCTGTGTGCTTGGATAATCCTCTTGATCAAATGCTAAAAAATTGGAATTGATTAGACTTGGAGTATGAGGCTCAATGTGAAAGTTTGCAATAGGTTTGGACCTGATTGTGGCCTTAGCTCCATACCTTGTCCTAAACAGCATGTGTGACCAATCTATAGATAGATAGCCTCCAATTCTAGCTATGAAATCCCTTGACAAACATATGGCAAAGAGTGGCGGCAAGTCTATCACTGACACATCTTGCAAAAAAATGACATTGGGGAATGCATTCAAAGTAAGGCTCAAATATTTAATTACTCCAACTGTTCCTATTATTGTCCCATCTAATTGCACCACCCCCTTGGATATGGCTTCATATTGAAGGCCCAACTGATAAGCTATTTGCTTGGGCATCATGGAACTACTTGCCCCAGAATCAATCATATAGTTATGTACTATTTTATCCCCAATGATCAATGAAACATAGAATGGAGGGGGATTTAAAATTTTACCTTGCTATCCTCCATGATTCCCCTCAGGATGAGTAGCATTTGTGAGTACCTTCTCTTGCATATGAGCTAGCTAATTTGAGGTTGACCAATTCTTCATGGCGGCTTGTAATAGATCCCTTTGTCATGGGATGGATAGTGACTCCCACATAGATATGTTCACATTGGTCTTCTTCATTTATTCAATGATGTTAAATGGAGATGAACCATATCTTTTCTTCCCTTTAGTCTACACATTATTTTCTTGTACATGGGCTACAACAACTAGCATTTGAGCTGGTCTAGAAGGTGGCTTGGGATTTCCTTGCACATTTGGAATTGTATTTTACTTGCCAACACCTTGTGGAGTGATGGAAGGTTGTGATTCACTTGGATCTAATGACTTCCCTTCACCAATATTCCTCTTCTTTGACCATGTGTTAGATACTACACTCTGAGAAGGTGTTTGATTCATACCACAAAAATCTTCAGCCTGCCAATTCACAAGTGTAGTCTCATTTAGAGTTGTATCTTGTTGAGATGTCCCTTGTTGTTGGTTTGTTTCTCGACTCGCTTCACTCTCTACACTAGTTGTTGTCACCATCAAAGCTTGGTTCAAAGAACCATTGAAGCACATAGATTGATTGTGAGGTTCATTGCATGGGAAACACCAATCATACTCTTGAGCTATATTATTTTGCACTAGCACTAAGGCTTTAGAGGTGGATGTAGCATTGGGGTTAGAGGGCTGAAATGGTCTATTAACAGGAGGCCTTACTTGATTTTTATTTGTAGCTGGGTTGGGTGGTCTATTACGCTGATATGGTTGTCTATTATGATAAATTTGAGGCTGATAAGAAGGCCTAAAACTTTTAGCTTGTTGCCTCTTAAGTGTAACCATGTCATTTCCCAAATTTTACAATTGTTTCCTAATTTTTTGAAGCTCATTCGTGGCACTAGAGGATGAAGTAGAAGTTTTATTTGAACTCTGATTTCTAGGAGTGGGAATAGGAGATAAATTAGGTGCTTGACTAGAACTTAGGATTTCCAACTCTAGATACAAGGGCATAGGAGGCCTAGGTATAAGTTTACCATCTTGGATCAAACAATTCTCAGCCCTAATGGCGATGTTGTAAGCTGCAGGTATAGCTGCACCTCCCATGGATTAGATCAACATAGAAATGTCAGATTTTAAATCCTTGAGAAAGTATAAGAAAGCACATTGAGATGTTGGCCTCACTACCAATGGGATTGTATCCCATGTTCTTTGAAATCTGAAATTGAAGTCTATTAGCTACTCATTGGGATCTCTCTTGATAGTTGTCAGTTGCTCCAATAGAGACAAGTTGTCCCCTTTCTCTCCAAATTGGTTATGGAGGGTTGTGTACAACTGGTTCCAATTTCAGATAGAGCCTGCCTCAAGGCTCCTGAACCATTGCAAGGCTTAACCTTTGAATGAAGATGCCAACAATTTGATAGCAATTTACATCTCAACAATCTCATGGCTTGTATAAACATTAGCAATTTTTTTGACATGCTCACCAGGGGTGGTCTGATTTTCTCCAGTAAAGTATGGGATGTTCTTAAATTCTGGAATTGGAACTAGGTTTTGTGTATTAAGAGCAAGTGGACTTCTGCCAGAAAATTTGACATAAGGATTGGGTTGTGCCATTCTGATTTGCCTTAGAACCCTTATTGATTGGGTGAAAGGTCTACCAGGTAGAGGAGTTGATAGAGTTATGTTTGGTGGAGATGGAGACCTTTGAATCCTTCTTCCTCTTTCTCCTCTTTTTGGGGATAATTGCAGATAGCTAAAATATCCCTCCTCTCTGGTCCTTCACCTTATTTGGATCCTTCTCATGAATCTTCAAGCTTGGGCTGCTGAAACCAGTTGATTCTATCCTTTGGATTCGTCAGATGTGCAAATCGGGGCTCTTTCAAGCAAGAAAATTACAAAAATTACACATCAACTTTTTTGTAATGAAGATGAAGACCTTCAAGGTCCCATTGGATGTTCCAAAACTATTAGTAAAAATTCATAGCACCCCAAAAATGACCTTTAGATCTACTATAGACAAATGGTCAATTTGGTGTGAATGCACAATATGGAGTTTTCTCCAAGGTGTGGGACCTCATAAGGTGAGAAAAATATCTAGATTAAATTTGGTTCTTACTCCTCTATTTAGGTGTATGCATGTAATTTTTATAGAGGTTCTGATTCAAAATTCCTACTCTAAAACTACCAAGGAGACATGGTTGAGAGAAAACATGGTAAAGGGAAACAAAACTAAGCTAAAATAGTGATACACCAAAGGAGTGATGAAATTTTGTCTTGAAAATAAACACAAATCCTAGATATGTAACACCACAACATGCACAGATTGCCAAAACATAATGAAAGATCAGAAGAAAATGATAAACACATGATAGGATTGGAGGATCATTCACAAAATATGCATTACCATTCCCAAGTTTAATACAATGCATTAAAATGGAAGAGAGGAAAAAAACGTGCCATAATCTCCATGGAAGTTATAAAACTCTTCAAATTCATGTGCAAAGGGGAAGAGGGAAGTCTGTAAGAACCAAAAACGTCCAACCCTTTACAAATGAGCCAAAACTGGCTTTTAATGATGAAACAGAATGAAGGAAAGGCAAAAAACATGGGAAAATTGATTTGAGATCTCCAACCACCAACAAGATCCATTAAAACAACAAGGACACCCTCAAAAATCCATTTTTTGATGCATTTTTCCATGTTGGAGAAGAAACGAGTTCCATACCTCATCAATTTTGGTGTTTGGGGGTCGGTTCTACATTTTTTCCCATGCTAGGGAAATTTCTTAAATTTTCCCCCATAAATCTCCACCAAAAATTAAAATTGAATAATTCTTTGTGTGGATAATTTCAACAGCTTTCCAATGATATAAAAAATGTAAAAATATGAGCTTTGGATCAAAAGATATGGCCCTTTGAAGATTTAGGGAAAAACAGGTAAAATTAGTAAAAAATTAGTGTTCGCGGGCCGAAATTCAAAATTTTTCCTCCTTTTTCGAATTGGGAAAAATTCCCAAAAAAAAATCCATCGGCCCGACCTCCACTGCCATGTGGCACCCTCTGATGATTTCGCAGGTTCAACGATCATTTTTCCCCTTTTGCGAAATCGGCATTTTTTTCAAAAATACTACACACCTCCGCCACTCCATGACATGTGGCACCATTTGGTTGCTTGGTGGGGGTATGCTCCACCTTTTACCTTTACACTGTTAACCAATTTAGAAAAAATTCCAAATTCCTTTCATTTCCCCGACTCCCACCGCTGACAGGACACGTGGCACCTTCTCATACTTTGTTGGCTTTCAGGCCAAAATTTTCCCTTTGCCCCTTTGACCCCAAAAGGATAAGTGCAAAAAAATTTCCCGTGGGCCCACTTTGGGAAAATTTCCCCTCCAAAATCCATTGAGCCATAACCTACAAAATACAAGGAGTTAGGAGAATTTTTTTACCTTTTTGGAAAGGGGAGAAAATTCTCTATCTGATGAAGCAATACCCAAAAAATTTTGAGTGCTTGAAATGTGTAAAAATTTGACTGAGGAACAAATAAGGAAAGAATGAATGCGAGTTAGCCAAAATAAGTAGGGGGCTCATTTTTGATAACAAGAACAAGAAGTTTGAGGTTGGGCAGATGGTATTACTGTATGATTCTAAGTTTCTGCGCCATCCTAGGAAGTAGAAAGTCCATTGGTTGGGTCCATACACAATCTCATACATCCTTGATTTGGGCGTGTGCCAGTTACAAGCACTAGATGGAACGAAATTTCCTAGACACTTCAATGGGGGTAGGTTGTAGCCCTACTATAAAAAATCCTTCTTGGTATTTGTAAATAAGGTAGTTTTTCTAGATAATTTAGAATTTCCTTTATGCATTTCCTTTATGTATTTCCCTTTTACGTTGTTGTTTTGTTTTGTGCCTTGGGCACCGGTAACCTTGTTACTTTTTAGGGTTTTGAATGTGTAGAGGACCACGCATCAATTAAGTGTGGGATGGATTGATGTGAAGGAAAGCATGGGTAAAGTGCCAAGGAGGATTATGTTGGAAATCTCGGTTGAATGGACCTATTGAAAGAGATTCGTGAAAGAAAATGTGGAAAAGGATAGTTGGTGTCAAGATAAGGCTAATTTCAGATCCCATGTATAGAGAAGGAAGAAGTGCATAAAAAACATGAGCTAGGCGAGAGAAAAAATCATGAAGGAATAAGTGCATTTGGCATAGGTGACACGTGCGTAAGAGTCTCCTGTCAAGATGGATTGCTTGCACGCCAAAAGGTTGGAGATTATACACGCAGGGTTGAGCTCGTGAGTCAGGGAGCAGAAGTCAGGATTTGTTTGAAAAATATGCTTTAAATGTTAAAAGTAAAATGGTAGGTGAAGTATCATTTAATGTTTAAAAATGGGAAAAACTATAAATAGAGGTTTGAGTATTTCATTATTCACTTTGTGTATAAGGAGAAAGAAGAACTTTTGCATCTTTACAAACTAGGGCTTCGAGAACTGATCCGTGTGAAGAAAAAAAATTAAAGAGTTTGAGCATGACTAACTAGTTTGGATTTGTAAAACAGAAGGAAGGGATTTCATGGGCATAAGAGAAATTTTGAGAAGGTGTCATCTTGTGAAGAAACTATCCCAGTTAGGGTTTGAAGAACTAGGGAATGAGTTTAAGGGGTTTTCTTCACAAGTTCAAGATCTAAAATTGGAGGGAGTGGAAGAACAGAGTAACAAGAAGTGATTGAAGTGATAAGAGGACCTAGAAAATGGCACCCAAGAAACCAGTTAACACACCTAAGAAGGGAAAAGGCAAGGGCAAGGGTAAGCAACAAGAAACTATCACGCGTATAAATGAAGAGTGGTACATAGAAATGCAACACCGAGATGGAGTGTTACTAGGGAAGGAGTGGTAGTCCCATTTAATAGATATGTCAGTAAATGATTATAATCATCATTTGAGCACAATCGAGATGGAAATGGTGTTGCATTTAGTGCACCCAACAAATAAAAGGACACCATAGGGTTTTCCCATCTATAACGACGATGTACAAGTCAAGTTGAAAAAGTCAGGATTATTGCAACTCTTTGAGTTTCCCTACTTTAGGAAGATTGAGCACCTAAATCAATGGTTGATGTCACACATGTTCAAAGATTACTTTCAATTCACAATGTGCAAGATGCACATTACACCTCAGCTTGTTTCACATTTCACAAGCGTCATCTGTGAAGGAGAGAGTTTGGAGGACGACCTAAGTGACATGGAGGCAATTAAGGAAACTGTCGCTGCTTATGGATACAAAAAGTGGTCAAGGTAATTTGATATCGTGGACATCAAGGACCTAGTGATGAAGATGATTGTGCACCTTCTAAAAAAGTTAAATGGCCAAGAGAGATGGACCCAGGTAAACAATGCCTGGTTAAATGTTTACAGGATTATTTTGGAGGGAACCATCTACAACTTATCAACAGCGCAAAGGAAAGTTATAAAATCCTTTTTGGTAATGTCCTGTTAACCATTGTGTTCTCATAGATTGGAGTGTTAGATGTAGTAGAAAAATTTGTGTGGGAGTACCCTACTAAAGACCCTTTTCCTGTGAAGATATTTGAGAAGAACACCTGTGATAGTATGATAGCCGTACACAAGGCGTTCATGGAGAAGTGGTATACACACCTAAGGAACATGTTAGAGGTGGAATGGAGGATCCATGAACAACTTCTAGTGACCACCAAGGGAGAAGATGAGTTTGTTGTGTACCAAAATTTCTAGCTTAGCAGATTTAAACTGATAGATGAGACATGGAGCCCATGGTGCAAGCTCCCTTTTGTCTTCATAGCTCAACACTTCCAAGCGAGAGTGAACAGGTTCAAAGAATCCAAGAAGTTGAAGTTAGACCTTGGTAATCTGGGCTGGGACCATAGAGAAATGTGCAAAGGGTTGGTCTACCCCAACAAGCACGTGTACGTGGAGAGGTACGTGTCGCATGAGGTCTAAATGGTGAGACCTATGACTTTTCCCATTGTAGGAGGACCCGTGGCATGAGTATACCTCCACATAAGACCCAAATTTGAGGACATGTAACTAGAGAATGAAATGTCCATACCTGAGGACCCAACTGGAAGGAAAAGACCCACACCCAGATGGTAGAAAAAGAACCAAAGAAGAAAGTACTAAGTGTAGTGGTTACACAGGAAATAGGTACCCTTGGGACAAGCACCAGAACAAGTATGTATTCATGCAAGAAAAATTCCATAGTCAAAGATAAGAATTTGGAGCTAGAGAATCCGTTAGACAAGGAGTCATTGAAAGAAGAAGAGACATAGTCACCTACACTGGAATCCTTAGTTAGGAAGAAGCAGAGGATAGAAGAGGAGACCACCTTGAAAGAAACTGAGAGTTTGGAGAGATACATAGGTGAAAAGGATGATGATGATGAAGAAGATGATCCTGAAATAGATCAAGAGCCACCTAATTTCAACGTGCA
This sequence comes from Taxus chinensis, assembly GCA_019776745.2. Classification (NCBI taxonomy): domain Eukaryota; kingdom Viridiplantae; phylum Streptophyta; class Pinopsida; order Cupressales; family Taxaceae; genus Taxus; species Taxus chinensis. The sequence continues at coordinate 292,196,126 of CM034150.1, forward strand.
TGATTTAGAAGAAGAGGGTGGAGAAGAAGAACAGGGGTTCCTTTTCATGAGGCACAAGGGTAGTTAGGAGGGGGAAGGAACCCATGACATGGGAAGAAGTGAGGAGGTTGACACACAGAAGTAGAAGGCTCCAAGCCTTACACAGGAATAGATAAACAAGGTGGCAGAAAGAGAAGAAAAGAATATCATTGAGACCTTGGTGGAAGAGGGGTTGGAATGCAGCGTTGAGTTGGTGATGAATAAGGATTAGGAAGAGAGCACAGAAAAGCACCATGGTCGCACTGGAGGCCCAAATTTAAATATAGTTATTCCTAAGGGTACGCACACAGGAGGAAAGCACACAGACGAGGAGAGGATAGGGATGGGTTTTATTGATGACCCCAACAAAATGCTGTGTGCATGATTCCAAAGCATGATTCCAATAGAGGAGCTCATGGCAATGTCATCATTTGATAAGGAGGCTGCATACCCATGGACAAGGAAGATTCTCTCATGGACATTTGAGTCCCATCTTGATGAGACAAAATTCAAAGTAAGCCACAGGGAAATAATAACATTTCCATAATCAAAAGGAGATAACCCATTGGTGAATGCTCAGTAGCTCTCAGATGAACAATTTTATAATGCACTCAACAAGGTCTCTATTGAGGTTGAAGCTAGACTCTTTAGGCGAAATGATAGAATTAAATATCTGGAGGATAAACTGAAGAAGAAAGGGGAAGAGCTAGCCGTGAGGACAAAGGAGCTAAGTCAAGAAAATTTGATCAGTGCCCAGTGGTAGTGTCAGTTAAGGGACGAGAAGGCTAGAGTATGCAAAGTATAAAAAAATGTGGAGTCCATTATAGATTTCATAGTGTTAAAGCATCTGGACCTAGCACCTCCCGCATGGAAGTATGCATTTACCTTGGAATTCCTGGAGGACTTAGCAAGAACCCTCACCATGGAGAGGAATCTGCTAGCTTTGGAATCTATACAAGAAGTGTTTGCACACTTAAAAGAGGATAAATTGAAATTCATGGAACTCATAGCTGAATACAGCAAGGTCCTTACTGATGTAAATATTACCTTCCAAAATGTTGAGGCTGCGTACGACAACTGCATGGAAAGAGACAAAGTGGAAAGGATGTTGGTCACCAATGATGAAGCAGAACTTAAAGAGTTCTAGGATAAGAACAAGGGGAATAGAGAGGAGAAAGAAAATATCCTAGCTGAGGTCGAATATAAATCTGAGGCCATTGAAACTTTAAAGGGTTCAATCAAAAACCGATTGAAGAAACTATATCCATAGATTACACGAAGGATGGATGCACTAGAGGATATAGGTAAGGAGTTAGAGAAGATTGTTAACACCATAAGCGTACAAGGGGATGGGTTGCGTTTTGATAAGGTGAGCACCTTAGTAGGTGATCTTTTCTAGAGAGCACAAAATGAAATCGATGCTTGAAACAAGTTGGAGGCCGACTTGCAAAAATATTTTCCTAGCTTATTGCAGTAATGCCGTCATTGTCCCATTCTTTCTTCTTTCCCAAATTCTTCATCCCCTTATTATTTTTCCAAGGTTTAGTCTACTATGATTCCTTATCCATTTAAGAAGTGTTCCCGTAGATGGAGAACAAGCATAGTGTGGGGTGATGTTGGGCTCCTAAAATATTGGCTAAGTGCAAAAAGACACATAGGTGTGTAAGGAGAAGGCGCAAATGGGAAGGGTTTAAGGAAACCTATGGTGCACATGGAAAAATCCAAGGTTTCAAGACTTATCCATATTGGGAATTTTGGGTAGGATACGAGAAAAGAGTGACCCGATTGTGCATGCAGAGTGGATAAGGTGTCAGCCTGGTGACAGGTTGGCCTAGGAAGGAATATGCCCTATGTTAGAAGCTTCTAGAAGGACATCATGACAAGGAGTGGTGATCTTACACCTAGAGGACCATGCACTCATGGAGGACCACATTCAGACACTTGGTGACAGATCTGAGGCTGCAGAAGAATGAGTTGGCAGTTCAAAAAGGTTATATATACAAGTGCCTGCAGAAGTAAAAGAGACACATAGATATATATAGATAGAGGGCGGAGCTCTGCAAGAAATACTATGCAATGAATCTGTTAACTTGGGTAAATGAGGGTAGGAAAGGATGTATCAAGGTTTTCAGAGTTATAAATTTTATTTTGAGGGCCTAGTTGTATGAATCTAACTATAATGCATGACTACAGTCTACCTTTCTATGACATTTTGTAATGGGCCTAATAAATGTAATGAGGTTACCAGTTTATTTGAATTTGAGAATTAATGGTTCTGATGCATACATCCTTCTTCATATTTCTTTTTCATTTATTTTTATGAACTAGGTATGAATTCTTGTATGACTTACTTTATGTTTTGGTTGTAAGTTCTGTAATCTGTTAAGCACTTTATGTCTAGAATGACTGCTAAGGATCTAGAATTCATTCTAAGCTTTATGGTTCTTGTATGTCTTATTTCCTTTCAAATCTCTTAAACTTGGATCATAGATGATGTTTCCCATTAAACTCACATAAAAGAGAGACTCGGCACCCATGCATGCCTCGGGTGAGTGCCCAGTGCCCGCTGGGTGATAGGTCAGTGCGCATGGGATTTATTTCCTTTGTGATGGGGGTAAAAATTACTACAATAGGATGTTTAGAAGGAAATAAGAACTTACATATTTGTAGAATATAGCTTTTGTCAAGAAAGACTTCATGGACTCAGTGGTTCGAGGCTTAGCTAAAAGTCTTTACATAGGAAGGAGCCACCATGAGGAAGATTATTGGAAGAGCATGAAGAAGAGATTCAAATGAAAGTGAAAAGGTAAAATTTGATCAAACTCCTTTTAAAGTTGAGATGAAAGTTGAGATTAAAATATTTGAAGGAAAAGTAGATGCAGAGTTTCTTGATAAATGGTTAAAATAGTTAGAATTCTACTTTAGTGTCCATAATTTCATTAAGGCATAGAGGATCACCTTTGCACATCTCAAAATGGAGGGACACACTCTAGTTTTGTGGGAAACCCATCTAACCACTTGTGAAAAGAAGAAGCATCCTATTGTGAAAGCATGGCAAGAATATAAAGAATTACTTGTAGTTAACTTCTATCCTATTGGCCACAAGACCGACCAAATGATTAAATGGTAGTATTTTAGACAAGGCAGTGCTCAAAGTGTGTAGGACTATACTACGGATTTTCATAGGTAGGTCTTGTTTCTAAACATGGACTTGGAGGATGAGGATATTATGACTAAGTACTTGTGAGGACTTCACACTCACCTTTAAAGAAAATTCATCTCCACAAATCCCAAATATCTCAACGAGGCGTGTGTGTAGGCATATTACATAGATGATGAAAAGAAGCAAGGATAAGTAGAGCCAAGGGTAAATCAGTCACCAAATCAGCAGAAAAATGAGTATGGGAAAACAAGTAAAAAGGGTAAGTGGAAAGGGAAAGGTAAACAAATTGCCACTACATTAAATACTTGTAAATATAACAAGAATTTTTGCAAGAACTATGATATCAGTGGTCATACTGATGTTACATGTTAGAAGTTGCATCCAAAGTTACATCCAAAGAAACAAACCAAGGACTCCAAGAAGTCCATGACATATATAAAAATAGAAGAGGAGGTGGAAATTGAAGATGAATTTTATTTAGATGATAGGCTTGGATGCACGGCCACCAACATAGAAAACTAGGAAGAGGAGATGAGTAGACTATTCTAGATAAAAATCCAGATCAAGAGAATTAAGTTAAATTCTTTGGTTGATACCGGTTCTCAGTATAACTTGATTTATGAAGTAGTTCCAAAGAATATTGGTCTTGAGACTTACAAGCATCCACACCCTTATCCTTTGGGTTGGGTGGAAAAGGGTGTTGAAATTCAGTTAACAAGAAGATGTAAGGTCAATTTTGGGATAAATTCCTAGTATATTGATGTTTTGGAAGCTGATGTTATTCCACTCGATGTTTTTGATGTCATATTCGGGATTCCTTACTTGTATATTAGGGATGCTATATTTATGAGAAGGGAAAATCATTATAGATGGGTCAAGGATGGGATCAGTTACAACATCTGGGCACACCAGCGTAAGACAAGGGTTACTATGGTGAGTGCTAACCAAGTAAAACTACTTATTCAGGAAAATCATAAGCAGTTTTGTTTACTTTTGGTAAAGGATAAACAAGATGGGGTAGAATTTTTAGAGATTTATAACCAGGGAAAGCATGATTTGGATAGTATTATTTAGTATTTTTAGGAAGTATTTCAGGATCCCAGTGGATTACCATAAAAATGAGATGTAGAGCATGAGATTCAGCTATTTTCAGAGTCCCCTCTACCAAACATTGGGTTGTGTAGGCAATCCTTTCTGGAGAGTACTGAAGTAAAGAAACAATTCCAGGAACTACTAGACCAAGGGGTAATACATCTAAGAATCTCACCATGCAGTTCACCTATTGTGATGGTGCCAAATAAGGATGTTCTTGGAAAATTTGCATCCACTACCACGCTTTGAACAAGATCACCATAAAGAAAAGATATCCACTTCCCCGTATAGATGATCTCTTAGACCAGCTTCAGCATGCCAAATTTTTCATGAAGTTAGATCTCAAGTCAGGCTATCACTAAGTCAGAATGAAGGAGCAGGATATATGGAAGACTGCCTTCAAGACAAAAAAAGTTTTGTATGAATGGTTAGTACTTCTTTTTGGGTTATGCAATGTACCCACTACATTTATGAGATTGATGAATGATGGATTGCGGGATTTCATAGATTCATGTTTCATTGTATATCTAGACGATATATTGATTTTTAGTGCCACATGGGAAGAACATCTAACTTATTTACAACAAGTCTTGCAAGTTTTGAGGGATAAACAACTACTTTGTAAGATGAAGAATGTTAATTTTCCAAACAGTCACTTGTCTATCTTGGGAACATGGTTGGAGGAGGAGAGCTACAAGTGGTCTAAAGAAGGTGGAATCCATCACTAATTGTCCAACACCAACAAGAGCCATGAAGTTAAATCCATCATTTTTGGCTTCTCCATGATTGCAATACCTCTACACATACTGACCACAAAGAGTAAGGGTTTTGACTGGGGTAAGGAACAAGAAAACTCCTTTGAGTTATTGAAATGTAAGATTATTCATGCTCTAGTACTTGCTCTTCTTAATTTTCAACAGCCTTTTGAAGTAGATACAAATGCCAGTGATTACGCTATGGGCGTAGTGTTGCTTCAAGGAGGTAAACCCGTATGCTATCATTCTGAAACTTTCACTTCAATAGTTAAATGATATTCATTATATGATAAGGAAATGTATGCACTAGTTCATGAAATTAAAAAATGGAAGCATTATTTTTTGGGTAAAGAAACTATTATGCACACTGACCACAAACCTCTCTAGTATTTTCAAGCACAGTCTAAATTATAGAAGAAAAGGCACCACAAATGGATGGGGTTCCTTCAACAGTTCCATCTAGTGATCAAATACAAGAATGGTAGTATAAATTTGGTGACAGGCATGTTGTCTAGGATGCCCACATAGGAGAAGTTTTCCTGTTTGGCCACTATCTCACAGATTGATCCCTTCATGAAGGAAGCCTATAAAGAGGCATATGCCTAAGATAGAAACTTTAAGGTGACATTTCAACAATTGTAGTCCCAATGGACTGAAAGGATATGGATTGAAGATTGTTATCTCAAGGACAGGTTGCTCTACCGATGGGGGAAGCTTTGCGTGCCTAAAGAAGAAAGACTTATGTTGATGAGAGAAACACATACCTCGAAAGTAGTGGGACATTTCAGTGTTGGTAAGACCCTAGCCCATTTGCAACGGTACATGTATTGGCCCAATATTCAAGAATAAGTATCAAAATTTATATGTGGATGTAAACTTTATTATACTAGCAAGCCTAAGACTAGGAAGGAGGGTTTGTATATTCCTTTGTCAGTACCTACTCGTCAGTGGGAGGACATTTCTATGGATTTTTTAGGAGGATTACCTATGTCTAAACATGGCCATGAATATCTCTATGTTGTTGTAGATAGATTCAATAAGATGTGTATTCTTATGGCATGTAAAAAGATGATAAAATCATAGGAGGTGAAAGATCTTTTATTTTCTAATGTATGGGTGCATTTTGGTTTTCCAAAGTCTATTATTTCTAACAGGGATTCCACATTCTTAGGGAAGTTTTGGACTAATTTGTGGGACAAGATGGATACCAGGTTATAGAGGAGCATAACTTTCCATCCTTAGACAGATGGAAAAATAAAGGTGGTGAACATGACTTTCATACAGTTAATTAGAGGGTATAACAACAAATACCCAAGGATTTGGGAGGAATCCTTAGCCTACATTCAACATTCCTATAACTGGGAAGTACACACATCCACTATGAAGTCACCATTTGAAGTATGGATATCTACCTACAAATCTGCTAGACATAGTAGTTGGGAAGTAGGATGAGGAGGAGACATGAGACATAGAGGTGACTAGAGAAAAAAATTTCATTGAGTGGATCCAAAAAATCCATCTCAAAGTCAAAGAAAATCTAGAGAAATCTCAATCCAAGAACAAAGCTAGGCATGATAAGCATAGGAGGGTACATAAGCTTCATGTTGGAGATAGATTTTGGCTTTACTTGAGCAAAGAGAGGCTACAAGGTCAAGCACCAAAGCTCAAGCCACTATGATATGGGACCTTCACCATATTGGAGCAAGTTGGATAAAATGCCTTTCGACTTGATTTACCCTCATTTATGAGGATGTATTCTATAGTAAACTATGAGAACTTGCACCTATATGAGCCATCCATGTTGGATGAAGATGGAGGACTACAATTACTACCTTCCATTGAGGATTGCATCTTAGACTCAAGAGGAGAATTGGAGGAAGATGTAGTGTTATAGCAGAAGGTCAGAGAGACTAGGAGAGGTCCGCAGGAGTCTTGGTAGATTGAAATAAAAGGAAAGACACCAAGACAGGCCCGGTGGTACTCGAAGGAGTAAGTGAGGGAATTATTTCCTCATCTACTCCCCCACTAAGCTTTTATGGGACCAAAATCCTCCTAAGTAGGGGAGGTGTGATCCATAGGGATCCAAAATGACTCTACTTCATTAAATCATTCAGCACAAAGAAGGAAAAAAATACACGGAGGTTCTATCTTTATAATAACAAGATTATTGCTTTGTGCAGAGTGGCAGTTAAAGAACTGCTACCTAACTAGGGTAGTGGTCTTAAGACCATCGGTCTACATTAGGTGGCAGTCCTAGATCTTTTAGACAGAAAATAAAAATATGAAATGAAAAGCCCCAGAATTTGAAGGGTTCTCTATGTCTCTTCCCCTCCATGACCTTTCCCATTCTCCAGTGCACATGATAACATGAGAAAGGCTATAAATACATGTTGTAGAAGAGAACAAGATCATCGAAGCATGAAAACAAGTGAGCAAAAAATTCTTAGTGCTAGAATTTTGTTTTGTAGAAGAAAGGAGTGTTGAGACAGAGCAAACAACTAATTAAGAGGAAGTTTGAGATACTATGTACTTCTCTTTCATACTTATTGTAATTTATGTACTTATTATTTGAATTGGCCAATAAAAGTAGGAAGAAAGAGAAATTTCCCTTCCCAACTGGTTTTTCCTCCTCTTGAGGTTTCCAAGATAAAACTTGTTGGTGTTTGTGAGTTTATATTCTTTCCTTTCTGTAATTGTGATTCTAAGCCTAAGAGAAATTCATTCACTAGTTATCTCTGTCATTTTCTAATTGAAAGTAGAACAATAGCATTTAATTTGTGATTCTGTGGATAATTCCAAAGTTGAAGAGTTTACATATTAATTAAATTAACCATATCCTACCTATACATATCACATAGTGCATGTGCTAGTTAAAATAATTATCTTAATTAAATTAACTAATATCCTCACTTAACCATCTCACCTAGCCACTTCAGTCAATGACCTACTCAAACCTCATTAATGACCTTAGACCAAGTCTAAACTTATCCTAACTAATTAGGACTTAGTATAAACCTAAACTTAACTCCTATTAACAAACCTAAAAGGATTGCTACTTATCTTGTCATGATCTATAACTCAAGACTTGAAAGAAGGTTGGAGATCATGCCAAAAATAGCAACAATCTAGTTATTTTTGGCCAAGCTAGATATTCTAACCTTGACCAATGCCAATTATATCTCAACCAACACCAGTGACCTAACCATTTTTGGTTAGGTTAAATATGTTTCCAAAATCCTTGGCCTAGGTTGATCGATTGATTCAGGATCTCATTTCTTCAAGACACTTGCAGCACTCAAATTTCTTTAGCACTCAGGAAAAATAAGACACATAGGAGCACTACCAACATCAATCACCATTCATCATCTTCTTCATGATCACAGATTCACAATAGAGAGGCAAAGAGGTCTGAAATTCCATGACATGAATACAATGAATCTTACCTCTGAATCTCTACTATCACCATCTTCATCACCTAAGTGCTCCAATCTATTTTCTAGTAAGTATTTAACATGTCTACATTGAGTCTCTAGTTTCCTTGTGTAGATTCATTTATTCATCTCTGTAATCTATTTCTCTCCACACCCATATACTTCATTTCTTCCATCAACCTAGCACCTGATCATACCTTGAATTTTCACCCATTTTCACCCTCTCCTAATCATCTTTGAGTCTTCAAAACCATTTTACGACCCCACCCTCACCATTTCCAACCTCTGTGCAATCACAGGGAGTCTAGTAAATCAATTCTATAAACTTTATGATAATTTCCCCTACTGACGCTAGTTAGCCAACCAACGTCAACTACTCTACCTAACCAAAATTGGTTATTATGTCTAGCAAGATATCTTAGACCAGTGATCTGATACCCACTTCCTAATAGCCCATAAAAATTTCTAATTTTTACCAAACCTTACCTAGATCCTATACCAGAACTGCAACTTAACACCACCAAGTTAACCCTCCTATTTTGACCTTAAACAACCTTTTGAATGATTGTTCTTATTGATTTGTACAAGATACCTAAATCGTTTCAATTCCAATAGGATATTTACTTCATGTATGATTTAAATAGCATTAATATTGTTATATAAAAGTAGATTGACAAGTTATTCAGGAAGTATCACACTTCTCGGATCTATCTTCCACTATGCAGTCCACTCATTGTTTTATTTAACTCTATTTAGTAGTATTGTTTTGAATTTACAGGTAGTTCCTCCTAGCCAAAAGGGAGATCTCAAAATCAACTTGGATCAGGAAATTAAAACTCATGCACAACCTTTAACTGACATTACAAACAAGTATTCCTCCTTGGCCTTCTACCCTTATCTGTTTCATTAATTTTTTAAAAATATAGTGAAATAGGTGCATTGAGGCTTCAAATTCTCTGTATCAGCTGAGTTTGATAATACGGACCCATTTTTTCCCTATGTCCCAAGTGCCCATTGGGCTTGGCGAGCCCACCTTCTCCACACCACTACTTCTTGTGGGATTTGTTAATGTCCCCACAAACCAACTTGGTCCTACAACCAGTTCACCACACCCCCATTTACCCAATGAGGTTCCTTTGAATCAATCCTTTCCTACACCCCTCTCTACTTTGGGGAAGTAAAGATTTTACTTCCCTTGTGTTTCGTGGGTTGTTTAGGCCTCCAAACCCTGCATTCCCTGGAACTCATTCTCCTGCAACCATTTTGGCCTATTATGGTCTGCTTGTCCCTGGGCCACTCAGGATGATTTCCTCCACATTTTTTACATTCAACTTGCCACCTTTTCCTTGGTTATTTTGGTCTTTGCACACAAAAATGTCTCGTTCCCTCTGGAATGTAATATCCCACTTTGACTACATCCTCAATTCTATTAACTCATACTTGGTTCATTTTTTGGCTAAGTTTTTGTCAACTTCTAATCATTAGAGTCGATCTCAGGATTTCAATGCTTTATACAATATTTCAAAAGCTTCATTATTTCTGTGATTGGGTTAGTCGTATAGACTCCAAATCCCACGACTCAAATATGCTTCCTTATCCTACGAAATGTCGATTCCACTGAGCTCAGATTTTCCTCCTCCATGTTGCCTCAGTAATTTGACTCGCATCTCAGGCTTGAAGCTATCCAAATATCTCATCTCTAAGACTATTAAAAAAAATTTCCTTCGAATGAATGAATTAATAACCAGGAGCTCATGTTCTTATGAAGAGCTTGGCATTATTGAATTCATCCACTTTGGCATAGGCACCGCAGAGTTCATTTTCTAGTGCATCTTAGTTTTTCATGAGTCCTCGCGGGTCCTGATAGCATGCCCAAGGATTCCCCTTTTCATGATATGAGTTCACAATGGCCCAATTAGATAAACAAATTAACCTTAATAAATAGTTCACTGGATGGAGAACAAGTCCTAACCTTTTGCAAAAAATGCATCTTGATGTAGTATGGGAGCAACTCGGCCCCTTCAAAGAGCTTGATCACACTTTATCTCGACTCGAGAATCCCAAGGAATGGTTTGGTCTTCTATGTTATTCTCAACTCATTATGTCATGCAAAAAAATATCTCGTAGCCAATTCCTAATACATGCGTAGTCTAGACAGGCCAAGATAGCTTTTGGTTACATCATGCGAGCTCACCCTACATATCATCTCAATTTGGATATGAACAATGGCATAGTGTTGGCTCGATCCATTTGTTATTAAACCATCTAGTCACCACAGCTTGACCAAAGCATAAAACTTAGCTTGTTCTGAGAAAGGCTTGCTTATACACCAAAATCCCTAGACTCCCACAAGGTTGGTTACACCCTTGCATAACTCCTCCCCTTTGTTGTAATGTAACCTGGTGGAATAAAGAGTATCTTGGCTATGAATTAAGGAGCTCGGTAGTGAGAGTAGCTCACCCAAGCCACTTCCATCTTGGTTTCTTTTATCTAAATAGAGTGGACCCTCAAGGGGAACCCCTTAATGCATAAAACCAGCTTGGTTAGCATGATTAGCTCTATGGAAAATCCCTATAGTTAAAGGTTTTCTACTCAAAAGCCACACCCTTGTTAAACATTTATGTAATTCCTTGGATCTATGCATCTATGAAGAAGTTCCTAGGGGATAGTGTAGATGAATAATAAGATATTGTCATCTTTTCTTGCAAGTGGATTCCTATCACCACGATAATTCAAGATTACATGTTCTCCAATTTCACTAAGGGAGTGGAATGGGATAATACATCCCTTTAAGATGTCTCTTAAATAATTTATAACCCATACCATCGCTATTTGAGTAAATAATTATGACATAAACCACTTATTATTTTTAAAGTCTTTCTCAGAAACCTATGGAGACACCAAAGAGTTTTATGTAGGAACCCCTTTGTTAGCTACGTTAACTACATCCTTGGTTTCACATTTGTATGGAAATTCTAGTGTCTTCCAAATTGTTTCCAAATTTTTAATAAATGTGTCTCCCTCTTTTTGCAATGCTCTGTACACCAACAAAAAAAATTTGGCATGTCCACTTTAGATGAGAGTAATGGTTTTGTTCTTATTTTTTCTATATGGGAATCTGTATCCAACGTAGAAGACTAGAATTATTTTTGATGAAACTCTTTAGACACATTAGTTATAAATTGGGTAATAGACATTCATGGTAGGTAGTTCTCATTATTCATTTGAAATTTATTTTCATTTTTAGATGTACGCTTTTGAACTAACAGTTCTTCTAATTCAAGAAGAAGTAATTGTTTCTTTCGAGGCACTACAAAAAAATTAATTAGTAACTTGTATGTAGTTCAAATATGATAATAATATTTCACAATTTTTTTTACCTATTTCTTTATATCTATTTGTTTGTTCTAGAGTTTCTAGATTTTCTCTAGCTATATCTTCACATAAATATTTCAATTGGGATATATTTATCAAATTGACTCCAACTAATAGTGATAAATAAAAAAGATTCATATTTTCACCCATTACTTTACATATATTTGTTGTAAATTCTCTAGTTATATTTACACATAAAAATTGCAATTAGGATATATTTATCAAATCGTCTCAAATTAATATTGACAAGTAGAAAAAATTATTAAATTTTAAATAATACTTTATACATGTTCATGAATAACTTTTCATAATTGATGGTGAAGGGTTTGATGTAGCTTCAGTATTAATCACCTTTAGTTGTGTGTTTTGTGTGTCTTGTTGGGTAAATTTTTCTTGGTTTTCCAACATTGTGCTATTGTTAGGAATAATTTATTTTTCTTGGTTGGAAGACATCATGCTATTGTTAGGAATAATATATTTTTCTTGGCTGACCGACATCGTGTTTTTATTAGGAATAATATCTTCCTGTAATGGATTAACATCATGGATTGCAATTTTTTCACCACTCATAATCATGTTATTAATAGGAATAATATCTTCCTATAATGGATTAACCTCATGGCTTTTACTTTTTTATCCACTCATAATCATGCTATTAATAGGAATAATGTCTTCCTGTAATGGATTAACCTCCTGAATTATGTTTTTTTCTCCACTCATGATCATTTGCAATGGATCAATAGTTTCTACCAATGAACATAAATACTTAGAATATAAAGTAAAAAATTTAAACAATGAATTGTTTTCCATTCTCACTTAATTACTGTAATACTTTTTTAATCTTTTATTCATCAAGCGGATACCTGTTCACTGTAACACTTATTAAATTTTGTATACACTTGACAGATAATTGTTCTCAATTAGGAATCATAGAAGAAGAATAGAATGTTGCATACATTTGTTTATTTCTATGAAAGATATGTTACATACTTTGGTTGTCTGATGCAGAGCCTAAATCACTTGTAATCTACCACCAAGGCTATAAAAATCCAAGACTTCAAATAATACCTTTTACTTGGCCAATAAATATTTTTCTCTAAGTCTCCACTCTTCAAAACTTTCAATTTTTTCCTTATGATAATATTCATAATTGTCTTATATTGGCTGGACTATCACTAGCAGAGCCGAGTGTTGCACTACATACCCTTGATGAGAGGGATCAAGCCTCATTGAGTTCACATTTTTTTAAGGTATAGGGGAAACTCCCCATGATTTCTAATATACTTTATAGAGGTATTAAAAATGATTAAGTTCAATCATTGAATTGAATGTATGGATGCATGTTCTTCTATAGGAATCATTGAGGAATAATATATGATTGATATATGAGAATGGACATACGCCCATTCAATACATGCAATATTGAACTTAATCATTATAAAACCTCTTTTAAGGAAGTGGTTAAAAAATTTAGTATATTTCTAACTCTAATATAAAATGTTCATAGGAATGATTATTTCTAACCCTACCCATGATTCAAATTATCATCTGGTTTCCTTTCCCATTGTGAAAATAAGTATACTTTTAACTCCTCATTAGTTCTTTTTTTTATAAGGTAGCAGGGTCATTCCTCATGATTTCTAACATAGTTTATGTAGGTATTAAAATTATTAAGTTTAATCATTGTATTGAATGTGTGGATGTCTATTCTTCTCTAGGAATCATCGAGGAAGAATATATGATTGATATATGAGAATGGAAATATGCCCATTCAATACATGGAATATTGAACTTAATCATTATAAAACCTCTATAAAGGAAGTGGTTAAAAAATTTAGAGTATTTCTAAATCTAATAGAATGGAAATATTCCCATTCACTACATGCATTATTGGAATATTTCTAACTCTAATAAAGGAATTGTTAATAAAATGTTCATAGGAATGATTGTTTCTAACTCTACCAATGATTCATATTATCATCTGGTTTCCTTTCCCATTCAAGCTGGAAAATTTCCCATTGTAAAATAAAGTATACTTTTAACTACTCATGTCAATCCCATTCTTAATTAAATAATAAACATAAAACTTAATTTGTCTTACAATGAGAAGATGTGCATTCTCACAGCCTTATCTCGTTTATAATGGGGAAAAGCCCATTCTCAAAAAAAAAAATATTACCTTGTTTTATGATGTTTTCATAACTTAGAATGTTTTTAATACATAGAAGCCCAATATCATACAAAGAAATGGTTTTTGTCTTGTATGCAAGCAAATGTAAGATGGAGGAGCGAGAGAACAATATGATAAAAATGGACTGATTTAGAATTGTGCATTATGGAATTGAGAAAGATAATTTTAGAAACAGAGGGGAAATAATAGGAGTAGGACACAAAGGATTTAGACCCTTCCAACTAGGGTTTTATTGGTGTTAGATAATTGTGTCTCCTACCACCTAGGACATGTCTCCAGTATGGGAGGAAAGTAAAAATATCTCTCTAATACTTAGAGAGAACTTTCAGATACATTTAATATCTCCCAATTTTATTTCCTTTAAAAACATGCCATACCCTAATGAAAACATAGCCTCATTCAAAAATATCCTGCACTACATATCCCATTAGTAAAATAAATAGTAAAAACAAATAGTGGACTATTGCTGATAGAGCCAATTGTTGCACTGGATACCAACAAGAGAGATATAACTATATGTGTGTGTATATATATATATATATATATTCATAAAATTTTGTAATTTTTTAGAATAGGTTGTGCAAATCTGAAGTAGAGAAAGAATATATAATTCATATTATGGACTTTGTGCAAGGGTTTCCAATGTATGTAGGTAATAAAATGTAAAAGGTGAAGTACATAATATGAATAATATATTATTACTCTACTTCCCATTGTGAAAAAAAAAAAAATTCTCTCTGATTATGCTCATACTCAGATATTATTTTCTACTTCTCATTATAAAACAAATCAAATTTTATTCTTTTCTTTTGTGATACATATTTTATGTACTTCCAATTCAATCCAAAGACAAAAATGTTTTTTTGTATGAGATGGGAGTATGCCCATTGTAAACATTCAACTACAAACAATATTGAACTTAATCATTTTATTACCTCTAAATATTCTGAAACAAATTTGATTGTATCCTTGTTCATATTCTATGATATCTATATGTGAATCAGCATATACACAAGAAATGTTGCACTTAATCATTTCAATAAATCTATAAAAATATGTGAGAATGGAGAAATTTTAACTTTATTCTTCTAATTAAATTTATAACTTTTGTTTACATATATTCTATAATATGAAAATAAATTAGGGAAAAGCTATATGAAGGATGTACATCCTAATATTAGAACAAAGTAAACATTGTTAAGAATTATCATATAAATAATTACTATAATTGTAATGAAATTACTAGTACAATTCAGATAATGAGCAGCAATAGAACACCAAATAACACAATATTTCATAATAATGATCTCAATATGCAATTATAATAGCTTCACCACTTCAAGGGGGAAAACTCCAAACCATATAATAGGACTCAAATGCTCAAATGCTAATGAACTACTACCTACAATCCCCTATATATATTATTAATATGCTATGGCCATCACCAAGGCCGACTTATTAAGCATGAGAAAGTATAAATGATATAATAAAATGATATGGTACGCCATAAGTCGGTTACTCATATCCTAATATAAGAAATAGGTTAAGGGAGTAGCATTCCCTTCCCCTTCAAACCAAATTTTTCCCCAACGTTGAATAATCCTGGATGTTACTGCAGAAAACCTTCATCCTCCTAGGTTGCATCTTCTATGCTCAGATTCTTCCACTTGATCAAATATTCCTTAATGTCTCTAGTTCTCAGCCTCTCAGTACGTGTTTATAGAATCTTCTCTGGCTCCAAACTGATTTTTCCTTCCTCATCAAGTTTAGGTAACTTTTTCTAGGCTTCAAATTTCTATCCAATAACCTTCTTTAGGCATGAAACATGGAATAATAGGTGTATGTGTGAAGATGGAGGCAACTCTAGTTTATAAGCAACACTGCAAATTTTCTATAGAACCTGATGAGGGCCATAATATTTAGGAGCAAGTTTTTTGTCCTTTTTATGTTACTTTAGGGACATCTATTTGTAAGGATGGATACGTACAAAAACCCAATCACCAATTTCAAAATGTCTTTCACTACGGTGTTGATCTACTTGTTGTTTCATCCTGTTTTGTGCTAATGCTAAATTCTCCTTCAAACTAGCCAAAACCTATTGTTAATGTTGAATGTGCTCCTCAATATCTCTAACCTTAGTTTGCACCCTCAAGGAGGAAGTGATAGAAGGTGGATGGTAACCATATAATGCTAAAAATGGGGTCATTTGAGAAGAGGTATGAAAAGATGTGTTATACCAACATTCTATAAGTGGTAGCCATTTAATCCACCTTTCCTGCTTATCTGATACAAAAAAACGTAGATACCCCTTTAAGAATTTGTTGACCACTTATGTTTTCCCATTATTTTGAAGATGATAAGATGAACTATGAGCTAGCTGAGTACCCAAACATGAAAATAATTCTGTCCAAAAATTACTTGTGAAAATAGGATCATGATCACTTACAATTATCTTTGGGGTTCCATGTAGCCTTTGAAGTGTCTTCAAAAAAATAGCTACAAATGGATGTGATAGGGCACAAAAATGGGCATATTTTGTGAGCCTATCCACAATCATGAAAATAAAACTCTTACCATCTGAACAAGGCAATCCGGTGATGAAATCCATGGAGACCTCCTCTCATCTCTAGTCTGGAATTGGTAAGGGTTGCAACATACCTAGTGTCTTAATTGTTGCCCCTTTGTTCTATTGGAGCACTAAACACTCTGATAAAAAAATTTGTACATCCCCCTTGAGTCCTTCCCAGAAGAATTTTCTTTTTATTCTATGATATGTCTTCAAAAACTTAGAGTGTCCTCCAATAGGTGAGGCATGTAACTCTATAAGAATCTTATGCTTCAACTAAGAATATTTACTCAAGTATAACATGTCCTTGTACCATAAAGCATTACCTTTCCACTAAAATTTTTTAGATGTCATAGATCCTTGCTTGATATTCTGCATTATATATTGTGTATCATTGTCTTAATCCCGTTCCAATCTTGCTTCGTCCACACAATCGGCTATCCACATGGACATTCCACATAGTAAGGCATCTACGGATGTATCCCTTCTAGAAAATGCATCAGCTACTACATTTTCTTTACCATTTTTGTATATGATTTCAAAATCATAACCCAACATTTTTTTTACCCACTTTTGTTGTTCCTCAGATGATAACCTTTGCTCCAAAAATCATTTGAGACTATCATGATCAATTTTTACCTTGAAGTGTCTACCCATGAGATAGGACCTCCATTGCACCTAATGTAACGAACCGTTACACCAAAAGAACACAAAAATTGTAGAGGCTATTTACTTGGAGGTGTAGTTAGACATATATAATATTGTTGGATCATGATCTCCTACTTGTGATTCTCTGCCATAAAGATAAGTGAGAACCTCTTTGTATTAAGTGTTTCCTTTAATGCATTTTTCCCACCGTATAATATTAATACAGGGGATGCATTACTGTTGCATCTTTCAATCATGTGCTCGAAAAATTTAACTGATCTCTCACATTTGAAAGGATGTTTAGGGATGACAACTCCAATTTCATTTGGGTTGATAATATCCAAGGGCTCTGAATGTTTCCATTCTAGATCAACTATCACATCTTCCACCTCCATAGAGGTTTAATTATGAAGACCATATATGGTAAAAATCATTGACATGCCTTGAAATTCATGTTATGAATTCAAAATTTTAAACATCCTTAATTATTATTATTATTTTTATTGTTTTCATGTATATTTTTACAAGAATATCAAATAAGGTACTTTTTACTAATAGAAGTATAAAGACACAGAGACAACTCTTTATACTACACCTAATGACACTCAGAATCTCAACAATATTATTTTGTGAGATCATACTCACAAGATTATGAAAATCAGTAATTACGACATCTATAGTTAGTGGTGGTAAATGGAATGCTGAAACTCTCAATTTTCAACTAAGAAAAAAAGGATAAGAATATTTACAAGTGAATTCATATTATCTTGCATCCTTGTTTGATAATTTTTATTAATTGTAGTCACATACAATTCAAGTAGTTCTATGGCATTTTAAAATAATTCTGTAAATTTATTTCCGCTAATGGTGTTTTTTCCTTTTCAATTTTTTATTTTCTTCTCTAAGATCTTGACATAGTTTAAAAAAATATGACTCATGGATGGAAAAAATTTCAATCATATTTAATTCATTGCATCCTATAAGAGCAACGTATTCTAGAACTCTTTCCAGCATATAAGAAAAAACTTTGGCTCTTGTTGCTCTACTTTGGTTTACTCTTTTGTAGTAATCTTTTAGAAACATTGCATTAACACCATACTCTTCTCTGAACCAAAATTCACCCCTAATCCATTTATCTGCAAGGAAATATAATTCTTCATTTGTCATACCTTTCATGTATTTGAATAGTCCTACTGTAAGAATATCTAATGAATTTTTCTTGAAATTAGGGTATGTAGATTTTTTTGGGCTACAAGGCAACCCACCATTGGTATCAAAATAAAAAAATAAAAACCCCTTATCCGAAATTTCATCTAGGAGTACAAGAAATGAAATTTTATCATTCAAACTTTCCAATTTTCCCTTCTTAAACTGAAACAAAATTTTCCTTTTGAATGACTACATGTGAACATTAAAGTAAATTTTATTGGTTTAGCATTCTATGAGAAATAATGTAAGTTAATTTCTATGTGCAAAAAAACTTAATACAATTTATAGATACCTTCCAACCCTCTAACTTTTCATGAACAGAACCAGGACATTTTGGTCTCTTCTCTAAGATCCACCTTGACCTGGCTTTGTACAATGAGTCAATAAATATTGTTTTCACCCATGTTTTGTTTGCCATATTTAGTTTCTTGTAAATATTGATTATTTGTTTTGTTCTTGCTTTGGAAGACAAAATATGGGAAGGCCTTTGTTTGATTCTATCATGAACAGATGAAAAATTAGAACTTGTTTTTCGGATTCAATTATATGTTTCCCATTAATAATATAGAAATGAGTTTCTATGTCATGAATTTCATGCTCAAACTCCATGTCAAAAATATCACCTGGATATTTTTTGAAGGGAAGAAAAATTTCATTCTGCTGAAGAGGTAAAGGGTTGCACAACATAGAGTGCACATGGAGACTGACACTTGCTAAATCAAGTGATTTGTATTGGTATTTTGTAGGAGCTACATGGAAATGACCAATATCAATTTTGAATGACTTTTATTCAAATAAAAAAATATGAATCTATTCAAGTAATGTAGATTGAATTTTTTTAAATTTAATTTGAACTTTTTTTCATAATTTTTTCTCTTTTGTAGATCACTTCACCTCTTGAAAGTGTAATTTTGAAATGTGTTTTTCCAGCTTAGATAATTTTTTTCTTCTGAGCATGGTAAACATTTTTTAATGTAATATTCTTTGGCACACTTCCTTATCTGTATTTAGGAAGTGGGAAATAGATTAAGTGAATGCATTCTTATATAAAATTTTGAATATGGTGACAATTCTTACACAAATAGCTTCACTATTATGCACACCACTCTTATCCCCTTCACTATATGGCTTGATTTTCCAACCAGAACTATAACATGAATCTTTTTTTTTTTTTTGACCTTTCCATGCCATACTTTTTGTAAATAGAAACATGTGATTCCATTTTATGTAGTTAGCATGTTCTCGATGTGTTTTTCACTTTTTCCACTTAAAGAGATACAATTGTATCCGTTATATAATCTATACTCACAAGAATTGCAATTGGTGTGTGTTGGTCTCCCAAGGGAAAAAACCACAGATCATTGTAATAATTATCAGGGGTGTGAAATTTAATGAACCATGCTTCACCCCTTCTTCCACAATCATCTGCACCATCAATAAATGGAATTTCCTTGTACATGGTCATGGTAATAAGAGCCTTTTTTTGGTATTACAAGTCTTGTTAGTATAATATGTATCAAAACATTTACAAACTTAACATTTTTATAAAAGTAACAAGTCACGATAACATTCAACTTCCATTTTAAATTCTATTCTTTCTCTATGATCACATCTACCCATGATAAAAAAAAATTGTTTTTATTGAATGGGTAGATGCCTATTCTCATTGATATAATTTTTATGTTATATTAGTGTAATACATATAAAAATCTTCAAAAACTCTACATTTTTTATAAAAGTAACAAGATGTGATAACGTGTAACTTCCCATTTTAAACTCTATTCTTTTTCGATGATTGCATCTACCCATGATAAGTTTATTTGTTTATATTGAATGGGCAGATGCCCATTCTCATGTGATATAATTTTTTGTTTATATTGAATGGTCTGATGCCCATTCTCATGTAGCATAACTATTAGAATAATAATAGAGATGAATTTAAGTTAACTTCAATTTTTAATTTCTTAGAGTTATTAGAATGGGAAAATGGAGTGAAAAAATTAACTTTTTTTTACAATGGACAGATGCCCATTCACATATAGGAGTCATGGAAAAAGAAGAATAGATATTAGAGATATTAAAATGATTTGTCCATTCCCATATAGGAATCATGTAAGAAGAATAACATAAATTAGAGGTATTCAAATGAATGCAATTAATTTATTATAGAAGGAAATACATTCATTTGTGTTACTTTTACTCTATCTAATATGCAAGTTTCATAGCTTCAAAAAGATTTGAAGAAACTTTTTATGCTAGTTTTACTCTCTCCACTTTATTTTTTCATCATTTGCACTTTAAAATGGTAGATGCCTATTCTCACATATAACTAATAGAAATTTCTTATATATATAATTTAATACAAGAAGAATAGAGATAATTTTAAGCTCAACAAATTATATTTACATTCTTTTAACATGGGAAGATAATTCTCATACAAACAAACATTGTTTGTTTTGTAATAATTTGTGAATCATCTCCATATATATATATATTATGTGTATTTTTATACAGTTAATATGATCATAGTAAATTTTATCTATATTATTCTTATGTGATTCAAATTATTTTATCTCTACACTATTTAATTGTTTATAACTGTATCATATTGGATGGACTATCCTTGTCCGAGCTAATTACTTAACTCCATACCCTCTAGAGGGATCAAGCCTTATGTAGTTCTCATCATATTAAAAAAATTAGTAATAGAAGTGAAGCATTTCATTTTGGAAATGATTCAGTGAAGCATTAAGAAATTAATAGAAGTGATGAGTTTCATCCTAAAGATGTGATTCAAGCACATAATGGTCTTGCATAACCAAACATCAACATGAATCACATATTGAGGATTAAATTATAAACTTCTGTTGAGACTACTGGTTGAATATTCCTCGTTGAAGAAATGATTAGCTGCTCATTTTTTCTTTCACCCCATCCTGAAACTTGCACAAAATGGAAAATCATTCAATGAATAGCTCAATTTCTTGTTTATAATTATATCATTTGGGTTGGGGTAATATATTAAGATATATTAGATGTTTAGAATGGGCATATTATGCTCTACATACCCTCGAGAGGGATCAAGCCTTATGTACTTCTCATATTACAATATATACAGATATATATCCATTCACATTTGGGAAGCATAGAAGAAGAATATATATTTTTAATGGGTGTATATCCATTCTCATATAAGAATTATAGAATAGAATTGGAAGATGTGCCTTGTGACAGTTTTAACAAGATTTGAAGAAAATGTTTATGCTACTTTTACTCTCTCTCTACTTTATTTTTTCATCATTTCAGCTTTAAAATGGAAGATTCCCATTTTCATACATATCTAATAGAAGAAGAATAGAGATAATTTTTCTCATTCTCGTGTATAACTAATAGAAATCTCTTATATATCTAATAGAAGAATATTATAGATAACTTTCAGTTAAACATATTATATTTACTTTCTTTTACATGAGAATGAATGGGAAGTAGTGCATTGTGACAGCCTTTATAGAAGATGTGCACATTTATAATGGGAAAAATCCCATTCTGATACAAAAAAACATTGTTTGTTTTGAAGTAATTAGTGTTATTGTATTACACTAGCTAGACTATCCCTAATAGAGTGATGTGTTGCACTACATACCCGTGAGAGGGATCAAGCCTTATGTAGTTCTATTTTTTTATAATTGTATCATTTTGGTTGTACTAACCTTGGTGGATCCAAGTACAAGAACCGCCAAGTGTTGCACTACATACATGCAAGAGGGATCAAGCCGTATGTAGTTCTATTATTATTTTTATATTTGTATCATTTTTATTGGACTAACCTTACTGGATCCAATTACAGGAACCACCAAATCCTGCACTATATACCTACGAGAGAGATCAAGCCTTATGTAGTTCTATTATTTTGTTTATAATTGTATCTATTTGGCTGGACTAACCTTGGTGGAGACAAGTATAGGCACCACCAAGTGACGCACTACATACCCATGAGAGGGATAAAGTCTTATGTAATTCTATTATTTTTTTTCTATAATTTTATCATTTTGGTTGGACTAATCTTGGTGGAGCTAAGTACAAGCAGTACCAAGTGCTGCACTATATACCCGTGAGAGGGATCAAGCCTTAGGTAGTTCTATTTTTTTTAGAATGGGTGGAAAATATTGATCTCAATCATTTTGGTTGGAATAAGCATTGCATCTCTTTGTTTATATTTGTCTCATTTTTGCTGTTATTATTTTGTTTTAGAATCGACATATGCTCATTCTCATATTATTTAGTTCTATTATTTTGTTTTAGAATGGTTCGATGCTCATTCTCTGCCCATTTTCATATAGTAATCATTAAACTATATTGTTTAGCACCATGACATCTTCCCATCCTCATATTATGTAGTTCTATTATTATTTTTAGAATGGACAGATGTTCATTGTCATTTATCATTAAAACAAATTGTTTCTCATATTATATACATTTAACATTGTTTATTTAATAATTAAAGGTGATTGTTTTAAAACATGTCTTCAACCACTCATTAAAGGGAATTATTTACCACTATTTATTAATTAATAAAAGGTAATTATTTTAAAACGCGTCTTCAACCACTCATTGGACAAAAAGTGAGATAGTGTTTTTTGTTTTGTAATTATTAAGAATTGTATTATACTAGCTAGACTATCCCTAGTAGAGCCAAGTGTTGCACTACATACCCTGGAGAGTGATCAAGCCTTATTACAATATATATATATATATATATATATATATATATATATTTGTGTGTGTATGTATGTATGTATGTATGTATGTATGTATCCATTCACATTTAGCAAGTATAGAAGAATGCTAGATATTTTGAATTGGCATATGACCATTCTCATATAAGAATTATAGAAGATAGAATGGGAATTTGTGCGTTATTAAAATAACATATATAGGATGGAAAATTGTGCATTATGACAATAAAAAAAATTGTTTTGTAATTATTAATAATTGTAATACTAGTTGGACTATCCCTGATAGAGCAAAGTGTTGAACTACATACTGTGGAGAAGGATCAAGCCTTATGTAGTTCTCAGTTCTAATATTACAATGTGTGTGTGTGTGTGTGTGTTCACATTTAGCAAACATATAAGAATAATAGATATTTTTAATTGTTATATGACCATTATCATATAAGAATAACAAAAGATAGAATGGGAAATTTTGCATTATGACAGTAACATATACATGATGGAAAGTTTTCCATTGTAACAGTTAATTTTTTTGTTTTGTAATTACTAATAATTGTATTATACTATCTAGACTATTCCTGGAAGAGCCAAGTGCTACAATACATACCCTTGAAATGGATCAATTTTTATGTAGTTCTCATATTACTATGTGTGTGTGTGTGTGTGTGTGTGTGTGTGTGTGTGTGTGTGTGTGTGTGTGTGTGTGTGTGTATATATATATATATATATATAATTCTTACAACTAGGTTTTGAGAATAGGTTAAATGTCTAAATTTAGAGTTTTCCTTGACCATAGCATAGCGAGACCACCTTATAAATATATTGTTTACCACCATTTACTTATAAATGAAAATAACCTTAAACATGGTTATGCTTAAATATAGATTATGATTATTTATACATGTGATTGGAATATAAGAAAAATAATTTAAATAATTTAATAGAACATAGAAACTTAAGTTAAGTAATTGTAGGGCCATAAAATAGCAGTGACCAAAAAAGAAAACACGTAGATAGAAAAATACAAAATGTATATTTAATTTACCGAAAAAGAAAGGAAAAGAACTAGTAATCCATATTAGTGGCCATCCGAAATCTCGATTGGTTCTTATTTGACATTAGCAAATGACAAGGAAGAAATAATGGAGCTATCGTGAGTAGCCATACAATGGCCACCACCACTAGAAGTGGAAATATTTAACAAGAATGTGTAGGTGGGATGCAACAACTCCCACAACATAGAAGCACCAATAGACTCTTAGATGATAGGAACATGAATTTGTATTAAATCAATAGTTTTAGGAAGATAGAGAGGCATTCAGTCTAGGTCATTAGATTTATAATAGTATAAGATAGCCTACATGAATTCGGTGAGGCCTCAGGACCTCTCCGCCAAAGGTTCCATCAAATAATTATGGATCCAACTAGCTTTTGCATCAGGGCAGAAGAACATGGACAGAGTATTGAGATTACAATGCATGAATTATTCATCCAAATCAACCCTATGTGAGGGTAAGATAAAACAAACAAGAAATAGTAGAAACTTCTAATTTGATATGACTAACCAGAAGTAGATTGGAAACCCAATATATTTTTGAATCACAATGATAAGTTTCACCCACAACAAGTTTAATGGCTTCACACACAAATGACGAATCAAGACTAAAAATTTGCTTAAGATGTGAGTGAGAAATGGAATTGAAGAAGCTAATTTATTTTGTTTCACTTCATAGAAAAATGGCAGGAAGAGAAGGAAAAACCATGACCTAAAGACAACTCACATTAAAAAATTTCATTGACCACTTAATAGACAAGTGCCCATATATTTTCATTTTAGTGCTTTTATGGTAATCATATCTAACTATACAATACATGACGTTATTGGAGAGATAAAATTTACTTTGTCTTTGTTTAAGAATGGGCAGTTGCCCATTCTCTCATAAAAACAAATGTCAAATATTTTTTCATTGCTTTAGTTGGACTAACCCTAAGGGAGCCATTTTATGGCTCATTCAGGTGCTACACTACATACCCTCAAGGGGGATGAAGCCTTATGTAGTTCTACTAATTTGTTTTAGGAATGGGCATCTTGGCTCTGCAAAGTGTTGCACTACATTCCCTTGGGTAGATGTGCATTCTCGTATTATGTAGTTCTATTAATTTGTTTTAGAAATGGTAGATGCCCATTCTATGCCAATTCTCATATAGGATTAATAATGAGAATAGCCATTACCTCATTCTCTAGACATTCTAACATTTTTTTTGGCCATAATTTTAGTTAGTTGTGTTGGAATATTTAGAAATATGGGAATTTTTCCATCCTTGAACAAACAAACATTTATTATTGGCTTATCCCACATTTTGCATGGAATGAGGACCATTGCAATGTAAGGAGGACTATATTAGAAGAATAATTATAGTGTAAAAACATGTTAACAACCTTTAAAGAGTTAATAATTATATCATATTGGCTAGACTATCCCTGGAGGAGCCTAATGCTGAATTACATACCCTTAAAGGGGGATCAAGCCTTTATCTCTAATTGTTGTTTATTCTTTCACTTTTTGGATCTCTCTCTTTTCAAGGAAGAATATGAAGAAAATTTCTTTAGAAACAATAAGGAATATTTCCAACTCTTCTCAATGTGATAAATAACATTTGGTTTTCCTTCCATAGCAAAATGCGGGAAGACATAGTTCATATTCATTTCATGTCGATTTTAGTAGACAGATGCCCATATATAGTTCACCTTATACCTATTTTTCTCAGTAATTCCTATATTTGAGTGGAAATATCCCCATTATCAATGGGCATATACTCATGTCCTAAATATTCTAATATAATAAATAATGATATATAATGTTGTATGTTAATTCTAAACATTCTAATACTTGTAATATTGAACTTAGTATGTTTATTACTTCTATATTACTCATATCTTGTCAACAATGCAAGATGTGTTAGGATTATACCAGTTGTACAGATAAACAAACATGTAATGAATAATGTAGAAATCGTGAAACAGAAAAGAATGCAATAAAACAGAGAAACAAATTTAATGTGGTTCACCCAAAAATGGGCTACGTCCACCAGAAATAGCCAATCCTTTTATTCAGTCTAGCAAAATGCTCTCTCATAGTGTTGCCACTAATACAATGGGCCTCAAACATAATGACCATTTAAAGATATTAGGGTTTTTATCATTTCAGGGAAACATAGAAAACCACCCGTTAGATTTGTGACCTAACAAGGAATAGTCCAGATTTTAGAATGCATAAATACATATAAAATTTGGCTTACAGGGGTACACAGCCCCTGGACCCCCACCAGGGGGGCCACCCCCCAGACCCTGTAAGGTGGGTGAATCTCCCCTTGTAACCCCCATCGCTATCAGGCTCCATAACCAACAATCTCCCACTTAGAGACTGATTTTTGTAACTACACCACTACAACTCCTACTTAGAATTTTCTTCTTGGCTTGTTTCTTCCACGTCAAGATCAATCTTGAAGACCCACAGAAGTTGAATGCAAATCCAACTTCTCCTTTTTCATTGGCTTAGTAAACATATCAACAGGATTATCATCTATATGAATCTTCACTAACTCAAGTTTCCCATCCTCCAACACTTATCGTATGAAGTGATATCTTAGTTGAATGTGTTTGGTTCTTGAATGGAAGGCTGAGTTCTTTTCCTGGTGAATTTCACTTTGACTATCACTGTGTAACTTACAATCCCCTTGCTCCTTACCCAACTCCTCCATGAACCTGCTCATCCATAACATTTCCTTACTTTCCTCATTCGCTGCAACATATTTTGCCTCTGTAGTAGATAGGCAAAATACCTTCTATAACTTTGAGATCCAGCTCACTGCTGCACCACCAACTATAAACACCATATCCAGTAGTTTTTCTCATAATATCCATATCTCCTACCATATCTGAATCCACAAATCCCTGTAAAGTATAAACACCATATAAGTGCCTACTACTGGTCACTCTCAAGTACTTGAGAATCCACTGGACTACCTTCTAGTGTGCTTTACCCAGATTTCCCATATACCTACTAAAAACTCCCACTGCTTGGGAAATGTCTTACCTAGGACAAACCATGGGATACATGAGGCTCCCAACTACTAAAGAATAATGAACACAAACCATATAATATTTTTCCTCTTCTATTGTTGGGCATTGCTCTTTATTTAATCTAAAATACCTAGCCATGGTGTACTAATTGGTTTCACATTCTGCATATGAAACCTTTCTAACACCTTTTCTACATAGTCCTCTTAAGACAAAACCAATTTATTATTTTTTCTATCCCTCTTGATTTGCATACCAAGGATTTTCTTTTTTACACCCAAATACTTCATTGCAAATGTTTGTACAAGATTTTCCTTAAGCTTTACAATTTCTGACATATTAGACCTTACTACAAACATATCATCTACATGTAATAGAAGAATAATGTATCTCCCACTATCCAACCATGTAAAGTACACATAATGATCTGACTGACATCTATTAAAACTATTCTCATGCATAAAACTATCAAACCTTAGATACCATTATCGGGGAGCTTGCTTGAGCCTGTATAGGCTCTTCTTAAACATGGAAACCAATTTCTCCTTACCCTTAACCTCATACCCAAGTGGTTGTTGCATATAAATCTCCTCCTCCAAGTCACCATGGAGAAATGCCATCTTGAAATCAAGTTGCTCTAAGTGTAAATATTAAACAACTAAAATTAATATAGTATGAATGGAAGACATCTTTACGACAGGGGAGAAAATTTCATCAAAGTCAATACCTTTCTTTTGTTCATACCCCTTCACTACAAGCCTTGATTTGTACCTTTTCCATCTTCCTTCTTCTTCTTTCACATGGTAGACCCACTTGTTTTGTAGTACTCTCTTCCCATCCGAAAATTTGACTAAATCCCATGTTTAGTTCTTATCTAGGGAGTCCATCTCCTCATTCATGCCACACTCCCACTCCTTAGTGGATTCCACCTACATTGCCTCATCAAAGCTCTCTGGCTCACCACTATATATTAGTAACAAATAATACAAAGAAAGGGAAATTTTTTCTAGAGGTCTACTAATATGTTGTGACCTTACCAAAGATGGGGGTGTCACTTGGGATCATTATTTGCTTGCTTGCTCATTTTATTGAATTTCTGATAGAGGTGTCGATGCTGAGAACTAGCTGTCATGCTTAGCCTATAGAACTGTCAACCTCGGTACCTGTAGGTGGATATTTTCCACCTGAGATTTCATTTTTAGGAGCTATATCCTCAACCAATTCTTCCTTGGGAGTTTTTACATCTTGTACCTGATCCTTGTACATTCTATTTTCACACAAAACACCATCATGACTCCTAATTATCTTAGATTAATTTAGATCCCAAAACCAAAATCCATAATCACCATTGGAGCCATATCCTATGAATGTACAATTTTTAGATTTTGAATCTAATTTCTTCTTGTTTTCTTTATTAACATGCAAAAATACCTCTGAACCAAATAATCTTAAAAATGAAAGTTCTACCTCTCTCTTGGTCCAGGATTCTTTAGGAATTCCTCCATATAGTGCACTTAAAGGCCCATGGCTGATTAAGTACATAGCAGTATTTA
Organism: Taxus chinensis; assembly: GCA_019776745.2. Lineage (NCBI taxonomy): Eukaryota > Viridiplantae > Streptophyta > Pinopsida > Cupressales > Taxaceae > Taxus > Taxus chinensis. The sequence goes on from CM034150.1 coordinate 292,224,941, forward strand.
TGGCCTCTGTCCAAAACTGAAGAGGTAGCCCCGCATGCAATATCATTAACTGTGCATGCTCCATTATTGTTCTATTCATCCTCTCACTAACACCATTTTGTTGCGGAGTCCTGGGAATTGTTTTCTCTCTACAAATCCCATTCAAGGAACAATAATCATCAAATTTCTTACTGCAATACTCACCGCCATTATCAAATCTCAAACATTTCAATTTAAAACCACATTCATTCTCAACAAGTGCTTTCCATTTCTTAAATGTATCAAATACATCAAACTTACGATTAATGCAATATACCCATACCTTCCTTGTGGCATCATCTATGAATGTGACATAGTACAGAGAACCGCCATGAGATCCAACATGGGCCGGCCCCCACACATATGTAAGAACTAGCTATAACTTTTACTCTTTCTTGGTATTCCCTGCCTTGATAAATCTAACTCTTTTCTATTTCCCAAAAATTTAATGCTCACAAAACTCTAATTCTAATTGCTTCAAACATGAAAGCTTACCTTTTTCCTATAGAGTTTTCAAGCCCTTCTCACTCATATGTCCCAGTCTACTGTGCCACATGGCATCCTCATCCGAAGTAGACATTATGGTAGAAAAATTAGATTACAAGTAGAAAAATAAAGAGTGCCACTTTCTTACCCTGTGCCACTACCAAGGCACCCTTGGAAACCTTCCAAGCATATGAAGTGAATGTGACTATGCAAACTTCACCACCCAACTGTCCTGCAGAGATGAGATTTCTCCTGAGACTAGGTACATGCCTCACATCTCTTAATATCCATGTACTTTCATTCTGTAATTTCAGGTGTACATTGCCCTTCTCAAAAATATTACATGGCTCATCATCGCATAAATAAACCTGTCCAAAATTTCCCTAGACATACTCTTTAAAATATCCCTTATCAGGTGTTGCATGGAAAGAGGCACCTTAATCTATTACCCAAGATTCTACTCTAGTATTAAGAGAAAGTATAAGAGCATTCTGAACAATATTACCTATCATATTTTCCTCTTTAATACCTTCAGGCTAGTTTTCTTTGTTTCCTTTGAGCCAAAAATTCTTTTTAGCATGTCCTCTCTTTCCACAATTCCAACAAATAATGCCTCTACTCCTAGATTTGGATCTGCCCATATTCGATTTAGATCTCCCACAAGCCTTACTCTTTGATTTCTCCTTGCTCCTCCCTCTACTCTCCATATTCAACGCATTTCCAAAAGAAGAATTTTCCCCTGTACTTTTTATGTGCATTTTGTCATTTAAGATGACACTTGACTACATCTTCAAATTTAAGAGAAGTAGATGATGTATTACTAACTTGCCATTACTAAGTTGTCCCAAACTTTCTGGCAAATAACATAGGAATAATAATGCTCTAACCTCCTCATCAAATGGGATATTAACTAAATCTAACTAATTTAAAATAGTGTGGAAATAACTAAGATGGTTGGATACAGATCCACCTTCTTGAATTTGTAGATTAAACAATATTTTCATCGAATAAAATTTATTGGATGCACTAGGTGTTTCATATAAATTAGCTAGATTTTTCATCAACTGCTACCTTACTCTTCGCCTGTGAGATATTTGAAGCTACAAATGATGCCTGGACTAAATTGAAATCACACCGAGAGCCTTTCCTATCTAGAACCTTTCACTCATCATCACACATAAATGGGGGCTTCATTCCTACACCTCCCAATCAGTAGGTATAGATCCTTTTGATACAGGTAATCTTCCGCCTGCATTTTCCATAGCTGGTAATTTCAGCCATCAAACTTCTCAACTCTAAACTTACTCTCCTCTGTCCATTGCTACTTCTCCCACTCAAACAAAAATCCCTCTGTGAGTATACTACTAACAAATAAATCTCAAACACACTCTAATACCATTTGTTAGGATTATACCACTTGTATAGATAAACAAGCATACAATGAATAATGCGGGAAACATAAATTAGAAATAAGAATGCAATAAAACAGAGACACAAATTTAACATGGTTCACCCTAAAATGGGCTACATCCACCAGAAACAGCCAATCCTTTTATTCAGTCCAATAAAACTCTCTTATAGTGCCACCACATATAGTGAGCCTCATACACTCGACCCTTTAAAGATATTTGGGTTTTTCTCATTTTGGGGTAACATCGAAAGCCACCCGTTAGATATGTGACCTAATAAGAAACTGTTAAGATTTCACAATGCATAAATACATATTAAATGTCATAGGTGGGGGTGCTACCATCGAGCCCCCCACTAGGGCGCGTGGCCCCTGGTCCCCATAAAGGGGGTGAATCCCCCCTTGCAACCCCCATCGCTATCGGGCTCCACAACCAACAACTATCGAGCTCCACAACCAACATTTGACTCCAGAGGAAGATTGGTCCAAAACTAAGCCAGATGTCTCATTTTTTTGAGTCTTTGGGAGTCATTCTTGGGCCTTTGTATGAAATAAGAAAAGGAAAACTTTTGATAAGAAGAGTAAACCCTTGATCTTTATAGGGTATTTTAAGGAAATGAGAGCTTATCGACTATTAGATCTTGATACACATGATGAGCACTTCACTCCTCATGATTATTCATCTTCTTCTATACCTCCTTTTCCATCTCATCTTGAGGATCCTTTCTTTGAGGAGATTGGTGAGGAGCTTATAGATTTCGTTGAGGATCCTATTCCCACTGATGTTGTCACTATGCTTAGTGGGCTCGTAACTATAGTTTCTGAGGTAGCATCTTTCATACAATATCTTCCACCAACTAGGCATCATCATGCACATTCTAAAGGTTCTGTACTTTTGTGTCAGGTAGTTTCTGATGATCCTCAGACTTTTTCAAAGGCTCATGGGATACAGGAGTGGGATGATGTGATGGTAGCTGAGTATTCTTATTTGATGAAGAATCATACTTGGGATTTGGTATCTCTTCCTAAAGGAAGAAATATGGTTAGGTGTAAGTGGGTATACTGAACCAAATACGTAGCTGATGGGTCCATTGAAAAGTATAAGGCTCATCTTGTTGCAAAGGGGTTTTCACAAGTTGAAGGTATTGATTAATTTGAGACTTTTCAACCCATTTCCAACATTGATTCTCTACACCTTGTACTTTCTATTACTATATCACAGGTGTGGCCCGTATACTAGATGGACGTGAAGAGATCCTTCTTACATGGAGATGTATAAGAGGAAATATATATGGATTATTTCCTTATGTTAAGATTCTTTCCTTCTTTTGGTTCGATATTTTTTCATGGATATATTGTACATGAGTACTTCATCAGCCATAGTTGCCAGAACTCATACTATGGACATGCTACTTCTATTTTGGCCCCTAGCTTCACTTGAGAGGGGTGTTAGAGTATGTATTTACTTTAGCTCATGTTCACCTAGGTACTTTATTTACCTTTATTGTATTTATCTTCACCCAATTATGTGTATGGATATTTATTTTTATTTATTTAGATATTATGGGGATATTATTTAGTTATTAGGTATAGTTCTCTCTTTCATCTATGGTATTGACTAGTTCTTTTCCTAATATATGGTATTGACTAGATCCTCGATGTCTAATTCTCTCCTAAATCTATGGAATTAACTAGTTCTTTGATGCCTAGTTATTTCGTTGATTTATGGCTTGATATATCACCTTGAATGGTTCTTAGATTATTATTCCTTGCCTATATAAGCAAGGACCATTCTCATTGTATTTCATTGAGCTCCATAATAATATATGATTTTGCTACTCATTTGTTTGTAAAGGTTTATGTAAAGTTATTTTGGCGAATTAATTTCATCTTATTGATCGTGTTGTTTGATTAGCATCTATATTCTTGGTTTGGTACGATTTGGTTATCATTCCTTTTAAGATAAATAAAACACTTGCAAGTTGACAATAGAAATTGTATGGAAAGAAAGATCACATAACATGAAATCATAAGTTCTCAACAAAAGGAAAACAAAATAAATAAAGGAACGTAAAACATTAAAAGAAAGGAACATAAAACATTAATCCTTCTTCCTTGGAATGAGTGGCCAACTCATTCCTTGGAAGAGGACTTAATTCATACTTTCAAACTTAATTCAAAACCTACAGAACATTTTCACTTAGAAGATTGAGAAAGAACAAATTTAGGTTATTCTTGGTAGGGAAAAATTACATATCAAAGTGTGTGAGGTTGCATAATTATAATTCATGCATCCAACCAACTCCTTATTTTGGGAAATACAATATGATCTTATCTTTATTCCAATCCTAACAACTAAGATCTCCATCTCCACAAAATATGGAGAGAGATATATTATTGGAGTCAAAGTCTTATTTTGCTATTTTAGGAAGATTTGCTCTCAAATATTCTCCTTGCTTTTTGGTACCACAAATCACAATGATTTTATTCTCCTACTTTATTAGAGGATATTTTTCTTCAAAAATTTACTTTGACCAAATACGTCTCCCAGATTTCCTATTTGACTTTATTGTTTCTGATTGTGGAACTTTTGGTACTCGTGTAATACACTTTTTCCTTGGACTTCACTCACTAAAAGTTAGATTTATCTTTATTGGTAAAACTTGTCACAAATATGAATGATTTTTTTGTTAAATACATATCTATGAACAAAAAACTTTCTCAGATTTTCCATTTGACTTTTCTATTTCTGTTTGTGGAACGTTTAGTGCTTGTATGATACACTTTTTCCTTGGACTACATCTCACTAACAGTTAGATTTCTATTTACTGGTAAAATCTGTAGTAAATATAAATGAGGTGTTTTTGAAAAAAAAATCTATGAACAAAAACCTCTCTCATATTTCCCATTGGGTTCTTTAATTATTTACAACTCATCATTTAATGCAGGTTCCAAAAATAAAATTGCAAGTTCCAAAACTAAAACTACAAGTTCTAGAGCTAACTCCAATTGTTTCTGAGCTAACTAAAAACAACTATAATTTTTTCACATAATCTCATATTGAGATTATTATTTTTTTAAACTTGCATAATTTTTCGAGAGGAATCTGAATAAGAAATCATATTTTAGTTTAGATATATTATCCATGATCAATTCCATTTTTCCCAGAACTAACATTATCTTTCCTATATGGCCTGTATTCACAAGACTTTGCATCTTTCCTAAATAAACAATAGGATTAGTTAAAAAATAGATTAAATCAAAATAATTCTAAAGAACGATCAAGATATATATCCTATGTTCTATTTTAAGTAAACTATAAGTTTTTAGATTAAATTTAAATTCACTTTTAAAGGTAACTTGGAAGGACAAAATAATGGTAATTTATGGCCTTATCGTTACCCCACACTTAATATTATGCATGTCCTCATGCATTATATTATTATCTTATCTTCTTAGATACTTATTCACATTGAACTTATGCATGTATGCATTTCATATATAGTTCAAGGATAGGTTCTTGTGGATCTCATTTTGTTGTTTTTTATTTCCTTTCTTTTACAGTAGGTTCTTATGTGGATCTTCTTTTGCTATTTTTGATTTTCTTTCTTTTTCAATAGGTTATTGTGTGGATATCCTTATGATGTTTTTGATTTCTTTATTTTACATTAGGTTCTTGTGTGGATCTCTTTGTACTGTTTTTGATTTATTTTCTTTTACAGCAAATTCTTGTGTGGATCTCCTTCTGCTGTTTTTAATTTTCTTCCTTTTACAATAGGTTCTTGTCTGGATCTCCTTCTGTTGTTTTTGATTTCTTTTATTTTACAATAGGTTCTTGTGTGGATCTACTTCTTCTATTTTTTATTTCTTTTCTTTTACAACAGGTTCTTGTGTGGATCTCCTTCTGCTATTTTTAATTTCTTTTCTTTTACATTAGGTTCTTGTGTGGATCTCCTTCTGTTGTTTTTTATTTCTTTTCTTTTACAACAAGTTCTTGTGTGGATCTCCTTCTTCTATTTTTTATTTCTTTTATTTTACAACAGGTTCTTATGTGGATCACCTTCTATTGTGCCTCATATTTAAAATCAAAATGCATACCCCGCGTTTCTCCTTCTCTCCCACACCTAAGATCGCACATGTTGTTTATTCATGGCTGCCCATAAATTAGACTCCAAAAGTTTGATTGCAAAAATGTCCACATTTATTGAAAATATGTTTTAATAATGAAATCATGAAATTCTAAAGATTTTTTAAAATATTGATTAAATACTTTGTCCTATTTACGTATTTACTGTGTTTTAGAATGGTCACCCATTCTCACGTCTTGTATAAAGTTATAAAAAAAAATGAATCTATCCTACAATAATAAATCAACACATTTTAATGCTAAAATTCTTAAATTCTTTAATATCCTAATATCTTAAGTCTATCATAAATAATTTAAAAAGATATTTGAATTGATTGGACCCATTTTATGTTTTAATTAGATATTTGAATAATGAAAAATATATAGTAGAATTTATTTTCAAACCTAATTAGACACTTGTAATATTTACTATTTTTCATATTTACTGTCATTAGAATGGGCACCCATTCTCATGGTTTGTATACAATTAAGAAATTGATAGAGCTTTTTACATTGTGTTGTATTCAATGGATATATGTCCATTCTCATATATGAATCATAAAATAATTTCTTGGGTAGATAGGAATCATAAAAGAAGAGTATGGAGTAAATATGCTCACAATTTTTAAATGACTAAGTATTGATGAATGTGCACATACCCTCCCTCATAAAATCTATATTTCTCGTATGAGAATGTTTGGAATGGGAACATGCTAATTCTCATAAAACAAATATGTTTCAATCACAACTTCACACATGCCAATTCTCAAAAATAAATATTACTTATATTATAACGTTTAGAATGGGCATATGCCCTTTATGATATTGAAATTAATGGAGTTTTTTAGCATTGTCTTGTATTTAATGGGTAGAAGCCCCTTCTCATTTAGGAATCATAGAAGAAGAATAAGAAGAGTATGGATAAAATAGTCTCACATTTTTAAATAGATATAAATAGGAATAACATAGGCATACTCATAAAATCAATATTGCTTGTATTACAATGTTTAGAATGGTCATATGCCCATTCTCATGCAAAAAAAAACTATATCCTCTTGTTTCGAATGGGAATTGCATTTTTAATCTACCTATTCTCATATAGGATTCATAAAATGCTTTCTTGGGAAGATAGGAATCATAAAGAATAGTATGCTTTATAAATTTTCACATCTTTTAAATAGTTAAATAATTGATTGACCATGTTTACATTGTCTTGTATAAAATGTGCAGATGCATGTTCTCGTATAGGAATCTTCCTATTCTCATATAGGAATTAAAAAGGAGATCTTAGGGAAGATAAAAATCATAAAATTATAGTATGGATTAGATACACTCACATATTTTAAATAGGTATTCAAATGCCTAAGTATTGAGTAAGTATTGGCGAGTGTGTAACTTCCCACTCTCATAGAATAAAAATTATTTCTATGAGAATGTTTAAAATGGGAACATTCACATTCTCATAAAACAAATATGTTTCAATCATGACTTTGCACATGTCCATTTTCAAAAAAATAAATATTACTTGTATTATAAAGTTTAGAATGTGCATATGCTCTTTATGATAGGAATAATCAAATTCTATTTGTTTTAGAATGAACACCCATTCTCACATATTTTTAAAGAGTTATTAAATTGATGGAGATTTTCAGCATTGTCTTGTATTGGATGGGTAGATGCCCCTTCTCATTCAGGAATCATACAAGAAGAATAAGAAAAGTATGGATAAAACAGTCTCACAGTTTTTTAATAGATATAAATAGGAATCATATAGGCAATCTCATAAAACTAGTATTGCTTATATTAAAATGTTTAGAATGGGATTATTTTCATTCTCATGTAAACAACATTGTTTCATCTTGTTTTGAATGGGCATCACATTTTTTATCTAACTATTCTTGTTTAGGATTCGTAAAAGACTTTCCTAAGAAAATAGGAATGATAAAATAAGAGTATGCATTATATATGGTCACATATTTTATATAGGTATAAAATTGATTGACCATGTTTACATTGTCTTCTCTCATATTGGAATCTGCCTATTCACATATAGGAATAAAAAAAGAGCTCTTGGGGAAGATAGAAATCATAAAAGAAGAGTATGGATTAGATATGATCACAAATTTTAAATAGGTATTCAAATGACTAAGTATTGATGAATGTTTGGAATGGGAACATGTCAATTCTCATAAAAAAAATAATTTTTAATCATGACTGTGCACATTCCCATCCTCAAAAATATAAATATTACTTGTCTTATAAAGTTTGGAATGGGCATATGCCCTTTATGATAGGAATAATCAAATTTACTTTGTATTGAATGGGTAGATGCCCCTTCACATTTAGGAATCATAGAAGAAGAATAAGAATAGTATGGATAGAACAATATCAAAAAATTTAAATAGATATAAATAGGAATAATAGAGGCATACTCATAAAATCAGCATTACTTGTATTACAATGTTTAGAATGGGCATATACTCATTCTCATGCAAACAAAATTGTTTCATCTTGTTTTAAGTGGGCATTGCATTTTAATCTTCATATTCCCATACAGGATTCATAAAAGAATTTCTTAGGCAGATAGGAATAATAAAATAATAATATTCTTTATAAATTCTCACAACTTATAAATAGGTAAAAAATTGATTGACCATGTTTACATTGTCTTGTATCGAATGGGCAGATCGTTGTTCTCATATAGAAATTTTCCTATTCTCATATATGAATAAAAAAAAAGTTATTAGGGAAGATAACAATCATAAAATAAAAGTATGGATTGGATATGTTCATAACTTTAAAATAGGTATTCAAATGACTAAGTATTGAGTAAGTATTGACGAGTGTGCACATTCCCACTCTCATAGAATCAAAATTGTTTGTATGAAGAATAGGCATATGCATATTCTTTTTAATTTCAATCATAATAGAAAATACATTATTTTTCATGGAGATATTTGAATAAGATACAAATAATGTTTAATTTGTTTAGAGTAGGAACTTACCAAATCTCGGCCTTTGTAGGTGTTTCAAATCCAATGTATCACTTTGTAATGATTACTCTGATTCCTGTATACCAGACGAAAAAAAATTGTATGCATGTCAGTTCAAAGAACTAGTATGAATTTTTAATTCGTAATCATGTTGAATTATTATAAAATGATTAATTATCCTTTATATCTATTGTCCACTCAAAATTTCCCGCTCTGATAAGAGTAAAATTTCAAAATTTTGAGTTTAAGTGTTTTTCTCTGAAGCACCTAAGTCGTGAAATTGAAAAAATCTGTGTTTTGGGTCATTTTGTGTGATTTTCGGGTCTGTCGGAAATTTTTGTCCCAACTGTCCCAAGTACGAAAGTGCACTCTGTTCCCCGATCGGCCAAAATCCCTGAAGCCATCCCATTTTCGGGCCCGTCAGAAAATTTTGTCCCAAGTGTCCCAAAACTTTTTGTGTGAGTTGTTCCAATTTCGGCCGAAACACCCGAACCGCGTACTACGCACTTTCATGTCTCAAATGTCCCAAAGTTAAAAAGTGTGAGCTTTCCAATTTTCGGCCGAAACCCCCATGTCACGTACTTCAGAGCTCCTTGTCCCAAACCAAAAAATGCAAGCTGTTTCAATTTCGCCCGAACCGGCCGAACCGCGTACTCCGAAACTTTTTGTCCCGAATGTCCCAAGTCCAAACGGCCCCGCTGTTCCAAATTCGGCCGAAACACCCGAACCGCGTACTCCGCGCATTTTCGTCCCAATCGTTCCAAAAAGCATTTGTGCATTCTCTCCATGTTTCGCCCGAATCAGCCAAGCCGCGTGTTTCGCACATTCGCGTCTCACATGTCCCAAGCGTACCAAGTGTCATTCACACTTAGTTTTTTCCTGCTCACTCCGAGTATGATGCTATTCAAATTGGTGGTTGTGTATTCAATGCGCATTAAATTCATTCCTCTCTCCAAGCGGCTATATAACGAGCATTTCCCCTTTGCTTTTTTCGCATTGCTTCCATGCTATCTTTGCTCGAACCCTTGCAATTTGAAAACCTGCGCAAATATCCCCTCCCTTTGCAAATTCCTTCCCGAGTCTAGGTTGCAGCTCCGAGACTATCAACATGAAGATCAAGTTTCAGGGACAGGAGCAAATTTCTCTGCTTGAGTCTGCTATTAGCAATATTGGGGACAGCGAAGCTCGTCATCTTGACTTCGGTGATTTTTAGGCAAGAATGGCAGATGCAAACCCTACACCAATAGCACAAATGATTCATGATAGCAGTTTGGCTTTTACCGGTGGTTTCCCAATCTCAGTACAGTGTGCTGATACGGAGCTTTCATGCGGAGCTCACTTCGACCCCGCTTCGAGTGAATTGACAAATGTACATGGAGAACTCATTGCCAAGTTGGACGCTGCCGCCATTGGCACTGCTCTGAGGATTCCGGAGTTGGACAATGCTATAGTCATCTCCTGGGATCAAGCACAGACCCTATTCGACCAAGACAGCGACAAATACAAGGCGCGAGTGGCGAAGTCTTGGTTGAAGAACCCTAAGAAAGGTGCTTCTCGCCTAACCAAAACCCTCTTCCGAGCATATTTCAATGAGGAATTATCAGACTTCATAATCCTGTTGGCTCGGGTTATGGGTTTGCCCTCCACCAATGAGTTTCATTTCTGGATGTGCCCGCTCATCAGCATGGTGTGCGAGTGAACACAAAACATCAACTGGGCAGAGATCATCAGTATGAATTTGGCAGAGCAGCTATCCAATGTTCAGCAAACAAAGAAGTTCTATATGACTTCATATCTGATGTATACCCTAGCAGCATCAAGGCAGTGGTTTGGTTTCTCCTATATAGATGCACACAAAGATGATCCAGTGTATGCCTATTGCCGATAGTTTACCCTGGAAACCAGCAATCGGAATTTCAGAAGGGTCAATGATGCTTTCACCATGTACGTGGTCAGATTGCTTGAACGGGATACTGCTAGAACGTTTTCAGATGAAGCCATGAACCTGATATCGCAGTATGGAGCCTATTTCATTCAATTCAGGAAATTTTCCTATATCAGGCTTGTTGGCTATTAAAGCACTCCTCTACAGCTTCCCATGTTCTGCAATGATAAAATGGCTTTGATAGAAATATGCAGGCAACTAGACAAGTTGCACAGAACTTGCAGAGACAAGGAGATTTCTGGTTTGCACTTTCCCATCTCTCTGGGAAACTACACATGCAAAACAGCTCTGGATGCTCAGAACATAGAAAGAGCCCTGGTCCCTATCACTGTTCATTTCTTCAAGCCAAGAACCTGTTTTGACTTGAAGAAGTTCATTGAACAGAACATCAAGATAATCTATCATCATAGGGCAGATACAGAAGACTACTGGGCTGACTGTGCAGATGATTTTGGAGCCAGAAGAAGGCATTGTGGCAGGTTCTCCCTGCAATTGATCCAAGAACTCAGTCTGTACCAAGTTCCTGAAGGTCTCCAGGATGACAATTCTGATCTATACTCTTATGAGTATGAAAATGTGATTAAGCACACCCCTCTGGAGGACCTGTATTGGAACAAAAAAGAGAGAGATGATCTGGCTGAGATTCTTGCTCCAGTCTTAATCAGGACTAGGGTCTGGTTCAGTAAGAAGATCCCAGAATTCAAGAGGCACTCAGGAGAATCCAGCTCCAAGGATGATTCGACACCCATAAGAGAGGCATCAGTTCCAGAGTCTGGAACACCAGTGAAAACCCCTCCTGCCTCAGCAACTCAGGGACCTGTGGAATCTACTCCTTCTCCATCTACCCAGGTATACAAGAAGAAACTCAAAGAGGTAAAGAAGGAGCCTGCAGAGAATGACCCTCCAAGAAAACATGCAGAGTTGCCTCTAGGGCCAGAGAACATCATTGTTCTCAGTGAAAGTGAAGAAAGTGAGATGCCAACTCCTGCAAATGTTCCTGAAGATCCAGCAGATAAGGACAAAGAGGTCCAGAGCACTGAACTTCCAGGTGCTATTGATTCTTCTACTGCCATTGCCTCCAGTGCTCTACTCACGTCTCAGCTTGAGTCAACAGCTGCGCAGACCCTGAGTGTCATGAGCTCCCTATCTCTTGGTCCCCTTGCCCCTCCTGCAGATTCTTCTTCCTCTTTTTCTTGGGTGCAACCTCTTGTTGACAAAAGGAAGTGGAAATCCTTCTCTCAAAGCTTGGGACCAAATTTTGATGCTGTAGCATCCTTGTTGGGCACCACTCCTTCTCATGCCAAGAAAGCCAGAACCACCTCCAGAATTGTGTCTGATGCCCAAGGTCAGCAATTCTTGGAGATTGCTAAGCCTACAGTAGACAAATCAGAATCAGACTTGCTGACATCTGACTTAGAGCTTTCAAGGATCCCTATGGGAGAGTCTACTCCTGAAGGTGAAATTCACAACCTCCAGGAAACAGTCACAAGAGTCATTGGAAGGGTAGAGAAAGGGCAGCAGACTATTGAACACCTAGAAGAACAAGCCCAAGTTCTCACAAGTTTTATCAAGTCACTCTTGTCTAAGGACAAAGTTTTGGACCCTACCCCCTTGACTGCTCTACCGCCTCCTGTAATTGTAAGCCAAGATGAAGTGCAAAGTATTAAAGATATGCACAAGTATTCTGTCTATGGCAGAGCTATTGAAGCCATGGTGGATGACATGCTTGTTGTTGGGCTAAACTTCATCGATGAAGCTTTTAAACTACATGGAAAGGTAGACAATTTGCAACAGAAGCTATCCTCTGCTATTGGGGTTATGGATAAAGAGCTTAAACTCTGGAGCAGTTGCATTGTAGACCTTCACCTCATGGGACAGACAGATGAGAACATCTTACTGGCGAATAAGATTTTCGATGATGCCAAAGACAATCTATCAAAATCCTGGGTCTACAGCGTAGAGTGGAAAATCAAAGTCCTGGAGGAAGCTGTGGGAGAAATGAAGAACAGCTGGCAGAAGGGAGAAGCTTTCAAGACACTGGCAGCTACTGCTTTCAAAGATATACATTGTCATCTTCAAGATGAAAACTCTGGTGCTTCCTTTTCCTTGCAAGAAATCAAATCTCAGTTCAGAGCTTTTGTCAAAGATCATCTATTCAAGGAAAGCTCCATCTCTAAGAAAAAGATGAATGAAATTTGTTCTCTTCAGTCTGCCATTGAAGAAGCAAACAAAGATTATCATACTCACGTCGAGTTTGATAAAGAGATGGAGAAATGTCTGGGATTTTGGACTCAGTCTGCAGCCAACATGTCAGTCCCTCGTGGCAGAGATATAGCTGAGTCATTGAAGAAATTTAGGCAGCAGATTCTGAAGACATTGGGTCCCTCCCAATAACCGGCCACCTGTCTCCTTCTCCTTTCTTTCCTCTTCTTCCCATTCTTTTCGTATTCTTTGTAATCAGTTAAGGTATTGCAACTGGCGGTCCTTAACTATTCTTTAGTTAAAAGAAACGGTTACGAAGAGTAACTGACTTGCAAGCTATATAATGGCCTTTCCACGCCATTTTACGGGGGAGGAAGAACTTGGAATATTTGCTGAAAGTGTAAATAGATCTTAAAGAAATCAATACAAAAGGTCTTTTCATTCTTTGTCTATCTAATTCTTGTTATCTCTGTGTTTTCCTTTAATATTGTGGAGATCATTTTGTTCCTAACTCGTTAGTCTCTCTGATTGCATACTGTTCAGTTTTGCAAATACAGTGATCTTGTACAACCAAGAAGGAACTTTGTGTCCTTGATTAATAAATCTGAAGAAGGTTATTTATGGAACTTTGTGTCTTTAAATTTAATCTCATTCAGCCATCACAAATTATCTTGTCTTAAATTCTTTGAAGCTTCGCATACACGAGGAATTATTCTGCTATCTATAATTCTGAATGTTGCTATTCTGCTCATCTTCTAATTCCCTTTCCTCAGTCCTTATGTAATTGATGATCCTTGTGGAAAACACTTTCGTAAAATCCAAGTTTGACCATAAAACAATGTTCTGTACATTTGTAAATAAGTTCGTTTCTGAATAAGGGAACCTCTCCCATTAAAGAGGAGGGACTTCTTGTCCCCTGACTGTTGCTCTTCAAAAAAGTCCTATCTGACGACCAACAGTTTTTGGCGACTCCCCTGGGGAAAATCACATTCCAGTACTGCAATTTTTTCGATCATCCTTTGATCTGGCGACTCCGCGTTTCACTCAAGGGAGAAGGACCCTTGGTATCGAAGATTCTCAGTTTCAGCTTTTGGAGCAACAGGGTTTTCCTTTCCCTTCAAATAGAAGAACTCGTTCGATGAGCACTCCGCCTGTTCAAGATAGAAGTCCTACGGGTGGTATTCCTTCAGAACCTGCTAGTCCCAATCTACGAGCTTTGATCCTAGCTGGTGCTACAGTTCCCTTCCAAGCCGTATTTCCAAGAATGGTGGCACAATTGCCATGGGGTCAACGTGTCGGGCCCCTGGCCCTTACTCAGCCTTTGCATGAGTTACCTAGAGGTAACCGAAAGAACTTCCCCAAGTTTAGAGGAGATGGCAAAGTACACCCTGATGAATACATTGCAGCCTTCATAGTTGCATGTGGAGTCTTGGGAGTTGAACATGAAGACGTCTCAGTAAGGCTGTTCGTTGAGACGTTATAGGATAATGCTGCTGATTGGTTCTATCACCTTCCGGCTGGTGCCATCACCGACTGGAATACAATGAGAACTCAGTTCGAAAGCTGTTTCAAGCTGGCAGAATATGTGCATGCCCTGCTTGCCCAAATTTCTCAGATAAAGAAAGATCCATCAGAACCCATGAGAGAATTTGTGGCTCAGTTCAACAGACTGATCAACAAAATTCCTGTAAATACTCGACCGGTTGATCAAATTCAAAAATGTTTCTTTCTAAATGCTCAAACGCCCAAAGTTAGTTATGCTCTAAGAAGGGCTAATCTTGGAACGTTAATTCTGGATCAAGAACTGGCTGTTAGTGTTGAGGATGACCTGATCATGTTAGGGAAGTTGAAGAGAGATCCTCCCAAATCTAAATCTGCTGCTTCTTCCTCCTCCACCTCTGGACCCAATACTGATCCATTAGTCCAGAAACTTGCAAATGATCTAGTAGCTATAAAGAAACAATTGGCTCAGCATGCCCCGTATGCATATGTTCCAAGAAGAAATTTTCATCCCAGAAATTGTTTGCCTGCTCCTCACACAAGACTAGCACTTGAAGGACCTCCTGTCAAAGTTCCTGTGAATGCAACCTGTGAAGTTGAAGAGTCCGATGATGATGTGGACGTTGAAGCTCGTGAGGAGTTCCTGGAGGAATTTGATGATGAGGCGGAAGAACTCGAAGGATCTCGAGTTAATTTCTTTACCACCGAAGGCACTGATGATGGAGATGACTATGATGAAGTGGTAGCAGATATGAACAGTGAATCATTTTCTGTCATGACTCGAGAACAGACAAGGCAGAAGGAGAAAGTAACACAGCCCATGAAGAAATCTAAGGAGCAACCAGCAACTATTCCTGTAATTGCCAGAAGAGGATCTCCTATCCCTACCTCATCTGCACCAAAGGTAAGTCCTGCCAATCCTACTAGCAAAGTTCCTTCTTTTTCTCCTAAAGTTGATAAGCCTAGAATTCCAAATGACGATGGTCCATCGACCTCTGGATCCTTTGATATTGTTGATCACCTAAAAAGGACCAAGGTTCAAATTTCAGAAGCTGAGTACTACCAAACTCATCCCAAGGCTTTTGCCAAGATGATCCAATTTGTTAATTCCCATTCCAAGACCACCTCTAAAGGCCTTTTGCCCACTCCTCCTTCTATACCATAGCCTAGTCTGGTAGCTGCTGTCACCTCGCCTGGTGACAAAATCAAGCCTTTTTATGTAACACTTCTTATAGCTGGCCATAGGCTCAGTAACTGTGTCATAGATTCCGGAGCCTCAAATAATGTGATGCCTGCTAAAGTAGCTCATGCTTTAGGCCTGACCCTTACTTGTACTTATGGATCTTGCTACTCCATGGAAAGTAAGGAAGTTCCTTTGGTTGGAAGGATTAAAGATGCACAAGTGGCTTTTGCTGCTTTCCCTGAAAAGAAAGTCTTGGCTACCATCCTAGTAGCAGACATTCCTCCTTCTTATGGAATGTTGCTAAGTAGGAACTTTTGTAAAGATGTGGGTGGGGAGATTCAAATGGATTGGTCACACGCCCTCATACCTGTCAATGGACAAATGAAGAAGTTACTCCTTGAGAAACAGTCTGAGTATATTGTGCAGAAAACAGATGATCCTAAGGCACAAATACTCTATGAAGACATGGGTCATGGTAATTACATGATTCTGTCCCCTGATGAAATCCAACACTCCAAAGTATCACCTAAAGATCCCAATGGTGTTTGGATTTTAGAATTTGATGGAAGTTGTTCCTCGGCTGGTTCTGGAGCTGGTGTCCTGCTAGTGTCACCTGAAGGATGCCTACACCCTTTTTCATTTAAGTTGCAGTTCGAAAACACTAACAACACCGCAGAGTATGAGGCTATCATTCTTGGACTGCAAGTGGCCAAAGAACGAGGTGTAAAAAATCTTCTGGCTCGTGGTGATGTAGAGCTGATTGTGAAGCAAGTCAGAAGCCTTTTTCAGGTAAAAAATGGGAGGCTAAAGCATTATCAGAATCAGGTTTGGGATTCAATTGAATTCCTTGATGCCTTCTCTATTGAAGCAATACCTAGAGAAAAGAACAAAAGGGCTAATTCACTGGCTGTCTCGGGGTCATTACTGATTCCCCATCCTGAGTTCTCTCAGGATAAGTTCACTATTGAAATGGTCCACCGGCCCAGTGTACGCGACAATACCAATAACTGGCAAGTTTTCAACGATGACCAGCATTTGCTTTCCTTCCTGGAACTCAAGGGGAATTTCGAGCAACTGTATTTTGAGGGAAGTGACAACCTGCCTCGTGAGAGTGTGTCCTCTGACCAAGCTGTCACCCAAGGAGAAGAAACAGATCAGGAAGGGTGCATTAAACTCAAAGGAAACAAGATTCCCAAAGGTTTGGTGAGTTTGGAGGAGTTGTTTGACAAACATGACAGATATGTGAAATCTAAAGCTTCTACTGGACCTTAGCAATCAGCTGAGTATGATAAGATTGATATAGGGAGTTCTACTGATCCCAAGCTGGTAAATATTGGAAAATGTTGCACAACCGATGAGAGGAGAAGAGAAATTGATCTTCTAAGGAAGTATAAGGATGTTCTTGCATATTCTTATGAGGATCTAAAAGCCTTCAAGCCAAAAGATATGCAGCATTCTATTCCTCTCAAACTAGGAATCAAGCCTTTCAAGCAGAAACAAAGGCAGTATAATCCCAAAATAGCTGACACTATATTTCAGGAGATTTAGAAATTGTTGAAGGCTAAAATCATTTTTCCCATTCACCATTCAACATGGATTGCAAACATTGTGCCTGTTAGGAAGAAGAATGGTGAGATCCACATCTGTGTTGATTTCAGGAACCTGAATCAGGCTTCTCTGAAAGATAACTACCCTCTGCCTATGATGGATCAAATATTGCAAGCAGTAACAGGATCTGAAATGTTATCTATGCTTGATGGGTTCTCGGGATACAATCAGGTAGAGTTTGATACTGCAGATTAACACAAGACAGCCTTCACCACTCCTTGGGGTACCTTTGCCTACAAGAGAATGCCTTTTGGGCTGATTAATGTTGGTGCCACTTTCTAGAGAGCTATGGATCTGGCTTTTGGAAGCTTGAAAGGGAAATGTATTGTCATATACCTTGATGACCTGACAGTGTTTTCAAAGACAAGAGCGGATCACTTTGACCACTTGGAAATAGTTCTGCTGAGATGCAGAGAGCATGGGATTTCTTTAAATCCTAAAAAATCTGTCTTTTGTGTTATAGAAGGAAAAATATTAGGGCACATCGTCTCCAGGGATGGTATTAAGATTGATCCTGAACGAGTTCAAGCCATCCAGCAAATTCCTCTCCCAACCAGTAAAAAAGGCGTGCATTCCTTCTTCGGTAAGATCAATTTTTTAAGAAGATTCATCCCTGATTTTGCTGAATTAACTTTGAACATCTCTCAAATGATGAAAGGGAAGCAAACGTTTGGTTGGTCTTCTGAAGGAAAGGAATCCTTTGAGGGTATCAAGGAAGCTATTGCTAAAACTCCAGTTTTGGCCTGTCCTGACTTCAGCAAAGATTTCATCATATATTGCTATGCTACAGATAATACCCTAGCTGTTGTCTTAACCCAAGAAGACTCTGATGGACATGAGCTACCAATTGCCTTCATGAGCTATATCCTGAAGGATCATGAGCTAAAGTACACCATGATGGAGAAGCATGCTTTTGCAGTAGTCAAAGCTGTCAAGCAGTTCCGTTTCTATATCCTCAACTCTCACTCTATGGTGCTGGTTCCAGATATGACTGTTAAGTCAATTCTTACACAGCAAGAATTTGGGTCCAAGAGAGGAAACTGGGTGGCTAAAGTCCAGGAGTATGACATTGATATCAAACCGACCAAGCTGGTTCGTGGAAAAGGTCTTTGTGAGCTCATTGCTGAAGGAGCCAAACATGAGTTGCTGGAGGAGAAAGCTGACCTTCCTACTGTTCTATTCCTTAGTTCAATCGATGAATGGTATTCTGACATCACCCATTTTCTCACCTATGGGGAATGCCCCTCTCATTTAACTGCCAAGGAAAAGAGGACTGTTAAATTGAGATCAGCACAATATGTACTATGGGAAAATGCCTTGTTCAAACGCGGGTTAGATGGGAGATTTTTGAAGTGTGTGGACAAGGAGCAACAGAGAAAGTTGCTCTCAGCTTTCCATGATCAGGCATGTGGAGGGCACTATTCATCAACAGTCACAGCTCACAAGATACTCCGGGGAGGATATTACTGGCCTTCCTCGTTCAGAGATGCATCCAAGTAGGTGGATAAATGCGAGGCTTGTCAGACCTTTGTGGGAAGATCTAAATTGGCCTCTTTGCCTCTCAAGCCAGTTGTGATTGAGGAACCATTTCAACAGTGGGGTCTGGACTTCATTGGTGCACTCAACCCTATTTCTAGTGCTGGTCACACTCATGTGCTAACTGCCACTGACTACTTCACCAAATGGGTGGAAGCTATTCTAGTCAAGAGCACTACTTCTGAAGTGGTATGCAACTTCATCAAAGAGAACATCTTGGTAATGTATGGTGTACCTAACAAGATTGTAACAGATAATGCTTTGAACTTCTCCTCAACTGAGATAATGGATTTCTACTACGGGTATGGCATCTCTCTAGCTCATTCTTCAGATTATTATCCCCAGGGAAATGGACAAGCAGAATCGACCAACAAAAATCTGGTGACTATCATAAGGAAGTTGGTCAATGAATCTCAGCGAAACTGGCATAAGAAGCTTTATGATGCTCTTTGGGCAGACAGGGTCACACCCAAAAGAGGCATTGGAATGTCTCCTTTTCAAGTGGTGTATGGAATAGAGGCTCAATTGCCAGTGACAGTGGAACTGCCAACCTTACACCTGATGAAGGCCATTGAGGATACTAGTTTCAGTGATGCTCTGGATAAAAGAATCATGTACCTGCACAAACTGAACGAGGACAGATTAGAGGTTGCTGATAGGATATCTGCTCACCAGCAGAAGGTAAAGGTTCTGTTTGACAAGAAAGCTAGGTTCAGAGAGTTCCAAGTTGGAGATACCGTGCTGTTATGGGACAAAAGACATGAACCTCGTGGCAGCCATGGAAAATTTGATTCCCTGTGGCTCGAACCTTTCAAGATAAGACACTTTGCTGGTAAGGACTCTTTCTATCTTGATTACATGGATGGTTCCCCCCTCCCACTTCCTTATAGTGGGTAGTATTTGAAGTTGTTCAAGTCGTAGGTGACTAGGGAGTCCCTTTGTATATTCTGTACAGTGTTTTTTCTTTTCTGCTTTTGGTGTGTTTCCCCTTCTGTTGTTGTGTGTGTTGCCCTCTGTGTTGGTTTCTTTTTGACTCCTTTGCCCAATGGATAAGGCACTGGTCTGCTTCACCAAGTTTGTCTAAGTTCTTGCCTTGTCTCATTCCGAGAATTTATGCCAAGTCATCCCCAGAAGGAGCCAGCTGTTGTCCACTCAAAATTTCCCGCTCTGATAAGAGTAAAATTTCAAATTTTGAGTTTAAGTGTTTTTCTTTGAAGTGCCTAAGTCGTGAAATTGAAAAAATCTATGTTTTGGGTAATTTTGTGTGATTTTCGGGTCTGTCAGAACTTTTTGTCCCAACTGTCCCAAGTACGAAAGTGCACTCTGTTCCCCGATCGGCCGAAATCCCCGAAGCCATCCCATTTTCGGGCCCGTCGGAAAATTTTGTCCCAAGTGTCCCAAAACTTTTTGTGCGAGTTGTTCCAATTTCGGCCGAAACACCCGAACCGCGTACTACGCACTTTCATGTCTCAAATGTCCCAAAGTTAAAAAGTGTGAGCTTTCTAATTTTCGGCCGAAACCCCCGTGTCGCGTACTTCAAAGCTCCTTGTCCCAAACCGAAAAATGCAAGTTGTTTCAATTTCACCCGAACCGGCCGAACCGCGTACTTCGGAACTTTTTGTCCCGAATTTCCCAAGTCCAAATGGGCCCGCTATTCCAAATTTAGCCAAAACACCCGAACCACGTACTCCGCGCATTTTCATCCCAATCGTTCCAAAAAGCATTTGTGCATTCTCTCCCTGTTTCACCCGAATCGGCAGAGCCGCGTGTTTCGCGCATTCACGTCTCACATGTCCCAAGCGTACCAAGTGTCATTCACACTTAGTTTTTTCCCGCTCACTCCGAGTATGATGCTATTCAAATTGGTGGTTGTGTATTCAATGCGCATTAAATTCATTCCTCTCTCCAAGCAGCTATATAATGAGCATTTCCCCTTTGCTTTTTTTGCATTGCTTCCATGCTATCTTTGCTCGAACCCTTGCAATTTGAAAACCTGCGCAAATATCCCCTCCCTTTGCAAATTCCTTCCCGAGTCTAGGTTGCAGCTCCGAGACTATCAACATGAAGATCAAGTTTCAGGGACAGGAGCAAATTTCTCCGCTTGAGTCTGCTGTTAGCAATATTGGGGACAGCGAAGCTCATCATCTCGACTTCGGTGATTTTTGGGCAAGAATGGCGGATGCAAACCCTACACCAATAGCACAAACGATTCATGATAGCGGTTTGGCTTTTGCCGGTGGTTTCCCAATCTCAGTACAGTGTGCTGATACAGTGCTTTCATGCGGAGCTCACTTCGACCCCACTTCGAGTGAATTGACAAATGTACATGGAGAACTCATTGCCAAGTTGGACGCTACAGCCATTGGCGCTGCTCTGAGGATTCCGGAGTTGGACAATGCTATAGTCGTCTCCCGGGATCAAGCACAGACCCTATTCGACCAAGACAGCGACAAATACAAGGCGCGAGTGGCAAATTCTTGGTTGAAGAACCCTAAGAAAGGTGCTTCTCACCTAACCAAAACCCTCTTCCAAGCAGATTTCAATGAGGAATTGTCAGACTTCATAATCCTGCTGGCTCGGGTTATGGGTTTGCCCTCCACCAATGAGTTTCATTTCTGGATGTGCCCGCTCATCAGCATGGTGTGCGAGGGAACACAAAACATCAACTGGGCAGAGATCATCAGTATGAATTTGGCGGAGCAGCTATCCAACGTTCAGCAAACAAAGAAGTTCTATATGACTTCATATCTGATGTATACCCTAGCAGCATCAAGGCAGTGGTTTGGTTTCTCCTATATAGATGCACACAAAGATGATCCAGTGTATGCCTATTGCCCGTAGTTCACCCTGGAAACCAGCAATCGGAATTTCAGAAGGGTCAATGATGCTTTCACCATGTACATGGTCAGATTTGTCGAAGGGGATACTGCTAGAAGGTTTTCAGATGAAGCCATGAACCTGATATCGTAGTATGGAGCCTATTTCATTCAATTCAGGAAATTTTCCTATATCAGGCTTGCTGGCTATGAAAGCACTCCTCTACGGCTTCCCATGTTCTGCAATGATAAAATGGCTTTGATAGAAATATGCAGGCAACTAGACAAGTTGCACAGAACTTGCAGAGACAAGAAGATTTCTGGTTTGCACTTTCCCATCTCTCTGGGAAACTACACATGCAAAACAACTCTGGATGCTCAGAACATAGAAAGAGCCCTGGTCCCTATCACTGTTCATTTCTTCAAGCCAAGAACCTGTTTTGACATGAAGAAGTTCATTGAACAGAACATCAAGATAATCTATCATCATAGGGCAGATAAAAAAGACTACTGGGCTGACTGTGCAGATGATTTTGAAGCCAGAAGAAGGCATTATGGCAGGTTCTCCCTGCAATTGATCCAAGAACTCAGTCTGTACCAAGTTCCTGAAGGTCTCCAGGATGACAATTCTGATCTATACTCTTATGAGTATGAAAATGTGATTAAGCACACCCCTCTGGAGGACCTGGATTGGAACAAAAAAAGAGAGAGATGATCTGGCTGAGATTCTTGCTCCAGTGGTCTAACATGTCCAAGCGGACCAAAGTTTAATTCACACTTAGTTTTGTCCTGCTCACTCCGGAGTATGAGGCTTATTCAAATTGGTGGTGTGTATTCAAGCGCATTAAATTCATTCCTCCTCAAGCGGGCTATCTAAAACGAGCATTTCCCCTTTGCGTTGTTTCGCAGTGCTTCCATGCATCTTTGCTTCGAACCCTTGCCATTTGAAACCTGCGCCAAATTATCCCTCCCTTTGCAAAATCCTTCCCGAGTCTACGTTTGAGCTCGAGACTATCAACATGAAGATCAAGTTCCGGGACAGGCGCAAATTTCTCTGCTTGAGATGCTATTAGCAATATTGGGGACAGCGAAAGCTCGTCATCTTGACTTCGTGATTTTTAGGCAAGAATGGCAGATGCAAACCCTAACCAATAGGACAAAATGATTCATGATAGCAGTTTGGCTTGTACCCGGTGGTTTCCCAATCCAGTACAAGTGTGCTGATACGGAGCTTCATGCGGAGTCACTTAGACCCCGCTTCGAAGTGAATTGACAAATGACATGGAGAACTCATGCCAAGTGGACGCTGCCGTGCTGCCGCCATTGGCACATGCTCTGAGGATTCCGGAGTGGGACAATGCCCCTATAGTCATCTCCTGGGATCAAGCACAGACCTATTCGCCCCAAAGACAGGGCACAAAATACAAGGCGCGAGTGGCGAAGTCTTGTTGAAGAACCCTAAGAAAGGGTTCTCGCCTAAACCAAAACCCTCGTCAGAGCATATTTCAATGAGGAATTATCCGACTTCATAATCCTGTGGGCTCGGGTTATGGGTTTTGCCCTCCACCAAGTGAGGTTCATTATGGATGTGCCGCTCATCAGGAATGGTGTGCGAGGAACACAAACATTCAACTGGGCGAGAATCTCAGTATGAATTTGGCACCAGAGCAGCTATCCAATGTTCAGCAAACAAAGAGTTCTATATGACTTCATATCTGATGTATTACCCTAGCAGCATCACGGCGTGGTTTGTTTCCTATATAGATGAACATCAAAGATGATCAGTGTATGCCTATTGCGATAGTGTACCCTGGAAAACCAGCAATCGGAATTTCTAGAGAAAGGGTCAATGAGCTTTCGACCAGGTACGTGGTCAGATGCTTGAACGGTGATACTGCTAGAACGGTTTTCAGATGAAAGCCATAACCTGATATCGCAGTATGGAGCCTATTTCATTCAATTCAGGAAATTTTCCTATTATCGGATTGTGGCTCATTAAAGCACGCCTCTACAGCTTTCCCATGTTCTGCAATGATAAAATGGCTTTGATAGAAATATGCAGGGCAACAGACAAGTTGCACAGAACTTGCAGAGAAAAGAGATTTCTGGTTTGCACTTTCCCATCTCTCGGGAAATACACAATGCAAAACAGCTCTGGATGCTCAGGAACATGAAAGAGCCCGGTCCCTATCACTGTTCATTTCTTCCAAGCCAAGAAACATGTTTGTGACTGAAGAAGTTCATTGAACAGAACCTTCAGATAATCTAATCATCATAGGGCAGATACAGGGAGAAGAATACTGGGCGATGTGAGATGATTTTTGGAGCCAAGAAAGAAGAAGCATTGTGCAGGTTCCTCCTTGCCCAATGATCCAAGAACTCAGTCTGTGTTCGGTACCAAGTCCTGAAGGCTCCAGGAGACCATATGATATTACTTTAGAGGATGAAAATGTGATTAAGCACACCCCATCTGGAGGACCTGTATGGAACAAAAAAGAGAGAGATGATCTGGCTGAGATTCTTTCAGTCTTAATCAGGATAGGGTCTGGTGCAGTAAGAAGATCCCAGAATTCAAGAGGCACTCAGGAGAATCAGCCCAAGGATGATTCGACCCCATAAGGAGGGCATCAGTTCCAGAGTCTGGAACACCAGTGAAAACCCCTCCTGCCTCAGCAATCAGGGACCTGTGGAATCTACTCCTTCTCCATCTAACCCAAGGATACAAGAAGAAGAAACTCAAAGAGGTAAGAAGGAGCCTGCAGAGGAGAATGACCCTCCAAGAAGAAAAACATGCAGAGAGTTGCCTCTCGGGCCAGAGAACATCATTGTTCTCAGTGAAAGTGAAGAAAGAGTGAGATGCAAACTCCTTGCAAATGTTCTTGAAGATCCAGCAGATAAGGACAAAGAGGTCAGAGCACTGAACTTCCAGGTGCTATTGATTTCTTTAATGCCTTGCCTCCAGTGCTCTACTCACGTTTCGCTGAGTCCAGCTGCGCAGACCATGAGTGTCATGAAGCTCCCTATCTCTGGTCCCCTTGCCCCTCCTGCAGATTATTCTTCTCTTTTCTTGGGTGCAAACCTCTTGTTGACAAAAGGAAGTGGAAATCCTTCTCTAAAAGCTTGGGACCAAATTTTGATGCTGTAGCATCCCTTTTGGGCACCACTCCTTCTCATGCAAGAAAGCAAGAACCACCTCCAGAATTTGTATGATGCCCAAGTTTTCCCAGCAATTCTTGGAGATTGCTACGCCTACAGTAGACAATCAGAATCCGAATGCATGCATCGAGACTTAGAGCTTTCAAGGATCCCTATGGGAGCGTCTACTCTGAAGGTATGAAATTCAAAACCTCCAGGAAAGGGAAAAACAGTCACAAAGGTCATGGGAAGGGTTAGAGAAACGGGGGGCAGCGACTATTGAACACCTAGAAGGAACAAGCCCAAGTTCTCACACGTTGTATCAAGTAACTCGTGTTACGGACAAAGGTGGTGGAACCACCCCCTTGACCTGCTCTTCTACCGCATACTGTAATTGTAAGCCAAGATGAAGTGCAATATTAACGATATGCACAAGTATTATGTTATGGAGCTATGAAGCCATGTGGATGACTGCTTTGTTGTTGGGCTAACTCATCGAGGAAAGATTTTAAACTACAGGCACGGTGAACAATTTGAAACAGGGAAGCTCCTCGGCTATTGGGGTTATGGATAACAGCTTAAACTCCTGGAGCAGTTGCATTGTAGACCTTCACCTCATGGGCAGAAGATGAGAACATTTACTGGCGAATAAGTTTCGATGAGCCAAATACAATCTACAAAATCTGGGTTACAGCGTAGAGTGGAAAAAATCAAAGTCTGGAGGAACTGTGGGAGAAAATGAAAGAACAGCTGTGCAGAAGGGAGAGAAGAGAAGTTTCCAGACACTGGAGCTACTGCTTTCAAGATATACATTGGCATCTTCAAGATGTGAAAACTCTGGTGCTTCCTTTTCCTTGACAAGAATATCCAATCTCAGTCAGAGCTACTTTGTCAAAAGATCATCTATTTCAAGGAACCAAGCTCCATCTCTAAGAAAAAAGATGAATGATTTGTTCTCTTCCGTTGCCATTGAAAACGAAGCCAAACAAAGATTATCATACTAGTCGAGTTTGATTAAAGAGGATGGAGAAATGTCTGGGAGTTTGGACTCAGTCTGCAGCAACATGGCAAGCCCTAGTGGGCAGAGAATAGCTGAGTCATTGAAAGATGAGAAATTCGGCCGCACGATCTGAAGACTTGGGTCCCTCACAATAACCGGCCAATGTCTCCTTTCTTTCTTCCTCTTCTTCATTTTTCGTATTCTTTGTAATCAGTGAAAGGTACTTGCAATGGCGGTCAGTAACTATTCGTAGTAAAAGAAACGGTCGAAGGAGTAACTGAATTGCAAGCTCTCTACTGGCCTCTTTCACGCCATTTTACCGGGGGAGGAAGAACTTGGAATATTTTGCTGAATGAAGTGTAAAAGATCTTAAGAAAGAAATCATACAAGGTCTTTTCATTCTTTGTCTATCTAAATTTTGGATCTCTGTGTTTTCCTTTAATATTGGGAGATCCATTTTGTTCCTAAACCTCGTTTAGTCTCTATGATTGCATACTGTTCGTTTGCAAATACAGTGATCTTGTACAAACAAGAAGGAACTTTGTGTCCTTGAATTAATACAATCTGAAGAAGGTTTATTTATGGAAAACTTTGGTCTTTAAAGTTAATCTCATTCAGCCATCCCAATTATCTGCTTAAATCTTTGAAGCTCGCATACACGAGGAAATTTATTCTACTAATCTATATTCTGAATGGTTTATTATGCTCATCTTCGAATTCCCTTTCCTCAAGTACTTATGTATTGATGACCTCGTGTGGAACACACTTCGTAAAAAACCCTTCTCACATGTTTGACATAAAACAAGTTCTGTACATTTGTATAAGTTAGTTTCTGAATCAGGGAACCTCTCCATTAAAGAGGAGGGACGTCTTGTCCCCTGACCTGTTGCTCTCCAAAAAAGTCCTATCTGACGACCAACAGTTTTGGCGCTCCTTGGGGAACTACATCTCCGTACTTGCCACTTTTTTCGCTCATCCTCTGATATGGCGACTCCGCGTTTCATCACGGGAGACGGCCCTTGGTATCGAAGATTCTCCGTTTAGCTTTTGGGGCAACAGGGTTTTCGCTTTCCTTCAAATAGGAAGAAAACTCGTTCGATGGAGCACTGCATGTTTTAAAGATAGAAGTCCTACGGGTGGTATTCCTTCAGCCCTGACTAGTCCCAGCAATCTACAGAGCTTTGATCCTAGTGTGGTGCTACGTCCCTTTCCAAGCCGTATTTCCAAGAATGGTGGCACAATTGCATGGGGCAACGTGTGGGCCCGTGGCCTTACTCAGCCTTTGCATGAGTTTACCTAGAGGTAACAGAAAGAACTTCCCCAAGTTAGAGGAGATGGCAAAGTTACACCTGATGCCTTCCATTGCGCCCCTCTAGTTGCTGTGGGAGGTGGGAGTTTTTAGTTGAACCTGCCCGCCGTTCAGTCGGTGTTCTTGAGACGTTATCGGATACTGCCTGCTGTGATTGGTTTATCACCTCCGGCTGGTGCCTCAACGACTTGGCCTCCCATGCGACACTCAGTTCGCAGCTGTTTCCCAGATGGCCAGCATATGTGATGCCCGGCTTGCCCAAATTTTCAGATAAAGAAAGATCCATCCGCAACCCATGAGAGACTTGGCTCAGTCCACGCCTGATCACCAAAATTCATGTAAATACTCGCCCGGTTGATCAAAAAATTCAAAACCTGTTTCTTTCTAAATGCTCAACGCCCCCGTTAGTTCTGCTCTAGAAGGGCTAACTTGGAACGTACTCTGGATCAAGCACGGCTGTTAGTGTGAGGATGACCTGATCCATGTTAGGAGGAAGTTGAAGAGCGATACTCCCCACCAATCTAAATCTGCTGTCTTTTCCTCTCCACCTCTGGACCCAATATGCTCCCTTCGTCCAGCAGGAAACTTGCCCAAAATGATCTCGAGCATAAAGACACCCATTGTCAGCCTCCCTGCCCGTTGCATATGTTCCAAGACGAAATTTTTCATCCAGAGCATTGTTTGCCGCTCCTCCCCCCCGGACTAGCACTTGAAGGCCCTCCTGTCAAGTTCCTGTGAATCAACTGTGAGTTGCAGAGTCCGATGTGATGGGACGGTGAAGTGTGAGGCGTCTGCGGAATTTGCTGATGAGGCGGAAGAACTCGCACGGATCTCGAGGTATTTATTTCCCAACGAAGGTGCCTGCTGATGGGGTGACTAGGATGAAGTGGTCGGTGGTAGCAGATATGAACAGGAACCCTTTTTCGCATGACTAGAGAACAGACAAAGCCGACGGAGAAAGTAACCACAGCCCATTGAGAAATCTCCGGAGCGCAACCAGCACCCTTCTGGTAATGCAGAAGAGGATTCCTATCCTCCTCCATCTGCACCAAAGGAACGTTCCTGCCACTCTTCGCAAAGTTCCTTCTTTTTCTCCTAAAGTTGAACGCCTAGAATTCCAAATGACGATGGTCCATCGCCCTCTGGATCCTTTGATATTGTTGATCACCTAAAACGGACCCCGGTTCCAATTATTTCGACGATGAGTACTACCAACCTCCTCCCAGGCTTGCCAAGAGATCCAATTTGTTATCCCCATTCCAGACACTTCTAAAGGCTTTTGCCCCACTCCTCCTTCTTATTACATAGCTGTCTGGGTAGCTGTGTACCTCGCCTGGTGACCAAAAATCAAGCACTTTATGTAAAAACTTCTTATAGCTGGCCATGGCTCAGTAACTGTGTCCATCTATTCCGGAAGCCTCAAATACGTTGATGCCTGCCTAAGTAGCTCAGGCTTTAGGATGACCCTTACTTGTAGTCGGATCTTGCTACTCCAGGAAAGTAAGGAAGTTCCTTCGGTTGGAAGGATTGAAAGATCGCACACAGTGGCATTTTGCTTGCTTTCCCTGCAAAGAAAGTTTGGCTACAATCCTAGTCGCAGGACATTCCTCCTCTATGGGATGTTGCTAGAGGAACTTGTGTAAAGATGTGGGTGGGGAGATTTCAAATGGAGTGGACACGCCCTCTACCTGTCAATGGGACAAATGAAAGAAGTTACTCCTTGAGAAACAGTTGGTAGTATATTGTGCAGTAAACAGATGATCCTCACGGCACAATACTCTATAAGCCATGGGTCATGGTAATTACTGATTCTGTCCCCCTGATGAAAATCCAAAACACTCCAAAGTATCACCTAAAGGTCCCAATGGTGTGTTTGGATTTAGAATTTGATGGAAGTGTTCTCGGTGGTCTGAGCTGGTGTCCGCTAGTGGTCACCTGAGGATGCCTACACCCTTTTCATTTAAGTGCATGGTTCGAACACACTCTAACAACCACGCAGAGTATGAGCTATAGTCTCGGACGGCAAAGTGGACAAGACCGCGGTGAAAAATCTTCTGGACTTGTGGTGATGTAGAGCTGATGGGAAAGAAGTCAGCAAGCCTTTTTCATGGTAACAAATGGGAGGCTCAAAGCATTATCAGAATCAGTTGGGATTCATTGAATTCCTGAGCCTTCTATATGCAGACAATACCTAGAGAAAAGAACAAAAGGGCTAGTCACTGGTTGTTCTCGGGTCCATTACTGGATTCCCCATCCTGAGTTCTCTCAGGGATAGTAGTTCACTATTGAAATGTCCACCGGGCCCCCCCAGTGTACGCGAACAAGACCAATAACTGGCAAGTTTTCCAACGATGACCAGCATTGCTTTTCTTCCTGGAACTCAAGGGGATTCGAGCACGTATTTGAGGGACGTGACAACTGCCTCGTGAGAGGGGTCCTCTGATCAAGCTTGTCACCAAGGAGCAGAAACAGCTCAGAAGGGTGCATTAAACTCAGAGGAAACAAGAATACACAAAGGTTTGGCGAGTTTGGAGAGTTGTTTGACAAAAAACTGACAGATATGGAAATCTTAAAGTTATACTGGACCTTAGGCACTAGTGAGTATGATAGATTGATATAGGGAGTCTACTGATCCAAGCTGGTACTATGAAATGTGCACACGATGAGAGGAGAAGAGAAATGGATCTTCTAAGGAAGGAAGTCTAAGGATGTTCTTGCTATCTTCTGCTGAGGATCTAAAAGCCTTCAAGGCCACACGATCTGCAGCATTCTATCCTCTCAACTAGGAATCAAGCCTTTTCAAGCAGACCAAAGGCAGTATATCCCAAATAGCTGAACACACTATTCAGAGATTTAGAAATGTTGAAGGCTAAAAATCCATTTTTCCCATCACCATTCAACAGCGGATGCAAATTGTGAGGTTCGGAAGAAGAAAGAGAATGTGCGATCCACATCTGCGTTTGATTTCGGAACCTTGAATCAGGCTTCTCTTGAAAAGAGAATACCCTTGGCTATGATGGATCAAATTATGAAAGCGTAACAGGATCTGACATGTTAATCTGCTTGAGGGTTCTCGGAGACCATCAGGTAGAGTTTGATACTGAGATTAAACAAAGACGCCTTACCATTCTGGGGACTTTGCCTACAAGAGACTGCCTTTGGGTGCTTAATGTTGGTTGGCCCACTTTTAGAGACATGTGGATATGGCTTCTTGCGAAGCTTGACAAGGGAGAAGTATTGTTTTACTTGAGGACCTGACAGTTTTTCAAAGACAAGAGCGTCACTTCACTTTTGGAATAGTTCTGTGAGATGAGAGCGCATGGGAATTCTTTAAATCCTAAAAAAAATCTGTTTTTGGTTAGAGAACAGGAAACAATATTGGGCCACATCGTTCCAGGGTGGTATTAAGATTGATCCTTGAAAGAGTTTTTCAAGCCATCCAGCAAATTCCTCTCGGATCGTATTCACCACCAGTTTAACAAAGGGTGCTTCCTTCTTCGGGTAAGATCAATGTTTTAAGAAGAGTCATCCTGATTTTGTGAATAACTTTGCACATCTCAAATGATGAAAGGGAAGACAAACGTGGTTGGTCTTCGAAGGAAGGAATCCTTTGAGGGTATACAAGGAAGATACCTGCTCTAACAACTCCCAGTTTGGCCTTGTTCCGGACTTCAGCAAAGATTTCATCATATATTGCTATGTACAGATAATACCCTAGCTGTTAGTCTTAACCCAAGAAACTCTGATGACATGAGCACAATTGCCTTCATGAGCTATATCCTGACGGATCATGAGCTACAAGTACACCTGCTGCGCAGCATGCTTTTTGCGGAGTCAAAGCTGTCACGCATTCGTTTCTAATATCTCAACCTCCCTCTATGGTGCTGGTTCCAGATATGACTGTTCAGCAATTCTACCAGCAAGAATTGGGTCAAGAGAGGAAAACCTGGGTGGCTAAAGCCCGGCGCACGACATTGTAATCAAAAACCGACCAAGCGGTCTCGTGGAAAAAGGTCTTTGTGGTCATTGATGAAGGAGCCAAAACATGAGTTGCTGGAGGAGGAAAGCTTGACTTTCTGACTTTCTATTCTTAGGTTAAATCGCTGAATGTATTCCTGACATCACCCATGTCTATCACTATCGGGGAATGCCCTCTCATTTAACTGCCAAGAAAAGAGGATGTTTTAAATTGATGATCAGCACAATGTACTATTGGAAAAAGCCTTGTTCAAACGCGGGGTAGATGGGCGATTTTTGAAGTGTGTGGACACGGAGCACAGAGAGAAAGTTGCTCTCAGCTTATCCTTGATCAGCATGTGGAGGGCATATCATCAACAGTCACAGCTCACACCAGATATCCGGGGAGGATATTACTGCCTTCCTCGTTCAGAGATGATCCACGTAGGTGGTTAAATGCAGAGGCTTGTCAGACTTTGTGGGAATCTAAAGTGCCTTTTGCCTCTCAAGCCAGTTGTGATTGAGGACCATTTTCAACAGTGGGCGGTCTGGCCTTATGGTGCACTCAACCTTCTAGGCTGGTACACTCATGTGCTTAACTGCCACTGACTACTTCACCAAATGGGTGGAAGCATTCTAGTCAAGCGACACTCTGCAGTGGTCTGCACCTTCTCCACAGAGGAACATCTTGGTCATGTATGGTGGGTACTTACAGGATTTGACAGATACTTGCTTTGACTTCTCCCAACCTGAGATATGGATTTCTGACTACGGGCTTGGCCTTCTCTAGTCATTCTTCGATATTATCCCCAGGGAAAGGCACAAGCAAGAATCGACAACAAAAATCTGGGATTATCATCAGGAGTGGTCCAATGACTCAGCGAAACTGGCATAAGAAGTTATGGCTCTTGGGCGACAGGGTCACACCCCAAAGAGGATTGGAATGTCTTCCTTTTCAAGTGGTAGGGAATAGAGGCTCAAATTGCCGTGCCAGTGCGAACTGCCAACCTTACACATGATGAAGGCCATTGAGGATCCTAGTTGTCATGATGCTCTGGATAAAAGAATCATGTAACGGCCAACACTTGAACGAGGACAGATTAGAGGTGCCTGATAGGATATTCTGCTCATCAGAAGAAGGTAAGGTTCTGTTGCCAAGAAAGTAGGTTCGAGAGTTCCAAGTGGAGATTACCGGTTATGGACAACAAAGACATTGAACCTCGTGGCCACTGGAAAATTTGATGCCCTGTGGCTCGGAACTTTTCCCGATAAGGCCCCTTTGCTGGTAAGGACTCTTCTATCTTGATACAGGATGGTTCCCCCTCCCACTTCCTTATAGTGGGTAGTATTGAAGTGTCAAGTAGTAGGTGACTAGGGAAAGTCCCTTTGCTATTCTGCTACAAGGGTTTTCTTTCGCTTGTGGTGTGTTTCCCCTTCTGTGTTGTGTGTGTTGCATGTTTGGTTTCTTTTGACTCTTTGACCAATGGATAAAGGCACTGGTCTGCTTCACCACGTTTGTCTAAGTTCTTGCCTTGTCTCATTCCGAGAATTATGCCACGTCACAACCCCAAGCGGAAGCAATGTTGGCACCTCACCAATTTCCGCTCTGATAAGATTAAAAACAAATAATTTTGAGTTAAGGTTTTTTCTTTGAAGTTGCCTACGCGTGAAATTGAAAAACTCTATGATTTTGGGTCATGTTGTGTGTGTTCGGCGGTCAGACCTGGTGTGTTCCCAACTGTCCCAAGTCCGAAAGTGAACTCTGTTCCCCGATCGGCGAAATCCCCGGAAGCCATCCCATTTTCGGGCCCGTCGGAACTTTGTCCCAAGTTCCCAAACCTTTTTCGTGCGAAGTTGCGTTCCAATTTCGGCGAAAAACCCGAACCGCGTATAAGCATTTCATGTTCCAAATGTCCCAAAGTTAAAAATTGTTGAGCTTTCTAATTTTCGCGAAAACCCCAGTGTTCGGTCAACTTCAAAGATTCCTTGTCCCAAACAGAAAAATGCAAGTTGTTGCAATTCACTCCGAAAACGGCCCGCCCGAAACCGCGTACTTCGGAACTTTTTGTCAAATTCCCAAGTCCAAATGGACCGCTATCCAAATTTAGCCAAAAAACCCGACACGTACTCCGCGCATTTTCATTCCCAATAGTTCCAAAAAAAGCATTTGTGCATTTCTCTCCGGTTTCACCAGAATCGGCAATACGAGTGTTTCGCGCATAACGTCTCACATGTCCCAAGGTACCAAGTGTCATTCACACTAGTTTCTTTCCCGCTCATCGAGTATGATGCTATTCAAATGGTGGTTTGTGTATTCAATGCGCATTAAATTCATTCCTCTCTCAAGCAGCATATAATGAGCATTTCCCCTGCTTTTTTGCTTGCTTCATGATATCTTTGCTCGAACACTTGCAATTGAAAACCTGGCAAATATCCCCCCCTTTGCAAATTCCCTTCCGAGTCAGGTTGCAGCTCCGAGACTATCAACATGAAGATCAAGTTTCAGGACGGGAGCAAATTTTCCGTTGAGTTGTGTTAGCAATATTGGGGACGGAATCATTCATCTCGACCTTCGGTGCTTTGGGCAAAGACTGGAGGATTGCAAAACCCTTACACCATAGCAAAACGATTATGATAGCGGTAGTGGCTTTTGCCGTGGTTTCCCACAAAAAAAACAAAAAAAAAAAAAAAAAAAAAAAAAAAAAAAAAGGGTATTCAAAAAAAATTAATCATTTTTCGTTACAGTGGTGCTGATACCGTCGCTTTCATGCGGAGCTCACTTCGACCCCATTCGATGAGTTACTTGACAAATGACATGGAGAAATCATTGCCCGTGACGCACAGCATTGGGGCTCTGAGGATTCCGGAGCGGAAAATGCTATAGCGTACGCCGGGACAAGCACCGACCTATTCGGACAAGACAGCGACAAAAATACAAGGAGAGAACGAGAGTGGCAAAGTCTTGGTTGAAGAAACACTAAGAAAGGTGCTGCTCACCCTAACCAAAACCTTCTTCAAAGCAGCTTCAAGAGGAATTGCTCAGACTTAAATCACGTGGCTCGGGTTAGGGTTTGCCCTACACCAAGAGTTTCATGTAGGATGTGCCCGATCATCAGCATGGTGTGCGAGGGAAACAAATCAATGTGGGCAGAGATAGAAGTATGCATTTGGCGGAGCCAGCACCAAACGTTCAGCACACAAAGAGTTCTATATGACTTCATCTTGATGTATACCATAGCTAGCATAAGGCAGTGGTTGGTTTTCCTAATGCTAGATGCATACAAAGCTGATCCAGTGTATGCTCTTGCAGGTTAGTCACCTGGCACCCGCAATCGGAATTTCCGCCGTCAATGTGCGTTCCCAGGTACCGGTCAGATTTGTCGACGGGGATCCTAGCTAGACGGTTGTCGAGAAGCCATGAATCTGATATCGTAGTTATGGAGCCCTATTTCTTCATTCAGGGAATTTTCCATATCAGGCTTGCTGGCTATCGAACGCATCCTACGGCTTCCACTTGTTCGCCAATGAAAACATGGCTTTGATAGAATAGACTCTGCAGGCAACTAGACAAGTTGCACCAGAACTTGCCGAGACAAGAAGATTTCTGGTTTGCCCTTTCCCACCTCTGGGAAGGAACTACACATGCAAAAAAAACTCGGGATGTCAGAACATAGGATCCAAAGAGCCTCCAGGGCCCCTATCACTGTTCATGTCTTCAAGCCAAGAACTGTTTTGACATGTAAGACGTTCATTGAAACAGAACATCACGTAAATCGATCAGTCATTAGTCATTTTGTATCCTCCGCTTTCTGCCGTCCTCCGCCTCCATCCTTTAGCGAGTTGTTCTCCCCCCCCCCTGTCGAAGAGAGTCCTGGTTGCTCGCATGGCATTTCTTTCCTGTCGTGCGCTCTCTGCGTTTTTGCGCTCTTCCGTGGCCTGACGGATCGCTGGCCGTGCAAGGAATGGGGCCTCGTGGTGCTCTTCGCGTCTGGTGCCGCTCTGGCTTGGAAGGGGAGGGGCTCTGGTTCCACCTCCTTGGGGCAGCTAAAAAAAAACGCCGGGGGGAGCAGATAAAAAAGACTATGGGCTGACTGTGCAGCTGATTTGAAGCCAGAAGAGCATTATGGCAGGTTATCATTGCATTGATCCAAGAACTCGTCCGTACAAGTTCCTGAAGCTCCCCAGGGATGACAATTCTTGATCTATACTTTATGCGTATGAAAATGTGATAAGCACACCTTGGAGGAGACCTGGATTGGAACAAAAAAAGAGAGAGATGATTGCGCTGAGATTCTGCTCAGTCTTAATCAGGATAGGGTCGGGTCAGTAAGAAGATTGAGATTTTTTTTTCCAGCTGGAACACAGGGAGAATCCGCTCCAAGAATGATTTGACACCTAAAGGAGGCCATCAGTTCGAGTCTAGAACACCGTGAAACCCCTCCTGCCCTCAGCCCCTCCGGGCCTGTGGAATCTACTCCTTCTCCCATTACCCAGGTAACCGACGAAACTCAAAGAGGTAAAGAAGGCGCGTCTTTGCACAGAGCATGACCTCCAAGAAACAGGCAGAGTTGTCCTAGGGCCAGAGAACATCTTGTTCCTCCCGTGCAAGTGAAGCAAGCAAGAGCCGCAACTCCTTGAAACTGTTCCTGACGCTCCAGCAGATCAGGACAAAGAGGTCCAAAGAACTGCCTTCGGGTGCTATGAGTCTTTACTGCCATTGCCTCCAGTGCTTACCTCACGTCTCAGCTTGAGTAACAGCTGCGCAGGACCCTGAACACCAGTGTCATGAGTCTGTCTCTGGTCCCTTGCCCTATGCAGATTCTCTCATCTTTTGCTGGGTGAACCTTGGTTGACAAAAGGAGATGGAAATCCTCCTCTCAAAGCTTGGGACAAATTTTGATGTTTGAGCGCCTGTTGAGGCACCAATCTTTCGTCCCCAGAAAGCAGAACCACCTCCAGCTTGGGTCGGAAGCTGCCCAAGGTCAAGCAATTTAGAGCTTGTAAGCCTACCGTAGCCACAGCGAATCAGACTTGAGTGAATATGGACTCGAGCTTTCAAGGATCCCTAAGGGGAGAGTTACTCCTGAAGGTGTGACTCACACCCTCCAGGAACCGTCCAAGAGTCATTGGAAGGTACAGAAAGGGGCAGCAGGACAGGACTATTGAACAGATGGAAGTGGAAGAAAAAAGCCCAAGTTCCACACTTTTCTCAAGTCACTCTGTTAAGGACAAGTTTCGGGCCTACCCCATTGATGCTCTACGCCTCCTGTAATTGTCCGCAAGTGACGTGCCCAAGTATCAACGATCTGCAGACGTTACTTCTGTCTAGTGAAGATCTCATTGCCGCCCTGGTGGCTGCCCATGCTTGGGCTGGGCTAAATATCGGGAAGCTTGTGAAAATTAAGGGAAAGGTCGACAATTTGAACAGAAGCTATCCTCTTGCTATTGGGGTTTGGCTCCCTACGAGTTCAACTCTTGAGAGCAGTGATTGTAGACCTTCGCCCTCCAGGGAAAGACAGATGAGAACAATCTTATGGCGACGAAGATTTCGCTGATGCCAAGGACCATCTATCACAAGCCTAGGTCACAGCGTAGAGTGGACCAATTCAACGTCTCGCGGAGCTGTGGGCGCAAGCATGACGAACAGCTGGAGAACAGGGAGAAGACGCTTTCCCGACAGTGGCAGCTGCTGACTTCCAAGAGAACATTGTCATCCTTCCAGCTGAAAACTCGGGCTTCCTTGTCCTTGCAGCACTCCCATCTCAGTCCGAGCTTATTGTCAAAGATTCAGATTCAAGAAAGCTCCATCTCTAAGGAAAAGATGAGGAATATTTTTCTCTTCCGTCTGCATTGAAGAAAGCCAAACAAAGCATTTCTCTCTCAGTCGCGTTGATTAAAGAGATGGCGAAAATGTCTGGGATTTTGGACTCAGTCTGCAGGCAACCACGTCAGTCCCTCGTGGCAGGCAATAGCCGAAGCATTGACCGCCCGAAATTCACGTGGGCAGCGGATTCTGAACGACGGGTGCCCTTCCAGTAACGGCCCCCCTGCTCACTTCTCCTTTCTTTCTCTTCTTCCCATTTCTTTCGTATTCGTTGTAATTCAGTCGGTCTGGCAACTGGCGGTCCGACTCTTCTATGTACAAGAAACGGTTACGAAGAGTAACCTAAGTGGTCCGACAAGCACGGCCTTTCCACCGCCATTTTTACGGGGGGAGGCAGAACTGGACCTTTGCTGATGACAGCGTCATAGCTCTAAAGACATCATACAAAAGGGCTTCATTCTTTGTTATCTATTCTGTTAGCTCTGCATTTTCCTTTAATCTTGGAGGAGATTCCATTTGTTCCTCCCCGTTAGTCTCTCTGCTGCTATGTTCAGTTTTGTAAAGTACAGTGATTTGTACACCCCCCAGGGACCTTTGTGTCTCTTGCGTAATAAATCTGAAGAAGGTTATTTAGGAACTTTTGTGTCTTAAATTTAATCGCATCAGCATAGCCCCTTGCTTTTGTCTTACATCTTTGAAGGTTGAATACACGAGGGAATTATTCTGCTAATCTATAATTCGCCTGTTTGTATGCTATCTTTTATTCCCTTTCCTACAGTCCGTGTGTAATTGATGATCTCTGTGGAAAAACTTCGTAAAAATCCAGTTTTGACCATAAACCCATGTTCTGTACATTTGTCCTCGTTGTTCTGACTAGGGAACCTCTCCCATTAAAGCGGGGGGACTCTTGTCCCCCTAACTGTTGCTCTTCAAAAAGTCCTATCTGACGACCAACGTATCTCATCGTACATAGTATTCAATAAACAAGGTAAGGTAAAATACAATCTCCTGTTGGACAAACAACTTTGCACCTAAATGTATAATATATAGACAACTTACACACTTCTTAGCAAAGAAACAAAGGTCATTCAATATCACACTAATCACCCTACCCCAAACCAAGGTAATAGGAGACCGTCTATGATTCAAAAGTTCAAATTAAATAAGATCATTTCCAATCATTATTTTTATCTCCCCCCCAGGCAGACCTATACATTAAATTAATAGCGAAAAATTACTTGGTTCGGAAAATGGAAAATTACCAATTTCACGCCTTTAAATATATCTTAAATGTGGAATTCAATAAGATAGATGAAAATTTAATTTTCTATCTTTTTCTACCATCCGCCCCATTCTATGGAGATGGCCCCACTCCACAGTCCCATTCCCATATAGGGACACAAAAAGTACTATATAGAATTTACTAAATTCTAAAATGTGAACTAAATTTTTCTCTAGTATTAGTTATCATTCCTATGTGAGAATATCTCCATTGTGGCACAAGTGAGTCAAGTAAATTCATCTACTCTCAAAGTAATCTCTAATAGAGGTAAAAACGTGTTTTAAAAAAAATTGGACTTTAGTGTGTATCTAAATAACTATTCTCGTTATTAGACAACATACATAAGATTCTGGCTAGCTATCTCATTGAGTGACATGCACCTCAATTGTTCCCGGACACATTACTTGCCATTGTCTCGGCACCCTTCCCGTTCCCCTTATTCCTTTCCAAAAAAATTTTTTCCCCCTTTTCCTCTTTTTTCTTCTTGTTGATCACGCTTCTATGTGCATCACTCTTCTTAGCATTTATCATCTACATGCATGCCTTACACTCGCTGTCAGCAGCTCAGTCCCTATCCTCTCACATGCCTGACATTACCTTGTTATAGTTCCCCCTGGACCATACCTTCGCCTCGCATCAGTTTGCCCCATTTTGTTCGTGCGTGTAAAGATTATGCGCACCATCTTCCTCATCTCAACCTCTCAGTCCTCGGATCCCTGTGCCCTCCTCCCTCTTATTTCCTGCCTATAGTTTGACAACATTGCGTCTGCCCCCCCGCCCTCGCAAGTGCACCAACAGGGCACCAAATCCTTTTGCATAATTCAATGAGTAACACGTGGTTGAAACAACAAGACCTTGCAAGTGATACCTTCAGCCAACCCACACATTCCACCTCTCTTGATGTGCAAAAACACTCTATAAACTTTCGGACAGACCTATTTTTGATAGATTCTCTAATCGGTGCGTGCTTAGTCTCAATTGCTAGCTTCCACATATGATACAGTGCTAGATATTCCCCCTGATCTCAATTCAAATTCTAGGGGATATCGTAGGTAAGGAACATGGCCAACAGTGTTTAGCTACATGCGTAAATTTGATTACTCCAACACTGATTTGATCTGATCCACCTTTCCCTTCTCTAACATGCCAAAAAAAACCGGGGAACATGTATTCCATTCACTAGATGTACAGGTTGGCTTACAGGCATTTGATGCTTTTTTTTGTGTTGGTTGTATTTCAAATTCGGATTTCCCGCCTTCTCTCTTTCTTCCATGAAATTCACACTATAAATGTAACGATTTAGGATCATTGTTACGTTGGAATTTTTGGGATCCTAATCATTTTTCTAGGCTCAGCTTTTATGTAGTTGAGTATCGACCTCTTCGACTTTGGCCTCGTACATGTGATTCATCCTTTAACCTTGAACACAAATTTTTTATTGTCATTTCTGGGGGGGGAAGTAACAAAGCAGGGTTTGTGACATTATCTATCCTAACGCATGTTTTAATTCTTTTGTCTTTCCTGCTTTACATTTGTGATTTTTTTTCATTCTAATCGGTTATCGGTCCCCTTTTAGTGGGTCCATGACAACTGATCTGGAAAAGAGGACTGTTAAAAGTGAGATCAGCACAATATGTACTGATGGGAAAATTGGGGGGGGGGAATGTTTCATCAAACGCGGGTTAGATGGGAGATTTTTGAAGTGTGTGGACAAGAGAGCAACAGAGAAAGTTGCTCTCAGCTTTCCATGATCAGGCATGTGGAGGGCACTATCATAACAGTCACAGCTCACAAGATACTCCGGGGAGGATATTACTGGCCTTCCTCGTTCAGAGATGCATCCAAGTAGGTGGATAAATGCGAGGCTTGTCAGACCTTTGTGGGAAGATCTAAATTGGCCTCTTTGCCTCTCAAGCCAGTTGTGATTGAGGAACCATTTCAACAGTGGGGTCTGGACTTCATTGGTGCACTCAACCCTATTTCTAGTGCTGGTCACACTC
Source organism: Taxus chinensis (assembly GCA_019776745.2). Taxonomy (NCBI): domain Eukaryota; kingdom Viridiplantae; phylum Streptophyta; class Pinopsida; order Cupressales; family Taxaceae; genus Taxus; species Taxus chinensis. The sequence continues at coordinate 292,265,269 of CM034150.1, forward strand.
ATGTGCTAACTGCCACTGACTACTTCACCAAATGGGTGGAAGCTATTCTAGTCAAGAGCACTACTTCTGAAGTGGTATGCAACTTCATCAAAGAGAACATCTTGGTAATGTATGGTGTACCTAACAAGATTGTAACAGATAATGCTTTGAACTTCTCCTCAACTGAGATAATGGATTTCTACTACGGGTATGGCATCTCTCTAGCTCATTCTTCAGATTATTATCCCCAGGGAAATGGACAAGCAGAATCGACCAACAAAAATCTGGTGACTATCATAAGGAAGTTGGTCAATGAATCTCAGCGAAACTGGCATAAGAAGCTTTATGATGCTCTTTGGGCAGACAGGGTCACACCCAAAGAGGCATTGGAATGTCTCCTTTTCAAGTGGTGTATGGAATAGAGGCTCAATTGCCAGTGACAGTGGAACTGCCAACCTTACACCTGATGAAGGCCATTGAGGATACTAGTTTCAGTGATGCTCTGGATAAAAGAATCATGTACCTGCACAAACTGAACGAGGACAGATTAGAGGTTGCTGATAGGATATCTGCTCACCAGCAGAAGGTAAAGGTTCTGTTTGACAAGAAAGCTAGGTTCAGAGAGTTCCAAGTTGGAGATACCCGTGCTGTTATGGGACAAAAGACATGAACCTCGTGGCAGCCATGGAAAATTTGATTCCCTGTGGCTCGAACCTTTCAAGATAAGACACTTTGCTGGTAAGGACTCTTTCTATCTTGATTACATGGATGGTTCCCCCCTCCCACTTCCTTATAGTGGGTAGTATTTGAAGTTGTTCAAGTCGTAGGTGACTAGGGAGTCCCTTTGTATATTCTGTACAGTGTTTTTTCTTTTCTGCTTTTGGTGTGTTTCCCCTTCTGTTGTTGTGTGTGTTGCCCTCTGTGTTGGTTTCTTTTTGACTCCTTTGCCCAATGGATAAGGCACTGGTCTGCTTCACCAAGTTTGTCTAAGTTCTTGCCTTGTCTCATTCCGAGAATTTATGCCAAGTCATCCCCAGAAGGAGCCAGCTGTTGTCCACTCAAAATTTCCCGCTCTGATAAGAGTAAAATTTCAAAATTTTGAGTTTAAGTGTTTTTCTTTGAAGTGCCTAAGTCGTGAAATTGAAAAAATCTATGTTTTGGGTAATTTTGTGTGATTTTCGGGTCTGTCAGAACTTTTTGTCCCAACTGTCCCAAGTACGAAAGTGCACTCTGTTCCCCGATCGGCCGAAATCCCCGAAGCCATCCCATTTTCGGGCCCGTCGGAAAATTTTGTCCCAAGTGTCCCAAAACTTTTTGTGCGAGTTGTTCCAATTTCGGCCGAAACACCCGAACCGCGTACTACGCACTTTCATGTCTCAAATGTCCCAAAGTTAAAAAGTGTGAGCTTTCTAATTTTCGGCCGAAACCCCCGTGTCGCGTACTTCAAAGCTCCTTGTCCCAAACCGAAAAATGCAAGTTGTTTCAATTTCACCCGAACCGGCCGAACCGCGTACTTCGGAACTTTTTGTCCCGAATTTCCCAAGTCCAAATGGGCCCGCTATTCCAAATTTAGCCAAAACACCCGAACCACGTACTCCGCGCATTTTCATCCCAATCGTTCCAAAAAGCATTTGTGCATTCTCTCCCTGTTTCACCCGAATCGGCAGAGCCGCGTGTTTCGCGCATTCACGTCTCACATGTCCCAAGCGTACCAAGTGTCATTCACACTTAGTTTTTTTCCCGCTCACTCCGAGTATGATGCTATTCAAATTGGTGGTTGTGTATTCAATGCGCATTAAATTCATTCCTCTCTCCAAGCAGCTATATAATGAGCATTTCCCCTTTGCTTTTTTTGCATTGCTTCCATGCTATCTTTGCTCGAACCCTTGCAATTTGAAAACCTGCGCAAATATCCCCTCCCTTTGCAAATTCCTTCCCGAGTCTAGGTTGCAGCTCCGAGACTATCAACATGAAGATCAAGTTTCAGGGACAGGAGCAAATTTCTCCGCTTGAGTCTGCTGTTAGCAATATTGGGGACAGCGAAGCTCATCATCTCGACTTCGGTGATTTTTGGGCAAGAATGGCGGATGCAAACCCTACACCAATAGCACAAACGATTCATGATAGCGGTTTGGCTTTTGCCGGTGGTTTCCCAATCTCAGTACAGTGTGCTGATACAGTGCTTTCATGCGGAGCTCACTTCGACCCCACTTCGAGTGAATTGACAAATGTACATGGAGAACTCATTGCCAAGTTGGACGCTACAGCCATTGGCGCTGCTCTGAGGATTCCGGAGTTGGACAATGCTATAGTCGTCTCCCGGGATCAAGCACAGACCCTATTCGACCAAGACAGCGACAAATACAAGGCGCGAGTGGCAAATTCTTGGTTGAAGAACCCTAAGAAAGGTGCTTCTCACCTAACCAAAACCCTCTTCCAAGCAGATTTCAATGAGGAATTGTCAGACTTCATAATCCTGCTGGCTCGGGTTATGGGTTTGCCCTCCACCAATGAGTTTCATTTCTGGATGTGCCCGCTCATCAGCATGGTGTGCGAGGGAACACAAAACATCAACTGGGCAGAGATCATCAGTATGAATTTGGCGGAGCAGCTATCCAACGTTCAGCAAACAAAGAAGTTCTATATGACTTCATATCTGATGTATACCCTAGCAGCATCAAGGCAGTGGTTTGGTTTCTCCTATATAGATGCACACAAAGATGATCCAGTGTATGCCTATTGCCCGTAGTTCACCCTGGAAACCAGCAATCGGAATTTCAGAAGGGTCAATGATGCTTTCACCATGTACATGGTCAGATTTGTCGAAGGGGATACTGCTAGAAGGTTTTCAGATGAAGCCATGAACCTGATATCGTAGTATGGAGCCTATTTCATTCAATTCAGGAAATTTTCCTATATCAGGCTTGCTGGCTATGAAAGCACTCCTCTACGGCTTCCCATGTTCTGCAATGATAAAATGGCTTTGATAGAAATATGCAGGCAACTAGACAAGTTGCACAGAACTTGCAGAGACAAGAAGATTTCTGGTTTGCACTTTCCCATCTCTCTGGGAAACTACACATGCAAAACAACTCTGGATGCTCAGAACATAGAAAGAGCCCTGGTCCCTATCACTGTTCATTTCTTCAAGCCAAGAACCTGTTTTGACATGAAGAAGTTCATTGAACAGAACATCAAGATAATCTATCATCATAGGGCAGATAAAAAAGACTACTGGGCTGACTGTGCAGATGATTTTGAAGCCAGAAGAAGGCATTATGGCAGGTTCTCCCTGCAATTGATCCAAGAACTCAGTCTGTACCAAGTTCCTGAAGGTCTCCAGGATGACAATTCTGATCTATACTCTTATGAGTATGAAAATGTGATTAAGCACACCCCTCTGGAGGACCTGGATTGGAACAAAAAAGAGAGAGATGATCTGGCTGAGATTCTTGCTCCAGTCTTAATCAGGACTAGGGTCTGGTTCAGTAAGAAGATCTGAGATTTCAAGAGGCACTCAGGAGAATCCAGCTCCAAGAATGATTTGACACCCATAAGAGAGGCATCAGTTCCAGAGTCTAGAACACCAGTGAAAACCCCTCCTGCCTCAGCAACTCAGGGACCTGTGGAATCTACTCCTTCTCCATCTACCCAGGTATACAAGAAGAAACTCAAAGAGGTAAAGAAGGAGCCTGCAGAGAATGACCCTCCAAGAAAACAGGCAGAGTTGTCTCTAGGGCCAGAGAACATCATTGTTCTCAGTGAAAGTGAAGAAAGCAAGATGCCAACTCCTGCAAATTTTCCTGAAGATCCAGCAGATAAGGACAAAGAGGTCCAAAGAACTGAACTTCTGGGTGCTATTGATTCTTCTACTGCCATTGCCTCCAGTGCTCTACTCACGTCTCAGCTTGAGTCAACAGCTGCGCAGACCCTGAGTGTCATGAGCTCCCTGTCTCTTGGTCCCCTTGCCCCTCCTGCAGATTCTTCTTCCTCTTTTGCTTGGGTGCAACCTCTGGTTGACAAAAGGAAGAGGAAATCCTCCTCTCAAAGCTTGGGACCAAATTTTGATGCTGTAGCAGCCTTGTTGGGCACCACTCCTTCTCGTACCAAGAAAGCCAGAACCACCTCCAGAATTGTGTCTGATGCCCAAGGTCAGCAATTCTTAGAGATTGCTAAGCCTACAGTAGACAAATCAGAATCAGACTTGCTGACATCTGACTTAGAGCTTTCAAGGATCCCTATGGGAGAGTCTACTCCTGAAGGTGAAATTCACAACCTCCAGGAAACAGTCACAAGAGTCATTGGAAGGGTAAAGAAAGGGCAGCAGACTATTGAACAGCTGGAAGAAAAAGCCCAAGTTCTCACAAGTTTTATCAAGTCACTCTTGTCTAAGGACAAAGTTTTGGACCCTACCCCCTTGACTGCTCTACCGCCTCCTGTAATTGTAAGCCAAGATGAAGTGCAAAGTATTAAAGATATGCACAAGTATTCTGTCTATGGAAGAGCTATTGAAGCCATGGTGGATGACATGCTTGTTGCTGGGCTAAACTTCATCGATGAAGCTTTTAAATTACATGGAAAGGTAGACAATTTGCAACAGAAGCTATCCTCTGCTATTGGGGTTATGGATAAAGAGCTTAAACTCTGGAGCAGTTGCATTGTAGACCTTCGCCTCATGGGAAAGACAGATGAGAACATCTTACTGGCGAATAAGATTTTCGATGATGCCAAAGACAATCTATCAAAATCCTAGGTCTACAGCGTAGAGTGGAAAATCAAAGTCCTAGAGGAAGCTGTGGGAGAAATGAAGAACAGCTGGCAGAAGGGAGAAGCTTTCAAGACACTGGCAGCTGCTGCTTTCAAAGATATACATTGTCATCTTCAAGATGAAAACTCTGGTGCTTCCTTGTCCTTGCAAGAAATCAAATCTCAGTTCAGAGCTTTTGTCAAAGATCATCTATTCAAGGAAAGCTCCATCTCTAAGGAAAAGATGAAGGAAATTTTTTCTCTTCAGTCTGCCATTGAAGAAGCAAACAAAGATTATCATACTCACGTCGAGTTTGATAAAGAGATGGAGAAATGTCTGGGATTTTGGACTCAGTCTGCAGCCAACACGTCAGTCCCTCGTGGCAGAGATATAGCTGAGTCATTGAAGAAATTCAGGCAGCGGATTCTGAAGACAGTGGGTCCCTCCCAGTAACCGGCCACCTGTCTCCTTCTCCTTTCTTTCCTCTTCTTCCCATTCTTTTCGTATTCTTTGTAATCAGTTAAGGTATTGCAACTGGCGGTCCTTAACTATTCTTTAGTTAAAAGAAACGGTTACGAAGAGTAACTAGCTTGTAAGCTATATAACGGCCTTTCCACGCCATTTTACGGGGGAGGAAGAACTTGGAATATTTGCTGAAAGTGTAAATAGATCTTAAAGAAATCAATACAAAAGGGCTTTTCATTCTTTGTCTATCTAATTCTTGTTATCTCTGTGTTTTCCTTTAATATTGTGGAGATCATTTTGTTCCTAACTCGTTAGTCTCTCTGATTGCATACTGTTCAGTTTTGTAAATACAGTGATCTTGTACAACCAAGAAGGAACTTTGTGTCCTTGATTAATAAATCTGAAGAAGGTTATTTATGGAACTTTGTGTCTTTAAATTTAATCTCATTCAGCCATCGCAATTGATCTTGTCTTAAATTCTTTGAAGCTTCGCATACACGAGGAATTATTCTGCTATCTATAATTCTGAATGTTGCTATTCTGCTCATCTTCTTATTCCCTTTCCTCAGTCCTTGTGTAATTGATGATCCTTGTGGAAAACACTTTCGTAAAATCCAAGTTTGACCATAAAACAATGTTCTGTACATTTGTAAATAAGTTCGTTTCTGAATAAGGGAACCTCTCCCATTAAAGAGGAGGGACTTCTTGTCCCCTAACTGTTGCTCTTCAAAAAAGTCCTATCTGACGACCAACGATATCTACATAGTACATATTATCAATAAACAAGGTAATAATACAATCTATGTTGGAAAACAACTTTTGCTACCTAATTTTATAATCATATAGACAACTACAAATATTATTAGCAAGAAACAAAGGTCATTCAATATCACAATAATCAACATACAAAACAAGGTAATAGTAGCACCTAATAATGATTCAAACGTCAACATTAAATAAGATCATTTCAAATTCATTATTTTTCATAAACAAAAGTCATACATCATCACATAAATTAATAGAGATAAAATTTAACTTGTTTCGGAATGGAAAATTACCCATTATCACAGCCTTTAAATATATCTTAAAATGGTTGAATTCAATAATATAGATGAAATTTAATTTTCTATTATTCTGTTATGATTCCTATGTGAGAATGGGCATAAGACCATTCCCATATAGGGATCACAAAAGTACATATATAGAATTTACTACATTCTAAAATTGTGAAATAAATTTTTTCTCTATTATTATGTTATCATTCCTATGTGAGAATATCTCCATTGTGCCACATAGTGACGTCAATTAAATTCCATTAATATCTCAAATTTATCTCTAACGAGAGGTCAAAAACGTGTTTTAAAAAAATATTTGTACTTTAGTTGTTATCTAAATAACTCTTCTAGTTATTTAGACAACTTACATACGTATTCTGGCTTAGATATCTTCATTGCAGTGGCATGCACCTCAATTGTCTCCCTGACACATTCACTTGCTCATTTTTTTCCTCCTGCACCCTTTCCCGCTTCCCCTTATTCCTTTCCAATTTCCTTTTCCTCTTTTTTCCACTCTTGTATTACACGCATCTTATGTGCATTCACCTTCTTCTTAGCATTTATTCATCCTACATGCATGCCTTACACTCGCTTTAATCAGCTAAGTCCCTATCCCTCTCACATGCCTTGAACATTACCTTGTTATAGTTACACCTTGACCATACATTCGCCTCTCATCAGTTTGCCCCATTTTTTTCGTGCGTGTAAAGATTATGCGCACCATCCTTCTTCCTTCATCTCACACCTCATCATTCCTCGCGCATACCTTTCCGCCCTCCTCTCTACCTTTCCATGCCATATCATTTTGACACACTTGAGTATTCCACAAGCAACTTATCAAAGTGCACCAACAGGGCACCAAATCCTTGCAATAATTCAATGAGTAACAAGTGGTAGAAACAACAAAGAACATTTGCACAGTTGATCATCCTTTCAGCCAATCCACACATTCCACCTCTATTGCATGTGCAAAAAACTCTAATAAACTTCTGACAGACATATTTTTCTATAGATCTCTAATCGGTGCGTGCCTAGTCTCAATTGATAGCTTCCACATATGATACAGTGCTAGATATTCAACTAGATATTCAAATTCAAATTCTTAGGGGATCTAGTAGGTAAGAAATGGAAAACAGTGTTCTAGAATTAATGAGTAAATTTGATTACTCCAACCACCTGATTTGATCTGATCCACCCTCTTCCCTTCTCTAACATGCCAAAAAAAACCTGGGGAAATGTATTCAATAGATTTACAGGTGGATTTACAGGCATTGAATGCTTTTTTTTTGTGGTTGTATTTCAAATTCGGATTTTCCCTCCTTCTCTTCTTCTTCCATGAATTCACCTATAAATGTAAGATCTAGGATCATTTGTTACGTTGGAAATTTTTGGATCCCTACTCATTTTTCTAAGGACTTCATATTTTATGTAGTTTGAGTCATAGACCTCTAGATTTGGCTCGTACATGTGGATATCATCCTTTTTAACCATTGTAAAATTTATGTACATTTCTGGAAGTAACAAAGCATGGTTTTGTGACTATTATCTATCCTAAGCATGTTTATATTCTTTTTTCTTTCCTTTCTTTTACATTTTGTGATTTTTTTTTCATTCTACATCTTTTATAGTCCCCTTTCTAGTTGTGTTCCATGAAACTGATCTGGTAAATATGTTTTAGTTGTGCTACATGTGCCTAGCCTTCTTGCACCCATTTCCCTTCATTTTCACTCAGAAAAAATAGTGTCCATCCCTCTTTTTCTAGTGCTATCACCTTTTAGTGTAGTTTCCTTTTATGTTATCCTTCTATCCCTGGTCCCTTGGCATTGTTACCTTAGTTTTCACTTTCAGCACTAGGAGTAATAATAGCAATAGAAATATATAGAGGAACCAGCCTTCTCTAGAGATATGTCTCAAGAACACAAGGTCCCACAACTTGAAGATAGTTCCATTATTATCTCAAATGACTCAATCCTTCCAGCTATGAGACACGAGTGCAATTTTTATTACCAATAGTTTCTGGCACGCCTAGTGGGACCAGCGGTGAAAGATTAAATTTCATATTGTTAAGTTATGGTGTGTTAACTTACCATTTCTAGCCTTTGGAGGCTTATTTCAACACATTTGAGGACTCCCAACATTTCAAGAGCTCTTGTTTTGCAGTCCTAAGTTCCTTTTATGAGAAGAGTGCATAGAAGATAGAGTGTTGCAGCTAAAGGATCATTTGAATACCTCTAGTTTTTGCTGAGAAGTAAACGTAGTAGATCTATTGTGTGTGCATCCCTATCTCCATCACATCGTGCACACTCTACTCCTCCTTAAAATAGATAACTGTGTCATGTCATGTTTTGTTAGCCTCCTCATCCTCTAAGGAAGTTCTCATAATTCATTACTAGAAGCCCACTCAATCTTAATGCTCAACATGATATGCCAGAATCCACGCTCAAAAGTATTCCATACTTAACGGGAGAAAATCAAGTCACCCCTGTTGAATATATTAAAGATTTGTCCAATATATGCTTTTTCTATTTGATTGAACATGATGATGATGTTGTCAGGTTTTTTACATCTAGTTTCAAGGGTAAATCATTCCAATGGTACTATGGCCTAAGACCTACATCTATTGCTACCTAGGATGAGCTCGAGACAACTCTTTGCAATTATTTTGAAGATAAATTAAATTATTTATCACTAGTGGAGTAGCTGACTATAAAAAATTGCACTCCCAATGACTAGATGACCTGGGAAAAAATTACTCAAATGGTATGGCCTACATCCCACCATTCTTTCTTATATTATCTAAGAGATTTGAATAGTGACATTTCAATCAAGATTCAATCTATAAGAGGTAGAACTTTACCTATTGTATACAACATTGCAATAAGGGTAGAAAATAGTCTCATTTAGGTTAGTAAGTTGATGCCTAGGTCTCTTGTGCCCTTATTAGAGATCTCTCTAGTGCCCCATCCTTCTATTGCTCTAGTTCTAGTGTAGAGCGTGAAACCAGTTTCATCTACATCCTACTTTCCTGCATAGCAAAAATAAGATGATGAGTTAAAAGCCTTGATTAGAAACTTTTCCAACAAGGTCATATCATTAGAGACAAAGTAGGTGAAAGCCTACAGAGGTAGTTCTAATTAGGTGAAAGGCCAGAGAAATAAACAATTGGGGAAATCAGTATGGTAATCACAGGTACAGAAAAAATGAGTAGAATGTTAGATGGCCTACTAATTTGAACTTTCCTTTGTAAGTTTTCCCTCCTACACAACCTCTTCTAGCGCCCAACACAAGTTAGACACTTTTCTCAGTCCAGAACAACATGGCGCAAGATTATGAATGGTTCTTTCCTTGTAATATGCCTCATAGTCACTATTTTTTGCTAATGTTACATGCACACAATCCTTTATGATTCAAAATGCTTCCACCTGTGAGCCTTCAACAATCACACCTGAAGCTGCTACAGAGGAAAATTTTATTTTCTTTGGTGCTAAGGAATTCTATGTAATTAACAAAGTTGTAAAAGACATAAGAATACCATGTGCCCAAGTTGCGGACAACACAAGATACGAGAAGATAATTTTCAAATCTGGCATGCAAGTCACAATTCCAACAACACAAGCAAACCATCAAAAGTGAATGGTAGAAGCTAAGACATCTAGTAGTAAAAACACTCAAGTTCCCACACCCAAGGCTCCATGCAAAGCTCCTCCAGATGTGGCACACACCCCTCCTTTGGTAGGCTAAGCCTCTACACTAGCTACGGTTCTTGCCTCTGTATGAGAGAAAATAAGAAAGGATGTTGTCATTCCTAAAATATGAAAGTTAATTGCTTTTCCATTCAACATTGTGGACCAGATTAAGATGAAAAACAAAAATGTTACAATTGTTGCAATCCCTGACCATTCCATCCCACTGTGACCTATGGCATGAATCCCTAGCACAACTCCCGCGTACTGATCTAGCTATGCAGAAGCCGCTTGCTTCTATCAACATCTTCTAAGAAGAGGAGAAGCAATTAAAGTTGTTAAAACCCCACCCTTCTATATGTCTTTGATCATAGGCAAACATCTTATCCATAACTATATGATTGACTCAGGTGCTAGTACTTCTGGCATGCCTAAGAAGATTATTGATGTTTTACGTCTGAAGTATAGCCCCCTGACAAAAGGATTCTTGTAACTCAATGGTTAAACTGTCACTACCCTAGGAATCATCAAGTATCTTGAGTTAACCCTCCATGCATGTCCAAGTATAACAATAACTCAATATGTGCCAATCATTGATCCACCCTGTCTGTTTTCCTTATGTTTAGCAAGATATTTTACCACTAAAGTGAGTGGTTACTTGTCTTCTAATTTGACCCATATGTTACTCAAGATAAGGTATGGTACCTGATTTACCATACAAAAAGAGACAATATTTTTCTATCATGCAGAGTCATATGTCCCATCCCCCTTCCAAGCCAACTATTTGATCTAAGAAGAATAAGCTTCAGTTCCTGAAGAGTAACCTCTTCCACCTCCTATTTTTGATCTAGTACTTGATGAGTTGGTAGAGAGGTATCATAAATTTTACCCATAGTCTAAATAAATGGAATCTTATGAAACTAGACATGGTACATACTACATTCTTGAAGAAGAATCTATGTTTTTGTGCATGCTAAAGTAAAGGGAAGAGAACCCTGATCTATGGAAGTTATACATTAATTGATCCAAAAGTAGAAATGGTGTGGGAGGAGTCATTCTCATTTCTCCTAAGGATGATAAATTCTTCTTCACTCACAGGTTGTAGTTTACACGTTCTAACAATATAGCAGAGTATGAGGCGTTGGTGCAAGGTCTTATTATTATTGAAAAGAAGAATATTAAGGCACTGCAGATCTTTGGAGATACAGAATTAGTTATCCACCAAGTCACCAACAAGTTCTAGGAAAAGAATAAACTTCTCAAAGCTTATAAACATAGACTTTAGAACCTTCTTAAGAGATTTGATTCTCAAAATATGTAGGTGGTGCTGCATAAAATTAATGAGGAAGTTGATCAAATGGCCACGCTTGGTTTGCAGTTATCTCTTGTTGAGGAATTTGTCAAAGGAAAAACTCAGCACATTAATATTATGATCATACCATCCATTCCAGAAAACAACACCAGCTAGCAAGTGTTTTATTATGACATGGAGATCATCCATTTCATTCAAAACGAAGCTGACTTGCATGATAGCTATGGTGACCAAGTGATTCAACTAAAGTCATATAAGTTGTCTAAAGGGCTGGTCACCTTAGAGAAAATGTTTATCCCTGATGATAAGTTCAAAGGTGAATAAATTTATGTGTGTTGCACAAGAAGACTGCTCCCCAGTTACTATTACACACGAACAGGAATTTTTTCTCTATAAATCTTGTGCACACAATGAAAAATAGGCCTTCATCTCTCTCTATCAAAATACAATGAGATCTCCTCATGGGAGTATAAATACCTCAAAGGTTTTGATCCAAGTGTTTCTCAACACTCCATTGACCTTCGATCCTGGTATCAAGCCTGTAAGAATAAAGAAGTGACCAGTCAATCCAAAGATAGAGCCCCTCATGAGAAAGGAATTATCAAAAATCATTGAGGCGGTGATTTTTTTCCCATCAAGTACTCGACTTAGGTTGCAAATCTAAAACCGGTGTGTAAGAAGAACAGTGAAATCAGACTTTGTGTTGATTTCATAGATTTGAATAGGGCATCTCTAAAGGATCGTTATCATTTTCCTTCAATGGAGCATTTTTTTAGACTGTGACCGACACGCAAAGATTTTAAATCTTAGATGGATACTGGTGCTTCAATTAGATCCTAGTTAAGGAAGAGGAACAATTAAAAATGACATTTACAACCAAGTGGAGAACATATGCATATCAATTAATGCCCTTTAGTATATCAAATGTAGGCATAATGTTTCAATGCACCATGGACATTTCCTTCAAAGGTTACATCAACGAGTTCATCCTAGTTTACCTTGATGACATTAAAATATTCTCAAAGCATAACACAGGTCATATGGTGCACCTAGAGAAATTATTTGAGAGATGTATAAATATTGGAGTATCCCTTAACCCTAAGAAGTGCAATTTTGCTATGGCGCAAGGCAAGCTTTTGGTCCATGTTGTTTCAAAGGATGACATCACAATTGATTTTGAGTGCATTTCAGCCATCCTAGCTCTTTCCCTTCCAGCACACAAAAAGGCCTTGCAGTCCTTCCTCGGTAAGATTATTTTTTTAGGTGGTTTATTCCTAACTTTACAAAACTGGTAAGGCTAATCACCCCAATGATTAAGAAGGACATATATTTCAGATAGATGGAAAAAGGAAAGGAGACCTTCAAAAAAATCAAGAAAGGAATTTCTTGTGTATCAGCACTCGTCAACCTGAATTACTCAAAGGATTTTATCCCTTATACTCACGGAACTGATGCGAGTGTTGATGTTGTCCTAACACAACAAAATGAACAAGGGTTGGAACAACTAGTGGCTTTATTCATCCAAACACTAAAGGATTGTGAATTAAAATATAGTCACATAGAGAAGTAGGTCTTCATCATCATGCACGCACTCAATAAATTCAAGAGTATGATCACCACAAATCATATTAAGGTTCTATTCCCCCATTATTTTTTAAGATACTTCATCATAGGAGCAGAAGTCAGTGAAAAGAGATCACAATGGGTGACCAAAATCATGGAGTATGATGTGACTATCAAAACACAAATATGGTAAGAGGTAGTGCACTCTATAAGTATCTTGCTGAGGACACACACAATGAATCTGAGACTTAAATGATTTCTTGATGAAGCTCTCCCGTGCACAAAACTTGAGCAGAATAGATATCCTGGCATATGTGACTAGATTAAGGACATGATTAAATTCCATTCCAAGGGCGTATATCATCCTATCTTAAATAAGGAAAATAAAAGACATATGAGGTTACAATCTATCCCTTATGTTTTGATTGATGGATTTCTCTTAAAGAAGAATCTTGATGGTGTGTTGTTAAGGTGTATCAAAGGCACATAAAATGAAAAAGTGTTAGTAGAATTTCATGATGGATTTTTTGGTGGACACTTCTCTGCCAAGACTATAGTAATGAAGATCACAATGGCAAGTATCATTTTTCCTACTTTATTTATAGATGCACACAAGTGGATAAAAAATGCGAGGAATGTGTTTCTTTGCAGGAAAGAAGAAATTGGCAATGCTTCCCCTTTGACCAATCCATGTAGATTAGCTTTTTTTGTAATGGGGTCTCAACTTCATAGGCATGATCAATCCACCTTCAATCATTAGACATAAGTGGGTGCTGATAACTATGAACTACTTTACCAGATAGAAAAAAGTGGTCGTGCTCAAGGAATCAGCTGAGTCAGACATCCTTGAAATTATCGATGGTATAGTCACAAGGTTTGGCATTTCTCAAACCATTATCTTTGATAATGCAAAAGCCTTCCTTAGCACTAAAATCACTTATTGGGTTATAAATCTAGGCATCTATCTGAAAACTTCTTCCAACTATTACCCCCAAGGCAATGGTCTAGCAGAGTCAACAAAAAAGAACCAGATCAGGATCATGAAGCACACAATGAACATTAGCCAAAACCAGTGGCATAAAAAGGTCTCGTACGCACTCTGGGAAGATAGAATCATAGTTAAAAAGGTAATAGGAACTTCACCTTACAAGCTTGTCTATGGAAGAGAGGCTACCCTTCCTTTGACACTAGAATTTAATTCATTGGCACTTACCCAATAACTGGAGTTTGAAGGCATAGACCAAAGATAAATTAGAATGGTAGAGTTGGTTAATCTTGAAGAGTCAATAAACTCTACCATGATCAAGCTAGAACAACATCATCAAACAATAAAAAATGGTTTGAAAGAAATCTTAGGCCTCAAGCTTTCAAAATTGGTGACTTGGTGTTGAAATGGGATGTTGAAAAAGCCTAACCAGGGCACCATTCAAATTTTGATGCACTTTCGAGTGGCCCATACATCATCAGTTCATGCAAAGGAGATAAAACTTTCGAGTTAACTCATCTTAAGGGAGGCGCACTACAAATCCCAGTAAATGGGATCTATCTCAAACCCTTCCATTAATTTTGCTACATTTTTTTGTACATATTATAGTAGTTTCAATTCCTCCAAGTGCGTTGTGCACACATTATTTGTTTGTACATATTTCTTTATTTTTTCATGCTTCTTGCACACGCTTTTATTTTTCTTACAAGATGTCGGTCTTCTTTCAGCATTGTGTAGGATCCAAAGTAAAGTCAATAAATGATTCTTCAAGTGACTTTAGGGGTATTTAATCAAAGTTGAAAATTATAATTTCATAATTACATTACAGACTTCATGCCCAATGGACACTCTAGGCTACTTATCTCCTTCATCTAGCAGGTATATGGCCCCAAAAGTCACCAAAACTATTATCCAAATAACTCTTCTAGTTCTTTGGAAAACTTACATACATATTCTGGCTCAAACATCTTTATTTCAGTGGCACACACTTCAATTGTCTCTCTAGAACATTCACTTGGTCACTATTTCCTCTCTCACCCTTGCGTGCTTCCCTTTCTTCCTTTCCACTTTCTTTTTCCTCTTTGTTTCACTCTTGTCTTACGTGAATATTCTACACATTTTCCTTCTTCTTATCATATATTCATCATGCGCACGTGCCTTGCACTCACTTCAATCATTTAGGTCATTGGCCCTCTCATGTGCCCCACACATTACCTTGAAATAGTTACACCTTGGCCATACATTCTCCACTTATCATTTTGCATCATTTTCCCTGCACATGCAAAATTTTCATGAACCTTCCTTCTTCCTTCATCCCGCACCTCATCCTTCCTCACACATACCTTTGCACCCTCCTCTATGCCTTTCCATGCCATGTCATTCTGACATGCTTCAGTGTGCTATAAGGAACTTATCAAAGTACACCAGTATGGTGTTGAATCCTTGCAACAATTCAATGGATGATAAGTGGTAGAAATGATAAAGAAAATTTTCATAGTTGGTCCTCCTTTCAGCTAATCCGCGTGCCCCACGTGTCTTTTGTGTACAGACAACTCTGAAAAACTTCTCACAGCCTTATATTTTTCTACAGAGACATGATCAGTGTGTTCCTATTCTCAATCAATAGATATTGACATAGGCTACATTGCTAGATATTAAAATTCAAATTATTTGCGGATCTAGTAGGTAAGAAATGGAAAATTTCATTCTACACATTAATGAACAGATCTAATTACTTCAACCACCTGATTTGATCTAATATTCCCTCTTCCCTTCTCTAACACACCCAATAGACTTAGAGAAAGGCATTTGATAGATTTGCAGGAGGATTTACAAGAATTGAATGCTTCTTGTTGGTGGTTCTATTTCAAAATCATATTTTCCCTCCTTCTCTTCTTCTTCCATGATTTCACCTATAAATATAAGAGTTGGGCTCATATTTTATGTTGGAAATTTTTGGATCCTTACACATTTTTCTAAGGAATTCATATTTTTTGTATTCTCAGTCACAGACATCTAGATCTAGCTCATGCATATGGTTATCAACCTCTTTAACCATTGTAACAGTTATGTGCATTTCTAGAAGTAACGAAGCATCATTTTGTGACTATTCTTTGTCCTAAGCATGTTTGTATTCTTTCTTCTTGCCTTTCTTTACATTGTGTTCTTGTTGTGTCATTTTATGTCCCTTGCATTCCCCTTTCTAGTTGTGTTCCATGAAACTGATCCAATAAATACATTTTAGTTGTGTTACACATGCCTAGCTTTCTTTGATGTATTTTCCTTCATTTTTGCTCAAAACAGATAGTGTGCATCCCTCTTTTTTTGGTGACATCATCTTTTATTGTATTTTCCTTTCATGTTATCCTTATATCCCTAGTCCCTTGGCATTGTTACATTAGTTTTCCCTTACAGCACTAGGAGTAGCAGTAACAATAGAAATAGATAGAGGAACTGGCCTTCTTTGGAGATCTGTCTCAAGCACACAAGGTCCCATAACTTTGATATGGTTCCATTGTGTCTCAAATGAATCGATCCTTCCAGATCCGAGACACGAGTGTAAGTTTGATAACCAACAGTAGTCTTGATATGTCATTGTCAGAAACAAATATAAATTTTTCAACATTTTCTGAAGTCATGTTTTAGGTTATTACATTTAAAATACACTGAATATAATATCACCTCTGTGTCAGGTACTAGCCTGGATTAATTTCAAATTATATTGCTTATATTAGAATGTTTAGAATGGGTATATAGCAACTCTTATTCAAACAAACATGTTCTTGTTGTATTCAAAGTGGGTATTGTTTGTACAAGAAATAATAAACTATATCATTTTAATATCTTTGCAAAGTTTTGAGAATGGGGAAAAAAATTAATTTCATTATAACTTGTATTTTTTTAAGTGTGATATTGCTTTGAAGGAAATTACTTATATAATGGTTGAAAATCATAAATAAGGCTTGAATTTTTTCACAAAAATAAATGGAAATGATAATGGGAATGGTGGTAAACAAAATATTTGCATAGTGGTCTTGTTATGTATTGATGAAGAAAAATATATTTTTTAAACAATATCATAGCCATGTTTCATCTTTCTTACATCTTTAATAATTTGGTACAACTTTTAATTTCCATCTATAGATGATTTAATTTAATCATTAAGTTCAAATTTTCTTAATAAACAATCTTCCCATTATCACATCCTTTAATTTAATCAATTTAAAAACTATATGAAGGTTGTGAGAATGGGAAACTTTCCATTTTAAAACAAATTAGATTATATATATATTCTTCTTTTATGATATCTATATGGGTTTGGACATTTTTGCATTTGATACAATATATGATATAATCATTTAAATACCTATGAAGCTTGTGATTATGGGGAACTGACCTTTCAAAAACAAATTAAACTTGATCTATTTTTGTTATATGATTATTATATGGAAATGGGAAACTTTCCATTCTAAAACAAATTAAATTTTATCTATATTCTTCATATATGATTCCTATATGACAATGGGCATATGCCCCTTCTTTATCTCATAGTAATTCAACAAAGAAAAGTTAGAATAATTCATGCATGAAATTTTCTTCAAATATTTTTCTTCACGAGACGAAACAGTCTTACAAAATAGAGGGAGCCCAAAGCGGAAACTTAAAGGGTCAACAAACATTTAGCGGAGAGAACAAATAATATCTCAAAAAAAATCTTCAAATCTTCTACTTCACAAGAAGAAATGGTCTAACAAAATACGGGTAGCCAAAAGTGGAAGGAAAAACAAAAAAAATTGAAACTCGATGAAAAATAAAGTAGAAATGATGATCAAGAAAGAGATAGCTTCGCTGACCACGGTTAACCTTACAATTCCAAAGATCTCTACCATCATTGAAAATGATAATTGTCTCCATTCTCTCTACCATGCAATGAAAGAAGTAATTATCATTAATTTCACCAATTTCCCTCCAACGGGTGCTCGAAGACGTGTTTGAAAAACAAGTACCTTCAATTAATAAAATGTGGTAAAAATTTTATTTTCAAATTAATGGTCTCGCTTTTCCATAAACAAAAACAAATGTAAATATTAAATAATATCATAGCCATGTTTTAGGTTTGATTATTGCACTTAAAATAAAATTTAAATTTTCAAAATAATTCATAGCCATGTTTGAGGTTTTTATTTTGATGGATAAACGCTTTTGAATGGAGCTTTAAACTGGGGGGGTTCTTGGGTCCCCTCCCTTACAAAACATTGTATATAATATCAAGAAGCAAGGCATCCCAAAAGTAGGAAAGAATTTTAAGCATGGATGCCCTGAAAAAATGAAAAAAAATGAACAAAAATAATAATATATAACTAAGGTATGTAGGAGAATTATTATTCTGATAATTTGAAAACTTCAGCATTCACTTTGACCTCCTGAGCTTCAGCTGGATAAGGAACATTAATTATGGAGCTACTGCGGAATTCTTGATAGCTAGCCTGCACAGCCCCTAGCATAGAAGTATATGAAGTCGTCCTACCACTCCTATGTTTGAAAATTTGAGCTGGAACAAGGCCAATTGGGAAGGATAAAAATTCCAAGTCTAGGGGGGCTTTGTAGTGATGCGGGAGCATAACTTGCAGAGACCATAACTTTTGATCCGACCATTGGATCGTCCTAAAATTTTATAGGGTGGTAGGTTGTTTCCATTTTAGCACATTTCCAGGCTCGGATTCCTTCATCTAGTGGCCTAAAATTGGCTCCGAATGTTTTTTCCACTTTTTACAAGGTCTTAGAACTTTAATACCTTTTGTTGTGATTGTCAGAATAAGTCCAAATTTCACGTGAGCCCTAATTTATGAATGCATATTTGGAACGCAAATTTTGGGGTCAATCCAAGTTGTTTTGCATTTTAGGGTTGTAGAGTAGTCTTGAAATAAAAGGAGGATTGTAATGATGTAATAGATCAGTGTGAGTTCCAGAATGAGAAGTAAGCTATTTTAAAACTCTTGGTTTTATTTACAAAGCTATTTATGTGTTCTTTTGAAGGTATTTCAACCTCTTGTAGTTGGATTCACATCATGTAGCCAAGACCTTCCTTGAATTTTTCAATTCCAAATGGCTCATGGTTAATTAGGGCAGAGTTTGGGGAGGATAATTAGGAAGGACCTTCCTCCTTTGATTGATAATTTTGATGAGCTGAAACAGAAAAATATAAGAGATTCTGATACCTCCTTTCTAATTCTTCAACATAGTCCTGAGAAACCAAATCCCCAACAACTGCCATTGAAATTTTCAGAAGAGTTGTGGGAAAACAAAAAATTTCCACCACTTCCTCAAGACCAACCATGTGTCTAGGTTGAATAAAATGTCGAGTAATCTGCAAGGCCTCATTCTTGAATATTCCAAGGAGGAGAAGGTGGGTGAAGAAAATGGAAGCATCCTTGGCATTGACATGAGCTCGACCATAACATTGCATGTAATCCTCCCCAATAATACTTTCCATGGATTTATCCACTTAGTCAAAATCAATCTGGAAGATTTTTCAAAGCCTGGCAAAGGAGATAGAGCCATAGAATTCCATATCCCTAAATTCATGCTTAAGAAAGAGCCTCGATAGTAGAGGGATCTCCATGGCAACACTAAGAATCAGTAAAAAACCAAGCATAGAGAATCAAAAATATTAATTTATACTAATTTATACTAGATGTTGGTCTTCAAGCTTTCACCCACGTCTCGTATTTGGTAGAGCTGAGTTTTTTGAGATCACATTAGAACTTTCTCTAAGTTGTGGGACCTTGCACACTTGAGACAGATCTTTGGAGAAGGTCAGTTCCTCTATATATTTCTACTACTACTGCTACTCTTAGTGTTGGAAGGGGAAACTAAACTAATAAATTCCAAGGGACCAGGGATAGGAGGATAACATGAAAATTAACTACACTAAAAAGGTGATAGCACTAGAAAGAGATTTTTGAAAACTATATGTTCTAAGTGGGAATGAAAAGGGGACACGTGAAAGGAGGCTAGGCATGAGTAGCACAACTAAAAATGATTTTACCAAATTATTCTCATGGAACACAACTAAATAAGGAACTGGAAGGGATTTGAAGTGGCACAACAAACACGCAATGTAAAATAAAAGAAAAAATAAGGAATGAAAACATGTTAGGATAGAGAATAGTCACAAAATGATGATTCTATTACTTCCAGAAATGTACAAATTTGTTAAAATGGCGAAAGAGGTCGATATGCACATGCATGAGCTAGATATAGAGGTATGTAACTTAGAATATAGAAAATATGAATTCCTTAGCAAAATGTGTAAGGATTCAAAGTATCCAATATTAATAATGAGCCCAGCTCTTATATTTATAGATGAATCTATGGAAGAAGAAGAGAAGAAGGAAGGAAAAACTAAATTTGAAATGAAACCGCCAACAAGAAGCATTCAATGCCTACAAATCCACCTAAGAATCTATCGAATATACATCCATAGGTTTTTTTTTCCTATTGGAGGAGGAAGGAGGGAATAGCATATCAAATTGGGTGGTTGAAGCAATCATATCTACTCATTAATGCCCAGGGAGGTGTTTTCCCATTTCTAACCTACCAGGTCCACCAAAGTTTGAATTTGAATGTCTAGCACTATGGTTGATGTCAGTAACTCTATGAAAAGTCCAAGTACATGCCAATCAGAGCTCTGTAGAAAAAGATACAGTTGTTAGGGGATGTCAGAGCTACCTGTGCATGTAAGATATGTGGCGTGTGTGAATTGGCTTAAAGAATTTCCCACTGTGCACAATGTTTATTGTTTCTTCCACATGTCACTCACTAATTTTTTGAGACAATTCGGAGCCCTGTTGGCATGATTTGACTGCTTATGTGTGGCACACTCAAGAATGTCAGAGATGAACTAGCACATAAGGGTACAAAGGAGGGCTTGAGGGAAGGGCACACGGAATGTGCAGAGGAATGTGTGTGCGACGTGCAAGGCGAAATGAGGTAAATTAGTGAGAATAAAACAAATGGTCAATCTGTAACCATTACAAGATGATGTGCGTGCACGCGTGAGGGACAAGGACTTAGTTGATTGAAGCACATGAAAGGTGCACATGTAGGGTGAATGGCTATTAGGAAGAAGGTGAATACGTAGAAGACGCGCGTAAGGGGAAGATGGAACAAATAAGAAAAGGAAAGTTAAGGAATAAGGGGAAGCGTACGATGGCATGTGAGGAAAATAAAGGAATGTTCCAAGGTAACTTGAGTGTGTGCAACCTCATAATGAAGATCTCAGAGCTAGAATATGTATACAAGTTATCTAAATGATTAGGAGATTTATTTAGATAATAGTTTTGGTGACTTTCGGGGACATATTCCTACTAGATGAAGGAGATCAGTAGCCTAAAGCATCCATTGGGCATGGATTCTACTATGTAATTATTTGAATGACTTCCCCTGAAGTCACCTGAAGGATCATTTCTTGACTTGATTCTAAATATTACAACTGCTAAAAGAAGATCTGAATTCTAGAAACAAAAAAAGACCACGTGTAGGAAGCACACAGAAGTAAAGCACTATAAACAAACAAACAATATGTGCACAACACACTTAGAGGAATTGAAACTACTCTAATATATATATATATAATTGTGTAGCATAATTAATGGAAGGGTTTGAGATAGATCACATTTACTAGGATTTCCAGTGCGCTTCCATCAAGATGAGTTAACTCAAAAGAGTTATCTTCTTTGTACGAACTGATTATATAAGGGCCACTCCAAAGTGCATCAAACTTTGAATTGTGCCCTGGTTTATCTCTATCAGCATCTCATTTTAAGACTAAGTCCTCAACTTTGAAAGCTTTAGGCCTAGCCCTTTTGTCAAACCATTTCTAGCTTGATCATAGCAAAGTTCCTTAGTTCTTCAAGGTTAACCAGATCTGTCATTCTGATTTCTTTCTAGTTTTTGCCTTCAAATTTCAGCTACTAGACAAATGCTAATGAATTCAATTCCAATGTCAAAGGAAGGGTACCCTCCTGACTATTGGTTTCTTAAACATGCACCCGTGTCTTGGATATTAGAAGAGATGAGGTGTTTGTGACAACAATGGAACCGTCCCAAAGTTGTGGGACCTTACATGCTTGGGATAGATCTCTGAAGAAGGCCGATTCCTCTATCTAATTCTACTACTACTGCTACACCTAGTGTTGAAAGGGAAAACTATGCTAATAATGCCAAGGGACTAGGGATAGAAGGATAACATGAAAAGAAACCTACACTAAAATTTGATAGCACCAGAAAAAGAGGAATGGACAATATTTGTTCTAAGCAAAAATGAAAGGAAATGCATTAAAGGGGGCTAGGCACGAGTAGCATAGCTAAATACATTTTTACCAGATCATTCTCATGGAATACAACTAGATGAAGAATTGTAATGGATGTGAAATGGAAAAACTAGCACGCAATGCAAAAGAAAAGGTAGAATGAAAGAATGCAAACATGTTATGATAGAGAATAGTCACAAAACGATGCTTCTATTACTTTCAGAAATGCACAGAGTTGTTACAATGATGGAGGCCGACATCCACATGCAAGAGCCAAATCTAGAGGTCTGTAACTCAAAATACATAAAGTATGGAATCCTTAACAAAATCATAAGGATCCAGAGAGTCCAACATAACAAATGAGCATAGCTCTTACATTTATAGATGAATTCCTGTAAGAAGAAGAGAAAAGAGGAGGGAAAATCTGATTTAAAAATACAACCACATACAAGAGGCATTCAATACCTCCAAATCTACTTGCTAATCTATCAAATGCGCTTCCTTAAGATTGTTTGGCATGTTGAAGAAGGAAGGAGGCAAGATCAAATTAAATCGGGTGGTTGGAGTAATCGGATCTGTTCATAAATTCTTGGAGAGATGCTTTCCCATTTCTCACCTACCAGATACACAAAAAAATTGAATTTGAATATCTATCACTATAGTCGATGTCAACATCTCTATGAAAAGTCCTGACACATTCTAATCTAAGCTATGTAGCATAAGATATGGCTGTCAGAAGATGTCAGAGTTGTCATCACATGAAAGACACATGGTGCACGTAGATTAGCTTAAATGATGGCCAACTGTGCAATTGTTTTGTTGTTTCTACCACATGTCATCTACTAGTTTATTACAAGGATTTGGCACCCTGTTGGTGCATCTTGAATGGTTACATGTGACACATTTAAGCATATTAGAAGGGCGTGAAGGAAAAACAAAGGAAGCTGTAGAGGAACATGCACGTGATGTGCATGGGAAAATGAGGAAAATTGGTGTGTAGAGAATGCATGATCAAGGTGCAACCATTACAAAGAAATGGGCATGTTGCACGATAGGATCAAGGACTTAGCTAATTGAAGTAAGTGTGAGGCACACAAGAAGGGAAGAAGCTGATTAGGAAGAAGGTGAATGCGCAGAAGGTGGGTGTAAGGGGAAAGTGGAAGGAGAGGAAGGAAAGGGGCATGCAGGGACATTGTGACCAAGGAAATGTGCCAAGTAATCTTGACCATGCGTAACCTTACAATGAATAACTTAGGGCCAAAATGTGTATGCAAGTTACCCAAATCACTAGGAGAGATATTTGGATAACAATTTTGGTGACTTTTGGGGCCATCTGCCTACTAGATGAAGTAGATCAATAGCCTAGAGCATCCATTGGGCATTGATTTTACTATGTAATCATTAAACTATCCCTATAGTCACTTGAAGATTATTTCTTGACTCTATTTTGAATCTTACACTGCTGAGAGAGGCTCTACATTTTGGAAGCAACAAAAGAGTGCATGCAAGAGGCATGTGAGAGAAATAACTATGTACAAACAAGTAATATATGTGCAACACACTTGGAGCAATTGAAACTACTCTAATATATACATAATGATGTAACAAACTTTATTAAAGGTTTTGAGATAGATCACATTAACTGGGATTTCCAGTGCACCTCCATTAAGATGAGTTAACTCAAAAGAGTTATCCTCTTTGAAAAAATTGATGATGTATGGCCCACTCCAAAGTTTATTTAACTTTGATTGGTGCCTTTTTTTAGCTCTATCAACATCCCACTTCAAAACCAAGTCCCCAACTTTGAAATCTTGAGGCTTAGTCTTCCTATCAAACCATTTCTTTGTTCCTTATTGATGTTGCTTCAACTTGATCATGACAGAGTTCCTTGACTCTTCAAGATTAACCATCTCTATCATTTTGATTTCTCTCTGGTCCATGCCTTCAAATTCTAACTACTAAGCAATTGCTAATGAATTCAACTCTAGTGTCAAAGGAAGGGTAACCTCCTTACCATAGAAAAGATTGTAAGTAGAAGTTCCTATTTCTTTTTTAACTATGATTCTATCTTCCACAAGTGTGCGTGAGACCTTTGTATGCCACTATTTTTGTCTGATGTTCATTATGTACTTCATGATTTTGATCACGTTCTTGTTTTTTGATTCAGCCATATCATTTCCTTGAGGATAATATTTGGAAGAATTCTTTAGGTAAATTCCTAGACTTAAAGCCCAATCAGTGATTTTAGTACCAAGGAAGGATTTTGCATTATCAGAGATAATGGTTTGAGGAATGCCAAACCTTGTGACTATACCTTAGAGAAATTCAAGGATGAATAACTTGGTTGATTCCTTGAGTATGACAGCTTATGTCCATCTGGTAAAGTAATTTGTATCTATCAACACCCACTTATGTCCAATGCTTGAAGGTGGATTGATCATGCCTATGAAGTCGAGACCCCATTACACAAAAGGCTGATATGCCTGGATTGGTCAAAGGGGATGTTAGGTTGTGGATCTTGTTTTCATGTGAGAATGTGTTGAAGACTGTACACTAAGAGTACTATACACTTTCCACAGTTGTCTTGCCAAGGTTCGGGAGAAAAATAATTTGGCCTTAAAACGTGCCTAACATACCAAGAAACATGCTTTTCTCATATGGGTGGTATTTTTGACCCATAGGTTTATGGGACGGTTTTGGCCCATGGTTTTGATAACCACAATTTTTTGAAACTAATTAATCAATTGTCTACTTATGTGGTTTTTTGCATATGGTAGAGTTACTGTAACATTGAAGATGTTTTTTTGAATTTGGGTGTGAATTTTGTAGAGTTTGTTGAGCATAGCTCTAAATAGATCTGGGTATTTTATTCAGAGAGTGGTTGCTTGTAATAAAATCTGAGCAAGTGATTATTGTTTGATGTAGCCCAAATTGGGTGAACCATGTTAAATATTGTCTCTTTGTGTTGTGTTATTTTATTCTACACTTTTATTTTAGATCTGTAATATTTTCTAGATATTAGTTTCTACTGTTACGATTCTGTGAGGGATTATTCCACATATTTTATCCCTTATTTCCTAACAATTGGTATCAGATCCTGGTTTGGTTTGTTGAAGTGTTAAATCGTAGGGAAATTTTTATCTTGAGTGGAATCTATGGAAAATTATGGAAGATCAAGGGTTTATAAATTCAATAGGCATAATTTCAATCTTTGGAAGATGCAGATGGAAGATTACCTTTATCATAAGGATATTTATAATTTGTTGTTTGAGAAGGTGAACAAACCCTCAAGCATGATAGATGTGGAATGGGATTTGTTGGATAGGAAGGCACTTGGGACAATCTGGCTGTGTCTTGCATCTTTGGAATTATTTAATGTTTCAAAGGAAAAGACTACAAAAGAACTGATGGATGCATTAGGGAAGTTGTATGAAAAACCCTCTAGCTCTAATAAGATATTTTTAATGAAAAAGTTCTTTAATATGAAGATGTCTAAGAATGGTTCAGTAGCAAATCATTTAAATGATTTTAATATGGTTGTAAATATGATAGCTTTAGTTATAATAGAATTTGATGAAGAAGTTAGGTATTTATTAGTTCTGTGCTTTTTACCTAAGAGTTGGAATAGCCTAGTAATGTCAGTAAGCAAATCGGTTCTAGCTAACTCAAAGTTGAAGTTTGAGGATGTTGTAGGGGTTATTATAAGTGAGGAAATGTGAAGAAAAATCTCTATGGAATCTTCTACTTTAGGGAATGCTTTGAGAGTGGAAACTAGAGGGAGATAGAAGAATAGAGGAAGTTGTGGAAAATCAAAGGATCGGGCAAGGTTAAAATCCAAAATCAAGATAGTTTGTTGGAATTGTGGAAAGTTTGGGCATGTAAAGAAGGACTGTTCAAAACTTTGGGACAAGAAGAAACAACAGGAAGAAAACAAGGAGGCAAATGTGGCAACAGGTAATGTATGTTAGGATGCTTTGATTCTTTCTTTTCACAATATTACTAAATCTTGGGTTTTAGATTTTGGGACTTCTTTCCATGCTACTCCACATAGGAATTATTTTTTTGATTATGTTCAAGGATATTTTGGGCATGTTTTTCTTAGTGATGATGAGCCTTAGAGCATAGTTGGAAAATGTGTTGTTTGGGGTAAGATGCAGAATTGGAATACTTGTTTATTAAAGGATGTCAGACATGTGCCTACATTAAGACAAAATTTGATATCGGAAAGGAAGTTGGGAAGTGATGGTTGTACTCTAATATTTACAGTGGAATCTTGGAAGGTTACCAAGGGTGCTCTTGTGGTGGAAAAAGGTAAGAAGTTGGAACCTTGTATTTAACCACTTATAGCACTAATGCTTGTAATCTTGTGGCTTCAGAAGTAGATACAACATTGTGGCACTATAGGCTCAATCATATGAGCCATAAGGGCATGGAGATCATAAAGAAGGATTTTCCTAGATATACAGAAAAAGGTTTGGAGTTCTATGAGGAATGCATATATGGTAAATAGAAGCAAGTAAGGTTTCTCAAGGTTGGACCTACAAAGAAAGAGAGTAAGTTAGAGTTGGTGCATTCTGATGTATGGGGGTTGACTCAGGTATCATCTCTTAGAGGTTCAAGTTATTATGTTACTTTAATTGATGATGCAACAAGAAAATTTTGGGTTTATTGTATTAGAAACAAATCTGATGTATTTGACCCTTTTGTTAAATGGAAAGCCTTGGTAGAGAATGAAATAGGTCTTAATCTAAAATGTCTCAGGTCAGATAATGGAGGGAAGTATTTCAGTAATGAATTTGATGATTATTTTTCTAATAATGGAATTCATAGGAAAAAAAATAGTTCGAGGAACTCCGTAGTAGAATGGGGTGTCAGAAAGGATGAGAAAAACAATAATGGAACGTGCTAGGAGAATGAGGTTACATGCAGGACTACCTCTTTCTTTTTGGGAAGAAGTGGTGAGCATAGTTGTGTACTTGATAAACAAAGGACCCTCAAGTACCTTGGATGGAGGCATACATGAGAAGGCATGGTATGGTAAGAAAGTTGATTATTCATTTCTTAGAGTCTTTGGATGTGAGGTGTTTGTCCATATAGACAAGGATGATAGGATCAAACTAGAGGCTAAATCAGAAAATATGTACTTTCATTGGTTATGGTGGTGATGAATTTGGATATAAATGTTGGATTATTAAGGACAAGAAAATAATTTGATCTAGGGATGTGGTATTTAATGAGAAAGTCATGTACAAGCAACAGTTGTAGGAAAATAGGGAAGAATACAAGAAAGAATAAGTAGCATTAGAGGATCTTCTGGATGGGAAAGTGACACATGAATCAGTTTAGGAACCTCCTCAACTTGAACCCCAAACTCCTATATTGAGGAGGTCTTCTAGGGTAAGAAGAGAACATGAACAGTTTTCTCCTTCTCTTTATTATTTATTGCTCACTGACAATGGAGAGCCAGAGAGCTTTGATAAAGCAATGTCGGTAGATGCCAGGAAGAAGTGGGAGAAATCCATGGATGAGGATCATCAAGTTCTCATCGAGAACCAGACATGGGATTTGGTGAAGCTACTTGAAGGAAAAAGAGCATTACAAAACAAGTGGGTGTCAAAGAGGAAGAAGAAGGCAAGAAAAGATACAAGGCCCGGTTGGTGGTCAATGGGATTGCACAGAAAAAAGGTATAGATTCTGATGATATTTTTAATCCTGTAGTAAAAATTACTTCTATTAGAACTATTCTTGGAAACGTTACAGCATAAGACTTGCACTTAGAGAAACTTGATGTAAAGACTACATTTCTCCATGGTGATTTGGAGGAGGATCTATATATGCAACAGCTAGAGGGCTATGAGGTCAAAGGTAAAGAGGAGATGGTGTGCAAACTGAAGAAGATCTTGTATGGATTGAAACAAGCTCCATGTCAATGGTATAAGAAATTTGATGGCTTCATAATGGAGTAAGGTTATATTATATTCCATTCTGGCCATTACATGTATACAAAGAAATTTAAGGATGGAAGTTATATTATCTTGTGTTTGTATGTGGATGATATGTTGGTTGTAGGTAAAAACATGTAGAAAATAAAATTACTAAAGAAGCAGCTACGTAAATCCTTTTCCATGAAGGATTTGGGGGCAGCCAGACAACTCCTTGGGATGAGGATATCTTGGGATAGGAAGGAATGGAAGCTTACTTTATCTCAGTAAGAGTACATTAACAAGGTATTGGAGAGGTTTAATATGTAGGATGTTAAACCAGTTGGGACTCCTTTGGCAAGCCATTACAAGTTATCAAAGGAGAAGTGTCCCAAGATAGAGAAAGAGAGTTACCAAATGTCCAAGGTACCTTACTCATCAGCGATTGGAAATTTGATGTATGTCATGGTGTGCACCAGGCCTGATATTTCTCATGTAGTGGGAGTAGTGAGTAGATTTATGAGTCATACATGTAGAGATCATTGGCAGGAAGTAAAGTTGATCCTTTTGTATTTGAGAGGGACTATGGGGATAGTTTTTTGCTACAGTGGATCAAATATCACTTTTTGTGGCTATGTAGATTCAGCTATGACTGGAGATGCAGACAACAGAAGGAGCATGACAGGTTATGTTTACACTCTAGGTGGTACAACAATGACATGGATTTCATGACTACAGAAGCTAGTGGCTTTCTCAACCACAAAGGCTGAGTATATTGCTTCCACAGAGGAAATAAAAGAAATGATTTGGCTACAGTAATTACTTAAGGAGTTGGGGCATAAGCAGGAGGAATTAAATTTTCATAGTGATAGTCAGAGTGCTATACACCTAGCTAAGAACTCTACTTTCCACTCTAGGATGAAGCATATATAGTTAAGGTACCATTTCATCAAAGAATCTTTAGAGGAAGAGAAGTTGAAGCAGGAGAAGATTCATACCAATCAAAATCCTGTAGACATGATGACCAAGCTAGTCACAAGGGAAAAACTGAAGTTGTGTTCAGCTTTGGCTGGTCTTCACGAAAACTAGTGAAGGGTTGAGAAGCTTTCTTAGAGGAAAAATAGTCTCCAAGTAGGATATTGTTAGGTTGTGGAGCCTATTTTCATGTGAAAAAGTGTTGAAGACTGTACACTAAGAGTACTGTACACTTTCCACGGTTGTCTCGCTGGGGTTTGGGAAAAAAAATTGGCCTTAAAACGTGCCTGATATACCAAGAAACATGCTTTTCTCATATGGGCAGGATTTTTGACCCATAGGTTTGTGGGACTGTTTTAACCCATGGTTTTTATACCCACGGTTTTGTAAAACTGCTTAAGCAGTTGTCTACTTATGTGGTTATTTGCATATGGTAGGGTTAATATAACATTACAAATGTTTTATTGAATTTGGGTGTGAATTCTATAAAGTTTGTTGAGCATAGCTCCAAACAGATCTGGGTATTGTATTGAGAGAGTGGTGGCTTGTAATAAAATCTTAGCAAGCGGTTCTTAGTGGATGTATTCAAAATTGGGTAAACCACATTAAATATTATCTCTTTGTGTTATGTTATTTTATTTTGCACTTTTATTTGAGATCTGTAATATTTTCTTCATATTAGCTTTTACTATTGTGATTCTGTGAGGGATTATTCTACATATTTTATCCCTTATTTCCTAACAGGGGAAGCACATCCAATCTTTTCTTTCCTTCAAAGAAAGCGTACTCCTTGCATTTTGTAACCCACCTATGTGCATCTGCAAACAAGGTAGGTAAAAATATACCTTCCATTATGATTTTCATCGTTATAATTTTGGAAGAGAAGTTTCCACTAGAGAATCCATCGTGAAATTTTTCTAACACTTTCTCAGTCTACACACTATTGATACACTTTAACAGCACACCATCAAGATTCTTTTTGAAGATAATGCTATCAATCAAAACATATGGGATAGATTGTAACCTCATATGTCTTCTCTTTTCTTTATTTAAACCAGGATGGTATGCATCCTCAAAAAATAATTTGATCATGTCCTTCATCCAGTCACGTGCATTACCCTATGTCTTTTTCTCAAGTTATGCATGCGAGAGGTCCTCCTCCAGGAGTAATGAAGCCTCAATGTCACTATGAGCATCCTTAGAAATACTCTTATAGAGAGTGATACCTCTTACCAGCTTTGTGGCTTTAATAGTCACATCATACTCCATGATTTGGGTCACCCATCATGCTCGTTTCTTGTTAATTTCTGCTCCCATGATGAATTCTCTGACATAAGAGTGGGAAACTAACACCTTGATGTGATTGGTGGTGAGCATACTCTTGAATTTATTGAGCGTGCACATAATGGAAAAGTCTTGTTTTCCCATGTGACTATACTTTAGTTCATATTCCTTTAGCGTTTTGCTGAAGAAAGACACTGGTTGTTCTAGACCTTGTTCATTTTCTTGTGTTAGGTTAGCAGCAACACTCGTATCAGCGCCATAGGCATAAAGAATGAAGTCCTTTGAATAATACTAGATGATGAGTGTTGTTACATAGGAAATTTCTTGCTTGATATTTTAAAACTTTCTTTTCCTTATACTATCCATCTGAAGGATTTTTCCTTCTTAAGCATAAGGGTGATTGGCCAAACCAGTCCTGCAAAGTTAGGGATAAAACACCTAACAAAATTGATCTTACCAAGGAAGGACTATAAGGCCTTCTTGTGCGATAGTAGAGAAAGAACTAGGATGGCTCAAATGCACTCCATATTAATTCTGATGCCATCCTTTGAAAGCACATGGCCCAAAATATTTCCCTGTGCTACTGCAAAATTATACTTCTTATGGTTAAGAGATACCCCGAACTCTCTAAATCTCTCAAATACTTATTTCAAGTGTGCCATATGATCAACGCTCTACTTTGAGAAGATTGTTATGTCATCAAGGTAAACCAGGATGAACTAATTAATGTATCCTTTGAAGGAAATATACATGGCGTGTTGAAATGTGGCACCCGCGTTTGATAAACCAAAGGGAATTTTTTGATATGCATATGTTCCTCACTCGGTTGTAAATGTCGTTTTAACTTGATCCTCTTCCTTGACCAGGATTTGATTGAAACCTGAACATCCATCTAGCATGGATAATCTGTGTGCCGGCCACAGTCTGCAGGATCTTCTCTAGTGAAGTCAAAGGATAATGATCCTTCAGAGATGCCTTATTCAAATCTCTAAAATCAACACACAGTCTGATTTCACCATTCTTCTTGCTTACTGGAACCAGATTTACAACCCAGTTAGAGTATTTGATAGGAAAAATAATTTTTTCCTTAATGAGTTTTGATAATTCCTTTCTCATGAGGGGCTCTATCTTTGTATTGACTTGTCATTACTTCTATTTGACGGTCTTGATACCAAGATCAAGGTCAATGGAGTGTTTAGAAACACCTGGATCAAAACCTTTGAGGTCTTCATAATCCCATGAGAATATATCACTGTAATTTTTACACAAAGAGATGAAGGCCTACTTTTCATCATGTGTACAAGTCTTACTGAGCAATAGCTCTTTTCCACACACAATAGTGACTAGGAAGCAGTCTTCTTACACGGAACACATGTACTTTTATTCACCCTTGAACTCATCATCAGGGCTAAACATTTTCTCCAAGGTGACCATCCCTTTAGGTAGCTTATTTCTCTTCATCTGTATCACTTGTTCACCATAGCTTTCATGCAAGTCAGCTTGCATATTTGTTGAAAAATCAGCTTCATTTTGGATGAACTGAATGATCTGCGCGTCATTTTCAAACACTTTCCAACTGGTGTTCTTGTCTGGAATGGATGGTCTGATCACCATCTTGATGTGCTGAGTGTTTCCTTTGACAAATTCCTCCATAGGAAAGAACTGTGAACCACATGTGGCCATCTGGTTAGCTTCTTTATTCATTTTATGTGGCACCACCTACATATTTAGAGCATCAAAGCTCTCAAGGAGGTCCCAAAATCTATGTCTATAATATTTAAGAAGATTATTCTATGTTTGAAATTTTTTGGTAACCTGGTCGACAACCAATTTTGTGTCCTTAAAGATTTACAATGCCTTAATTTTCTTCTTTTCAGCAATCAATAGGCCATGCACCAATGCCTCATATTATTGCACATTGTTGGATCATGTGAACTGTAACCTATGCATGAATAATAATTTATCATTCTTAGGGGAAATGAGAACCACTCCTGCTCCCACGCCATTCCTTCTTCTGGATCCATCAAAGTATAACATCCACATACCAGGTTCAACTTTTTTTTTCTTAATCACATGCAGCAACATAGATTCTTCTTCTTAAATGCAGTAAATACTAATCCCAGTTTCATAAGCTTCCATTTCTTCAGCATATAGATCAAATTTATGGTGTCTCTCTACCCATTCATGAAGTACTAGATCATGAATAGGGGGTGGAAGAGACTAATCTTCAAGAACTAAAGCTTGTTCTTCTTTGATTAAATAGCTGGCTTGGAGAGTGGATGAGACATATGAATCCACATGATAGGAAAATATAGGTTTATCTTGTATGGTAAACTAGATATAATACCTTGTCTTGAGTAACATATGAGACCAATCAGAAGACAAGTAACAACCCACTTTAGTAGTGAAGTCTCTTCATAGGCATAGAGCAAACAAAGGAGGTAGGTCAATGATTGACACATCTTGAGTAATGGTTAGGCTTGGGCATGCATGGAGGGTTAAATCAATATCTTTGATGACTCCTAAGGTGGTGATAGTTAATCCATCAATTTTTAGGACTCTTTTAGATAAAGGGATATATATCAGACGTAAGACATCAACAATTATCTTAGGCATAACAGAAGTACTAGCACTTGAGTCAATCATACAATTATGCACTAGGTTTTTTCCTAAGATCAAGGACATATATAAGGGTGGAGTTTTAAAAAATTTACTTACTTCTTTCTCCTCTTATTGGTAGAAATTGAGAGAAGCATGTGGCTTATGCATAGCTTGATCAGTGCATGGGAGTTATACCAGAGCTTCATGCAACAGATCCCACAAAGATGGAATGGTCAGGGCATCCCACATTGTGAAATTTATGTTTGTTCTCTTCATCTGGTCAACAATGCTAAATGGAAGGCCTCCTATATTATGCATTTGGGGAACATAATCCCTTCTTGAGTGTTCATACATGGAAGCCTGGGCTTTAGCTAGAGTAGAGGCTCGACCTATCAAAGGAGAGGTGCATGTTTCTTTAGGAGGAGCTTTGTGTAGGACCTCTTGCATAGGGACTTGAGAACTTTTACTACAGGATTCCTTATCTGTATCTTTCTTCTTTCGAGGGTTTTCTTGTGTTGCTATGAGTGGGACCTATGCACCTGACTCTAACTATTTCACCATTTTCTTTACTTTATTGAGATGAAATAGATAAAGGTAAGGACCGAGGAGGAATACTTGTTTATGTTGGTCAGTTGTTGGTTGTTGTGCACATTCTAACTTCTCAATCCAATGCTAATTGTGAGAGCTTCCTTTTGGATGGGAGGAACTACCTAAAATAGAAAACAAGACCACAAAATAAGAGTTAAATAATATATGACAGTGGACTACCTAGCATGTGCTAGATCTGAGAAGTGTGATACTCCCGAGATGGTTGTCAATCCACTGTTTAAAACACCTTAATGCAAGAGATAAGAAATGTCCTACTGTATTTGATATGATTTAGGTATTTCATACAAGCACAATAACAAAATACAACATAACAAGCTAGGCTATAGTCAGATCTGAAGGGTAGGTAAGTGTCAAGATATTAAGACTACTCAAGGTTAGGTTCTGGGTCATTTAGGTCATTTGGTAGTACGTTATGTGGTTCTGTTATTGGAAAAAAGTATGAAACACAAAGACCGATGTCAGTCGGGTATAACTGATAATGGTTTATAAGGGGCCAATGACGGTCATAGATAACCGGCGTTGGTAGGGTTGGGGTGAAAGGAAATTAACAAGACCTGATTGTGGAGATTGAACTAGAGCTAAACAGAGATGAAATGGTGGATGGGGAGGTCTGTAAAAGTCTCAGGTACACTCAGAGGTAGGTAATAGGTGAGAATGGGTTATTTGGTGGGGTGGGTAGAAAAATAGTTGAATCTACAAGTTGGTAGGAGATGGGAAATGGACATGTAAAGTATAAACTGATAACAGAAGTAACAAAAGGATATTATACTAATATAGACTATGCTAGTAAATGTTATACTTATTGTGATATAGGTTTGATTTTTGAATGGTGATGGAAGCTTCTCAGAAGGATGTTATTTGGTGCCACAGTAGTGTTTCCTAGAATGCTTTTGTGAGTGAAATACCTTTGGATCTATCCTGGTGCTAGTTCTGGGTGTCTGGGTGCGTGAAAAGACTCGGGTTCTACTTACATGCAGCTCTCTTCTTGTCCTCTTGCTCTCAGAATGTGCCAACCAAAAAAACAAGGTTACTAAGGTGAATAAATGGTAACTGATGGTGGTTCTGGGTTGACCGGCATTGGTTTAGGGGTGACTGGCATCGGTTAAGGTGGGATTCCCTAGGTTTACTAGCAATGGAAGATCTTTCTGATTTCTTGGGCTAGGTTAGTTTATTATCGCGGGTCAGAATGGAATCTTCCCTTTTAATGAGCGGGAATGTGGTTAGAGAAATCTTAGGCATGTGATTTTAAGGTTAGACCAAATCTTAGCTCATTAAGGCAAGTAAGATTAGGTCTTAGTTAGTTATGTAAACATGCTTAGAATAGGTCTAGGGTGAGATGGCTAGGTGAGGTGGAGGGGTGAGGTGGAAATTTAGCTTAATTAAAATAATTAAGTAATGAATGTTTTGAGGATGGGTATTAATTTAATTAAGTTAATTAAATTAATATTAATGTGATGTGGAAAGGGCCATGGTTAGGTAAATATGTTTGAGTTGGTTATTTGATATGGGGCCAAGGGGAGTGTGACCCAATTTTGGTGTCTACATTTTGCCCCTTTTTGTTACATAGCTTTTATTGGTAAGCGATGCTGAGAAAAATAAGATGTGGTTGCCCCATGTGTGGGTGAAGGTGATGTTTCCCAAAGCATGGGTGAAGGTAACCCCCCTCAAACTAGGAACCGATGAGGTGAGAGAAGGAAGTAGTGAGTGGTTTGATAAAAGGAGGAGGTGGGTGGTTTGAGAAAACAAGGTGAGGTGTGAAGAAGGTGATGGTCAAGGGTATGGTGATTGTGAGAAGTAGGGTGGGTATTTAGGTAAAACATTCAGATGTACGCACACATTGGGAAATTCCATGAGATAAAAGGGTTTCTCAACATAGCAAATGTACGTTAGCTAGGGTCGTAAAGGTCATCCAAACTAGGATTGTTGAAGTTTGGTATCCATGGTAAAGGATATGGTCTGGGAACTCAACGAGGTAAGATGCAGGAATGTGTAGGGGTGGTTCTGGTACATCCAAAAGGTCAAAAGGTCAAGGTTTGTTTGAATAAGGGTCGTGGCCATAGGTAAGGTAAGGCTAGTAGGTTGAGTAAAATAGGTACCATCATCACAAGATGCAATGAGTGAGGACATGGGAATATCCACTTAATCAATGGTTAGGTAGGTAGGTGTGGGTAGGGTAGGTGGAGGTAAAAATGGGTAATGGGGTAAAGGTAAAATTGGGTAAACAGGGAAATGGGCTAGGGTCAGAGGTAGTGATAGTAAAATGCACACACACGTATAAAATGTGACATGGTACCAAGGTGAAGAGCTTGCAAACTCTACATCATCCAAGGTTGATAGGTCTATCCAAATAGGGTTGAAGTGAGTCCAGTATCCAAGGTATAGGATATGGTGCAGAAAAACAACAGAGGTTAGGTGCAGGAACGTTTACGTATGTTCCAGTACACCAAAGGTCAGGTCAGGATAAACAACACAACAATAGGAAACTTAAGGTTAGTAGGAAAAACAACATGGGTAACATCTCCACAAGGTATAGCAAGCACATGGGTTCAAAGGTCATGAATAGTGTTTCGGGTCAAGGCATATGAGTCACGGTATGGGTACGGATGAGGTACAAGTGCAAAAAAATAGATCATTAAATGCAATTTAGGACGAGTGTAGGTAAGATGGGTGAGGAGGAAGGTGGCAATAAGGGTGGATAAGGTCAAGAAGGTGCTGGGAAGGGTAAATTTTGGTCAGAAATGAGTAAAAGGTAGTGACAGGAGTATGACAGGTAACCGATGTTGGTTATGTAGTGATTGATGCTAGTTAGGTAGGGCACGAATGAACCAACGTCGGTCATGTTGATTTGGGTAGAAAAAAGAAAAATTCATATAATATGGAATCATTTTTACATTTTGACTTGTGGGAAAAATGACAGACTGTTGAATGAGTTTTGCTTTGTTGATAAAAAGATATGAGGGATGATACCGTACTGAGGTGGAGAGATCTGGTTGGTTAGAGGAGCCAGGTAGACGGGTCCATGAGATCAGGTGGAACGAGGTGATTGGTGGAGATAGTGGAGGTATATTGTGGGATGACAAAGGTGGGAGAGGGTTCAGGTGGACCATCGGTGTAGCGGCCAAATGTGCCACCACAGGGATGACACTGAGATGAGGTAGGTTGTTAACCTTTCTTCGTATGGAAATAGAAAAGGGTGATATGGGTATGGGTTTTTTTATAGGGAAGTAAAATTAAATTTGTGGGTACAATTGGTGAAATGATGGAAGGGGGAGGTCTGAGGTTGGGTAAATAGGGGTAGGGAAGGGTTTAGGTTATCTTTGGGTAGGGTAGGGTTGGTGATTAGTCTAGTTTGTAAAAAAATGGTAAAAATGGGGGGGGGGGGGTTGAATGGATTCGGCTCTACGATAATGACAAACACTGGTCAAGGATTGGCTAACGTCGGTTGGAAACTTTCGGCATTAGTTATGGAGCAGGTGATTGATATCGGTCATAAGGGACCGATGTTAGTCATAAGGAACCGATGTTGGTTGGGTTTAGAGGAGAATATATCAATATGTAGAAAAGGCTGGGAAAATAAGGGTGAGGGGTGGGAGATAGAAGTTTTTGGTGCTCAATTTGATCTCACCCCATTTGTCCTTGAAATTTTTCAATTTGCGGGGTCTGTCATCTTTTCTATCTCCCCGTATTGTTGCATGAAAAATCTATCCTCCATTTGGTTGCCATGATCAGTCCCTTCCTTTGGTCAAGGATCACTTTAAATCCAGAGTTTGTTTTCCATTTCTTTGTCCATGTGAAATATTTGTAACTTGGGCATAAAATCATATTTTTTCCCTTCCTTCCATTTTTCCATAGTCACATTTTGTTTTCCTTGTCAATTTTTGTCCCAATTTCTATGGAAATGTGGTTGGATGTGGCTTGAAGGATCATATTTGGGCCTTATATCATTTCCAAATTCTTTGTCTTGAAAAAAATATTCATTTCCAGGTGCAAATGGTGATTTCCCTGCATTTAACACTTTGACAGGTGTGTTTTCCCTATCAAATTTATATATCAACATCTATGGAAATGTGGCCCTTTCTAGTTAAATGTGTCTTAGTGGGGCACTTTGAAAACTCTTAGGCCTACTTTAACTCAAAACTTGTCCGTGTGGAGGGGCGGCGCTCATCTAAAAATTTACCTTTTGGTTTGACCTTGGAGTTGCGTTAGGGAGACATGTGGAGGTTTTCGCTACCTTTTCTAGAATTAGACAATTTTTTCATGTGGCCAGTGTAACTTTGGTAGACCAAGGACACGTGGAGGTCTAGCGCTCATTTGAGGATCTGCCACAAGGTCCCAACTTAACAGTTGCGCTGAGGAGACACGTAGAGGCTTCCATTGGATCCACTCTATACTTAAACTTTTTAAAGCAATTTTCTAAGGCTTGGAACACGTGGAGGGACCACACCTATTTGGGGACTAGCCCCTAAATTTTATTTTAAAGAAGTGCCAAGAGGACACTTGGAGGCTTCTGCTCACTCTTCCCTTGCTTGGACTTTTCAACGGCCAAGGAAAACTGTCTCGGACCCTAGAAACATGGTTCCCTCCATTGATCCTTCAACGTTTTTAACAACTCTATCGAACTGAGACACGTGGTGAGCTCGTGCTTGTTTTGGGTCTCCACTTTTTGGGACCATCTCAAAGTACACCTTTGAGACACATGGAGGCTTCTGATGGCTCCTTTTTATACTGAGACTTTTCAAAGGCCAAAAGATGATTTTCTTGGGCCTGGGGCATGTGGAAGGACTGTGCTTGTTTGCAAACTTGCCTCTGTACCTTACCTTTGCGGTTGCACCAAGGAAACATGTGGATGACTCTAATCTAGAGTTGAGAAGGGGTAGAATCAATAGTTGTTGTGCATTTCACATGTTTTTCCACCATTTTTTCTCCAAGACTCCTAGAAATGTGAATACACACTATTTTTCATCATTTTTGATGAAATTCCTTGTCCTTTCTATCTGTAAAGTGCCATTGAATGGATTTAGAACTTAATTTGTGAGTTTAAGAATTGTTAAGGTTGATATTTTGAAATTGGAATTGCTCGGGAACTTGTAAAAATGTGAATTACCAGAGAATATGGATGTCGGGTAGAGTTGTAGAGGAAAGAGAGAGAAAAAGATGAAATGATGGAGGTTGCAGGTGCAAAATATGAAAAAGGTGTTGCCTCGAGAATGAAAAGGATTACCTGTCAGATCCAACTGTACATAACCTCTAAAGAATTTTTAAAATGGGGATTTCTCACATGACAGAATTAGAATGATTAGAAGGACTACAAAAAAATTGTGGCATGGCATCCTTTTCATTAGTCGAGGGTCTGAGAAACATGATCAGTTCATAATTGGTCCACCTGGCAGCTTTCGGATGTGAAATTTTTAAACGTCACTTTTTGAGGAAAATTGGTAACAAGAAAAGGTCCCTCGAATATTATTCTTTTTTGGGGGAAATTTGGCATGAGTGAGCAATTGAAATGTATAAATGCAATGAGGATACTCTTGCAAATGATCGGGGGTTGAATTCTTTAGAGAAAATTTGAGAGAGCCCATCTTCCTGAGAGACCAATCCAAGATACTTGTTAATTTCTTGTGTTTTAGATGTCAATCACGTCAAGTTGGTTGTGAGTGTACAACCATTGACAAGCTTTGAGACTGTTTAAAGAAACTTTCCCCTGCTGATGAATCTAATCAATTTTGAGTTAATCTATGTCAATCTTGGAGTAATTTGTGTCTGCTTTATTTCAAAATGTCTGCAAGTAGTTTTTCTTATTCCTATTGCAATATTGTGTTAAATTCCCTCCGAATCACACAGTATCTCATTCCTATGACAGTTTAGTGGCATTTGCAATTTCATTTCAAGAAGAAATTTCATCTTGTGATGAGATAAACAAATTTAAAATCACTTCACTATCATTTGATGATAAATATTATTTGTAAGCCTTCAAGTGTATCTTAGGTGTGAGGAGCTAGGGGTGTTTGATGTTTAATTGAATCTTTAGCTCGAGCCTTCATGTTAAATTATTGGAGATTGTGTGAAACCGTGCAAATATGTGCCTCCATTGATGCACACCTTCTGGTTGAAGGAATATTTTAGCTATTTTGAAGCCTTATATCATTTAGCTTTCCAATTATTGTGAAGTCTCTCAAAGATCTGGTATAATCAACTTTATCCTACTTAATCTCCCACCAAAACTATTCAAAAACAATGAATCCATCCTGAACTACCCCTGCTTCCCCTATGTTTCCACAAACGTATAAATTCTACTACTAAAATATGAAGAAGTAATCAAGATTCCATAATGTCTTTAGTAACCTTAGCTCTGTCTAGGAAATATCACCATTCTTTAGAAGTGACAACTCGTGAGAGTTAAATTTTGGTGCATTGATCATATTTTCTTAGGGCCTCTTTTCAGATTTGTACAAAGAAGGATATCTTCATTCTCCTTCATTGACAGAGGTTACAAAACAGGTCCTCTCACCTTGGTCAAAAGGCATGGCCTAAAGCAGTGAGGATAGATCAAATCCTTAATGAAGGTGTTATCTATTTCTATGATACCTGAGTGAAAAAGAGTCAAAAAATCCTCTCCTCAGATACAAAAAAACACAAAATAAGATATATCTATCTCTCAGTTTCTTGCTAAATCTGTGATGCTTCTCAGTTTCTAAGGGAGAATCAATTTGGATACCAACACCAGAATGGCACCATTTTCAGGGACTCTTTGAAGTATTTTACAAATGTAGTACATACATACCCTAGTAATACTTATTACATGTTTTGTGTGCTAATCCATTGCTAAAACATCATTATCTATTTAGATCTGTAAGAATTGTTCAAAGATGTAAGTTCTGAGTGTAATATTTCTATCTTATACAATTATTGCACTAAAGGTTGTATGATCATTGACAAATTTTTGTAGAAGAATAGTATATCTTGAAAGATTTGCATGAATTTGTTATTAACAGACATTTGATAGGTATTTCGTAGTGCATTTTTAAAAACTAAGGTGAAAATCATTAGTGGCGACTCCGTGTTGTTTAAATTTTTAATAAATACCAATGTCTTAACATATATCAAGTAAGATTTTTCATTAATCTCTGCAAAGCTGGAAGGAAGAAGATATTTCTTCACCAAGAACCCTAGTAGAAGTTTGTTTCCATAGTTGGGAAAGTCTACTTTAGAAGGAAGAATAATTTGGAAGGTTGTTGGAGATCAAGCATCAAGAAAAGAGATCTCCATTGGTGAAACTCGTCATCCTGTGATTGAAGATTGCAATACTTCCTCAAGTGCTTCTGAATGAGGTAGTCTCTTTTTAAATATGAATTCTCCAACTGGAGAGGGTCCTTATTTTTTACTTGAAATATTTTCATCTAATTATGTCCCTATATTCTCCAAATCTGATAGGATCTTCCAAGAAACATTTCTTTTAGAGAACATCCATTCTGATAATTGTATTCTTTTGCCCCACGGACCCCTCACTCCTCATCATTTTGTTTCTCCTATAATATCATCTCCCCAAAACAATATGGCCCAACCCCCACCTAGGCCTCTATTTGTTGTGAACACTTTTGGTCCTATAGATTTTAGAGGTATGGCTGGATATCCAAATTTTGTGCCTCAAGATGTTAGAAATAGATTGCCTAATTTTCAAGGAAATAATTCCATTACTAGGGATCAGCACTCAAAGCTTTTTGGCAATATGATGGAGGAATTTGAAATAGAATTTGAGGATGTGTACATTAAATTGTTTATCCATAATGTAGAAGAATATGTAAAGGATTGGTATAAATATTTTCTAGCTAATTCCATTGATTCTTGGACAGAAATAAATAACGCTTTTTGATTAC
Source organism: Taxus chinensis (assembly GCA_019776745.2). Lineage (NCBI taxonomy): Eukaryota > Viridiplantae > Streptophyta > Pinopsida > Cupressales > Taxaceae > Taxus > Taxus chinensis. The sequence continues at coordinate 292,306,637 of CM034150.1, forward strand.
AGTATGGAGATAAAACAGACCCAAGGTTTCTTTTATCAGAATTTGACAATATAAAAAATTAATCCTAATGATTCTGTTCGTGACTTCAGTACAAGGTACAATAAGACCCTAAATAGGCTTCATGTGATCTTGATGTCAAGTGATGTTTCTTGTTTGATAAAATACTTTGATGCTTTTGAAAAGAAAGATGACTATTATTTAAGAGTCAAGAACCCAAAAACATTGAGGCAGGCCTTCACCATGGCTTTCCAAATTGAAAATAATATCAAAGCAATTGGTAAGCCTATTAAGAAGGAAGGTATCAAGCTAGTCAATCCATAGAAGCCTCAATCAAGTAAGGTTGTGGATCTTGTGGAAGTTGTACAGACTTTGGTCGGAATTGTCAAAGAAATCTCTTACAAGCTAGCTAGGGTAGAGAAAGGAATTGGACAAGGTTCTCAAGGTCAGCATAGGAAATAAGAACAAGACAGATTTGTAAATCATCCTAGAAATGATTAGAGATCTTATGATAGAGGTAAAGGACCCATGGGAGCTAGACAACCCCAAGCTAGGGAAAATAGAGTAGTTCCTGATCCTCTAAATGCTAGAGTTGTTGTTGTTGAAGAGACAAATGAAATTGATTGGTGTGACAAATGTTTCTTACCCCACCTGCCATGTGAAGTAGATCAATAAGTTGAGGAATTTTATGATGATGATAACACTAACGATGATGCATGCATGCTATATTTCTCTACAAACTCATAACAAGAAGCAACTTCAACTGAAATAATAAGTGCAAGAGATGCTGCAATTTTTTGGGATTGCATTCACAAGGTACCTCTTCTTCCTCCCTATCATACTTTAGAAATAGGTATGGTACAATATTTTGAACTTTCTAATAATGATTTTGAGTACCTAAGAGCTCTAATGATTAAGAAATATGATGAAGGAATCCCATCAGAAGAGGATAGAAAGTTGTTAATGAATGTTGTTGTTGCCTAAGAAAAAGAGTATAACACAAGAAGTAAATCTATCAAAGGGGTAGAGCCTCAAGCCAAACCAAAAACCCTAGTTCTCACCAATATCCCAAAAGAAACTTCAAATAAAGATGCATCTAGCAAAGGCCTTGTTGTGTAACACCCTGAACTGTTGTTACTTTCTCCAGAGCATTCAAGTATTGATAAATGATTTCTTCTGTATAAGGACATGTTCCTTTGGTTTTGGGAAGTCATGCTTGATATGGATTGTATCCTCTCTACTCTTGAATATCTTTGACTGAACCAGAATATGATTGGATGCTTTCATTTCTTCCATTCTTACACTTGAGTTCAACCTGATTTCTAGATGAATTGTGGATTTATCCACCTTTATGACTCAGCCTTGGATCAGTTGCATTAATCCAAGGAATGTTTTAAGTTTATTTAGGATGAACAAATTTTATTGACTTTACGAAACTTTCAAAGTATGACTGAGCTTTGAATGATCAAACTCGGAGGTTAACTCAGGCTAATCATGGTAAATGGAATTTGGTTCCAGATATCGTAACATCAGGAAAGACCTGGACCTTAGGCCAGGTAAGATGTTTATGTTTTATATCTAAAGCTTAATTTATTGATGCCAAATGGAATCCTTTATAGGAATGTTTTATCCTGTATAGACTCTAACACTGATTGGTCCGATTTTGGGGACCTAGACTAGATTTGTTAAGGTTTATAGTCTTAACCTAAACTATAACCTTATGGTTAAAATAATTTCTAATCTAAATTAGCCCTAAACTATGAGCTTAATAATCAAGGGTTAACTACATCTAGCGCTATGGAAATAAGACTAATGTCATACCCTATGATCTAACCTAAGTCTCTAACCTACCTTAACTAATTCTAGGAAGGGGGACCTAAAGAGGGTCGCGAGTCATGGGCGGTGGTTTCCATGGAATTTAAGAGGAGGATAAGGTTGAAGGACTTGGAATGCAGTCAGGTTTGGTGGAGGATAAAAACTGCCAATATAGTCTTACGTGGTAGTATCTCCAAGGATGGGAATGTTTGTTTGTTTTGTTGTGGCAATCACCAACTTTGGCAGTCAGTGGCCATGGAAAATAGGCGGACAATGGAAGTAAATGCAAGTGGAATTTTGTTTAGTTGTTTTGTTTTCCATGCATTCCATTTTTCGCTCTGCTTGAGCACTAGTTCTTCAAACCAGCCATCTACTCTGTGTTGCATGGCAACTTTGAGAGTTTCTAGCTTACTTCTCTGTCAGGGGAAATATATAAGGCATGGTGGTAACAATATTTTGTTGTTTAATCTTTCTTGGAAGAAGAAGAGAAGGTGCGAGCACATTCAGAGGTCTTCTTCAAATTTTAGCGACACTATTAGGCATGATAGGCCCTAACTTTTAAAAATATTTCTTTCCTTTAAATGCTTTCATTAGAACAACTCTGTTCAGATGATTTTTGTATAGTTGGCTTGGCTGGTAGCAATGTATTGGTTTTCTTCTTTTCTTTTTGATTTGGGAATCCCTGGTTATACGTAGACCCTGATGAAATCTACTTCTTTTATCTCCTCTCCTTGCTGTGATTACAATATGGGTTCAACTTCTGTAGAAGTGCTTTCTGTGATTACAATATGGGTTCGACTTATGTAGAAGTGTTTTCTGTTATTACAATATGGGTTCGACTTCTGTAGAAGTTCTTTCTGTGATTACAATATGGGTTTGACTTCTGTAGAAGTGTTTTCTATGATTACAATATGGGTTCAACTTCTGTAGAAGTTTTTTATGTCTCTTTGTCTGACTGAGGTATTAAATTTCCGAAATGGCACCATGATGGACGTCGAACTTGATGATTTCATGTTTGAGAATACCACAGAATGAACTGTTGTGTCAAATTTGGTTGGTTTATTTGATTGTTTCTTAGTTTTATGAGCTCTACTATTACTTGATAGCTTCAGGAAAATATATAGTGGGATTTTTCATGAAACTGTTAGTTCCTTCTATAAGCTCAACTGGTTCAATTACACGAGTAGGAAATATATTTGAATACTAAGCCTGTTCCTTTATTAGATAAGGGTCTGAAGGTAAAACTCGACTGCTTTAGACACACGACTTGGAAATATGTTTGAATTCTAAGTCTATTTTTTTTATTTCAAAGAAGTATGAATTTTCCTAAGTATACAGAGTTTTGTGAGTATAAAATTGTTTGATTAAACTGTGGTTTTTGTAAATTTTACATGATCAAAAGAAGAAATGTAGACTATTTCTTTCGAATAGAATGGTGATCTAAGATTAGATCATTTTTTTTACATTTTATGTAAAGGAGACATTGTTGGCATTCGTTAAATATGTAGTTATAGATCGCAAAGATCTATTGGAAAATCTGAAGGTGATTCTATTTGATTTGAGCCTGAGTCTAAACGTACGTGTTGCTTTTTTTTCCCTCCTCTCTCCTGATAGGATTAGAGTATATGTATATTACTTCATGGAAGTTGTACAGACCTGATTTCGGGTAGGATAATGATCAGAATTTCTCTACTCCTTAGTCTAGGTAAAGGAAGATAGTATTGTTAAGTTTTGAAGTACAAAGGTACTCTCTTTTGCTCTCTCTCTCTTTTTGGAATTTATGAGTGTTGCCTTCTTTTGAATTTTCTATGAGAACTCTTCAGCATGGACATGAGATGAATAGACTGTTAAAGTCAGGTGGAGAGTGTGGTAAGTGCGGAATCTTAACAGAAGTCTCCTTTCCTTATCTTTAGCTATATTATTACCCTGTTTGAGTAATTCAGTTAGCTACTTGTAAAAAAAAGGTAGTATTGTAGTATAAGTTGTATACTTATCAATGTTTATGAAATGAAACAAAAAGTATGGAGGAAATCCATCATTTGAACTTGCTTAAGGCTATAATCTATCTTTGCTTGAATTGGTTATATGCAAATTTGTTGGTTACATGCCTTGATAATGTTTCATTCCTTGAATGGAATAATTATATTAGGATTGATATTGCTCTTGGTTTTTGGATGGCTAGGTACTTAAGATTAATTTTTTTTCTTCTTATTCTCTAATATAAGATGAATCATCCGAAAAAGGTTTAAGTTGAAATGGTAGCTACTAATATGAGTTATGTTATAAAGTCATATTAGAATGGTAGAAAGATAATTGGTGTGATTCATGTTTTTGAATTTGATCTAATGATTTCATTTAAACAGGTTGTTTAATGAAAACAATTGGTGGAATGCAATTGTTTTAATAATTAGTGCTTATCATGCTCAGTTCACTGAACTGACCCGTGCTAGCAATTTTTATAGATGGTCATCGTAAGTGGTAAAGGCATGCAGATCTGATATGATGCACAGATTGTTTAATCTAATTTTTATGATGAATTACGACAGTATCTCTCTAATTGTAACTATAAGAAGAAAGTTACTCTCTTTGTCGATGTATATTGTATTAAAATATGCCATAGTGCATAAGTTGTAATTATATAGGTTGAGATTAAATGAAATGGAGAAATGTTACCTACATGATTGTGTTCATTTTTTTTTAATTGATTTCCTCACGTCTGAATGAATGAGAGTGAATTCTCATTATTATATATCATGAGATCTAGATGGATTCCCTAAGTAAGCCTTGTAAAATTATGTGATGGAATACTTCATGTTTGACTAGTAATTCTTATATATCATGAATAAGGCTAAATTGGAAATTATACCACTGCATTTTTTTTAGGGAAGTTGAGATTAAACTATGCCCTGATATGTAGCTAAAACAGGATGAGTATTCTATTACTCCCTAACAATGATCTAAGTCAAAGAAATGTAATTGATGGCTTTAAATAATCATGTCTTATAGTAATAAGTCTGATATATTTCAGTCTTCGGGGTTGATATGAACCCTTACAGGTTTAATTAGTTTCCTTATGAGAGAACATAGGGCTATTGTCCTTTTATGAGGAATCTAGGATTATTAGGAACTGATGGACACCTTGACGAGGTCTCAAATCTTAGTAAACTTCTCTCTGTGAAATTGAACTTAATTACGTAAGGAAACTCAAAGGTGTGGAACCCTGGGTTGGGGAAAAGGCTACCCAGTTAGGAGGTCCTTTAATTCTAATTGAATTCAACTTAAAGTAACTTGTTAAAGTTATGTAAATCTTATCGAGGAAGTATTGTAGGATGTTGACACATGTCAACTATAGATTTGTACCTTCGAGAAGATTAGGATCTTCTCGAGGATACAACAATGCAGGTGATGTATGACAACACCCTTTTGCATTGATCGTTAAGATTTACACCCGAAACTTGATCTAGAATTCATTTGGTACTAGTTAGGACCATAGACAGGTTATGAGGCAGCCCTTTGGGACTCAGGGTACCTTGACACATGGGGTTAACAGTGGTTGATCCTATATGTCAGCTTACCCTAGTCTCTAAGGGTATCCTTATAACATGTGTATGATATTAACCCATTCCAGGGTGAAAACTAGGGACAAGGGGACTGACAGAAGTCAGTATAAGACAATCTATATAACATTAGAGTGGGGTGAAGGATGTATTCCGTTTTGACGTGTATGCCATCAAGGAATATAAGACATGATTAGTATGTTTCAAATCTTTGGCCAAAGTATCGTAAGTGGTTGATTGCGTTATCCTATTTCACCTAGTCTAAGGGACATGATGCTGATGAATAATGGTAACAATTATTCAGATAGGTTCCTTGGATAGAGCATTCTGAAATCCCGGATTAGGGAAGAGAACCACAAGAGTGAAGTGTTCAGATGAAAACGCCAACTCTATGATACACATGAATAGATCAGTAGTTCACCGAGTCATGGAATGAATAGATCAGTGGTACACCGAGTCATTACAGCTACATATGGTTATCTGTTATAAGAATGATTGTTATGATCTGTGAGTTCTAAATTATGTATTTAGAACTAGAAAAAAAAAAATTAAAAAAATCTTGTTCTAATGTACTAAAATGAGGATGTTACATGTTGTCTCAATTAGAACCAGTGTTCCCACCCATGCCCAAAATGTGAAAAATCTTGTGTCATCCAATGATTTTGTCAATCTTTCTCCAAATGTTGCTTTTCCCAAATACATTCCTTATGACATTGCCCAAGTATTGAGTCATATCAATATTTATGTTCGAATTGTTGAACTGATTAGGATTCCTGAGAAAAAGAAGATAGCCTTTGAGTATTTGGGATTGGAAGAAGATTCGATTACCCAAGGCAGAAATATAAATAATTTAAACACTCCTCCAACCATTGTAGACCGAGAAAGACCACCAACATTAGAGGAGATAGGTGAACCACCTGAAGTTTACTTGGGAACATCTTTGGTTGAGTCTCAATTAAATGTTGATCCATTTTTTACAATGTTGATTATTAAGGACATACTACTACACAATTGTATGTTTGATTCTAGAGCATCATGCAATGTTATGCCTCTAGAGGTCATGAATGAATTGAACATTAAAGTGATAGCATCTTATGGCAAGTGTGCTGCAATGGATTCTAGAGAGGTTCCAGTTGTAGGATGTGTAAAAGGTTTGGTGGTACAACTTACATCTTATCCAAGTAAGAACTTGAAACTTGATGTTGTTATTATTGATTGCCCTGCCAAATGGGGCATGCTATTATCAAGAAAGTGGGTTACAAGTGTTGGTGGAAGTGTTCAGATGGATATGTCTTTTTCCACCATTCAAATTGAAGGCATCCTTGTAAATTTGTATGGAGAGAAGAAGATGTTGCACCTCATTGAAGATCCCAATAATGCTTCTTATGAAGTGTTGTATGTTGATGTAGATATTGATAACTTTGTTGGATTTGCTGATGGAAAAGAGCACAAGATTGATCAATGTAAATTTCTTGAACAAGTAGGTATTTCCTTAGACCTTTTTATTCGATGGAGCTTGTTCCAAGTTAGAAAATGGTGTCGATATTTTTTTGATTTCTCCATGCTATGAAGAGTTTGTTTTTTCTTTCAAACTCAAATTTGAATGCACTAAAAACATTTTTGAGTATGAAGCACTCTTATGGGGTTTGATAATTGCATGGAAATATGGTGTAAAGGATATCATTGTCAAAGGATATTCAGAACTGATTGTCAAGTAGATTAGAAAACTATATGCTACTAAAAATCAATAAATGAAATAATACAAGCATGTAGTCTGGGATTTTATTGAAATGTTTGAATCATTTAATATTGTGCACCATGATAGAAAGTATAATGTTGTTGTAGAAAATTTAGCATTGGTAGGATCTAGATTTGGAAATCGTACAGTATCTTAATTTTGTGAGTATGATGTTCAAATACTAACAAGGCCATCTATCCCTGACAACGTTAAAAATTGGCAAGTATTCGATGATGATGCCTAGGTGAAATGGTTTCTACATAACCAAGGCAAGTTTGCTGACCAAAATATAGATTCAGAACCAATGGTGTGTGTTGCTGAAGGAAAGGAAACTTTATTTGGCAAAGACATCATCCAGATGAAGACAAAAATGATTCCTAGAGGTTTGGTGGCACTTAAATCAAACTTTGGTAATGATGATTGCATTATTAACATAAGTATGTCAGTTTAGAGAGATGGGGAAGAGAACAACTTGGGTACAAAGGAAAAACCATGTAAAATATGGTTAGGAAGAAATCCGAGCAAGGAAGAGAAGTATTCCTATGTTCAATTGTTGAAGAAATATCAAGACTACCTAGCTTTGTCTTACTCTAAGTTGAAGGCATCCAGGGAAGATTTGATCCAACAAGAAATTCCTCTTGAATATAATGCCAAGCCTTTCAAGAAAAAATAGAGGCCGATCAATCCACTCCTTTCTTTGAATATGCAAGAAGTATTGAAGAAGTTGAGGGATGGACGGATCATTCAGCCCACAAGGTACTCATCTTGGGTTTCAAATTTAGTACCTATCAGAAAAAATATTGGTGATATAAGGTTATGCGTAGAATTTAGGAACTTTAATAAAGCTTCATTAAAATATAATTACCCTCTACCAAACATGGAGAATATGCTACAATTTATAACTGGCTCTGAATTGTTATCCACTTTGGATGGTTTCTCTGGCTATAATCAAGTTGTTTTGAAGGAGTCAGAAAGAATAAAGACTACCTTTACCACTCCTTAAGGAACTTATGTCTATGTCAGGATGCCTTTTGGCTTAATGAGTGTTGGAGAAACTTTCCAAAGAGAAATGGATGTAGCATTTGTTGGTTATATTAATGATTTCATTGTTGTTTATCAAGATGATGTAATTGTGTTTTCCAAAAAAAAAGATCACTTGCAACACTTGGAGAGAATGTTTTTAAGGTGTAGAGAGTATGGTATATATTTATATCCCAAGAAGTTCCATTTTGGAGTGCAAAAGGCAAAGCTTATTTTTCACATTGTATCAAATTAAGGGGTCATGATTGATCCTGAGAAAGTGGAAGCCATCAGAAAGGTTCCAATTTTGAGAACTAAGGAGGGATTTCAATCCTTCTTTGGACAAATAAACTTTATCAAAATATTTGTGTCTAACTTGGTGACTTGACCATCCCCATTACTAGCATGTTGAAGAAGGACCAAGTTATCAAATGGGAAGAAGCTTTCATTCAAGATTTCAATGGGATCAAAGAAGCATTAAAGCATGCCCCTATTTTGGCAGCTCCAAATTACAAGAAGCCTTTTCAAATGTTTTCTTTTGCTTTAGAAAACACCATTGCATATGTCTTGTTGTAGAAGGATGATGAAGGGGATGAGAGACCAATTTCCTTTTTCAGTAAGGCATTGCAAGGAGCTGAGTTGAAGTACACCATCATGGAGAAGCAAGCATTTTCCTTGGTGAAAGAAAAAAAGGTTTTCAAACATTACATCTTGAGCTCTAAAGTTGTTTCTTATGTTCCCTACACCACAGTGAAAGATATCTTATCAGAGATGAAGGTCTCAAGAAAAATATGCAAATGGGTAAACAAGTTGAAGGAATATGACATGGATATCCAAACCACGAAATTGATAAGAGGTTTGGGCCTAGCTAATCTTATGGCTGAAAGAAACTTGTGAACTATTGAGGTGAATGAAGTAGAAGGAGAAAGGGTGGATGTCCTTGAAAAGTTGGTAAGCCCTGAATGGTACAAAGATATAATATTTTATCTCAGAAATCTATGATGCCCTAAACATTTGACTAAAAATCAGAAAAGATCTCTTAAGTTAGCCTCCCAAAAATATGTCATTACTGATTTTGGGTTAGCTTTGAAAAACCCCGAGGGAGTGCTCTTGAGATGCGTCACTAAAGATGAGGCCCCCAAAATAATTACTGATCTCCATGGAGGAGTTTATGGGGTAAATTTTTTTGGAAGAGTTATAACACAAAATTTTGAGGGTTGATTATTGGTGGCCAACTCTTTTCAAGGATACAATTCTATTGGTTAGGAAATGTGAAATTTTCCATTTTTTTTTTGGAGGACTGAAAGCTTCAGGTTCCCTTCCTTTGTAGCATGTGTCAATTGAAGCCCCATTTAAGCAATGGGGAATGGATTTCATTGGTGATATTTCAAATCCTTCCAGTGCTGGTCATAAATAAATTCTTGTAGCCACTGATTATTTAACTAAGTGGGTGGAAGCGATCCCCACCAAGAAAGAAACACACCAAGTCATCATGGACTTCATGGTGAATCAAATGATATGCAGATTTGGATTTCTAGCTAAGATTTTTGTTGATAATGCTATGAGTTTCAAAGCCAAACCTTTTGTGGAAATGTGCAAAAGGTGTGGAATCAATTTGACATATGCTTCTAACTACAACCCCCAAGGAAATGGACAAGCTGAGTCCAACAATAAAAAATTGTTTAAGATCATTAGAAAAACCTTGGAGGTGAAAACAAAGAATTGGGGTGAGTAACTGAAGTTTGTTGTTTGGGCTGACAGAATCACTTTTAAAAGATCTACTGGTAAAAGCCCATTTGATTTGGTTTATGGAACTCAAGATTTTCTTCCCCTTCATTTGTAATTGTCTTCATTTCAATTTGTTCAACAAATTGAAGATAAAGAAGTTATTCAATATGATTCTTGAATCAATCAGATTATTGAGTTAGATGAAGAAAGAAGGGCATCCCATCAACGGCATGTGAAGTTCAGAGAAAATTTGAAGAAGTTATTTGATAAAAAAAGTGACTCCAAGAGCTTTTAGTATGGGAGATCTTGTGTTATTATGGGACGGTAAGCACGAGGATAAGGGAAAACATGGAAAGTTTGATGCATTATGGATGGGACCTTATTTAATTGACATTCGAATTAGTGAACATACCTTCTTCCTAAAAGACTTAAACGGGGAACTGTTTGAATTTCTTGTTAATGGAAGGCATTTGAAACATATCCTTGATTGATTTATCATAATAAAGTTATACTCCATTATACAGTGTATAGTCTTTTGGTTTCTTTCTACTTTCATTTTTTTTTTATTTGTCCTGGTCCTTGGTGGTCATTTTGTTGGTTTCTCGGTTCATCCTTGGGGGATTTGCTAATTATTGCTCTACTCTGCAAGCTTATTCTTTGAATTTATTTTCCAATGGTTTGTTTTTGGAACTTGGTCTACTATTTCTTCTTGTGTCACTCATAGGGAGTGCACATCCTCGATTCAGAGCCAATGTTGGTGCTCAATTTGATATCTCACCATTTGTCCTTGAAATTCTTCAATTTGCAGGCTCTATCGTATTTTCTATCTCCTTGTATTAATGCATTAAAACTTTGTCCTCCATTTGGTTTCCATGATCAGTCCCTTCCTTTGGTTGAAAATCACTTTAAATCCATACCTTTTTTTATGTTCCTCTATCCATGTGAAATATTTGTAACTTGGGCGTAAAATTGGGTTTTTTCCCTTCCTTTTGTTTTTCCACAATCACATTTTTTTCCTTGTCAATTTTTGTCCCAATGTCTATGGAAATGTGATTGGATGTGGCTCAAAGGATCATATTTGGGCCTTATATCATTTCCAAATTCTATGTCTTAAAAGAAAGATTCATTTCCGGGCACAAATGGTGATTTCCCTGCATTTTACAGTTTGACAGGTGTGTTTTTCCTGTCAAATTTATATCTCAGCATCTATGGAAAAATGGCCCTTTCTAGTTAGATGTGGCTTGGTGGGGAACTTTCAAAACTCTAAGGCCTACTTCAACTCAAAAATTGTCCATGTGGAGGGCCAGCACTCATCTAAAAATTCACCTTTTGGTTTTACCTTACAGTTGCACCGAGGAGACACGTGGAGGTTTCCACTGCCTTACCAAAAAAAATTTTCATCTAGCCAGTGCAGCTTTGGCAGACCATGGACACGTGGAGGGTCAACACTCATTTAAGGATCTGCCTCAGGGTCCCACCTTAAAATTTACATCGGGAAGACACGTAGAGGCTTTGGTCGGCTCTGTTCTATACTTAAACTTTTCAAATCAATTTCTAAGGCCTGGGACATGTGGAGGGACTGCGCCTATTTGGGGACCGGCCTAAATTTTTTTTTGAAGAAGTGCCATGAGGACACTTGGAGGTGTCCGCTCACTCTACCCTTGCTTGGAATTTTCAACGGCCAAGGAAAACTGTCTTGGACCCTAGACATATGGTGCCTTCCACTGATCCTTCAAATTTTTTAACAACTCTGCCAGATTGAGACACGTGGTGAGCCCGTGCTTGGTTTGGGTTTCCACTTTTGGGGACCATCTCAAAGTGTCCCATTGAGACACATAGAGGTTTTCGCTGACTCCTTTTTATACTGAGACTTTTCAAAGGCCAAAAGATAATTTTCTTGGGCCCAAGGCACATGGAAGGCCCGCACTTGTTTGGAAACTTGCCTCTGTACCTCACCTTTGCGTTTGCACCAAGGAAACATGTGGATGGCTCTAATCTAGAGTTGAGAAGGAGGAGAATCAACAGTTGTTGTGCATTTTACCTATTTTTCCACCATTTTTGGTCCAAGACTTCTGAAAATGTGAATACGTGTTTTTTTTCATCATTTTTGATGAAATTCCTTGTTGTTTTTGTGTGCAAAGTTCCATTGAATAGATTTAGAACTTAATTTGTGAGTTTAAGAATTGTTAAGGATGATATTTTGAAATTGGAATTGCTCGTGAACTTGTAAAAACATGAATTACCAGATAAGATGAATGCGGGGTAGAGTTGCTGAGGAAAGAGAGGGAAAAGGATGAAATGATGGAGGTTGCAGGCACAAAATATGAAAAAGGTGTTGCCTCGAGAGTGAAAAGGATTACCTATCAGATCCAGTTGTACATAGCCTCTAGAGAATGATTAAAATGGGGATTTCTTACATGAGAGAATCAGAATGATTAGAAGGAATGCCAAAAATTTGTGGCATGGCATCCTAGTCATTAGTCGAGGGTCTGAGAAATGTGATATGTTCATAATTGGTCCACCTGGTAGCTTTCAGATGTGAATTTGTTAAATGTCACTTTCTGAGGAAAATTGGTAACAAGTAAAGGTCCCTCGAATATTCTTATTTTTTGGGGGGGAATTTGGGGTGAGTGAACAAGTGAAATGTATACATGTAATGAGGATACTCTTGCTAATGGTCGGGGGTTAAATTCTTAAGAGAATATTTGAGAGAGCCCATCTTCCTAAGAGACCAATCCGAGAAACCTGTTAATTTCCTATGTTTTAGATGTCAATCATGTTAAGTTGGTTGTGAGTGTACAGCCATTAACAAGCTTTGAGACTGTTTAAAGAAACTTTCCCCTACTGATGAATCTAATCAATTTCAAATTAATCTGTGTCAATCTTGGAGCAATTTGTGTCTTCTTTATTTCAGAATGTCTACAAGTAGTTTTTCTTATTCCTATTGCAATCTTGTGTTAAATTCCCTCTTAATCACATAGGATCTCATCCCTGTGACAGTTTAGTGGCATTTGCAATTTCATTTCAAGAAGAGCACTCATCCTGTCATGAGATAAACAAATTTAAAATCACTTCAATATCATTTGTTGATAAAGATTGTCTATAAGACTTCGAGTGTATCTTAGGCATGAGGAACCAGGGGTCTCTGATGTTTAGTTAAGTCTTAGCTTGAGCTTTCATGTTAAATTCTTAGAGATTGTGTGAAACTGTGTAAATTTGGGCCTCCATTGATGCACACCTTCTTGTTGAAGGAATATTTTATCTATTCTAAAGCTTTCTGTCATTTATATTTCTAGTTGTTATGAAGTCTCTCCAAGATCTGGTATAATCAACTTTTTTCTGCTTAATCTCCCACCAAAATTATTCAAAAACAATGAATCCATCCTAAACTACCCCTGCTTTCCCTATGTGTCTGCAAACATATAATTTCTATTGCCAAAATATGCAGAAGCAATCAAGATTCCATAATGTCTTAAGTAATCGTAGCCCTGTCTAGGAAATATCACCATTCTTTAGAAGTGACAACTTGTGAGAGTTAAATTATGTTACATTGATGATATTTTCTCATGTTCTCCTTTCATAGTTGTGAAAACAAGGATATATTTATTCTCCTTCACTAACAGAGTTTACAAAATGGGTCCTCTCACCTTGGTCAAATGACGTGGCCTAAAGCAGTGAGGATAGATCAAATCCTTAATGAAGATGTTATTCGTTTCTCTGATGGTCAAGTGACAAAGAGTCAGAAAAATCCTCTCCCTAGCTATAAAATGAATCAGAATAAGATCTGTCTATCTCTCAGTGTCTTTCTAAATTTGTGATGCTACTCAGTTTCCAAGGGAGAATCAATTTGGATACCAACAGAAGGGGTGTGATTATGGTAAGGGTAATATGTTTACAAAGGGTAATGGGTAGGGAATAGATATAAGGTGCATGAAAATATTGGTTTAGCAAGGGAAAATTGGTAGAGTGAGTACAATAAGTAATAAGGGTTGGGGACAAGGTTTATTGGGTACATTATGTGTTTAGTATGGGAAGGTTTTTATAATATTTTTTTTTTGGGTGCAGGTGAGGGACTAGCTATGGATGCGGGATAGGGTACCTCCTTTATTACTAGATGTTTGAGGGGATGTGACCAATGAGGAGTGGAGGCACATGATCGAGGTGGGCCTTATTGGGATTTGGTGTTATAGGCATATATCTTGTGATCTGAGTCTAATGTTCACTCTTATTGATAGATGGGATTCTATGAGCAACATGTTCCGTTTACCAAGTGAGATGATCATCACCTTGGAAGAATTTTATAGGATTCAGTGGCTACCGATAGTAGGGGCACATGTGTATTCTATCTCTTCGGAGGCATCATAGGAGTTGATGCTTATAGTATTCAAAGAGGGGATGGTGGAGATGAGGTTTCATAATGCCAGCTTGAGCTATGGAGAGATGTACGCAACCCATCTTGAGGATATGAGGCTAGTGGTCTTGATTATGGAAGCAGTGTGTTGTTTTTCAGTGCCAGATGTAGAGGTTGGGAGATTCCCATGATCATAGATGTGAGTCCTTCATGATATGATGGAGGATAGGACCTACTTTTCCTAGGCACCTGCCTACTAGGTATAGCTATACAGGGAGTTATGGGCTTTCGGGAGACTACAAAGGTTCAACTTATGTTGCACCTTTCTTCTTCACTGTTGGACATATGAGAACAATGTGTGTGTTCATCTGATTGGGTTGCCCCAGCTAGATGCATTTGAGCCAGGTATGGTCTGGGTTGGTTACAGGTGATGGGTGTCATTTGGTGGGGTGTGTCAGGAGGCTAGGGATACACATGATGTAGCCCACTACAAGAAGATACTAGATGGGTTTTTAGGGGTAGACATCATTTGGAGGCTGTATGTGGGATCCCCATCATATAGGCAAATGGCCATAGAGTTAGACAAGCTATAATTTCTCTGATGGATAGAGGGGTGTCGTGTAGGAGAGCACCAGATGATACCTATTGACAGGGTCAAACGAAGGTTTGGGTTTCCACAAGATGTACCTCCACCATTCCCATAGTACAGGAGGGATGATGTGGAGAGGCCTATGCCTCTACCACAGTCGACAATGCCTATAGGGAAGGAGGATCAGGTGGTCGACTGGTGGATTAATGATGTTGGAGTTATAGATGGGTAAAAATAGTGGTAGGCATCACAGTTGCGAGCCATACCACCGAGGCCAAGGCAACCAAACTTGGCCACTATCACAGTGTAGAGAGACGCCCTCCAGGGGTAGGTGGTGACCCTAGTTACATAGCTGGGGATAGTGTAGGGGTAGTTGACATGTTCAGAGGAACATGTTGTCACTTTATAGGAATAGGTGGCCACTCTACAAGCCGAGGTAGCGTAGGAACAAGCACCCACACAGGATGGGGTAGAGGTATCCACCCTACAGACACATTTTACAAGGCCAGTTGGCCACTAAACAGGCATAGGTCGTGGCCCTTCAGGCCCAGATATAGGCAAGGGTGGGATAGGGTCCCTCGATATAGGCATAGGCATAGGGACAGGGTCTCAAGAGATAGGTACAGGGGCCGAGACAGATGGCTCCACAACATACAACTCCTATGGCCAAGTTCAGAAATTCCTTAGGAGAGGCACGATACTATTAGGATCCCCTAATGGCTACCAGGATGGAATTCATATCCTATGTAGAGTACCAAGAATAGTAGGCCTTGAGTGAGAGGACCAGGTCTCGTACGCATAGTGTAGAGAGTACAGGGGTCCATCAAGCCTCGAGACAGGGTCAGGGCGAGGACACTAGTTCACAAAGGCCAGCCCTAGGTGAGGTACCAGTAGGGATTAGGCCAAGACCCATGTTGGGAAATGATATGGTGGCGGAGGAGGAGGAGGAGATAGGTAAGACAGATATGGAGGATATCTAACAAGGTGATGACTGATAGTCGTATGTACCTTCTATTTTGTATAATTGTTTATTTTTGATATATACCGGCCTGCGTGCTAAAGAGAGTGATGATGTAGATGAAATTTTTTGTTATTTTTGTTCATATACCGGCCTGTGTGCCAAAGATGGTGAGGTTGTATATGAGAGTTTTTGTTATTTTTTATAATATACCGGCCTGAGTCCCAAAGATGGTGAGGCTATAGATGAGAGATTTTGAGAGATTGTGATTATTATTTGGCATCAGTGTATATTATATGGATACACATATTTTTATGATGAGATGGATGATTGGTTGATGATGTATGTGTGTTGGTAGAATTTGATTGTTATATATAGATGGATGGAAAATAGGTGTGTTTAGGCATGGTGGAATCAGGTCATAGGCATGGTTGAGTCAGGTGGTATACATGGTGGAACTAGGTCATAGGCATGATGCAATCATGTTATGTGTAGGCATGGTTGAGTTAGTTTGGTTTAGGTTTGATTGAGTTAGGTTGGTTTAGTTATGAGGTAATGTCCCAGTTGTAGGTAACAAGGTGGACAAATGATGATGTATATATAGTTTATGGTTTTAATTTCCACATATGTGCTATAGTGGAAATGTGAAAATGATAAATGAATGATTTGATGATGTAATAAAGATGTGTATTATTTGAGGCTTGTTTTTTTTAATTTCTAGTTATTGATCTAAAATGACAACTAACTAGGATAGAATGTGAATATGAAAGGGAAAGGGGGAATTGATTAGGGAAAGAGTGGCTAAGCTAACCTCCAAGTGCCACATGCCCTCAAGGTGCTGCCTATATAGTCCCAGGGAAAAGGGACCTCATGCCGATGTAGTTCTCCCATAAGCTAGGGAAGATTATGATGAAATAGAGGAATGGGTTGATAGGTGTTAGGCCTATTTGAATGTAGGTCATAGGCATGATTGATTTTAGGTCATAGGCATGGTTGAGTGGTTTTTAAATATAGGTGTCGATGATCTGGTCTTGTATAGGATAATCAATAAGTAATGATGGAGGTGAATGGTAATAGGTAGTAAAAATTAATTTAATTGATAAGAACCCTAATGAGGTGACCATACCTAAGAGGGGTTCATGAATGTAAGATCCTAAAGGCATTGCATAATGGACCATTCTAAGGGTGAAGAAAGTCACATAATCACGAAAATGTCACGGTTGCTGAAAGTCCCTTGAGTAGAGAGGGAGTTAGGATAAGAAGGTAAATGAGGTGTGAATGGGTGGTTTAGCGTAACTTAGTGTACGACAAGATGTTTTTATGAGCAAGAAACCTAGGATAAAAAATAGGTAAGTCCATGATGAAAATTTCATCTTTTTCTTAATCTGTTTGTTTTTAATAGAATGATCGATGCGGGAAGTCTATATGGGATGGGTATATTATATCCTTTAGATCTTCGTGAAGCTGATCGATGCGGGAAGCTTCTGGATATTTATTCTATTTTTGTAATGACTTGATATAGTTGTCCTTCAAGGGATCAGTCTATTTATGGCAGCGACATATAAAGAAGATATGTCGCTTTTGAGGGAGTCATTTTTTGTTGGAAGTTTGACTCAAGGAGTTGCATCCCTTTTTGTTTTTTTTGGACATTTAAGTCATGGAAAAGACTATAGATGAATATTAGGTTCTTGTTTAGAAGACAAGAGCATAGCACATAGAGATTAACTATGAAGAGGCGTTTTCAATTGATGAACGATCATGGGTTCCATCCTGGAGAAGATGAAAAGTGTCCATGAGAATCATGCAATGAGTAGAGTTGCGGTACTCATATTAAGGATAAGGCTAAAAGGTGATGGGAATCACATGATTCTTTTTTATTCGTGGATCATAAAAAATAGGTAATATGGAAGGTGAACAACGCTTAAGGGATGAGCGATCAACTGATAAAAAGTGGTATAGAACTTGACATCAACAATAAAATGGTCGAAGATGTAAGGCATTAAGGGGCTCAGGTTCAGGTTTACCTTCAAGAGAAGATAAACAATAAGCATATGATCCATATACATGGGTAATGATATAGGGTCCAAGCCAATTAAGAGCTAATTTACCTCATTTACTTTTCTCCTCTTTAGTTACACGTTGATTTTCCTTCAAGATGAGGTTACCGACTTGAAAGGCTCATTCATGAATAGATTTTTCATAGGAATGTTTGATACATTTTTGGTAGATTTGGATATGGTCAAGAGTATTGAGAGGATGCTCATCTAATAACTCAATTTGCACCAAATGATCTTATTGAAAGTCATCATTGTTGAGCATATCTTGTAGTGAGATGTGGAGAGATGGAATCTAGACTTCGAGAGGTAAGACAGCCTTGGTACCATAGACCAGAGAAAAGGGTGTGGCAGAAGTTCAAGTGTGAATACTAGAGCAATAATCCCATAAGGCGAAAGGAATGTGCGTATGCCAATCCTTTCCAGTATCGTTGACTAGCTTCAGAAGAATTTTTTTCAAGGTTGATTTGGTTGATTTGGCTTGACCATTGGTTTGTGGGTAATAAGGTGACAAGAAACTGAGTTGAATGCCAAAATCATGGCAAAGTTTTTGTCAGGTTTTTTTTTTTAATTGCTTTCCACTATCAGTGATGAGGTGGTGAGGAACACCAAAGTAAAAAATGATGTTATGGTTGATGAATTCACATATCTTCTCAGCTTTTTTAGAAATGAGGGGAATGGCCTCTACCCATTTAGTGTAACATTCAGTAGCGGTTATGATCCATTGGTGGAATTGTGAAGAGTGGGGGTTAATCTCACCAATAAGCTCCAAACCCCATTGAGAGAAAGACCAAAGGTCTCGTGTAACCTGTAAGGCATGACTAGCTATGTGATGGAGATTAGCATGTTGTTTTCATTTCAAGAAACATTTGACATAATCACAACAGTCATGATTTAGGGTTGGCCAATAATAGCCGAGGCAAAGAATGCATTTTACAACAGCTAAACCACTAAAGTGACCTCCACAAATTCCATCATGGACTTCCTTAATGGTGTAGGGAATTTTAGAACTTGTAAGGCATCATAACAAAATTTCATCAAATCCACACTTATAAAGGAGACCACCCATGATGACATAATGCGAGACACTTTTAAGAAAGGCACATTGTCCATTACGAGTGAGATTAGCTGGTAGAATGGAAAGGGAAAGATAGTCGGCATATTTCTTATACCAAAGGTCACATGGGTCAGGGGTAACGGTTCTGACAGAGTATACCTCATGAGGTAAATAAGAGGGTGATTATATCCTTTTTATTGTGAAAAATATTTTAGAGTCAGTGGATGAAGCAGGTATCTGAGAATCCAAGCAGGCCATGGTATCCTCAAATTTATTGATAGAACATGGGGTGGTTTAAAGTTTGTAATAGTCAAAGGTGGTCAAAAGTATGTCTACATGATGCTTATACTATTGAATTATCTCATTACAACATTGGTATATACCATTGACTTGATTTATGACCAACTGATAATCACCAAAGATATTAATTGACTTAACATCTAAGGCATAAGCAGCCTATAGACCCAATATGAGTTCTTCATATTTAGCAATATTTTGTGTATAATAAAAATTGAGTTTAAAATAAAAAGGCATAGGTTCACCTTCAAGAGGAATGAGGATAACACCATCCCCACCCCCATACTAACACCTGGATCCATCGAAGAAGAGTTTCATTTAGTAAGCAGGTTTGTCCATGGAAAGGGTAGTTATAGACTTGTCTGGGAAGTCGAAGTTAAATGGTTGATTCCCGGAAATAGGTGTGTTGGCCAATTGGTTAGAAATATCCTAACCATTGATGGACTTTTGATGAATGAATTCGAGGTCAAGGTCAGAAAGAAGCATAAGCCAGCATGTGGCGCATTGATTTTTATAGGGTTTGGCATACATATAGTGTAATGGGTCAATATTAGTAATGACGAAGGTTTTGTGATTGAGTAGGTAATGGAAAAGTTTGGGGGCAACAAAAAATAAGGCTAAGAAGAGTTTTTTGGCATGGGTATATCTAGTTTCATAGTCAAGAAGGGGACGTATTATGTAATAAACTGCTTGCTCTCGATGTTTTTCTTCATGATGAGTAATCATGACACCTAAAGAATGGTTAGTGGTAGAAATATATAGGTAAAAGGGTCGGTCATCCTTGGAAGGAATGAGCACTGGTGGTTAAAGGAGGTATTGTTTTAAGGATTTGAAGGCTTTATGACATTCATCATCCCATTTTATTGAAATGTCTTTCTTGAGAAGATGATGAAATGGTTGATAGTGTTCAAAAAAATATGAGATAAAACAATGACTAGATTACAACTTTCCTTGTAGGCTTCAAAGTTGATGGAGATTAGTGGGTGGAGGCATTTCGAAAATAGCCTTGACTTTAGCAGGATCGAATTCTATGCCACACAAAGAAATGATAAATCCTAGGAGTTTTTCGGAAAGCACCGTAAAGACACGCTTATTTGATTGAAGATGCACACAATACTTGACAAGACGGTCAAATATGACCTTGAGGATGTGAAGATGTTAGGTTTGATGTTTAGATTTGGCTAGAAGATCATCTACATAATCTTCCAATATGCGATGTATGATGTCATGGAAGATATAAGTCATTACTCACTGACATGTGGCACCAACATTTTTAAGGCCAAAAGGCATGACTTGATAGTAGAAATTCCCCCAAGGGGTGATGAAGGAAGTCTTATGTTGATCTTCTGGAGCTAGTAATATTTGATTGTAGCCCAAGAAACCATCCATGAGTGATAGCATTTCATGTCTAGTGGTGAGATCAGCCATTTTTTTGATGTCAGGTAGGGGGAAATTATCTTTGGGACAAGTGAGGTTGAGGTCACAGAAGTCTGTGTAAATTCGGAGTCCCCCTATTACCTTTGTGACAGGAACATTGCTATAAATCCATTAGGGATGGTCAATGGGTAAGATAAAGGAAACTGAGAAAAGGTGTTGAATCTCTTCTTTGACCAGAATATCAATGTGAGGATACATTTTCCACAGATTCTTTTTGATGGGTTTTGCATAAGGAATAGTTAAAATATTGTGGACCATAATTTTTGGGTCAATACTAGGCATATCGATATAGGACCAAGAAAACATGTTGCTATGGTCCTAAAGGAAAGAGGTGAAGGCTTCCTATTCAGTAGCGTCTAAGGATTTCCCAATCTTTAGAATGTGTGGGTCATCTTGAGTGTTAATTTTGATTTCAATGGTTGATTCATTCAACATGGTTTACGTCTCAGAAGGTAATGACTGGTGAATATAAGAATCTTCCACACCAAGGTAAGTGAGGATGGAATTATCATCCTAACATTGAAAAAAATGATAGAAGGTGTATTGTCATCGATCATATCAGGATACAGGAATGGGAAAGAAGAGGGAGTCTTGCCATCACGTTGATATGTTAGAGGTCCCAGGGAAATGGTTTTTATGAAAAAAAAAGTTAGGAGGAATAGATTCGGGATCTATGGACTCCGTGGGTGAATATCGTAATGTGGGTGAATGAGGTGGGGAATATTTTTCATCCTGGATGAGGTCAAAATGAACCTTCTTGGAAGGTGGTGCATCAAAACCAATGCCACTACAATCATGTTTACAAGAGGTATAGGAAATGACACTATGGCAACCCTATTCGTAAAATATGAAGCCAAATCCTTTCCACTCACACTAGTGGAGGAAAGTGTGAGCGAAATGGCAGTTAGTATGGGAGTGTAGGTCAGATGAAAATGGTTGGGTTTTATGATAGAGCAGGGTTCATTTTAAGACACCCCTATAAAATTGAAGGTGGAAAATACCTAGCGAATATCCCTGTAACCAGTTTCAGCGAAAGGTGAATTTGAAAGTATTCAAAAACAAAATTTTCACCTGGTTTTTCATGGCTCCATCAGTGATATGCGACAACACTAGTTCGTAATGACGCGCGTCACTGGCACGACACTAGTTTGTAATGACGCGCGACACTGGCATGACACTAGTTCGTAACGACGCGCTACATAGGCTAGTAATGACACACGACACTGGACCGTAATGACGCTCGACATTGTCACCTGTTGTCGCGCGTCAGTGTCTGTTAATGACATGTGACACTGCCTCCTACTGTCGTGCGTCACTGGCCCCTGATGACGCATGTCATTTGCTCCTACTGACGTGCGTCACTGGCTCCTATTGACGCACGTCAGCTAGGACTATTGTCACGCATCAGCTATGACCTTTGACGCGTGACACCGGCTTTTATTGATGCGTGACACCGTACCCTAATGACGCGCGTCACTGGAACCTGTTGACACGCGTCAAAGGTATTAGCTGACGCGTGACAATAGGAGGAAGTGACACGCGTCAGTAGGGGGACAGTGTCTCGTGTCACTCGCTACCAGTGTCATGCGTCAAATGTCTTAAATGACGCACGACAAAAGTTAGAGCTGATGCGCGTCAGCAGTACCCAGTGACACGTGTCAGTAGGGGTAAATGACATGTGTCAATAGGGGCTAGTGATGCCCTATTTAGCTTATAAATACCCTTGTGCCACTCATTTTCTCATTTTCATTTTCCCGTTCTTGAATTTTTGCAAGTCTAAATCATTGTCAAAGACGCAATTATAGCTATAATGTCGACTTCACATGCTTCCCAATTGCAAGTTCAAGAAGAAAATCAAGAGAATCCAACTCAATCGATTTCGAAGATCAACTACAGGAATCCCTTATGCCCTCACATCCATACGGCTTTAAAGATGTCTTCAAAATATCAAGCTTTGATGAAAGAGTGTGAATTTACAGGGCTCGTGAATATGCCCCATTTCGAAACAGATCTGGATATTTTGAACTACCTTCTGTCATGGTACAATTCAAAGGACGGTATTTTTTATGTGACTCTGAACGATGGCCAAATGTTCCAATTCACTATTGAAGCAAATGACATCCATCGGTTTACAGGCCTTCCTTTCAAAAATTTACCAATTGTTACAACCAAGGCAACACTCCTGGAAGAAGACAAGAAATTTCTCGAATCAACGTACGGTTTCCATGTTGATTGTAAGTATAATTCCTTTTAATTCATATGTTTTATTATGATACAATTTGTTGTTATAAATTTATAGTAATTATCACTGTTTTGCATTTGCAGCCTATGTCAATAAATCCAGGCGTGGTGTAGATACACAATCAATTGCACACCACTTTCTTGCTGCACTTATTTCATTTTTTCAAGCCAGAATTGTTTTGCAGGGTCACCAAACAGATATACCAAATTGGGCCATCGCATACATTTGTGCCACTATCTCAAAATGACAATTCGATTGGTGCACATATCTATCCAAAAAAATAAGAACTGACATAATAAATTCAAAACTCTCAGATAAACCTTTCATTTATTCAACAAACTATCTCCTCGGCTTCTACTATGAGGCAATTTTAAATTTAAAAGATAAAGAAATTCCTACTTGCTCTGATGAGGCTTTGAAGAAATTCTCAATTCCATTTGAAGAACAACAAGTATAAACTATTTAGTTTGTAATTGTATTTCAATTTTTGACATTACACTGCAGTTATTAAAACTTAAATTTTAATGTTTTACAGAGAAGATATCTTGAAGCCCTTCCCCATAAAAAGAAATTATTGAGAGGAAGAGGCCAACAACACGCGGCGGCTTCGGGGGACTCCCAATCTGAAATGGAATCTCACTCCTCTCTAAACCCTCAACAGTTTGAACTCGTTAAACGCCAGAGAAGTAATACATTCTCATATATTATTTACAAATTCCAAAGTTGCATATTTATTTTTCAATTTAAATTTTAACCAAAAGAATTGACATTATTTAATATTGATGAATTGCAGGGACTTTGGAACCTTCTTCCCCAACTCACTCCATATAGTCACATGCATTCATATCTTCTGAATAGCCACTGAGTACAACTCCTACAAGGCCACCCGTAGCACCGAGAAAAACAACCCCTCGACAACAAGGTACAACTTTTCTATAGTACGTTTAATTTCGTAGTTTTGACTTTATGAATTGTTTTAATATTTTTCATTTTTTTCTTGTACTTTTCAGCACATGTCAGTCATGATCAAACCATGGCACTGACACCCACCCAACCATTAATTTTTAAAATGCCAACCACAGGAACAGTGAAAAAGAACATTGGTAAACACATGCCTTTTGCTCCGGCCCCTAGTGGGACACTAAACCTTGCCTCCTCATTTGGAATTCCAACTCTATCACTCGGTGGCTTGCCCAGTGCAACGGGCATATCTGTTTTGAACAATATAAATTTAGATGAAGATTATTTTGGCATTGATAGCAATGACCCAACTGGTTTTTTCGATACCCACGAGATGATTCAAGGCCAGCAGGTATACTTCAAATTTCAATTTTAATATGCTTTACAATTTTGAATTACATTCTGATTTAAATTTATTTATCTAAATCTTGATTAATTTTTTCAAAAACAGGATCAGCCCACCCAAAGGCAGAAACAAGGAGCAGTTGTTCTTGGTGAAAGCTCCAATTCTTCTCCAGCAAGATCGTCTGCATCAGATTCAGATAGTGAACAGTTGCCACGTTTTCCTTTGGAGAACTTAATTGGTAATGATTGTCAATCCCATATCAGTGAGTTTATTATTCCTCATATCCAACAGCTTATAGAATGGGAGAAAAGGGCTAAAGTTCTTATCAATGAAATTATTAGTCGTTATGAAAATTATTGGCAACGAGATAGTTTATACGCTGCAGTCCAGAATCAACCTGCGAAGATGGATTCCTTACTTACCCAAGTAAGATGTGGGACTGTTACATTTAACAACAAATATAAAGATGACATTTTAGATAAGGCACTAAACAAATTGGAAAATATTAGTACCGAGGCCCAGGCATATTTTAACAAATGGTCCAAGGACAAGGATTTGGTATCAATCGCAAATGCCAAAAGAGATAGAGCTGTTGTAAGTACTATTACATTTAAACAATCATTCTTGTTAATTTGAAATTTTGAATTTACATTAATATTTTATATTGACATTACTTTTTTTGTGCAGTTGAAATATGAAAATTTGAAGAGTCAGGTGAAGGTTTTGCAAGTTCACTTGGAAACAGCAAAGAACAGCTTATCTGCAACAAAAAATTTGAAGCAAAATATTGTTTTGGTTAACAAACAAAACAATACGCTAAAGCGGATAATTAAAGAGCATGGTCTCGACCTTGACATATTATTCAAAGCCAAAGTAGCTTCTGATCCAAATTTGTTGTCGCATGGAGATGCAACAAATCAAAAAGAAAGAATTATAAAAAATCTGGACAGTGCTGCAGAAGATCTTATAAGTTCAGGGGTTATTTCTGGTGTTGGGGAAAGAGGTACATCCATAGTGGAAGAAGCCGTTGGGGAAGAGAGCAGAGTAGAATTGTATAAAGAAAAAGAGGGTTTTGAAAATTAGAAACTTTTATTATTGAGGAAACTTTATATATTGAATTTGAAAACTTCTACTATTGAGTATCTACTATGGTATTTGAATTTAATAATATGGATTTATATAGTCTTTAATTTTAATTGCATTAGATGGTGATTATCATGAATTATATGTATGTTTCTTGTTTACTTGCATTGTCATGAATTGTATGTGGATGTAGATGATGAATGATGATAACTAATAATTAATGATAGATGATGATGAAAGACGATGATCAATTTAATGTGTATAATGTAAAATGTAGTGCCTAAATATCTTGTGGGACTTTAATTATCTTGAAAATTATGTTTTTGGGAAAAAATAGCAACTAAGATTTGAAGCAGATCTTTAGGATTTCTCCTTAATAGACTTATGGTGTAGGAAAATTCTATTTTAAAGAGATTCACCTCTATATAAGTGCATAATCTCTCATTAGAGAGGTTTTTTGACATCCAAAATAGTCAAGACCATTTGTCAGAAAATAACGTTTTGCTGGAAACAATCAAAACCATGGTTTAAAAGATATGGTTTTGTTATCATGGATATTGTTTTGTGTAGAGTAGATTGACAAGTTGCTCTAAATAGTCAAGGTTATGGAATCTAGATTAACCAAAGTTGGAATAACCATGTGATTAAAAGATAGGTCAAGCTCGATATAGAACTTTGAAGTTTAATATAAAACATATAAGGTTGAAGAATCCTATCATTTTTTAATATTTGATAAGGGTGAAGAATAATTGTGCATTAGAACTGGGAGGCTATAAGTTGGAATAATTTTGAGTGTGTAAGAAAATATTGAAGGTTTTAAACTAGATCATAGCAAACTATGTGTGTAGATTTTTATTAGATAAAGACTCTGTCAAGTTGATTTAAATAGTTGTGATTAGTGTAGATTTGGGGTGGGTGACTATAGGATATGGAAGATAGCATTAGAATTGAGTTTGAATAACTTCGTGTTAGAGGATGATCATTATAAGTCTAAAAAAAGATCTATTTCTTCATGGAGAAATCTGAAGAAGTGATGGATCTATGACAAAGCATGGAATTTTAGGAAGAGTGTCAAGACTTATATTTATAATAGTATAATGTATTGTTTAATAGTTTATCCCGCAGTTAAAAAAATATATCAAAGGATTTTCCACATATAAAAAATAAATTAAATATAATTCTAAGAAATCGAGAAAGAATCATCACTGGTAAGAAATTAAACATAATTGCAAATATCATAGGGTTTAGCTTACCTCTTGCGTATTAGATTGTTGTGAAATCATCAAGGGTAACGTGCTAGATCTTTGTTTTTCCTGACATTGTAGATAGAGGGGTGAGTTGCCTGACATTGTCAGTCCTTAGAAGTGGCAGCAACATCTTTAAATATATAGACCAAAAATATCTTTAAATAAATGATAACTAGCGCTGAAAAAATGTAAAGTAACAAACAATAAGATGATGTTGAAGAAGATACCTATTTAAAATTGAAATCATCCCCTGTAATGTGCTAGATCTTTGTCTTAATAAAATTCAACACAAAAAATGGATTAGTAGATAGATGGGTGAGTTTCCTGACATTGTTAGTTCGGAGAAGTAACAGCTTCCTCAGACGGATGTCAACCCACGTTTTCAAAAAATAAAATATTGTATTTAACTAAATGTAAATACATAGACATCTTTAATGATAACCAGAGCTGAAAAAAATGAATAGTAACAAACAATGAGATTAAGGGGAAAAAGATTCCTCCTTAAAGTTGAAATCATCACTGCCACTGGTAATGAGCTATATCTGTGTTTCAAAAAAACCCAACACGAGAACTGGATTAGTAGATAGATGCGTGAATTGCCTGACGTTTTTAGTATATAGATCTGTAACATCTTTAATGAAAGCCAGAGCTGAAAAAAATGAATAGAAATAAATTATAAGATTAAGGGGAAAAAGATACCTGCTGAAAGTTGAAAGTTGAAATCATCACTGCCACTGGTAATAATCTAGATCTATGTTTTAAAAAAACCCAACACAAGTAATGGATTAGTAGATAGATAGGTGAATTACCTAAAATGTTTAGTATATAGACCTGTAACATCTTTAGGAAAACCCATGGTTAACCAAAACATGAAATGTGTATAAGAGTGTCTTTTAGTGCATCCAAGAAGTTAATTTTGTATAGCATTCACATCTTGAGATATTGTAAAATGTTTTGGGGAAAATGGATCAATATCAAAATATGTTGTATAGGATTCACATCTTGAGATTCTCTCTTCAAGACTGCATCTTAGAGTGGTTGAATTAAAATATGTCTCTTTTTTTTTCAAATTTTTAAGGTGGTGCATATGATCATAGCTCAATAAGGTTGTTTACATATCATGTTAGTTACAAGAATGAGGTTTGAAAGATACAATAAGGGTAAAGTGATCAAAATTGTTGTGTAACGGAAAGTTGTTTTTACTTTCTTCTAATTATCATTGTTGAGCTGATGAAATACTTGGTTGACCATTGCAAGGAGTATCAAAGTATAAAATTCTTACTACCACCTTGTTTTGTTTTCCTTTGCTGAAGATACAATGTTGAAGTGTAAGTTTGAAGACAATTTTTTTGAAGCTCCCCCATTTCTATGCCTTGAATTGATTAATCATGATCTTCTTGAAGTACAATTGATAAAATCAAGTGTCTCAAATATTGAAAAAAAAATTTACAGCTCAACATAAAGTTCTCTGTGCAAGGTTGGATCATCTTAAAAAGGTAACATTGTGTAAATTTTGTCAACAGTGCCTTACTGGTACCTTATCTCAAACTCAGTCTTAGAATATATCATGAAGTTTCTTTTTGAACTTATCAAACAAGACCCTATATCATCATCAAGTACACACCAAACACTGTTTCTTTGGTCTAGGGATAAATTGAAGGCTTCATCTCAATTGGCTACATTGCAAACATGAAGGGAATTTCCTCTAGAGCAAAAGAGGTGAAAACTTCGAATTCCATTAAATTTTGGATAAGAAATCAATTATTTGGTAGTCTCAGGCTTTCTCAATGGAACGTCAATGGTCTTGACCGACGCACGTCAATTTAATGTCAATGGTCTTGACCGACGCATGTCAATTTAACGTCAATGGTCTTGACCAACGCGCGACACTCAACTGCTAATGACGCGCATCACTGGCACCTAATGACGTGCGTCACTACCGCCTAATGACCCGCGTCACTGGCACCTAATGACGCGCGTCACTGGCACCTAATGACATGCGTCACTGGCTCCTAGTGATGCGCGTCACTGGATCCTAGTGACGCGCGTCACTTTCTACTTTTGATGCGCGTCGCTCACTCCTATTGTCGCTCGTCACTAAGACTATTATCGCGCATCAGCTAGAACCTTTGACGCACATCAAGTGAAGCCATTGATGCCCAATTTAGCCTTTAGAAACCCTTCAACTGGTCATTTTCTCGTTTTCACCTTCCAGCTCTAGATTTTTTATAGGTCTCGATGCTTCCCAACTCCAAGTTCAGTAACAAAAATCAAGAGAATCCAATTCAATCGATTTCCAAGATCAACTACAGGAATCCCTTATGCCCTCACATCCATACTATTAATATGCCCCATTTCAAAATAGATCCAGATATTTTGAATTACTTTCTGTCATCCTACAATTCAGAGGATGGCATTTTTTATGTGACTCTAAACGATGGCCGAATTTTTCAATTCAGTATCGAAGCAAATGACATCCATCGGTTTACGGGCCTTTCATTCAAAAATTTACCAATTGTTACAACCAAGGCAACACTCATGGAAGAAAAGAATTTTCTCGAATCAACATTTAGTTTCCATGTTGATTGTAAGTATAATTCCTTTTAATTCATATTTTTTATTCTGATACAATTTGTTGTTATAAATTTATAGTAATTTTCACTGTTTCACATTTGCAGCCCATGTCAATAAATAAAGGCGTGGTGTCTAATATGTAACATTTCTGAGTACATGTAATTTTTGCAATGCTAGTGTCTAAGATGAGCTTTGTAACTTTGATTGACCTGATGAGTGCAGTGGAAAAGTTTAAACAAAAAAAAGATCTTAAGAAAACTGATGGAACCAAGAAGGGGAAATTAATTGATGTTCCCAAACTTGATGATGCAAATCAATCAAGGGGGAAGAATTCTGATCAATGTACTTTAATATTAACAGAGGGTGACTCAGTCAAGGCTCTTGCTGTAAGTGTTTGTGCCTTGAATCAGGGAAATGTGAATGCTGAATTTGGTAGTATTGTGACATGTTTCGACATCACTTTCCAATTTAATTTTTTGTTATTTTAGTTATCTTTATTCTATCATGTGGTAGGAATATCTATTGTTGGTCAATATTATTATGGCGTGTTTCCTCTCAGAGGTAAGCTGCTCAATGTCAGGGAAGCTACCGCTCACCAACAAATGGAGAATAAAGAGATAGTAAATATAAAAAAAATCCTTGGTCTACAGGAAGATAAAATATATAACAGCATTAAATCTTTAAGATATGGCCATCTCATGATGATGACAGACCAGGTACATGATCTTTGTATAGTGCTGTTTAGTTTCTACTTAATTCTGACACATCCTTTCTAGTGAGATCCTTTGAATTGTCCTTTCTCTTAAAAGACCATGATGGATCCCACATCAAAGGATTGCTGATCAATTTCATACACCATACCTGGCCATCACTGCTTAAAATTCCTTCATTTTTTGTGGAATTTATCACTCCTATTGTCAGGGTAACCATTACCCCTATATATTTTGTTGAGTGTATTGAGAATATTTATATTTGTTTTCAAGCCTCCAGATGTTATTTATCTCCATGTCTAATTTTGACACATGTTGATGTAGGCAACTCACAAAAATGGAAATGTGTTATCTTTTTACACAATTTCTGAGTATGAAGCTTGGAGAGAATCATTGAGTGGATCTATAACTGGCTGGACCATATAGTACTACAAAGTAATGCTAGTTTGTTTTCTCTTTATATGTTTTCAAGTTCTGGTTTTGTTCACTTGTTGATTAGGTATCACTTGTTGCTTGGACCATACAGGGTTTTGGCACAAGTACTTCTAAAGAGGGCAAGGAGTATTTCATACAACCAGACAAGCACAAAAAATATTTTGTGTGGGTTGATGAGAAATATGGAGATGCTTCCTCATATGAATCGGCTTATAGAATGGGAGAGAAGGGCTAAGGTTCTTATCAATGAGATTATTAGTCGTTATGAAAATTATTGGCAACGGGATAGTTTGAATGTTGCAGCTGATCCAAATTTGCTGTCGCATGGAGATTTCTTGTTTTAGGGAAGGAGGTATAGCCACAGTGGAAGAAGCCCTTGGGGAAGAGTGCAGAGTAGAATTGGATAAAGAAAGAGAGGGTTTTGAAAACTAGAAACTTTTATTATTGAGGAAACTTTAAATATTGAATTTGAAAAATTCTACAATTGAGTATGTACTATGGTTTTTGAATTTAATTATATGGATTTATATACAATCTTTAATTTTAATTGCATTAAATGGTGATTATCATGAATTATATGTATGTTTCTTGTTTACTTGAGTTGTCATGAATTGTATGTGGACGTAGATGATGAATGATGATAATTGATAATTAATGATAGATGATGATGAAAGATGATGATCAATTTAATGTGGACGTAGATTTATCATCAAGCACAGTAATTCTTCTCCTCTAGACTTTTGAACTTGTTTTAAGATAATTATTCTCTGCACTTTTAACGATATGATTAGAATGGATAGAATTGTAATGATATGATTATGAATTATTTTTAAAAATGAAGTTGTTTTAATAAATTTAAAATTAGATAAATAATTGTATTAATAATAATTGTAGTGTCAGGACTCAAGATATGATAATGATATGGTGATGATATGATATAGGGGTGAGTTGCCTGAAATTGTCAGTCCTGACTCCTGAGAAGTGCCAGCAACATCTTTAAATATATAGACCAACAATATCTTTAAATAAATGTAAATATATAGAATTAGACTTGTAACGTCTTTAATGATAACAAGAGCTGAAAAAATGTAAAGTAACAATCGATAAGATTATGTTGAAGAAGATACCTATTTAAAATTGAAATCATCACCGGTAATGTGCTAGATCTTTGTCTTAAAAAAAATTCAACACAAAAAATGGATTAGTAGATAGATGGGTGAGTTGTCTGACATTGTCAGTCCAGAGAAGTAACAGCTTCCTCGGACGGATGTCAACCCACGTTTTCAAAAAGTAAAAATGTTGTATTTAACTAAATGTAAATACATACACCTGTAACATCTTTAATGATAACCAGAGCTGAAAAAATGAATAGTAACAAACAATAAAATTATGTTGAAGAAGATACCTATTTAAAATTGAAATCATCACCAGTAATGTGCTAGATCTTTGTCTTAAAAAAAATTCAACACAAAAAATGGATTAGTAGATAAGTGGGTGAGTTGCCTGACATTATCAGTCCCGAGAAGTAACAGCTTCCTTAGACGGATGTCAACCCACATTTTCAAAAAGTAAAAATATTGTATTTAAGTAAATGTAAATACATACACCTGTAACATCTTTAATGATAACCAGAGCTGAAAAAATGAATAGTAACAAATAATAAGATTAAGGGAAAAAAGATACCTCCTTAAAGTTGAAATCATCATTGCCACTAGTAATGAGCTAGATCTGTGTTTTAAAAAAACCCAACATGAGAAATGTATTAGTAGATAGATGGGTGGATTGCCTAACATTTTTAGTATATAGACCTATAGCATCTTTAATGATAAAGATAAAAGATAGATAAAGAAGATACCTGTTTAAAGTTGAAACAATCCATTATCAATAGCTTCATCAAAGTCAATGTTGTCTTCTGTAGAATGTGACGAAGAGCCAATTACACTCTCAAGGTTGGGAATATTTGTACTTGTAGCTGTATTATTCACACCTTTTCTTTCGCAAAGGGAATTCCAGTTGCTCTCTCAAACGGAAAGGTTTCGATGGAGTATCGAGAAACATAACACCTCATGCAACTTTCCAGATTTTTATCCAACCTATTTCTCAGTTTTGATTTTATAAATGACAATGCACTAAAAACCCTTTCATCCTCCACAGACCCCAAAATCATTGTTTGGCATAACTCATATAATCTAAAATATTCACTGATATCTTCTTGTAAAATAGAACTTTGATAGATTCCTCGCCACAGCCTTGTAATAGCACCACTTTCAGAAGGTTGATCTAAATTCTTATATTGGTTCCTCATTGTTGTTGCAAAATTTTTTGACTGAGACTTTAATAAATCGGCATTCAGTATACCTTTGATTTCCACACCCTTGAGCTCTGACGTCTTTGTAAATTGTTCCATTATTGTACCCATTGATTTATGGAAATGCTTACTGACAAAGTCTGCACGACCACCTTCAGTATTCCAAAAATTAGGATTCATCACACCCATGGCTTCCAGAATTTTATCTTTACAGAAACGTTCCCTAATTTTTGATGACAAGGTTTCTGAAAAAAATTTAAGCTTTATTCTTGTTTCAACTATAATAGACTCAAACAAATTATGTGTCACGGGAACATCTTCTCGTTCCGATCCTGTAATAGCTTGATGTTTTTGCAAAATGTGCACAGGTATTTCCCTCCCATTAACAGTGATGCAGAGGTGATCGTGGATATTAAATCTCAAAAAGGTGTTAGGATTTTTAAGATCTAATAAATCTCTCCAATTTTCAAAAACAGGTGCATCAAAACTATCATTGGAACAGTACAATATATCAAGACTTTGACATACCATTTTCCTCATCCGTATAAAATCCACAATATAGATTAATCTGCCCTGTGCATGCTTCATCAGTGTATTGATCTCCTTTAACATTGGAAGAATACCAACCAATGTAAGCAATGTCTCCAAATCAGTTAAACGGAACAACAAGTCCCTTGCCCTATCAACTTCATGACGGTATTTGTGCATGAAACCAACCAATGAAGGATACTCCTCACGAACTCTGCATGCAGGTTCATACAAAGAGATCCATCTAGTCTCCACATCCTTCAGAATTTTTTTGCCATCTATAATTCCAATTGCAAATTTTTGGAACTCGAGAAAATGCTTTGGGCTGCTTGACATATAGGCATGAAGTTCTCTTATAAGGTCTTCTAATTTAGCAACATTTTCATGGTTGCTTACCATTTTATACGCTAAATTCATTCTGTGAGCCATACAGTGAATTGGTAGCATATATGGGGCCACTGTTGTTTGTAATCTAACACAGAGCCCTGTTCAGTGACCCTTCATGACAGATGCACCATCTGCTCCAACGCATACCAACTTCGTAGCAATTTCATAATCAGTCATACTAGCAACATCTTTCAAATGAGAGACAACTATTTTATATAGGTTTTCGGCATTGCAGTTTTCAACCATTTTCATAACACCCAACAGATGAGGTGTCCTTATATGATTTTCTAAAGTATAGATGTGGATACATACCCATGTGGTGTTGTCGACTGTTGTCACTTCATCAATTGAAAGAGAGATAAAGTTTGCTTTTTTTACATTCTCTTTCAAATCTTCCTTCTCTATCATCGAAAGGAATTTTTCCATTTCCCATCCACTACTCTCAGACCAATGAGACTGAGGTACATTCAACATTCCGTTAAATTGATACAAAACTTTGAAATCGAGGAAATCTGAAATCGCTCTTCCTTTTTTAAGTATTTGAAAAAGAGTAGAGAATTATATGAATTTTGCATGTAGATTTGTTTCTTTAAACTTACCAATATGCGATGTGATCGTTCCTCCCTTTTCCAACATATGTCTGTGTTTTTTCTGCTCTGCCTCATATTTCGCTGCGTATCTAACATGCATGCATTCTTTTTCAGTTTTCCACCTATGTGTTTTGATTTTCTGGCCATCCGCCCCTATTACAGTTAAATATTGTTTTCCACAATGTTTTTCTATAGTGTCCAGCTTCAGTTGCATTTTTTGTTGCTTTCCCAATTTCCACGTACATATTTTACATGTACATTCAGATGGGATTTCTTCAGAATTAGATGATTGTACAGGTTCAATAAACAGAAATTTAGCTGCCCAATCAAACTTGTATGTCCTGCCAATGGTCCACATATTCTTGTTCGTTTTTAATTCTTTACTTTTTTAGTAGAATTTTGGGCAATATCACAATCACCTAGTTTCCTCTTTCTTGGACCGGAGTTTGATTTTGATTTCTATCTTCCATTTTGCTAAGTGTTTGTATCTGTGATATCTAGCTGCACTTCTGGTTGCACCCCAATAGGAACAATATCTTCAAGATCTGGCATATTATCGTAGGTTTCATTTTTTTGACTTTGATACTATGCAAAATGCATGTCCACCTCAATAATTCCTTCCACATAGTCAGTATTCTGATTCTCTGTGGTGGCATCTATATGATTGGTATTTACAATATATGTATCTACAGAGTTTCCAAAATACTTGAAGAGTGATTTCTAAGATTTCTTACTTACTTTTAGGTTATTCGTATTCTTTGAGCTGGCACCTTCCATTATTCTGAAAAGAGTCCTACGTCAGCAAAAGAACCAAGTAGCGACTCTGTCCAGTCTGAGGTCTTGTCGCGAGTCCACTGTCTGAGGTCACGCATCCACTCTCTTAATATACTGTCACGCGTCAACACTGCCCAAGTCGCGCATCAATACTTCCTCTGTCGCGCGTCACTTCTTTGCCCAAGTCACGTGTCAACACTTCCTTGGTTGCGCGTCAGAACACCTTTTTCACACGTTAGTACAGCTCTTGTCGCGTGTCAGTACAGCTCTTGTCGCGCGTCAGTACAGCTCTTGTCGCACGTCAACAATCACAGGCTAACAGTAATATGAATCTCTGGTGCTCAAGGGTATGCGAGTTCAAATTTCACAGTATTGGTAATTTGGTAAGCTACTTGAGGTATACTATGTGGCGAATCACCTAGGTTTTTATAGGAGATGTATTCAAATGAAGGCGAAGCCGACCCCCCAAAAAAAATATACTATATATTTTAGGCGAACAGGACACCGACCCACTCCAAATAATTCACCTTTTCAAATTTTCCTAAAATGAAATTTTCACCATATTACGAATATTCGCCGCTAAAATTATCCCTGTGATAGAGGTTCACATTTATAGGTGTCCATATCAAGTCCCCCATACATTAGATTAGTTCAAAGGTGGGGAGGGCCATAAGGAAAAACATCGCCGATGCGGATTTCATGACTGGGGTGTTGACGCAGGTTCCCATACTATTGCGGGGTGAGGAAGGTGTCGATATTGTATAGGCGTATTACCCTAGAGTGAGGCATTGAAAAACACCTTCTAAGGGATCATTAGTTGATATGTGGGTAGCGGGGATAGACGACTCACTAGATGATGGGGAAACACGTGAGTGATCGATAGAAGCCACAGAGGTAGTAGGGATAGCAAGGTTAGATGCAACAGAGGTAGGGGCAGTTTTGGTGGATTGGCTTGTAAGCAAAGGTGAAGTAGGGATAGTGGTAGATTCCTTGACTAGTACAAGCAAATTATTGGTCTGGTACACCATGTTACAAGTCTTGAAAGGTGACAGGCCAACAAGGATGGTGTAATTATGTCCCTCGTGTTCAAATTTGAGATAGCGGTGTAAAGTCATAGGGACACAACCCATAACGTGGATCCAAGGTTGGCTGAGAAACAAGTTATATTTGAACTCCCCTTCTAGGACATAGAAAATTTCTAGGGTAGTGCGGGAACCCATGCAGACATGGAGAATGACTGTACCTAGGGTAGAGGTTAGGCATCATTAAAGGACCACAGCATAACTGGGTTACCATGCATGCAATTGGCAGGTATTCGTATTTGATCATATGCATGGGAGGAGATGATGTTAATAATAGCACCACCATCTATCATGACACATTGTATGCGTATATTATCGATAAAGAAAGAGATGAAAAAAGTGGGGTCGGGTTGTCAAACTAGAAGAAAGCGATCTCTTCATCTGAAAAGTTGAGGGCAGCTACTTAGCGAGTAGGTGGAGGCGTAGAGGAAGGTGATGACATAGTGAGAGAAGCTACATGGTGAGGGGTAATGATGAAAGCTATGGGTGTGGGGTCATTTGAGA
The DNA here is from genome assembly GCA_019776745.2 of Taxus chinensis. Taxonomy (NCBI): domain Eukaryota; kingdom Viridiplantae; phylum Streptophyta; class Pinopsida; order Cupressales; family Taxaceae; genus Taxus; species Taxus chinensis. The sequence continues at coordinate 292,343,005 of CM034150.1, forward strand.
AGACCTCAATAAATTGAAGGACCTCCATGAGGGCTTGATGATATGACTCGGAGGTTTGGACGAGGTCATAGAAGGACATTTTGAGGGGGGATTGGTGTAGTTATTTTAGCATTGTGCGATGTGTGACCCCATCGTAAATAGGATATGCAGGACCTCAAATGGTGAGTTTTGGTATGGGTGTGGATGGTATGTTAAGTACAAGGTTGGTTGATGGGCCATTTTCCTTTTCTTTTCCCTTGTCTTTTTGAGCACGGGTAGTAACGTGAACCATGTTAATTTGAGGGGAGGTGGAGGAAGAGGGTGTGTCATGGAAGGTATAGTGGCATGAGGGAAAAAACCCTAGTGGGGGATACAATTCTTGTGAAATGAGTAGGGAACATTGGCATTTGGGTGGTGTTTTTACAAACTCTATTCTATGGACCATGTTAATCTTGAATCTCAGGGGTGGATCAAAAAGTTACGGGGATGGAGATATTGGTTTCTGATTAGGTAATGGAAGAGGCTCTAGGGAAATTGGTGAAGGTGAAATGGGGTCCTCATCAATAATATTGTCATCGTAAAAATTTTCTTCGGGAGGACACTATTGGACAAGAGTGGTTTTCAAAGCCTTACAATTCTCTACATCATTTCCTGGCACATAATGGTAGGTGCAAATTTTATTTTCATCAAAACCTTTTAGTTTTGGTTTGAGCAGGTCATAAGGTTTAAGAGGTGGTAATATGATGACAAAATTTTCAAGGATATTGGTTAAGATTTTGGCATAGGATCGTGTCATTGGGTCACAATGGGAGGTGAATGTGGGTTTGAGTACAAGTATGGTTGATTGTGGAGGAAGAGCCTTTACAGGAGGGGGAATGGTTTGGTTTACTAGTTTGGTGTGTGGAGTAGTCTTAGGTCTTGTGCGCATCTATTTAGGTATGGGCATATTAGAAGAGCTAGCAATGGAAGGTTGGGTTGGTTTAACTACCTTATTAGACGGTAATAGATTCTTAGCTTTTGATTGCACCTTTTTGGGAAAAGGTGACATAGGTGCACGTGATGTAGAGGGAAAAGTGGATGGTGGAAGAGGATGGGTTACCCACAGGGTTAACTGAGTTGCTATGGAGGTGGTCGGTAGAGGTTGGGTAGAAGGTGTGAGTGGAAGGGAAGAAAGTGTCGTGGGTAGTGGTGGTATGGGTGGTAAGAAGGTTACGGGTGATGGAAGAGGTTGTGTGGATCACTTGGGTATATTAGGGGTTCATATGAGGATGTGGGTTTCTACGTTCTTTGTTTACCGGTGGATGGAGGTTACTTAGCAGGTTCAAGGGGTGAGATCCTAGGATGGACAGAAGGGGTGAATGTGATAATGGCATGGTAGGAGAGGTTAGTGTATGAGGTCTAGGAGGTCGGGGCTTCTTTTTAGGGGCCGGAGTATAGTGTTTGTTTTGGAAGATGTGGCTAAATATAATTTTATGGGTGGGTGAGTAAGGCTAGTTGTCGGTATGACCCCTAGGGTAGTGATAGGTTTAGGTAAGGGAGATGATATAGGGGTGGGTAGGTGTTTGGGTGTAAATGTATGTTGGGTTATGGGTAGAGGTGTGAGTTGGGCCATGGGTGTTGACATGGATGGTGTTTCAATAGTTGTGATTGGGTTTGATTTGGTCACTCGAAACACTTTTGGATAGATTTTGGAGGTGTTGGTGAGTGACAACTACATTTAGGTTGAAGCAAGGAATAAAAGACATCCCCAAAGTAAGGTTCTATCAACATAGTCTAGGCAGTCATCCAAGCATGAAAATGGTACTGCTGTAGGTGGGGCCGATGTGGATCAAGTAGAAATCCCCATAAAATGTGTTTGAGAAATAGGGAAATGGCTAAGTCCTGACTCTAGGGGTAAGAGAGCTGAAAGTAAATTGGCAGGATCATGGAGGTCCGATGGAGGGTGGTTATCTAAAGGAAGTAGTGTGTTTATAGGCTCCTCTATGGGTAGAGGAAAGGATGGGTTAGACGAGGTGGACCCTCCCTGTGGTGGTGTGGGTTGTGGACATATATATCCTATGAGAAGGAGAGGTGCCACTGACGATTGCTTGGTAATTTGAGGGGCCAAAGGCGGCATGCTGATTATAGGCTATTCTAGGAGTGAAGGAGAAAATTAAGGGGGTTCCTCTGTGGGTGGAGGAGTAGATGAAATAGGTTTTTGTGTAGGTAGGGGAGCTCAGGATAATATTTCATCTATGGAAGGAACATGAGGTAATTGGGAAGCAACTGGTATGTCATCGAAAATAGCATGGACCTCGTAGACATTGCTATCATTATTTGAAGTGTCACCAACTTGGTTGGAAGATGGGGCATTATTAAGGAATGGCTTCTTAAAGACATATAGGTTTTGGTTAGTGGGTACATTCGGGATATCCAAGACTAGTTCTATGTTATCTAACATTTCTTGGATGATATTCTTGAAGGTGATGCAATTACCATTGATATGACCTTTGACAAGATGATAGTCACAAAATTCATGTTCTTTATATCATGTGGGCATGGGACAATCAGGGTCAAAAATAGTGTGTGGTTTTATATGTGGAAGGGTGATGACACCAACCTTAATAAGATTTTCCAAATAAGAAGAATAAGGTTCTCCTATTGGAGTGTACTTTTGTTGTTCTTGTTTGAACTAGAAAGCTTGGATAGGAGAGAGATTAGAAGAAGGCTTGGCTTGGTTTGATGGGTGAGAGGTTCCACCCTTGAGAACTACGGCATTGACTGATCCTTTGGGTTTTGAATAGGTTTTCTAGGATTTTGAAGATGAAGAAGCATCATTTGATTTGAACACAATGTTCTTGTTATGTAGCTGAATTTACTTCTCTTCGATAGCACAAATTTCTAGTTTTCATGCCATGGTGAATGCCTTGTAAAAAGTGTGAAAGGTTTGCACTTTTAGGGTTGGTGAAATGTGTCTAGAACAAGCCCAAGTAGATAAAACTATGAGTTCAGTTTGAGGTGATTATAATGTGATCTGGTTAACTAGGTTGTGCCAGCGAGCAACAAAGTCAGCGATAGACTCATCATCATACTGTCACATGGAATATATATTGATTGAGAAGTGGTCTAAGAAAGCTCGGGATACCTAATTAAATGAGTAGATGGAGTGTTGGTATCCTACTAAACCATTTCAATACAAGTCCTATCAAGGACATCAGGAAGATCCGTAAGAGTAAAGTGTCATCATGGTGATCAGGTAACACCCATGTTTGAAAGACCACAAATGTTGTTGTAGGTTTTCTTTACTATTGAAATGGTTGAATTTTGGTATTTCCCAATGTACATGATATGGGAAAATAGGGATGGATGGGTGAATGGGCTCATTACATATTTCATCGTAGGTAAGAGAATTATGAGATTTGGAAACTGATGCCTCTAGCATCTGCATCCTTTCCATCATTAATTTGATGAGGTCATTAGTAGGTGTTGATGGAAGGGATCCTCCTGTGGCATAGGAGGGATGGTATTGAACATGTGATGTGGGTGGCATTCCAGTATATGGCGGTGCTAAATATGAAGGTTGAGAATAGGAGACAACCATAGAGGGCATATATTTGGGGTATTTGATGAACGAGATATGGCATTGTTAATAGTATGTGTATGTAGGTGGGATGGTCATAGTGACTCTAGTAGTGATTGGGGGCAGAGACTGTGGGATGGAGAGGAAAATACTATGGAATGGAGTAGGGGTCACCAAAACCATGGGGGGTTGTGTAGAAATTGGTACCAGTGAGACAATGGGTGCGGATGGGGTTATGTTGTGGGTGGTAGATGAGTGGACAACAGATACTATGGGTGTGACTGATACTGTTGATGCAGTGGTCATAGCAGGTATGGGGCCTAGTTGTGAAACTACTAGGGGTAAAGTAAGTGAAGATAATGCCACATTAGTAGGGTCTGATGCAGAAGTGGGAGCAAGGGCAGGAGAGATGGATACATGCATGTTATATATTAACTGACCTAAGGATTCCCAGGTGGAAGAGTGGGAAAGGTAGAATTATAAGGCCATGGGATTCTAATCAAGGAATTGTGAAAATTCCATGTCACCTGCAGCGATGGTGGTAGGTAGGGTTAGATCCATGGGTGACAAGACCAAGGATGGTGAATGACTAGGAGGGATTGGTTGACGAATTGTATGAAATATAAGAGCGTTAGCTTGATTGCGAGTCAACACCATGTAAATGAATGTATATCAGGGGATGTTGTATCTTGCAGATGACATAGAAAGTAGTGGGAATGAAGTAAACAGGTGTTTATAGGTGAATTTTGGCAATTTATCATATGAGATTCAGTACAGGGTAACCGACAATGGTTAAGGATGATTGAAACCAGTTCAGGGGTAACCGACGTCGGTTACTGTGAGATAGAAATAGTTTTACCAAATGAGGCAAAGACTAGTAACGGTCAAATGAACAAGTTGTATGATGACTGTTTATCAAAGCATAGAGAATACAAAGACTCAGAGGAACTTTGACAACAAACAAAATGGAATAAGTGTTCTTTGGGAAATTTAACCCAAAAGAACAGAAAATAGATGTCGGTTAGTATAAACTGAGGCTGGTCAGGGTAGGACTAATGCTAGTAGATAAAATTATGTCAGTTACTATGAAAATTGGAAAAATGTAGAAAAATGGATTGTTGTGAATTTGAGTTCGATAAATAATCAACCTAGAGGTTTGGAGATGATGCAATGAATTCTTGACACACTCAGAAGAAGTTAGACTACTCCAACTATGATTGTGGAGTGTGCAAGGAAAAATAATGAAAATAAAATAGATAAACATATCCTCACACCTCAAAATGCATGTTAATCAAATACTAAAAACATGTACCTAACAAGTGATTTTTAATGTGTTGAGCTTATGTTATTTATAATAATGACGCATGAATTTAGAGTAGAGTTTTTGGTTGGGAAGGCTTCCTACAAAAAGGGATATCTAAAAGGATATGTTTCACATTATATTACGGTGGGGGTGGACCCTCCTCTGAGATAATAACTCGACAAAAGTAACGAGATGGGGCGTACCTTCCAATCCTCTAATTGTGTGATCACTGATATGTGTTCTCAAGTAAGATGTTGTTTAAGAAAGATGTGTATATTTCAATTTTGTGAAGTTTGGTAAGACAGACAAAGAGAGAGAGAGAGAGAGATAATGTGCTTTCTACGATTCTTCATGTCAACCATCAGCTATGCATGACTTCTAGCATATATGTTTCCCTCATTTTAATGTGAGATAAATGCAGCAAATCAAAATGCAATGCAACCAATTTTAAGCCCAAATCGAAAAAATAAGTTTGATGAAGCAAATGATGAATAGGAGTGGGTATGCATTTTCATTAAATGTAAAAAGCAAGAAAGAAGAATGATTCTTTTTAAATGCACCAAGAGGAATGTTTATTTTAGATAAATTAGAAAGAAGAGTGGATTATCAGAGAAGAAGATTAATGTCTAAGCCTTTTAAAGGGAAATAAACACACAACTTTCTCCTAATAATGAAAAAAATGCAATAGAACCCCTGATGGGTCCCACCGGGCGTGCCAAAATGTTTCACTATTTTATTTACTTTATTGAGATGAAATAGATAAAGGTAAGGGCCAAGGAGGAATACATGTTTATGCTATTCATTTTTTGGTTGTTGCACACATTCTAAATTCTCGATCCAATGCTAATTGTGAGAGCTTCCTTTTGGTTGGGAGGATCTACCTAAAATAGAAAACAAGACCACAAAATAAGAATTAAATAATATATGACAGTGGACTGCCTAGTGTGTGCTAGATACAAGAAGTGTGAAACTCCCTAGAAGGCTATCAATCCACTATTTAAAACAACTTAATGTGAAAGATAAGAAAATTCCTATTGTAGTTGATATGATTTAGGTATTTCATTCAAGCATAATAAGAAAATCTAACATAACAGGCTAGGCTATAGTCAGATATGAAGGGTAGGCAAGTGTCAAGGTACTGGGACTAGTCAAGGTTAGGTTTTGGGTCATTTAGGTGATTTGGTAGTAGGTTATGTGGTTCTGTTATTGGCAAAAGGTATGAAACACAAACCAATGTCGATCAGGTATAAGCGACGATAGTTTAGAAGGGGCTAATGATGGTCATAGATAATTGGCGTCAGTAGGATTAAGGTAAAAGGAACTTAACAAGATCTAATTATGGGAATTAAACTTGAGCTAAAAAAAGTTGGAAGGGTTGATGGGTAGGTCTGTAAAAGTCTCGGGTACACTTAGAGGTAGGTATCAGGTGAGAATGGGTGATTTTGTGGTGTGGGTAGAAAAATGGTTGAATCTACAAGTTGGTAGGAGATGGGAAATGGGCATGCAAAGTATAAAATGATAACAGAAGTAATAAAAGGCTATTATACTGAAATAGACTATGTTGGTAGAAGGTATACTTACTACGATATAGGTTTGATGGCTGAATGGTGATGGCAGCTACTTAAAAGGATGGTGTTTGGTGTTAAAGTAGTGCTTCCTGGAATTCTTTCATGAGTGCAACACCTCTAGATATGTCATATTATTGGGTGTGGATGTATGGGTGCATGAAAATACTCTGGTTCTGCTTACATGTAGCTCTCTTCTCGTCCTCTTGCTCTCATAATGTGCTAACCCAAAAACAAGGTTTCTAAGGTGAATAAATGGTAACGGACGGTAGTTCCAGCTTGACCGGCATCAGTATAGGGGTGACCAACGTCGGTTAAGTCAAGACTACCTAGGTTTACTAAAAATGGAATATCTTTCCAATTTCTTGGTGATGGGTTGTTGTATTCTTCCAATCATTTAACTGACATAATCTTTATCAGTGTCATTCTAAACCAGGGTTGTGTCCTAGGCAGTATACACAGATTCTAGGGGAACTAGTTATACGTTGGGTCTATTGGGGGGTTGTTTAGTTTAGTGACTATTCTACAGAAATGTAATTCAAATCTACAGAAAGTAAATACAGTTCTATAGAATTCAACTATTTGCGATGAAAGGAAATTTAACAACTAATATTTTGTTGTAAAATGAAATACGCACGCACTATTCTTAACAAATGAAATCACAACTGTATAAATGGAACTTAGTAGAAAGCAAGACTATTTGTTAACCATATTTTCATCACAAAAGCATCTATTCTAAGTGAAAGCAATAATGGAGAAGGCAGATTTAGTTAATAAAAGCATGCATGTAAGATTTATCAAATGACAATTGCAGTAAATCTAATCAAAGAACTATATGCATGAACTCAAAATAACCTTATATCTCCTCAGTTGAGTGGGCCCTTGCTCTTCCTCGGGATAGAGGGATTAACAACTTATGATTCTCAAAATTTTGTGGCTTTCATTAACTCAAAATAAGTTCATAACATAGACAGTAAAAATAATCAATAACTGTATGCAGATAATCTCCTTTAGTATATCAAAAAGTGGTACTACCAAGTTTTGAAGACAAATTCTTCATATAGATACTATTGGTTACAATATCTGCCATATCAAGCAGCATTAAACATTTTCCATCAAATACCAATTAACACAGATAAATTTCTACAAGCCATTAGAAACAGGCCCAAACTAATAGGTCAACTTGCTGGAAACAGTCTTCTGTCGCATGCTTTGAACTCAGGATTTTTAACCACCAACAACTTCCATCATTCCCTGCACACATCATCACGTTTGATCTCACAAAGATAGTGAGTAGGAGGTTCATGTGACAATGGGTTTTCATAAACTATAGTAAGGAAAATGCATCAAACCTACTAAGATATAACTGCACAAAACATCCCCATATACTAATAAGTCATATCACAAAGAGTATTTTCGACCTGAAGAAATGATATTAATGAGCCAAACAATGCACTCATCATTTTCCCCTAACTTTACATGTTTCATGTCCCTATGCAACTTATCTACATCCTTCCCACCTACCAAGCTACTCAGCCATATCATACTCCTTGAATTGATCAACGTATTGCTTTGTGGTGTTCTTGTAGCCCTGAGTATTGGAGGTAATTTCCACCCATGCTATGAAACTGTCATTTGATTGTGTTGAATTGTTCTGTCAGGTAGTGAGAGGGCTCAAAAGGAGTGGTGGCCGTACTTGGAGGCCTTCCCATTCATAATTGTACTATTGGCTGGTTTTCTTTGTAGCCTGTTTGATAATGGTGATGAGGGCATCACCCCTACGCATGCTCGAGCTCAAGTTCTGGGGAGAGAGGACCTCCCTGCATTTTAAGGGCAGACTCAGAGTATCCCATCTCTTATCAAAAGCTTGCCAAGTTGTCCCGAAATTCTCCTGACTATAATTTTCAAAATTAATGACACACTGAAGTAAAATATGAGAAGTATCCACCCCAACCCCTGCCTGATTGTAAAGTGATCAAAAGTTTTTCTATAGGGTGAAATCTGTATGATGAGTTAGGTAGATGTGAAATCCGATGGACTGAGTAGTGTGATTGAAAAAAAAAATTGTTGACCCCAAATGATTTGATTCTGGGATACAAACTGAAAGACTTTAATTTGAAAATCACCCACAAATAGGTTAATTAAGAAATCATGGACATTGGTAACTATCATGTTATGTAGATAGAATTCACAAAGAAAATTTTATATTTCCAGAGTACTACACTTGTAAACTGATAAAAAACTAGGGCCATTGGGAATTTCATGAGGGGCTTGAGAACACAATTGAAATAACTACCAGGAATAAAATTGTTCTTGGACAAACATATTATAGACTAAAGAGGGTTTCCTGCAGGATAGCAATTTGAGGGCGAAAGGACAGACAAAGTCTAAAATAGATGTTACTTTTTGTTTTTCCTCCTGTATAGATTCTTTTTCCTTTTTTAATTTTTGTTTTTCCTTCCACAATTCCCTTTCCTAGAGGGATAATTGATGGAAACTATCTAAGAGGGTAAGACTCTTATCACATTGTCACTTTAAACAACTTATTTCAAGCTACAGGGTAGTAATCTCCCAAACTTTTTCTACTGTCTGTTGTGTAAATTTAGCTTGTAATAAAAGGTTTGTTTCTTCCATACCTTTTAATTGAGATTTCAGTAGCGCGATTTCCTCTAAATAGTTGTGAGAAGGTGCCACTTAGGTGTCAAGCATTTTAGGAACCACAGGGTGAATTTCTGTAGATGACGGAATAACAGATGATGGAGTGGCCAGGTCATCCTCCTTATGCAGTTCCTCCCAAATGTGGGTGGTATCATCAGGCAAGGACTCTGATTAGGAACTACCTATCTGTAAAAATGAGCTAAGCCTTCGGGACCGTAGTTACATGGAAGAAGATGGGGCCATGGCGCACTTTCCTTTTGAATCAGAAATGGAAGGGGATGGACCCTCAAGAGTACCAACTATGTCTGCATACTCATGAACCTTGGCTACCTCTACTTGGTTGTGTGAAGCGCAAGGTCCCGGTGCAAGGGTAGACCAAGGTGCAGAAGAGAGACCAGATTTTAAATTCTTTGGTGTGGACCCTTCGCCACCAGCACATCCCTCGAGCCTCCACTTTGGTCTAAATAAGACTTGGTGTGAACACAACAAATGAATCAACCCCAGGTGTTTAATTACATACTTGCCTCCACCAAACCGGTGGTTCTAGTAAATTTTAAAGGTGGATGAGCATTTTAAGTGCATCACCACCCAGAACAGAGGCCTGACCATCACATATGAAATATTGGTTGACCCATTTCGCAATCTCACTCTAGATTCCAGGTAAACTTGTATGTTTAACACCCTTCTCAACACCCAATGGATTCAAGATGACTTATGGGGGTGCCTCTCCTTCATCATGAAATAGAGAAATTAGGATTTGTAAAGGAGAATTCATCATAACCTTCAAACCAAAGTTTGGCAGGCCAGATAGGTCAGAAATGACCTGACTGGTAATTTTAACCCGTCTTCCGCCAACTTGTGAATAGGTGGACTCAAAATTGTTCAAGAATTATTCCACAATTCCCTCATCGAAACCTTCAAATTGGAAAATGAAATTCAGCCATCCAAAATCATGAAATACCTATGAAAGGGAAGCATTCCAGAGTAAGGCATCTGGTGAATCAAGTTTTGATGTCTTTCACGATCCCATGCTGAAGCCGAAGGTGAGTAATACTAGGTAGCAGAAAAAAATTAGAACAGACAGTCTCTCCCACTTCCCTTCTAATGAATGATAAAACCAATCATGCTTGATGTGCATACAACAATGGTAATAAGCAGTTGTAGAAGCATTAAATTTCAAATGGCACCATATTCCTTCAGTGGCACAAAATCAAGTGAAGGTGGTGGTGGAAAAAAAGTGAATGGGACCAGCCACCCATGTGAGTTTAAGATTTTTGCGGCAGCACATATCCCACAGTTGAGGAGAAAGCGTCACCCATTCTAACTTTGGAGAGTGCAACACATCAAGGCATGTGGTGATTATGAGCCATTACTCTATTTATGCCTTCATCCATAGAATCATATTTGGAAAGAGATCTGAAATGAACATAACAATCATTTCATGATGGCGTAATGATGAAAAATTCATACATGGGGAAATGTTTTGCATGGAAATATCATTAGCAAGTTAAAATGCACTTACCCATGCCACATTTAGTCAGCTGATATCCATAGTTTCCTACACCCTGCAGTTTGAGATGAAACGTGATTAGTGGATGTAGAAATAATGAAAATTCCTACATTTATTGGAAATAACAATAAGAAAAATTGCTAACTAAGAGAAGAAGATTGAATGAAGGATCATCTTCCTTTATTAAATTTACAAGAGATTGATTACTCCATGCTTAAGAGGTAAAGAGCCTCCTCAGCATGCATGTCTTTGCATAATAGAATGTCATCGGTGAAAGTCTTCTTATCCAGCGGTTGGTGATAAACTCGGAGCTTATGCCCATTCACCAAAAGAGTTCATTTGTCTCCATGAATCAATATCAATCGAACAAATCCATTATCAAACACTTGGTTTACCTGATAGGGACCCAACCAACGTGTATGCAACTTACCTTTAAACTGTTGATAGCGGGAATCAAAGAGTAAAACCCACTGTCCCTCACGAAATGTCATTTTTTGATGTGAGCATCATGCCAGGTTTTCCACTAATGTTCTAGAATTTCTATCTTTTGCTATGCTTCCATCTACATTTCATCTAATTCATTCAACTACAACACTCGTTCACATTGTGCTTCATCCAAATCAATCCCAACTTCCAACGTTATTCACCAGCTGTGTCATTCGAACTCAATAGGTAATAGTGGTTTCTTCCCAAAGACCAGCTCATAGGGAGAAAAAAATAGTAGTTGTTTTCTAGGTCGTGTTGTAGGCCCAAACGGCCTCAAGAAGCTTTGGTACCCAATTCTTTCTATCAACATTAACCACCTTAGTTAGAATATTCTCAATTTTTTGATTGGTTACCTCCACTTACCCATTGGATTGGGGGTGATATGGTGACAATTTTTGGTGCCTGATTCTATAGATTTCCAAGAAAGCTTCAATCATATTTGAAACAAATTGAGGACCTTGATCATATACAATGGCCCTTGGTGCTCCAAATCACAGTAATATCTAATTGTAGAGAAAATCAGCAACAGCATCCTCGTTGGCAGATGCCAATGCTTGAACTTCAGCCCATTTGGTTATGTAGTCCATACATACCAAGAGATACTCCTTCCTGAAAGATGGAGGATCAAATGGTCCAACAAATTCAATACCCCATTTCTCAAATGGTCCTAGAACCAGCTGAGGATTCAGAGGCATTTCTGTAGAAAGTGTAGGTTTTCCCATTCGTTGGCATGCATCACACTGCCACACATATTTTTTGGTAGTCCTATGGAGGGAAGGCCAATAGTACCCTACTCCAAGGATCTTCTGAATTGTCTGCTTCACTAAATAATGTCCACCTCCTAGCTCATCATGACAAGCTCGTAATACGTCATGTACCTCATCTTCTCGAACACACATGTGAAGAACCATGTCAGGACAACATTTAAATAAGAATCCATTACACCATTTATATGTTGCACTATTTCTAACCAATTGCCTTCTTTCCTTATGAGTAAAATAGGTAGGAAACTTCCCTGTTGTTAAATAATTTGCGAGATCAGTGAACCAAGGAGTCTTAATCGAGATAGCAAACAAGTGTTCATCAGGAAATTGTTCTTGGACTGCTTTGTCATTACCTGAAACATTTATTCTAGAAAGAAAATCAGCAACAACATTAGATTTCCCAGGCTTATCTATAATAGTGAGATTGAATTATTGCAAAAAGAGTAACCAGCGAATAAGCCTTCCACCAACCACTAGTTTGTTCATCAAATATTGAATGGCAGAGTGGTCAGTGTAAACAAAAAATTTATATCCAATGATGTAATGATGAAATTTATTCAAAGCATAGACAACAGCCAAAAACTCTTTTTCCATAGTAGTGTAATTCCTTTCCGTAGGAGTCATATTTTTGTTGATAAAATAAATTGCATACATATGATCTTCTGAGTCTTTTTGTCCAAGGATAGCGCCCATGGCTGTATTAGAAGCATCAGTGTGGATATGGAAAGGTTGTCCCCAGTCATGGCCATGTAATACAGGGGCCGTCATCATCTTTTCTTTGATAGAATCAACTGTCTATTGACACTGAGGAGACCATTCAAAAACACAATCTTTAGTTAGCAGTGAAAACATTGGGGTGGAAATTTTGCTAAAATATTTTATGAATCAGCGGTAATAACCTGCATGACCAAGGAAACTTTTGATGTCAGTCTATTTAGCTAGTGTAGGTAATTGGGTGATGACTGATATCTTTTTGGGATCCACCTGTATACCTTGGGCTGAAACATGGTGACCTAAGACAATTCCTTGATCAACCATCATTAGACATTTTTCATGAATCAAAGATAGTTGGTGTTGTTCACATCGACTGAGTACTTTCTCAAGATTATTCAAAGATTCTTCAAAAGTGAATCCATGGACATTGAAATCATCCATGTAAACCTCAACACAGTCGTTAGCAAGATCTGAAAAATGGCCAAGATTACCCACTGAAACATAGCAAGGGCATTACAAAGTCCAAAAGGTAAGACTTTGTAAGTGAATGTACCCCAAGGGCACATAAAAGTAGTCTTATCTTGATCAATAGGGGCAATAATAATTTTACTATACCCACTAAACCCATCCAAGAAAGAAAAATATTTCTTACCAGCCAAATTATCCAGGACTTGGTCAATGAAAGGCAGGGGAAAATAATCCTTCTTGGTGGATTTGTTAAGTTCCCTGTAATCAACACATATTCGCCACTTACCATTCTTCTTGGGAACAATAACTAATCGAGAAACCAATAGACTATTAGATATAGGATAGATAAAACCTACCTTTAGGAGTTTTTTTATCTCAGCTTTGACTATGTCTCTTAATGCTGGATTGATTCTTCATTGTGGCTACCTTATAGGTTTGACGTCATCGGTGTAAATATGATGTGTACAGATGCTAGGATGAATTCCTTTCATATCAGTGTAATCCCAAGAAAAAGCATGGGAATGCTTCTTCAGAACCTCAAGCACCCTAGCTTCTTGATTGACCTCCAAGTCGTTACCTATGGTCAGCTATCTTCCCATACTGACAAGCACCTATTTGGTATCATTTGCAAGAGCAAGATCTGTACTAGTGATAAAATAATTCAATGGGAAAACATGGGGTTGAAGCATGTGGAGGATGGATATGTTGTCAAAAGATAGAATCTTGGTTAAAGGACAACAGAAATTAGGAACTAATTGTTCAGAATTATAAGCATAGAGTTTCCTACCAGACTTAGCAGAGGTAATATCTACCAGATAAATAGCATAAGAGATGTCTAATGCTGGTATTCTGGATTCCGTAGCAATAGTCCTGATTTCTGTAGTCGTAGAGTCCTTAGAATCAGTCAGTGTATATGACTCCACAACTTCTGCCATATGATTGTGTACTGTAATAGTGGCTAAAAAAAAAGAATTCAAAGAGTTAGAATCCAAATAATCCACCCATACCTTGTCACAATTGTTCATATAAGGCTAGGTAGGAGGACATAAGGAAATGTGTTTAGATTTCTACCCATTTAGAATTGTCATGTTTCCTGACCTACAGTCAATGTAAGCAGCAATCGTAGCCAACCAAGGTCTTCCCAAGATGATTGGATATCCCAACTTCCGAGCTTTAGGTTTCAAAACCATGAAATCAACTAGGTACTCCCATGATTCAACAGTGACCATTATATCTTCAACCACACCATCAGGAACAACAATGAATTGATCTGCTAACTACAGAACAGTGTTGGTCGGTTAAAGTCTTGTTAAGGATAGTAGGTTAAACATTTATCTTCTGATGACATTAATAGTAGCACCAAGATCCACCAAAACATTAGATATTGACTGGTTGTTTATACAAATAGTAATGACAGGACTCCCAGGATCCCCATATTTTGGTGAGATAATGGTGCCAGCAACAAAATCAGCCAAATTTCCTTTGACTCTGATAGTCTTTGGGTATTTATTTTTCCTTCGTGGTGTTTTTATACACTCATTTCTAATGGTTTGGTTTAGTTCATGGATATCCCTTATTACACGCAACAGTGGGACCTCAATATGTACTTTTTTCAATTCCTGAACTAGTTTTGTTTCATCTGTAGTTCGAGTGTCCTGTAATCACTCAGGAAAAGGAGATGTAGTCTGTTTGGGTATTTGATCATCTGGTGTATCTGGTATTGGTGAAGAACTAGTATTACCCTCAAGGTTTTCTTCCTTATCGGCATCAGCAGGCAGTTCTGTGATAACAACAGGAGGGTTTAATATATTTCTAGATCGTAATCATAAATTACCAATAGTGTTAACCTGCATGGTGTTACCTGAGTCTATGTCATCAATCGAAGTTGTCTGTTGATTTTTAGGATTGGATACTAGTTGGGCCATAATTTTTGTTTTTGTTTCTTGTCCTTGATTTTGGTAGGCTTTATGTGGAGGCATTAAAGCTTGTTGTGGCTGTTGGAACCTGCGTTGTTGATTATCGTTTTGTGGTGGTGGATATGGATAAGTCATCTAGTTTGAGTTTGCCCACTCAGGTTGTCCCCAAGAAGACTAAGAGGCCTTATTTGGCCATGACATCCTCCAAGGATTCTAAGTTGGTCTAGATGGGAACCCACCCTGATTGTTTGGTCTTTGGACAAAATTTAATTTAACACTTGTTTGAGAAATGGAATTCAAACCTCCCTTTAACTGTGGTAAAAGTGTGTAATGCTTAGTGTCATGGTCAGTAACTTCTCAGATTAAGCACATGTTTGTGACATCCAAAGGACATTCTCTCAAGGGGTGTCTCTTCCAACATTTAGGGCAATACATGTCCAATGGTTCTTTATCAGGGGTGGATTTTACCTTGAGTCCATCTATGGTGGATGTTAATTGCAGCAGAATGTCTATTTTCATGTTGGCCATTTCTTCTATAAGTTCAAAGGTACCCAAAGACTTAGATGTTTGTTTTCTTCGTATTCCTCCACATGTTCTAGAGTATCTTTTACATAACTCAGTGATTTATTCCATGGTGAGTTTATTCATGTCTCCTCCTCCCATGAGATGGAGGGAATCCTTGGTTTCCTCATCCAGTCCTTTAAGAAAGAATTTTTTAGTGATGTCTGCATGTAACTCATACCCACTGCGTTTATGGAGAAAGAGGAATCTATCCAGATAATCCTCTAGATTCTCATCTTCCTTTTGTTGTATTTGGAATAATTCTTCCTTCCTATCCCTTCCCCTATAATATTCTTTGTACTTATCTAGGAAGGTTGTTTCCATGGCTTCCCAGGAATTTATGGAGTTAGATGGTAACCCCATAAACCATCTCATAGCAGAATCTTTGAGAGTGGAGGGAAACAGTTTGATTTTTTTATTGTCAGTTTGGTAATCATATGTCTAGCATAGGATTTTAAATTCGAACAGAAACTAATCAGGGTCTTCTTTGGTCATTCCTCGAAAGAGGGGGAGGATGGATGGTGAGATGTTTTTCATGGGTGCATCCTCATCTACATTGAGGACAATGGGGTATGTAAAGGTTTGTCCTAAAAGTTGGTCTTCAGCATTCCTAAGGTCCCTCATTTCCGAGTGGTGTGAAGAGGATACAGAATGCTCAGAAGAGGTTCTAGGCGTTAGGTTTGAATCCGTATCACTCTCAGTGTTTCTTCCTTATGAATTGTCTAGAGAGATTGGTTGAATATTGCATGCTATAAATATCCCTTGTTTATCTCGCGACCTATGCATCCAGGTTGGTTGGTTTAAAATGAGGTCCAAGAGAACTACTGGTTTCCTACATGAACTCCTTTAACACCCATAGCATATGGAATTAAAATAATGGAGCTTATGGTTTAATCCCCACCAATGGCGCCAAAAATGATGGGTTGTTGTATTCTTCCAATCATTCAACTGACATAATCTTTGTCAGTGTCATTCTAAACTAGGGTTGTGTCCTAGGTAGTATGCAATGGAGTCTAGGGGAACCAGTTATACATTGGGTTTGTTGGGGGGTTGTTTAGTTTAGTGACTATTCTACGGAAATGCAATTCAAATCTACGGAAATTAAATTTAAGAACTAATCTTCTGTTGTAAAATGAAATATGCACACACTATTCTTAACAAATGAAATCACAACTATATAAATGGAACTTAGCAGAAAGCAAGACTATTCGTTAACCAGATTTACATCACAAAAACATCTATTCTAAGTGAAAGAAGTAATGGAGAAGGCAGATTTAGTTAATCAAAGCATGCATGTAAGATTTATCAAATGACAATTGCAGTAAATCTAATCAAATAACTGTATGCATGAGCTCAAAATAACCTCGTATCTCCTCGGTTGAGTGGACCTTTGCTCTTCCTTGGGATAGAGGGATTAACAAATACTGATTCTCAAAATGTCGTGGCTTTTATTAACTCAAAATAAGTTCATAACATAGACAGTAAAAATAATTAATAACTGTATGCAGATAATATCCTTCAGTATATCAAAAAGTGGTACTACCAAGTTCTGAAGATGAAGTCTTCATATAGATACTATTGGTTACAAGATCCACCATATCAGGTAGCATTAAACATTGTCCATCAAATACCAATTAAAACAAAAAAATTTCTACGGGCCATTAGAAACAGGCCCAGACTAATAGATTAACTTGCTAGAAACAATCTTCTGTCGCATGCTTCGAACTTGGGATTCTTAACCAGCAGCAACTTCCATCATTCCCTGCACACATCATCACATTTGATCTCAAAAAGGAAGTGAGTAGGAGGTTCATGTGATAATGGGTTTTCATAAACTATAGAAAGGAAAATACATCAAACCTACTAAGATATAACTACACAAAACATCCCCATATACTAATAAGTCATATCAAAAAGAGTATTTTCGGCCTGAAGAAATGATATTAATGAACTAAACAATGCACTCATCACTTGGGATAGGTTGGTTTATTCTCATGGATCAAAACGAAATCTTCCCTTATAATGAGTGGGAATGTGGTTAGAGAAAACTAAGAATGTTCTTTTAGGGTTAGACCAAATCTTAGCTCATTAAGGAAAGTAAGATTAGGTCTTAATTAGTTATGGAAACATGCCAAGAATAGGTCTAGGGTGAGATGGATAGGTTAGGTGTCTAGGTAAGGTGGAGAGTTGAGGTGGAAATTTAGTTTGATTAAAATAATTAAGTAATGAATGTTGTGAGGATGGGTATTAATTTAATTAAGTTAATTAAATTAATATTAATGTGAGGTGGAAGGGGCCATGGTTAGGTAAATATGTTTGAATTGGTTATTTAATGGGGGGCCAAGGGGAGTGTGACCCAATTTTGGTGTCTACACTAACATCCTCTTCTTGTATCTTGTGTTGTCTATAACTTGGGTGCATGGTCTGTTTATATCTTCTACAGCATGGTTGATTGCACAGAAGTCCTCCACACCAAAGAACATCAAATTTGTCTATGGAGGAGCTGTTAGCCTTTCTATATTTTCTACTTTAGGGGTGCTTGTTGAAGGCTCACACACTTAAGCATTCTAGATCATTAATACTTGGTGTTAGGACCTTAAAATATTGGCTAAATACACAAAGGCCCATGGGCGCGCAAGACCTAGGTTGAAGGATGGGAGCGTAAGGAGAAGGCGTGCAAGGCAAGGTTCTAGGAAGGTTTTCAAAGGGCCATGTTGTACACCGAAAGAAAAGGTCTTGGGACTTAGCCATATTTTGTGTATCAGGAAGGACACGAGAAAAGCATGACCTGACTGCGCATGCAGAGTGGATAAGGTGCCATTCTGGCAATAGGTTGGCCTAGGAAGTAATATTCCCTACGATGGAAGATTCTAGAAAAAATCATGGAAAAAAGTGGAGAGCTCAGGCCTGGAGGAGCATGCTCACATAGAAGAACACATTCATACACTTGGTGCTAGATCTGAGGCCGTAGAAGGATGAGTTGACACTTCGGGATGCCTATATATACAAGTTCCCGCAGAAGGAGAGGGGGGCAGAAAAGTGTGGTGGGATCAAGGATAGAGAAATTAATAGAGAGTGGAGATCAGGAACTCTATTCGAGTTGTGTATATAAAACATAGGAGATGGATGTACCAAGGACTTGGAGGTTTAAATTTCTTTTTGAAAGCTAGAGGACATGGATTTAGTTATGATGCTTGACTTCGGTTTTCCTTTCTGCGATGCTCTGTAATGAATCCAATGAATGTAATGAGGTTATCATTTTACATGAATATGATCAGTAATGATTCTTGTGCATTTACATATCTTCATGGTTCTGTTTTATGCATGTTTATGGAATGAGTCTGAATCCTTACGCATTTCCCTTTCAGTTTTAATTCAGTTCTTAATCTATTAAGTAGTTTTATGTTTGGAATGACTTCACTGATCTAGAAGACGTTCTAATCTCTATGATGCTTACATGTCTCATTTCCACTCACTTCCTTTAAGTTTGGATCATTTATGATATTTTCTCACTCAACTCACATAAAAGAGAGACTCGGTGCCTACACATGCCTCAGGTGAGCACCTAGTGCCTGCTGGGTGATAGACCGTCGTGTATGGGACTCCCTTGTTCTTTGGTGGGTGTAAAAATGACTACATCTTGGTTCCATTGCCATTACCTCTTTTTGAAGTTGTAGTGGGAAATGGCATACATCATGATCTGTGTAATGAGTGATGATAGAGAATTTAATCTTGTAAAGCATTGAATCATGGTTTAAAAGCATGGAGGATGAATTTTCTCATATATTTAGCACTAGACCTGAGTTTGATGCACGTAGATGGGAAGAAGAGAACCTCTACCATCATTTGTATGAAAAAAAATTTTGTTGCTTCCCAGTATAGCTCTATGAATGGCTCTTGGCATATATGTCTAGATCAAGTTGGTATTATATATCATGTGCATGGACCCAAGAAGAATACTAGAGGCTGTAGGATGCAGATCTGACGTGGACTCGTGTTGTGGATCATTGGTGGAAAGGAGAATTGGCTAGCTATACTCTAGAGTATGTTATTTCTACATATTCTCATCTGGAAGTTGCTGAGTTTGAGTTTCTACAGGATCCTAGAGGATCATTTCTACGTGTTATTCCTCTGGTAGTGAAGATCTTGATTGTTACCTTGAGTTTAAAGGCATTTCCAATGTCCAGCTAAACCATTCTGAGCATTGGGTGAGGAAGCTAGGGTGGAGGAAGATGGCAGATATTATGATGGAGAAAGAAAGGGAGGAGAGATGACTCAAGTATAGTGAAGCACATGAAAGGGAGATTGCTAGATAATGTGAGGTTGTAAGTGTGATGGATCTATGGAGGCAAACATTGTGGGAAGGAGTTGAGGTTCACACAGAGTATGTGGGACCTAAGCAGTCTATGTTACCCCATCTTGGAAAGAACATAAGAGAGACCCCTTCAGCTTCTGATGAGAGTTCATCATGTGGAGATAGAAGATTCATTGGTGCACATCTAAAACCACCTAGTGACCAAACCCTGGCGCTTGGTTTTCCAGATCAAGGAAGGAGTATCATTGACCCAGTTAGTATTAGTAGAAGTGACAGATATACACCTAGAAGATATAATTTCTCATTTCCCACTTCTATGGCTACACATACTATTATAGTATTTAGAGGAATTTTTGGACAAGGAGCAAGTACGCATGCCTTTGGTCTCATGTCTGGGACTAGTGCGAGGTACACTAGTGGTAGTGGGGCATTATCATAGACCATCAGTGCGTAGTTTTGTGTAACTTTGGGGACCCTTGGCATGACCACTGCAGGACCTAGTGGATCTGGTGGATTAGGAGGATCTATTGGGTTAGGAGGAACAAGACCTTGTGGATCTGGTGGATCTATTGGGTTAGGAGGAACATGACCTTGTGGATCTGATGGATTTAGTGGCTCAGGAGGAATAAGACCTAGTGGATCTGGTGGATCTGGCAATAGGGGAAACACCAGAGGACGCTAAGGCTTTGGTTCAGGAGGACAAGGGCCCCAACCACCTCCTCAGGTCTTTTTTGAGATGTATTTACATTTTCTAGATTACAGAGGTATTGAAGATGTTGCAGAAGATGTTCACAAGTGTGAGCTGCTATAGCGTGTGAAGGGGAGCACAACCCTAAAACAGAATGCAAGCTAGTTTTTAATGATGTTGCAAGGGTGCACACATAGCTGGTATAGAAAATATGACCCTCTTTAAACTGTGGTGGATTATACTGCTTTAGAGAATGCCTTCTTGGTAGAATTCCACATCCCCAAGTTTGAATAGAAGAGCATCAACACCCTTAAGGAGATCCAATAGAGAATGGCAGAGAGTGTGCAGGAGTATGATGCATGGTTCAAAACCCTCCTGTTAAAATTTTCATATGACATTCACCCTTCACAGCATGCTCAGTGGTTTTTTGGGGGGTTGATAACACCTTTTAGAAGAGCTTTATCTCATAAAACTTTCTTAGACCTGCACGAGTTGTTATAATCCACCCTATGTGTTGAAGCTATTAGAAGTGTTGATACTGATGTTAGCCTGTTTCTAGAGGATCAAATCACTTTTATGGCTAAGAAGCTAGATAATTTGTCTATAAAATCATCCCATGAGACTCGCAGTGGTATATGGTATATAGATTGTGAAGTAGAGGGGCATGTCAAGGATAGTTACCCCTAGAGGATAGGACATGTTGTAGTAGTAGACTGTGAGATTTGTCATGGGGACCATGATGCGAGTATATGTCCCTTGTTATAGTGCACAATTCATAAGACTGTGTCTTGCTACTATAATATTTGTACCTCTAAAACCCATGATACTAAGGATTGTAGGCTTATTGATCAAATCCATGAGGCCATTGATCTTGATGTGCACCAGACCAGCATTGCCAGTAGTTCTAAGGTGATTATTGTCATTATGAGGAGCGCGCAGATGGAGATGTGCATGGAAGGGGATTTCACAGAGGATTCTATGGTCATGGTAAAAACAGAGGACGAAGAAGTGAGTTCCCATGTCGAACATGTTTTAATTATGGGTGTACAGAGAATTACAAATGAGAGTGCCACATTTATAGTAGTTCTCATGGTGCGGGAAGAAGCAAAAGTATGTGGAGTGACCTGAGTTATTTGAGCATATGAATCAGTAGCACAAAAAATACAAGGGTGTTGCAATGGTAAGCATTAAGAATGTGGACACACAATGGATTCCACGGGTGACACATGATGCAGACTTGGAACTTGTTATGGTGACAACAAGAGAAAAGGTCATGCGCACGAAGGAAATACCAAGGCAAAAGAACCTGGTTTCAAGGGAAGAAGTGGTACATGGGAAGTACCCAAATCTTGCACATCAAAAGGAGGTATATCAAGAAACCATGGACATCATTTGGAGTTTACAAGGAAAAATACAATGTCTAAAGGAGTAGTCTAGGAGGGAGGAGCAAAGAAGGAAGGCTGAGGCACCAAAGGATGACCTGGATGAGGTCAAGGAAGTATGTAAAATGCTAAGGAAAGAGAATATTCCCTTTCTAGGAGCATGGTTGAGAGAGAAGGTACTGCACTCCGTAGAAGAGCATGAGAGGTAGGTCTTACATATAAACCTTCCCTCTCACAGCCTTGACTATGATAGGGAGATCACGTTAAATGAAATTTTGGATGGATGGATCTGTAGTAATATCCTCATTGACACAGGCGTGGAGGTCAATTTTCTCACCTTAGATGTATGGCATCAGATGGGAAGACCTACATTATAGCCATCTCTAAATGTGTTGTATATGGAAAACAAAATAAATGCAATGCCCACCGATGTCCTAAAGGATGAAACTATCACCATTTAGGGAGCTAAGTTTATTGGGGACTTTGAAGTCTTGGCACTCACTGAGGTAGACAATTTTCCATCATTTCTTAGGCACCCATAGTGCTATAAGGAAAATGTAGATATTTGGTTCAACAAGGTATACATAAGCTTTTAAAATGAGGAGGAACAAGTCATCATACTCCTGGCTAATGGGAATTCAACACCCTATACTAAACCTTTGGGAGAAGAGGTCCTGGATAGAATATATGTGTGCTCAATCAGGGATCCAGAGATAATTCATCCAACAAAAGGAGTTGTCCAGTTTGAGGATGCTCAGTCCCTAAGTGACAGCACCAATATAGCATGCGATAATTGGGTGCCTGGAACCTATGATTTAATCGGATGGCATTTAAGAGGATCGATGATAAAGGTGATAAAGGCATGTATAGTCTAGTACCTAGGAGGAAAGGAGCTACCTAAGTACTCAGGAGGAGCCTTCCCTGAGGTCTTTTTGTAGGAGATGGAAGCTCAGTGGAAGGAGGAAAATGAATGAAGATGGATGTTAAGTTACGTCCTACTCAGAACTACTATGTGCTAGTGGGAAATGCATTAGGATAATCTCTTGGAGTGGTGCGAGGTGAGAATTGCATTCTATATAAGGTTTTGTAGGAGTAACATGCCCATGGCTATAAAAGATTACCTTGGTAAAGAGACCACTTCCTTCCATATCCAAGCATGTGAGACAACCTGGATTGGAAGTGTAGAAGCATTTCCACCTTCATTATGTGTTCACAGGTTGTATTCCACCCTACAAGGTTGTGCGTGCACATGGTACATTCATTCTGAGACATGTCACCAGACAGGGAATTGGAAAGAGTTAGTGGTTAATCTCATTCAAACATTTGAGTATCAGAGTACAAAGGCCTTGGTGGATAAGGCATTACAATTTTTCAAGTGCCTTACCATTGGGGATAGTGCCATGGCAGAAGATAGGCTACTAGAGTTTCTAGGTGAACCTAACCTATAGGTGCACTTTGAGGAAGAAGAAACAGAAGAGATACAGCTTGAGTGTGCCTATTTGGAAAAAGAAAAAGGGAAGATGGTGTATGTTATTGATAGAGAAGAAGTGGAAAACTTAGATGTTGACCATTCTGTAGGGACGTGTAAGGTGGCAGATAGTATTGATGAATGTGTGTGTTCCTATAATGAACCTTTAAAGATAAAGAAGATTAACATTGGCTCAGAAGAAGAGCCTAAGGAGGCTATCATCAGAGACTATTGGTTAGAGAAATAAGTCTCTAAGATCATTGATCTTTTATGTGAGTTTGAGGATTTATTCCCCCATGGGTATCATGAGCTTAAATGGCATCCACCATTCCTTGGGGGAGATGAGGATAAAGTTGATGGAAGGTGTGTGCCTAGTCAGGAAGAGACCATACCTGATGAATCCTAACTTAAATGCGTGAAGGTTAAGGAGGAAATAGATAAGATGATAGCATCGGGTATTATTGAAGTTGTTGAAAAGGTAAAATGGATAATTCCAATGGTAATTAGCATCAAGAAGGACAGAAGGATAAGAATCTATGTTGATTATAGGGTCCTGAATGTAGTATATATCATTGATCCTTTCCCAACCCCATTTACTAAAGAAATTTTAGGAGTGGCAGGGTGCAAGGTCTATTATTTCATAGATGGATTCTCGAGCTATCACCAGTTAAGGATCACAAAGGAGGACCAAAGAAAGACAACTTTTGCCACTAAGTGGGGAATTTTTCCCTATACGGTCATGATGTTTGGATTGAAGAATGTAATTGTTGTATTCTCATGCATTGTGGTACAAGCTTTCTAGGACTTTAACCATAAATTCCTTCAAGTCTACCTGGATGATTGGATAGTATATGGATTAGTAAAGGACCATTGTGACAACCTAAGGCTAATGTTTAAAATATGTTGGTAGTTGAGGATATCCCTTAACATTAAGAAATGTGTCTTTGCTACCCCATTTGGAACATTATTGGGGCACATCATATGTATGGAGGTCCTGCTAGTAGATCCCACAAAATTTGTATTAATTGTGGGATTGAGGGAGCCTACTAGTCAAAGCACAGTGCATGGATTTCTTGGGCATATGGGGTACTGTTATCCATATTTCACTCCCAAGCTAAATATTGGATCGAAGATTTAGCAATGGAGTGGCGGAGGCCAAGAAAGATAAAAGGACCCTGTACAGAAATAAAATGACTCTGTTAGGCCGTTTCTACATCTTAAATCCATCCTCTAAGTTAAAGGTAGGAAAAACTATAAAATAGCAGGGTCAGACAATAAGGATCAATGCTACAAAGAAGCCAGAAGAAGGAAGAATGATGAATATTCGAAGTCCTCAAGCTTGAATTGGATCAGGAAAAGGGAAAAAAATGACTAAGTATGGAGGAAGAAGTGGAAAGGGCCACATGCCTTAACAGCATTGTTTTAAGGGTGAATCCAAAAGGAGAATTTCTAACTTGCACCAAGTTTCCATGCATCCAAAGTCCCCAAAAGTTGTGGGGCATTGAAAAGTCTTTGGCTGAGAGTGAAGCATACCAGGTGTTAGCTTGGCACAAATTCACAAAGGAAACCTAGGGTGGAGACTCAAACTTACACCAGCCCTCCATGTAGCGAAGGGTCAAACAAGGTCAAAAGGTGGGCTTCGAAATTGGTTAAGTATAGAAGTGCAAGAGGAGAGTGCCGCGTGTTAGCCTAGTGCATTTCCAAGATTCAGTCCCAGGGTGGAAACCCAAATGAGCGTTAGCTCGCCACGTAGCCCAAAGCCAATATCTAAGAGGGACCATTGACAATTTCACAAAGGAATGAAGGCCGATAAGTGTCAACTCGACACTCTTCCAAAGAAAAATTTTAGGTCAGGTTTACAAACAAGTGTGGTGACTCCACGTGTCCTCAAAGGGGGCAGAGTTAGTTGAATAGTCAATGCATAAGCCAGGCTGACGAAGGCTGTGAAGTGTCTCAATGGCACTGATTCATGGGTCAAATAGAGAAAAGGTTCCCAAGCAAGTGCTAGACTGACGCGTGTCCTAGGGGAAGGTGGGGCATCGGGGAAAAATTATATTTTCACCCTTTGCCCCAAAAGGAGTAAAAGTTACAAAATGGCCTGTGACTCCACCAAGGAAAAAATCAACATATAGACTCGAGTCAAAGCCAAGGTAGGGAGTTGGGGAAAAAAGTGAATATTTTCCTTTTTTCCAAAAGGCATAAAAGCAAAGTTGGAAGCACATTTCCTAACCAATCAAAAGGAGCCACGTGTCCATGCGGAGCTTCAGGGCCGTGGGAGTTTTTTGTGTTTTGTGATTTTTGTGAAAAAGGAGAAAAGTTAAGTTCTAATCCCACAGACCTGATTTTTGTCCCAATCTAGTTGCCACATGTCCTAATCGAAAAGGGGGACCCATTTATCAAATTGTTTTCCCACCCATTTGTACAGAATCAATGCAAAACTTCAAAGGGGCATATCTTTCGACTCAAGGCTCAAAATATAGCAAATTTGACACCGTTGGAAGCGTCTCAACATCCTCTACGATGTGGAAGGATTAAAAATTCATTTTTGTAGGCCCTGGTAGGTAAAACAAAGAAAATTCTTCCAGTCCATTAACGCATAATCCAATCTCTTCAACTACCATATCTGATTCGATTTGATTCGCTGGGGAGCCAGAAGTGACATATTGTGGGTGGATTTACAGAAGGCATTGATATTCAGTGGTTGAGCTTTCAAGGTAGGATTCAATGTGTATCTCATGGTGGTTGGAGTAGGATGTAAATTTTCCCTCTTCTCTCTCTTTTCCTTTTATATATACTATAACACTTCTCATTTGAAAAGGAGAGACATTCTAGGCATAGAGAAACTCTGTCAAATTTGTTTCTCAATGCCATTTTTGAGCAGCAAACCTTATTCCATGCCTGGAAAATGTAATTTTTCCTCTATTCCAGAAATGTAATGGTCTTTACACCTTCTAGAGTAATAAAAATGTGTTTGTGTGGTGTTATTCAACCCTTTTCATCGTTTTGTTGTTTCCCTATGCCTCTCCCTTCTAGATTTGTTTTTTGTGCATGTATTTCATATTTATAGGTGCAAGATGTTGTGTTTCATGGATTTTAATGGATGATTTGTAGATCTGGGCCATGTCACTTCTATCTGACCTCCCTCATCTCCATTTTTTTTCTTTCTCCCTCAATATAATATCTCACTTCCTTTGCTGGTGTATCATCGTTTTATTGTAGGCTTTTTTTTCCCTCTTTCTCTCTCCTTGGTTCCTTAGAATGGTTAGATTAGGTTAGATTTATTTTTCCTACACTAGAGTAGCTCATGGTAGGTAGTTTAGGAACAAGAACCAGATTTCTCGTGAGAGATTTCCCACTTTTTCAAGGTCCCACACCTTGGGGAACATTCAATGTTATGCAATCACACCAAATGACTTTGCCTTAGAAAAGTAGATCCATAACTCATTTGGGGGTGCTGTGATTTTACACTAACAGTTTTGGCATGCCTGATGGGACCAAGAGGTCTTCATTTCATTTCATCAAGTTAATGTATTCTCAGTGAGATTCATCCTTTAGAGGCACATTCAAAGCACATCTAGCTACTCCATCTAGTCAAAAACCCATTCTCTGAGTTACAGACCTTTTCCATTCATATCCACTCATTTTCATCCATTTTATTCTTCCATCTCTTTCATTTTATCCCACTCCATGAATTTTTGCAATCATGACTTCATTCCATTCATGGAACTCACACTTACAGCAACAGTAATACGTTCCACCTCCAATGCTTTTCACAACTCTTCCAAATCAGCATTATGAGCATATTTAAAATCATTATACCTATCCACAACAGCAATGCCAAAACTAGTTTGGCCATGAAGCTTATCAGGAATAGGGATATGCATATAATGACAACCAAATGGAGGACTCTGGTCTGTTGGAGAAGATTCAAAAAATGGAGGCTAGAATGGTGCAGTCCAAAGGCATAGCACAAATGAAGGCATTCAAGATTGGTTTTAGGGCACCTTTTCTATGGGAAGGCCCTTTTCCAAGACACTACATCCCTTAAGAGAATCTTGACTTCATGGTTGAAATGTTGCCCCAACTTGCACTATGTATTGAGGAGATATAAGCATATGAGAAAAGTATGAATCAACCTTGTCAATGGGTAAGTCATTCAACAGCTCCTTGTCTTTATTTTTCACCCTCTCAAGCTTTACCATTTCAGCATGATCAAGATTCAATCCCCTTAGTTGCTGCCCCAAGTGTTAGTTTCATCCCTTCATCCCCTAGTCTTCCATCCCATCTCATTTTTTCTTCCCTTTTCTCTTCCAAATCTAAATTCCCTCCACAAGAGCCAAAAGAAATATCCTCCCCTCCAAAGAAACAAGAAGTTTCATCTCCTCCCTCTCCACCACAAAATGTTTGAACGGTTGATGATGTTATCAAGGGTTGACTTAAAATATTGTTATTTTGGAAAAGAGGTAATTTCTTTTAAATTAACCAAACTTTAGAATTACTGTGGAGGTTTTTAAAACCTTAGTGATATAAAAATTTGGATGACGTTTTGTATACTCTTGTTTTACGGAATTCCCTTCTTCTCTTGTGTGTTGTTACTAGCCCTTAAGGCATTGGCCCTTCTTGAATAATAGGGGAATCTCTTGGAGTTAATGGTCAAGACTAGTATACTTTGCCTTTGCCTCGAAACTTATGTTGTGTCATGTCTTTGTATTTAATTTCAGTCATATACTCTATGTGATTACAGGTTTGAAATTCTATTATGCTTGGCTTTCATGTTAATGTTTGAAACCCGTGGTTCCTCTTTGTTGGGCTGGTCATCTGTTGCCTTTTTAGAAATCTAATATTTTAGCCTATGCATTTGGTACATTTTGATGAATTTAGATGGTTGGTCTGTATACCAATTTTCAATCTTGTAATTAATAATTTATTTATTTGATGGGAATCAGGTTTCTGCTAGAATGTCTTTTTCTTCTTATAGGGCCAAGGTCCATTCTCGTACGATTGTTATACTTTCGTTGCTTTTGTTCATAACTGAAGTACAAGGTCTTTCATATTTGATTGGCATGGTAGAGACTTTATTATAACTTGAGGTGTTGTAAGTGTTTAGAGAAGTTACCCAATTCATGTAATAGAGTGTTTCCTTTCATGCTATTGTTAGATTATAGTTATTGTGGCTTTTGTAGCCCTATCTTGCTCAGTTCTCGCGAACTAACTCTTGTGGAAAATTTTTTACAGATGACTTATACAAGTAGATGAGGGATAGACTGTAGATTTTTACATCAACCTCAGTTGAGAAGTTATTTTTCATGAATCCTTTTTATGTTGTTTAACTATTGATAAGGTCCAATGGAAACTTTAGAAGAGGGTCAGTGTCTTAGTATAATGTATTGTGGACTTTGTCATCTTAACTTTGGAAACCTTGGATCATTTGAATATCATTAAAAATATAATAAAATTGGTTTACCGCTTGTTGAGTGACCTTAATGGATCATTGGTATTCTAAGAATTGATGTAACCTTGCTTTGTTTTCGTAAATGAGTATTGTTAAACTTTTCCCTTGAGAATAAATGTTGAGTTAAATATTTCTTAGACTTAGTAATAATGTGTTGTAAGTAAAATAAAATGGGTTGGTTAACCCTTATAGAAGTTAAAATAAAATTTATATTTAAATAAATTAATTTAGAGGTGGCCTACTTGAGAACAAGTAATTCCATAAGTAACTAAAGATGAAACTATCCTTGTAAAGTAAAATTATATAACTTGTTAACCCTAGCTAGGCTAGCAAACATTATCCTTATATGTTGAATTCTTAAATGAGCTTAAGGGAAATCAATGGTTAATTCAGGAAGATAATAAGATTTAATAAGTAGGAGAAAACAATTTAGAAACCACGCAATCTATCCCTCAGCCATTTGAAAGGTAAATTTTTTTCTTTTGTAAAACTTATTCAGTGAAGCCTAAGTAAAATCTTTAATAATTCTGGATAAATTCTCAAGATTCAATTAAATCCTAGTAATAACTAATGATGTATTAAAGATGAATTCAACTCGACCTTCTTCCTCTAACTTTTTTTCCAAGGTACTTTATTTTTTTTCTCTTAAAAGTGTTGAACGCAAACCCATGTCATTATAAGGGTGTGAATGAGTTCTAGTAGAGAAAGAGTAAATAGATGGCCTTGCGGAATTAATTTACCTATTTTACTAAATAAATGAATTAAACAAATAAATGTCATAATAGAGAAGACTTAAAGAAAAATTCTCTTCAGTGTAAAAGTAAGAAACTTAGCATTATAAGAGGAATTGTACGAATCATATCCAGAGTCCTGGAAAATGTAAGTTAAGGATTGAAGGATGTTTTATTAAAATAAATAACTTTTAATAATATTTCACAGTGGTTTTCCATAACATTAAATGTGTTATGCGGGTAGATTTCTATGTTGACCTGTTAAAAAGAAAAGTGAATTGTCCTTGTTGGGTGTAAATGTTTCCATGCTGCCCTTTTGGTCATCCTTATATCGAGTTGTTCACAGAGTTAGTTGTAACCTGGGTGGCAGCATGTTGTGTCGTGTTATGTGTCAAGAAAGTCAAAAAAAAATTATCATGTACTTTACTCTGTTGTTTAGTGTGTGTGGAATTTTGGGTCATTATAGCCTGGCTGCAAGCCTTTTCTATATCTTGCTTGTCCCCGAGCCTGCACTCTCAATTTTCGTAAGAAAACCTTGAGACAATGATTTCTGAGAGTAGAAAATTGATTCAACCTGTGGTTTTCATCTGTCCCTCAAATGGACTGTCTCGAAACAACTTTTAGTTGCTCTGCATTTGTTCCCTATTTTGATTTGCAACTATCATAGGAAAACATGAGCCTTCTTTCCTTAAATATTTTAATAACCTAGCCTCATGCCCCTCTTGAGGAATACAAACAAAAATTATATACAAAGACCAAATCATACATGCCTCAAATGAGACATACAGAGTGTGCATAAACACTTCTTCTACTGGAAACAAACCTACCTACTCTACTCTAACCAAGAGCAAAGGGAGCTCAAAAAAATCCTGCAATTGGTAGGGAGAAATAGTTTCCCTTTCTCAAAAATGGCAGCCATGCAACTGATTTGGCACTAAACGTGGCTGGTTGGATGAGTGAAAAATTGACAATAAGTCAGTCCTCCACCCAAATCATCAAGGTATCAACATTAATAGAAAATACCTCTTCAAACTGACTTGCATTGGACTTATGGAGGTATTAATGATGACCATTGGTACTTTGATGCTCATCCTCATGCTTAGAAGCAAGCATGACTAGTTTTGGCTGATCCTTTGGCCCCAATGAAGCCAAGTACCTGATTAGGCATGATTTGATCCTTTGACTATGCCCCTTGCTTAAAATTCAACTCCAAAAATGGAGTCTTCTTCTGGACCTTGTTATATGGATGGTGTGAAAGAAGTGGTGAGATCCTCCTACCTTTTGCATTCCTCCTCTTTTGAAGAACATGGAATATCAAGATCTTCCAAACTTGATTCTAGAGGGCTGCTATAAAATGTAGGCTATTGTAAATGAGTGCTCTCCTCCACCACTGGAATGTACTCCTCTACTTTTAGATCTAGAGAGTCTTCTCCTTCCTCTACTGCTTGAAGACTATTTTGCTCTTGATCAAACTCTTCCTCTAACATGAAGTTTTTCAAATCAAACTCTCCAATCTACTATTCTAGAGGACAAGTTGGGGCTGCAAGATCTCTTATAGAGATTTCCTCCATGATGAGTTTATAGACCAAATAAATCTCTTCAAATGAAAGCAAGAAAACATCAATGATGTCTTCTTCTTCTACTGCTACAAACTCTGATTTGGTTTCACCCATTTTCTCCTTTCTAATGGGACTTTGAGCTGATTGTTTCTCTCCTTCCATGGCTGATGGTGCAAGTTCAATTAGATTAACCTTATTTTCAAACAAAGTGCCAACATAGACACTACATTCTGAGAAAAATGATTTATGATCTTCTTCTTCTTGTTCTTTCTCTTCTCCTACTGCAAACTCAGCCTCAGCCACCACTAGTTCTTCAATCTTGACCCCCTCTATTGGCTTGACCATCAAGGGGATGTTTGTAAACCCAAATTTAGCAGCCCAACTCTTTAGATTGTCTGTCATTTCTTTTTTGTTGGGCTCTTCTTCTTGTTGTTCTCCTTGACTGGTTTCTTGGGACTCTTCCCAACATGGACTTGGGAAAACAAGAGGATTGGCAGGTTGGGGTTCAACCAACTTTGCAATTTTTAAACTACTAAGTTTCATTATCAAACAACTCCTTCCGCTATAAATCCATAATACTATCGATTGCAAGAAAATTGTCCCCAAGGTCAATAACGTTCAAGACAATTTTCATCACAAAACATTAAGAAACATATGTGCATAGAAACTATCCAATCTTAATTAACAACACAATCATAATAAAAGGGAGGAAAACACAAGTTAGAAAACTAGATTATGCCACCAACAATCTTCTGAGAGGGAATAGACCAAAACAATTCTAGTATTAGCAGGATATTGGAATGTATAACTGTAACCTCGAACTTAGGAGATCCAAAAACTAATTATGGTTCAAGTTGAAGGGGATAGTCAAAGTACTCACTGAGAAAGGCTTTAAAAACCTAGGAACAAGACTGAATCTACACAAGAGTCTAAACATGCGAGGTTTGAAACATGTTGCACACAAACTTATTCATTCTAAAAGTGTTAATACTGAATCTCTAACTCGGCTAGCCCAAGCATTGATCACACTAATCCTACAACCTTTCTTTCTCGATGCCAAAAGGGTTATCAAAGGGCTTGAGAGGGAGTAAACAACATACGTCAAAAGACAAAGAAATACAAACTTGGGTGATAGGAAGGAGCTTCATATTTATCGCAAGCTTAATTTAACGACTGCTAATTACTAGCTGGAACAACATAATAAACTTGAAACTCTATCGTAGAGAAAAACATATATATATATATATATATATATATATATATATATATATATATATATATATATATATATAATGAAGGTCGATCACTTCGAGCAAGAAAAAAAACATAACACCTAGAGGAGAGAAACACATGCATGTTTTCCACTAACATACTGACAACGATAACAGCTAAAACAAGAAGAAAACAAGTAGAAAGGAGAGACCTCTCGACAAGGCATCCAAAAGACAGCCAATTCAAGGAAATAGTGGTTCGATTTCATGATAAATTAAATATAGCAATAGCAGAAAAGTGTAGAAATATCTTTCCTACTCTTAAAAACCATTTCCCACAGCCACACACTGGCAGACCTCCTTCTCCTAGCAGTCCTCACAGCCCACACTTTCTTCATTAGCATTCTCATCAAGCCCACAAACAACTAGAACATGTCTTGGTCCAGATTCTGATCCTTCCTTTCCACTTGGTGTTGGATTAGAAATAGCTACATCAGTAATAGGCTCATCTTCAGTACGTCTCTTAAAGCACTGAAAACATGACATACGATGAGCAAATTTGACACAACCACAATAGCACACATCCAGTCATCTACAACACCAATGCCTCTAGGTGCTTCGTTGAGTCGACCCCTTCTTTTTACTGTGTTTTCATTCCCTAATTGAGGTGCTCCTAAACCTCCAGTTGGCTCACTACTATACACAAGGAAGACGTGTCACAAGACAACAACCAATCTAACATCTCCAATCCCTCTCAGCATGTTGCGAGCTACTTCAATTAAAGGAAAACTAATGAAAGCAAAACAGTATAATATGCCTAAGTTCCTCTCCTTAATGACACAGACATGGCGCAGAGGACTCCACTCTACCATATCCTTATATAAATCATTCTTGGTAGTCTTTTGTGACAAACCCTTCACCATGAGTGTAGCAGATAGTGCCACTGGTGTCAAACATGATCATTTCACCTTTACCATTCATGCAGTCAGCGCTAGAGGAGATTTGACAATGGTAAGGACGTCCTCTCCAGCAAGGTAACTAGAAACCTGTAGAAACAACAAAAAAATGTCCCAGCCAACAAGGAAAGCACACCAAAACTCTTCACGTGGACAGCATTAGGATAAATAATTGTAGGCTACAATCACGACCCAGGGAGAAACAAGGAGGAACATCGATAAAAAAAAATAAAGTGGACAGTGCATTAACAAATTAGTTTCAGTTTGCACAAAACAAAGCACCACTAAAACAATGAAAATGACCTGCCCCACAAACCCATGCCAAGCACATTCCTGTGGCCGAGTCAGGCATTTTAACCACCATGGAAACTAGAGAAAGTTTAAAATAACACAAAAGTTACAGAACATGGAAAGCACTCAGACTCCATGAAAAGCATTTCCTTCCCCCAATGCATGGGCTAAAACCAAGGCGTGAATAAAATATTGAAGGCAACAGGTCAGATTTAATTAGAAGACAGCTAGAATGGAAAAACAAGGATAAAAAGGTGGCCACCTCCCAACTTGAATTAAGACCAAGCAAGGGTCAACACGTCTTCTCCTTACATAAAAAAAAAATTAAAGGAAATTCAAGTTCCTATCCTCCAACACACTTCCACAACTGACTAAAATTAAATAAAACTAAAGTGTGCAGCTCACAAGGAAGAAAAGATGGTGGGGGGGTTTGCGTGGTACCTCCATACCATCAAAGTCTAAAAAAAGATGCATTTCCATGAAATGGTGGGATGTCAACAAAAGTGGCCAACGTGGGTGAAAGCATCCAAAATTATCATTAATTTAGATAGATATATATAATACGAGAGGAGACTTGGTCGGCTCAGGTGGTAGCAATATTATTTCACCTTTAAAATGACAAATAAAATGAGTACGCAAGCAATCCTGGTCGACCAAGGAGTAACTAGAGAGGAGTTTCAAAAATAAACGCAAGACAAGGACCAACCACAATGTCACAACAAGATACCCTCCTCTTATGTGAATCGAGGCTTGATCCATGAAGTGACCAATCCAAACAATAAAATCACTTATCGATAATTAATAATAAATTTGATAACAAATTAATGATCAGATGATGAATTTATCGTCCATTGATAATTAAAATAATAATAATCATATTATTTTTATTACAACTCATTAATACTTATTAATCATATTAACAAGAACCCAGTTACGAGCTTGACCAAAATAATAATTATAATTATGTAGATGTTCCCTCTAGCTGGTCACGCCTTAACAACATCAAGCCATCATTCAAACAACCTAAAGAATTCGAGAATGATATTTACCTTAACAGGGTAATCGAAAAGGGCGAAGACAACCAAAAGATCAACAGCAGCACAACAACATTAAACACTTAGCAACACGGTCATTGAAGAAGAAAAATAACAACGGTGAATGGGGCATTACACAGGCTCGCAATGGCTCAAGGATCAGTTCTATGTTTATCAAACAGACTCCATGCCCAATGGATGCTTCAAGGCCACTAGTCTCTCCATCTAGCAAGCAGATGTCCCCATGAGTCACCAAATTATTATCCATATTTCACTCCCGAGCTAAATATTGAATCAAACCATGACCCAACATAGAAGGAACCCAAGAAAACTCATCCAAATCCTACAAATTGGTTGCAAGAAGATTCAGCAATGGAGTGGCGGAAGCCAAGAAATATCAAAGGACCTTGTACAGAAAGAAAATAACTCTGTCAGGCTATTTCTACATCTTAAATCCATCCTCCAAGTTACAAGTAGGTAGAACTATAAAATAGCAGGGTTAGAAAATAAGGATCAATGCTAAAAAGAAGCCAGAAGAAGGAATAACGGTGAAGATTCGAAGTCCTCGGGTTCAAATTGGTTCAGGAAAAGGGAAAAAATTGACTAAGTATGGAGGAAGAAGTGGAAAGGGCCACATGTCTTAACAAATTTGTTTTAAGGGTGAATCCAAAATGTGAAGTTCAAACTTGGGCCAGGCTTCCATGCATCCAAAGTCCCCAAAAGTTACGGGGCATTGAAAAGTCTTTGGCTGAGAGTGAAGCGTGCTAGGTGTCAGCTTGGCACAAATTCACAAAGGGAACCCAGGGCAAAGACTCAAACTTGTGCCAGCCCTCCACGTAGCCAAGGGTCAAATAGGGTTAAAAGGTGGGATTAAAAATTGGTTAAGTATAGAAGTGCAAGCGGAGAGTGCCACGTATTAGCCTGGTGCATTTCCAAGAGTCAGTCCTCGGGTGGAAACCCAAATGAGCGCGAGCTCGCCACATAGCCCAAAGTCAATAAGTAAGAGCGACCATTGAAAAGTCCACAAAGCATAGGAGGCTGACAAGTGTCAACTCAATGCTCTTCTAAAGGAAAAATTTGGGTCGGGTTTCCAAACAAGTGTGGTGCCTCCACGTGTCCTTAAAGGGGGTAGAGTTAGTTGAATAGTCAATGCATAAGCCAGGCCGGCGGAGGCTACCAATTGTGTCAATGGTGTTGATTCAAAGGTCAAATAGAGAAAATATTCCTAAGAAAGTGCCAGACTAAGGCGTGTCCTAGGGGAAGGTGGGGCGTTAGGGAAAAATAATTTTTTTTCCCTTCGCGCCAAAAGGAGTAAAAGTTACAAAATGGCCCATGACTCCACCAAGGAAAAAGTCAACATATAGACCCGAGTCAAAGCTAAGGCGGGGAGTCAAGGAAAAAAGTGAATGTTTGCCTTTTGTCCAAAAGGCATAAAAGTAAATACAGAAGTGCATTTCCCAGCCAATCAAAAGGAGCCACATGTCCATATGGAGTTTCAGGGCCGCGGGAGTTTTTCTGGGTTTTATAATTTTGGTGAAAAAGAAGAAAAGTTAAGTTCTTAGCCCGCAAACCCAATTTTTGCCCCAATCTGGCCGCCATGTGTCCTAATCCAAAAGGGGGGCCCACTTTTCAAATTGTTTTCTTGCCCATTTGTATAGAATCGATTCAAAACTTCAAAGGGGCATATATTTCGACTTAGGGCTCGAAATATAGTAAATTTGACACCATTTGAAGCGTCTCAACGTCCTCTATGCCATGGAAGGATTAAAAATTCATTTTTGCAGGCCCTGGTAGGTAAAACAAAGAAAATTATTCTAGGCCATTAACGCATAATCCAATCTCTTCAACTACCATATTTGATTCGATTCGATCCGCTAGGGAACTAGAAGCGACATATTGTGGGCGTATTTACAGAGGCATTGATATTTAGTGGTTGAGCTTTCAAGGTAGGATTCAATGTGTATCTCATGGTGGTTGGAGTAGGATGTGACTTTTCCCTCTTCTCTCTCTTTTCCTTCTATATATACTATAACACTTCTTGTTTGAAAAGGAGAGACATTCTAGGCATAGAGAAACTCTATCAAATTTGTTTATCGATGCCATTTTTGAGCAACAAACCTTCTCCCATGCCTGGAAAATGTATTTTTACCTCTATTCCAGAAATGTAATGGTTTTTCCACCTTCTAGAGAAATTAAAAAACGTGTTTTTGTGGTGTTCTTCAACCCTTTACATCTTTTTGTTGTTTCTTTGTGGCTCTCCCTTTCAGTCTTGGTTTTTTGTGCATGTATTTCACATTTGCAGGTATAGAATGTTGTATTTCATGGAGTTTAATGGATGATTTGTAGATATGGTCCGTGTCACTTCTGTCTGACCTCCCTCATCTCCATTTTTCTGTTTCTTTTTCCCTCAACAGAATATATTTCTTCCTTTGCTGGTGTATCATTGCTTTAGTGTAGGCTCTATTTTTTCCTCTTTCTCTCTTATTGGTTCCTTGGAATGGTTAGATTAGGTTAGATTTATTTTTCTTGCACTGGAGTAGCTCGTGGCAGGTAGTTTAGGAATAATAACTGGCTTTCTCTGGAGAGCTTTCCCCCTTTTGCAAGGTCCCACACCTTGGGGAAAGTTTAATGTTATGCAGTCACACCAAATGAGTCTACCTTAAAAAAGCATATCTATAACTCATTTGGGGGTGCTGTGATTTCACACTAATAGGTACTACAGGAAGTTCATCAAGGGATATTCCAGGATCTTCATGCCTTAAAGAAGAGTTTCTTAGACATAAGAGTTCCTTTCATTAGGGAGAGGCACAACAAAAGGCATTTGACACTTTGAAGGATAGGTTAATCACCGCGCCCATCCTACATTTCCCTTATTAGGATAAGTCATTCCATGTTTATGTGGATGCCTCTGAGAACGTCATTGGAGTAGTACTTTAACATCCTAGTGAAGGGCTTATTGATCATCATTTGTGCTTTGCAAGTAGGAAATTGACACCAGCAGAGTAGAATTACACTACGACTGAGCATGAGGCATTATCAATGATCTATGCGCTTTATAAATTCAGATAGTATTTGTTGGTAAACCCTTTTATATTTTACACTGACCATATGGCATTGAAATACTTTGTGAACAATCCCATTCTACAAGGGCACATATGTCGGTGGGTACTATCATTCTAGGAATTTGAGTTCACAGTGGTTTTCAAACCATGAAAGAGTAATTCTGGACCTGGTCATTTGTCTAGGATTGATTTAGGGGAGGACATGCAGAGTATTGAAGATACTATGCTAGATTTGCAATTGTTTAGGTTGCGGCATGTGCCCTTAGAATTGGAGGATATTGAAGTATTATCAAAATAGGTGTGGTGCTAGATGGAATGAAGGACTCAGAGAAGAAGAAGTTGGCCATACATGCCACACCCTACATGCTAATTAATAGAGACCTATACAAAATGGGTTATCATGAGATTCTACACCAATGCATACTAAAACATGAGCGCATTACAATTATGAAAGAAGCACATGGTGGGATAATAGGAGGACACTATGTGAGAAATGTAACTGTACGGAAGATTCTACTCATAGGGCTTTGGTGGGAGACCATTTATCAAGATTGCATTGAGTTTTACAAGGCCTATGACCATTGCCAGTGCTTTGGCAAACCTAGAAAAGGGGATGAAATTCCCTTGTAACCAATAGCCAGTGTGGAACCATTTGAGAAGTGGGCTATCAACTTTATCGGACTAATCTTTCTAATGGTGCGAAGGATTGGTTCATGGTATATCCTCACTTGCACTAATTATTTGACAAGGTGGGAAGAGGAAGCACCTACAAACGATCGTACAGTGGCTACCACTGCTATATTTTATGGGAAAACATAATCAGCATATATGGATTCCCATTGAGTTTGTCAAGTGATAGAGGTACGTACTTCCTCAATGAGATGGTTAGGATTCTATTGTCAAAATCCATGTTGAACCATCACAAAACTACTCCCTATCACCCTCAGGAAAATGGAACTGCTGAGGCATTTAACAAATTACTTAACCACACATTGACTAAGATTTTTAATATCGGTAGACAGGATTGGGATGAAAAAGTATCAGTCATTCTTTGGACATATAGGACAACCTTTAAGAGGTTTAATAAGGCCACACCATTTCAATTAGTGTTTGGCATGGAGGCTATCCTACTATTTGATATCATGTTACCTTCTTTTTGTATAGCGCGCGCAGGAGGATTAGATGATGAACAAGTGCTAGAAGAAAGAATTGACAAGCTAAAGCAATTAGATAGAAGATGATCACTCGCTAGGTGGAGCTAGAAGATGTAAAAATAAAAAAAAAAGGCATGGCATGATCATCACATTAAGAACAAGAAGTTTTAGGTTGGGAAGATGGTCTTACTATATTATTCTAAGTTTCTGCACCATCCTAGGAAGTTAAAAGTCCATTGGTTGGGTCCCTACATCATCTCATACATCCTTGATTAGGATGCATTCCAGTTACAAGCATTGGATGGGACAAGGTTTCCAGGACACTTCAATGGGAGTAGGCTAAAGCCCTACTATAAATAAGTCTTCTTGGTGTTTATAAATAAGGCACTATTGCTAGTTAGTTTAGGATATCCCTTAGTGTATTTTCTTTTCTTTTTTTCCCTTTCTCTTTGTTGTTTTGTGTTGTGCCTTGGGCGTTGGTAATCTCATTAATTTTTGAAGGTTGTAACTACGTAGAGGACTGGGCATCATTTTAGTGTGGGGTGGAGTAAGGTGGAAGATATTGAAGAGTAAAGCATCAGGACGGATTGCATTGGAAAGCCTGATTGGATGGCCCTAGGAAAGGAAGTGCATGAGAGAAAAGGTGAGAAAGGATGGTTGGTGTCAGGGTAAGGCTACAGTGAGAATCCATGTACACAAGGTAGGTGAGAGAAAAAATCATGACAAAATAAGTGCCTTCAGTGTTGGTTACGTGCACGCAAGAATCTCCTGTCAAGACGGATTGGTTGCGCACCAGAAGGTTGGGGAATTATCCACGCAAGGTTGGGTGCATGAGTTAAAGCGATAAAGTCAAATTTTGGTTTAAAATATGCATTAAGTGTTAAAGTATGGTGGTAGGTAAGGTAGCATTTAATGTTACAAAGAGGGAAAAACTATAAATAGAAGGTTGGGCACTTCATTATTTACTTTGTGAATACGAAGAAGTAAGAGATTTTGTAAACTAGGGTTTCTAGAGTTGATCCATGCGAAGAAAAATTAGAATATTTTAACTATTAGTGACTAGTATCGATCTGCAAATCAAGAGGGAATTAATTCATAGGTGTGGGAAGAGTTGTGGAGAAGTGTCAACTTGTGAAAAGATATTCCAATTAGGGTTTGGCAACTAGGGTATGGGTTGGAAAAGAGTATTCTTCATAGGTTAGAGATTTGAACTTGGAAAAGATAGAAGAGTAGAGCTAGGAAGAGAAGTTGAAGTGAAAACCTATGCAATGGCACCCAAGAAACTAGCAATAACACCTAAGAGGGGCAAGGGAAAACATCAAGAAACCACCGTAGATACCAATGAGGAATGGTATGCAGAAATGCAGTACCCAGATGGTGTTTTGCTCGGGATGGAATGGGAATCCCACTTGATAAAAATGATAGTAAGTGACTAAAATCATCACATGAACGTGATTGAAAAGGAATTAGATTTGGAGTTAGTGTGCCGACTAACTAGAGAACACCTGATGGGTTACCAATTTAACCGACGAAGTCAAGGTGAAATGAGTGTTGGTGGGATTGTTACAACTCTATGAGTTTCCCTAATTCAGAAAGCCAGAGCACCTCTATCAGTGGCTAATGTTGCACGTATATGAAGACCACTTTCACTTTGCGGGGCGCAAGATGCACATAACCCCTCAACTA
The DNA here is from genome assembly GCA_019776745.2 of Taxus chinensis. Taxonomy (NCBI): domain Eukaryota; kingdom Viridiplantae; phylum Streptophyta; class Pinopsida; order Cupressales; family Taxaceae; genus Taxus; species Taxus chinensis. The sequence goes on from CM034150.1 coordinate 292,383,477, forward strand.
ATTTCAAGATTCACAGGCCTTATCTGTGAGGGATAAATATTAGAGGATGACCTGTGTGACAAGGAAGAAATCAAGGAAATAGTGGCCACGTATGTGTACAAGAAGGGGTTAAGGTACTTTGATATCGAGGATATCCAAGACCCAGTGATGAGAATGGTCATGCACCTAGTAATAAAACTCAATGCACAAGAAAAATGGATGCAAGTAAACAAGTCTTGGTTGATTGTTTGTAGAAAAATATCATAGGGCACCATATATAATCTGTCCACATACATTGTAGAGGAAATTATCACCAGCACACAGGAAGGAGATAAGATTCTCTTTGGTAATGTCCTCTTAACCATTGTGTTCTCAGAGATCAGAGTACCAAATGCATCAGACAAGTTCATGTGGGAGTACCCAGAGGAAGGCTCCTCACCTATAAAAATATTTGAGAAATACACATGTGATAGCATGATGCCCGTTCACAAGGAGCATCTTGAAAAATGGTATATGCACTTAAGGAATGCGTTTGGGGCAGAATGGAGAATACCAGAACAACTTCTAGTGCTTAAAAAAGGAGAAGATGAGTTCATTGTATCTCAAGACTTTTGTATCGGTAGGTTCAAGTTGACTAATGATAACATGAGCCCAAGGTGCAAGCTCCCATTTGCCTTCACATCTCAATACTTCCATGCGGGAGTTAACAGATTCAAGGAGTCCAAAAAGTTAAAGCTTAACCTTGGAATTTTGGATCGGGACCACAGGGAGATGCACATGACGTTGGTCTACCCCAACAGATGCATGTACATGGAAAAGTACGTGTCCCATGAAGTCAAAATGGAAAAACCCCTAACTCTAACTATTGCAAGGAGATCCGCATCACATGTATACCCTCAAATAAGGCCCAAGTTTGAGAATGGCACTTATCTTGAAAATGAGATAGCTATACCTGAGGACCTAACATGTAGGAAGAAGACCACGCCCAAGAAGAAGGAAACATAGGAGATAAGGAAAAAGGCACCAAGTGTCAAGGATACTCAAGTAGTAGGTACCCCAGGAACAAGTGCTCGAATGAGTAATTACACATGTAGAAAGAGGTCCCCGATCAAAGAGGAGGTGTTAGCATAGGAAAATATTATTACAGAAGAGAAATCATCAGACTAAGGGGAAGAGAAAGTAGAAACTCCTATACTGGAATCCCCAGTTAGGAAGAAATAGAAGGTGATGTAGGAAGCTAACTCGGAGGAGATAGAGATCTTGGAGAGATACATAGGTGAGAGAGATGAAAATGAAGAATATGATCCTTAAGGAGATCAAAAGCCACTTTTCTTCAGCGTGCATGATTCAGAAGAAGAGGGTAGAGAAGAAGAACATGATTTTCATTTTGTGTGGTGCAAGGGAAACCTGGAGGAGGGTGTCTAGAACATGGAAAGAATTGAATAGGTTGGTGTGTAGGATCAGAAAACTCCAATCCTCACACAGGAGCAAGTAAATAAGGCGGAAGAAAGAGAAGCAATGAAAATAATTGAGTCCTTAGTAGAACAAGAATTGGAGCACAGCGCTGACATAGTGATGGAAGACGATAAGGAAGAAAGTACGAGGAAATATCACGGCAACATAAGAGACCCCAGTCTATCGATAACTATTACTAAGGGAACGTGCACATGGGGAAAGTGCATGGAGATCTAGAGATAAGGAATGAGCTACATTAATGATCCTAAATAGGTGTTACACACGTGCTTCCAAAGCATCATCCCAACAGATCAACTCGTGGAAATGAATTCATTCAATGAAGAAGATACATACCCTCATACGAGGAAGATTCTCTCTTGGGTAATTTATTCCCACATCAACAAGCTAGAGTTTGAAGTAAGCCAGGGGGAACTAATGAAGATGCCAGAGTTAAAAGGAGACAACCCCTTGGTAAATGCTCAGCAGCTTTTAGATGAGTAGTTAACAACGCGCTTAATAAGGTCTCAATTTAGTTTGAAGCTAGGATCTTTGGAAAGAATGATAGGATAAGATTTCTAGAAGCAAAACTAGAAAAGAAGGAGAAATATCTAGAAGAGAAGGCCAAGGATCTAAAGAAAGAGGTGTTAATTAGCACTCAGCTAAAGTGTGAAATCAAGGAAGAAAAGGAAAAGGTGCGCGAAGTACATAATAAGGTATAATCCATCACGGATGCCATTGTTTTGAAGCATCCAGACTTGATACCACCCGCATAAAAGTATGGATCTTCCTTTGAGTGCCTTGAGGACTTAATGCAGATCCTCACAATGAAGAGGCAACCTCTAGCCTTAGAATCCATGGAAGAAGTAGCTGCATGCCTGGAGAAGGGGGATAAATTAAATGTAGTAGAAATCATGGCTGAATACAACAAAGTCCTTACTGATGTAAATATTTTCTCCCATACCTTTGAGGCCACATATGATAACTGCACAGACAAAGATAAAGTGGTGAGTATTCTAGTCACCACCTATGAAGTAGAGCTTAAAGATTTCTAAGAAAAGAACAAAGGGAACAGAGCAGAGTGGGATAGAATCCTAGTCAAGGTTGAAAATAAGTCAAAAGATATTGAGGCCCTAAAGGGCTACAACCAAGAACTGGCTAAAGGAGTTATACCCACAGATTCATAGAAGGATGGATGTGCTTGAAGACATGGGAAAGGAGTTGGAGAAAATTGTTGACACCATGAACACTCAAGGAGATAAACTAAGTTTTGGGGAGGTAAGTGCCCTAGTCAGTGACTGTACGTACCCAAAATTGTAAGGTACTGTACTACCGGAACAGTGTAACAAGTTCCCCAATGATGATACAGGTCTCCTCGCAAGGTGTTCGGGATCTGGAAAAGCCCTCGGAGTATGCGTTAACATCCCGCATGCCCCGCTTAGCCCCCGCGCCCTTTGTTTTCCCCTTTTTCCCTCTTTCCTTGGCCTCTTGATCTTCAGTGACGAAACCGCCGCCCTACAGGGCAGCGGTCTCGTGACCGCCGCCATGATCATGGCGGCGGTCCTGTAACCGCCGCCCTGCTCAGAGTGGCGGTCCTGCGTGCATTTTTCCAGAACGTTCTTTTGACGCGACTCACGTGAAATATCACGATTCACCAGCTTTTCCTTGCCGACTTGAGCATGCATTTATGTTTTTGGTCCCCTGGAATAGTGTTTTTCCTTTGTTTATTGTTTAGGAGTTCAGTTTGGTTTTGATTTTTGGGTGATTGAATTCCTATAAATGCATGGCTTGTGCTCAAACAAATGGCCTGGATTTTGAAGACTGATCTTTGCTCTCATCTCCTCATTTTAGTATTTTAGTTTGTTATCTTGTTTAAGAAGCCATAGTTTCCTTTCACTTGCATCTTTAGTTAGATTACTCAGCTGTTGGTAAGCCACATACCCATCTTGTGCAGGTAGTGCTGTCATTTCATCTAATCCAGTCTGAAGCTTGCCTCTGAATTTTCTCTTTGCTGTAGATTTAATTTTCATTGTTGCTTAGAGTTCTTAGTTCAGTTCGTTATATGCTTGGTTAGCTTTATTCAGCTGTTGGTAAGCCACATATCCAGCTTGTGCAAACAATGTCACTATTTTATCCAATCCATTGGAACAGAATAGCTTAGGAAGCCATTAAAGTTGCAGGTTTTGCTCTTCGAATAAGATAGTTACAGGTTCTGGTCGCTTCATGTTGCATGACTTGCAGTAAAATCCCGCTAGGAATCGCATAAGCCAAGCTCTGTACTCTTGCGCTGTCCCTCTCCTACTCACATTTTCGGTCTGCATTCTGAGCTGTCCTTGTCCTAAAATCTACTCCTATCGGTGCTAGCATTACACGCTTTTCTGGATCCACGTGAACACGAAAGAACGAGGAGATCACACTGAGGGGACAAGATCACACACACCATCGGATTCGCCACTGTTCTGCGGAATCCAGGTTTTAACTTTCAAAGTTCTAGTTAGAATCATATCAAATAAAGTAGATAAATTGCTTCATTTCAGTAAATTCTATTCTCGATATTGCCAGGGAAGCTGTGAGGATTGATAGTTTCTGAGAAACTATGATTCACTCCTCACTTCTGAGGTAGGATCGAGAATCTTGCAGATAAATTAGACGAGCTATTTTATTTATTTAGAATAATTCTACAAATCGCACAGGCAAATAACTACACTCGGTTATCTTGTCTGTTTTAAAATATTGTTTGGTTATTATTCCTAGATACGCTTAAAATAGTTTGCTTTCCTTAAAATTGTCAAAAGATTTCTTAGAAGAATAAAAGTTATATATATGTTAGATTTAGTCCACGTAGTTAAAATTTGCTTCATTACAGTTAGATTTACATTTCGTTTCGTATGACAATCACGGGACCTCAGGAGCCCAGGGAATATATATTTGAGCCAATCGTGCCTCAACCAAACCTCGTCACAGCAATAGTTGACATAGACCAAAATCTCAGAATACAAGTATTCCGAACAACCACAGATTTACAACTGATCAGTTCTCAATTAAGAGGGTTAAACATAGAAGACGACCAAGCACACACGTTTTGGTCGAACCAACCAAACTACAGATTGACCTAGGTAAAGCACTCACATGACTGTAGAAGGGTTCGAAAGAGAACAAACCTTTGGTTGTGATCCTTTGGTCCCACAGCCGGGTGCAGGAGACACTCTCACAGACATAGACACCGGTTTAAGGATCCAAGTTGCGCGAACGCCTGTGAGATATTCTGAGAAAATCACACAGTTATTGGTCCTAAACATAGAAGCTGAGAAAGCATACGATTACTGGATACTAGGGATTAGAACTTGATTTCACGTATGACCATAACAGGACCGCAACAACCAAGAGTCTATGGTTGTGATCCACAGATCCCACAGCCCAACGAGTCCACAAGTCAATCAGATATAGACACTACCCTACGCACCTTGGTATTTAGATCCACTCCACTTCCACCCATCATCATCGAACAATTGTCCTTATTAGATATAGCGGCTAACGAAGCTAGAGAATTCTGGACTAGGCCAGAGAATCGTCCGTAGAGTCAATTATATTCACCATCCACTATATGACCTTATCAGGAGACATACACGAAACTATCCCAGGTCATTTTCCACGTATTCCACAACCCATAGATCGAATCACGCCAGAGCTCGATATTGATTGGAGCCTTCGAGCAGTCATCCTTGCCGATCGATCTATCACACCAGTCCAAGTTAGAAGGGCCTTCTTTGCCTTAGATTCACAAATTCCACTAGTGCGTGTCGAAGACATTAGACTGCCTAACTAGTTTGTCTGCATCCCACGCATATTCTACCCCCACCGGCTGTCTCGGCACGACCTCGAGAGGTCGGGTACGCGGAAGAGTTACTTGTAGATTCTCACGCTCGCCTGTCGCTTTTCCGGCGTACAAAATTGGTGAACCCGACGTGAAACAAACGAAATTAGTGAAGCTGACGTAAAACTTCCTACTTTCTCGTTCGGAGTCATAATATCACGTTTCCTTTCACAAATCACCTTCGCTCCTTCCCATTATTCTGCGGGTATTCATATACCCCCCGAATATGTCGGGATTCGATGCATATGGCAGACCCCTCTTGGGTCTTGAGGCATACTACGCCCAACAGAATAGGCAATCATCACCCTCACTCTCAGTATGGGGCGACAACTATTCAACTAATCAGTTGTCAACACAAACCCCAAGAATCAGATATAGTTCGTCTTTTCAAACTGAGGAGTTAGATCAACCCCCTCGAACGCAACAAACAGAGCCTTCAGGCTCAAACAATATGACGTTTACCGGAGAATCTGGTTCGTCTCCTCAAATGCTACTTAGACCACAAATTAGTAGACAATCAGATCCATACCTGGTCTTAGATGATGGACAGTCAATACGTTATCCTAGGAGTGAACAACATTCTCGGGGTATGTACCCACCTATAGGAGGTTTACAAATACAACCCGAGATCTCTTTTCAAGAAAATACCTCTATACCACTGCATATAGGAAATACTCTCAGAGAAACTTGGCAAGATAGCGATCAGTTCATGACAGGATATCACATGCCTATACAACACCAGGGTGTACAACAAACGCCGCTCAGACAAAACACCGTGACTTCACCAAATGAAGTCATTTCAACGTTAGTAGAAAAAGTGAGAGGGTTAGAACTGGCTCAAGCAAGTCAAAATTCTCCGTTCATACAAACAGGAAGTTCCAATCCTCCATACCACTCTGGCCAAGTAGATCTCCTCATAGGAGTAGGCACGTTAGGCATGCCGCCTCACTATCCACAACAAACGCCAACAAGGCCCATCATCTCTAACACTATTCCTCCCGGTCTAGTGTCAAACAATCCATTCCTTGACAATACCCCGTCATACTTAAACATGTACTCCAAATCACCACAAGGAGATATCTTCTCCTCTCCCGGCATGTTTGCTCAAACGCAGGGACCTCCTTATGCCCCTGCCAATGCATACGCTGCACCGTATCAACAACCTATCCCACCATCACTCCCTCAGCAACCACCATCAATGGTCGAAAGCTATGCGATAGGGACTTATTCAGAATATCTAAAGGAACCCTTAGACTTCACCATACGAAGCATCATGCTTCCAAGACCTCTTCCTGATTTACCCAAGTTCAAGGGTGAGGGAGATCCAAACGCACATATCAAAGCTTACGCTACAGCCATACGAGAATTACTCCCTTGGGATGGGGTTGTTGCTAAAATATTTCCCAAAACCTTGGAAGGCATTGCTCTCGACTGGTATTACAGGATACCTGAAGCCTCCATCCATTCATTTAAACAACTCGTGTCAGAGTTCATCAAAGCCTTCGACATGAACAAATTGTTGAGAACAGGAATCAGGGAATTCTTGCACATCAAACAAGAACACAACGAATCTGTCGCCCATTTCATCCAGAGGTGGCGTACAGTTCTTTATTCTTCAGCAAGTGCTCCAAACATGGATCAGATGGAACTATGTGATTTATTCCTTCATTCTCTCAGCAAGGAGGTGAAGGAAGAAGTCCAGAAGTTCCCGCTAAGAACTTACGATGAAGTACTTGAGAGCGCTCTTCGAATAGACCAAGCAGCGATAGATAGTGGTCGTAAGACATATGGAACAAACGGGAGGTTAATCACCTCCACTCAAAACACTACAACTATCACAAATGTCAATCAAGGACCCAAAATCCTTAACAAAAATCATGGGGTAACAACGGATGGGGTAACCGACCAGCCCAAGAGGGTAAATGTTGTTAATACTCCGTCACAAACAAACAACCAACGAAACAACAACTTTACCCCGACGATCAATACAGTGGATTTTAACCATCCACAACAACAACAACAACGGTGAAATCCCATACAAGGGCCAAGCCAAAACTCATTTGGTTATCAAAACCAAAGTCAAAACCAGAAACAACAATTCCAAAACTTTAATCCTAATAGGCAACAGTTTGATCAGAATTTTAGGCCACAATACACACCTAACCAACAAAATAGGAATTACAATCCCAATTCTTATTGTGGTTTCCACAAAATTCGGGGTCACGATACTAGAACATGTCGTGACTACAATAAATTTATGCAACGCTTGCCAGAAGAACAAAGACAGTTCTTCACAGATTTGTTTTTGGCAGATCCCGTCTCATCATCACCAAATACGCTCGCAGGGGCAGTTTCCCCTCAGAATGCTCCCCTCAAGATCTTTAACGATCCGCTCCCAAATCATGATAGCAATAGGCTGAATCCAACTGGAACAAACAAAGGTGCAATGACGGGAAACAATGATCATGAAGCCTCGACTTCATTAAATCCATCAGTTGCGCCACAGTTAGGAGCTCAACCGAGACCCAAGATAGTCAGTTTGGTAGAATTAGACGCTGAACTACCTATCGAAGCTATAACAAGAACACGAGAGTATTTCTCTCAACCGAGCCCAAGTCCTCTGCCAGAAACAGATAAGAGTCAGCAAATAGTAGAAAAACCCGTAGGTGCCTATGATTTAATTAGCGACCTAACAAAGACCTTCTCACACATTTCATTTTTGGACTTACTAAAGAACTCTCCCCCTCACAGAGCTGCTCTTTTAGAAGCATTAGGTCTAGGCCATCTAATTAACATCACTCCACCTCCTGAAACACAAGTAAATCACGTAGATTTTGATATCCACCCTCCGGGGCAGCCGGACAAGGATGTCGAATTCATATTCGAAATAAGTAAAATGCCCACAGATGCTGAGATCGCACGCCGAGGTGATCCAGCCTTACACTTACAAGTATGGGTTTATAATAACTATGTAAAACGGGCAATGGTTGACGATGGGGCCGCAGTTAACATAGTCCCTTTCTCTTTCCTCCAAAAACTTGGATATGGGGAAACAAACTGTTCCACTACTCGAAATACATTGAGAGGCTATGATAGCCTTAAAGCCACTTCGATAGGAACTATAATACTGCCGGTCACCTTAGGGCCCAAAACAGTCCTGACTGAGTTTTATATTATAGATCGGGAAACTAATTATAATATGATACTCGGCCGACCATGGATACACCGAATGAAGGCAATCCCTTCTACATTATTTCAAGAAGTAAGATTCTTGCATCTAGGAAAGGTATTTGTAGCCAAAGGCGATCCAAAACCTTTCGATTTGCACCTAGCTGATTTAAAGAAAAGACCAGGGGTGCACTCAGAATTTGAACTGCCAACAAACCAACTTAATAAACCCACTGACCCAAAACCAGAGGAAAAGTTGGTACCTACGACGGATCTTGAAACTACCAGCATAGCCAAAACAATTCCAACCCCTAAAGATAAAACTAAAGAAACAGTATCATTAGGGACTACTGCGAAAATCGTTGAGTTGATAGAACAAGATTCACCAATGTTCTTACCATTTGATTCAGTAGGCATAGGATTTTCCCTAGGTGTTGGTTCCTTTCCAGCAGAGGACCTCTGTATGGTAGAAGTAGAGTGCGCAAACGCAGCAGATGCCCCAACATCTATACTCCCGGCTAAGTATTGGACTCTCCATTTCGATGGAGCTAAATGCCGTTATGGAGCGGGGGCAGGTATAATTCTTACTTCGCCCGAGGAGAAAGTCCTCCCATTCGCTTTTAAATTAAACTTTGAATGCACAAACAACGGCGCTGAGTACGAAGCCCTCCTCCTTGGCCTTACCTTAGCCAAAAGAATTGGTATTGATAACATCAGAGTCCTGGGAGACTCGCAATTAGTGACAAATCAAGTTTCTGAAGTATATGAAACTAAAGCCGAACATTTGCAACTCTACAAAAATGCTGTATTAGATTTAAGCAAGGCGTTCAACTTCATATCCATTGAAGCAATCCCGCGAGAGAAAAATCTTCTCGCCGATTCAATAGCAACCTCAGCATCACGTTTTACTCCAAGCAATGAGTTAGAAGATACCCAGTTCACGGTGTCCATTCGTGATGAACCATTGATAAAAATAATGACGAATCCTCTTTTAAGCGGAAGTGAATCTACCGTCCTAGACCATGTTGATAGTGATGCGGCTACTTTGGATTATTTAAATGCCTATGCAGCACTACATCTCTCCTATCACATGCTAGATTTATCCTTGATTCCACATTCGTCTTCCTACTTCGGAAATCCCGTAACGGATCTTCCCTCACAAATGGAACCTAGCATATACGCAGTAGAAAATGGGGATGATTTAGATTTACCTCCAGCACCACCTGAGTTCGAAGAAGGTAACGCCTCTTTGATCGAAGAAACAATCGATGTCAACATCGGGACAGAAGATGAACCAAGAATATTGAAACTAGGCTCTTCGTTAACCCCAGAAGAGGTGGAAATACATACTCAGATTCTCAAAGAACATCAAAAGGCGTTTGCATTTAATTACAAGGAGATGACAGGAGTCGCACCCCACATTGCGGTGCACAACCTCGTCACTAGATCAGACGCAAAGCCAATTAAACAAAAATCAAGACCCATGAAGCCCAAAGTAGCTCTCATGGTAAAAGAGGAGGTAATAAAACTCCTTCAGGTAGGATTCATCAAGCCAGTTGACTACTCCCAATGGGTATCTAACATCGTTCCCGTTCTCAAGAAGAATGGAAAGATACGCATCTGCATAGATTTTCGAGATATCAACAAAGCGTGTCCTAAGGACGACTTCCCATTACCATCCATAGATGTTATTGTTGATGCAACAGCTGGTTTTGAACTCTTGTCTCTCATGGATGGATTCTCGGGATACAATCAAATCAGAATATCTGAGCAAGATCAAGCTAAAACCACGTTTATAACTCCTTGGGGAACCTATTGCTACGCTGTTATGCCATTCGGTCTCAAGAACGCCGGTGCTACGTACCAGCGGGCCATGACATACATATTTCACGATCTAATTCATAAAATCATGGAATCTTACGTAGATGACTTATTGGCTAAAGCCAAGAAGCGTTGTGACCATCCCGAAGTACTCCACGTCATTCTTTCACGTCTAATAGAATACGGAGTCACGCTAAATCCAGAGAAATGCGTCTTTGGTGTAACAGGAGGAAAGCTCCTAGGTTACATCATATCGTCATGAGGAATTGATGTTGATCCAACCAAAATTCGGGCTGTCCTTGAAATGGTCCCACCTTCGAGTGAATCTGGAATCAGATCATTTCTCGGAAAGCTGGGTGCAATCCGGAGATTTATCCCAGACTTAAGCTTCGCCGTTCATCCAATCAACAATTTACTCAAGAAAGACTATAGCCTTGATTGGACCGAAGATTGCAATGAAGCTTTTGATGCAGTTAAGCGTTTCCTTTTATCGCCACCTACGCTAATGCCACCTAAGCTAGATCACCCGTTAATTCTATATTCACGAGCTACCAATGTCTCGCTGGCCTGTATGTTGGCCCAAGAAGACGATAACAAGAGAGAACGTGTGATTTATTTCATTAGCCGAACGCTGCTCGACTATGAAACACGCTATACACAGGCAGAACGAGAATGCCTTGCCATAGTCTTTGCTACTAAACGCCTAAGACATTATATGCTGAATCAAGAAACGAAGGTCATGGTAAAAACGGACCATTTACGGACTTTTCTCACACAAGGGTCATTATCTAAAAAGGCTGGACGTTTTATAACCTTAATGGGAGAGTTCGAATTAACATTTGTAAATCAGAAGTCGGTTAAAGGACAAATCATCGCGGATTGGTTAGCTGACAACCCATTAGACGGAGGCGATTTAGTAGATTTAGACTTTCCAGATGAATGCGTATACTACATCGAAACTCGACCCGCTATCTCTGAGTGTCCTTGGTACACTGATATCATTAATTATATCATAGACCATACGTACCCGGAGGCAGTTACACCGCAACAAAGAAGGCGGTTACGCATAATCGTAGCTAAATATGTCATTATAGAGCAGGTGCTCTATCGAAAAGCATTCGATGGAATGCTCCTAAGGTGTGTCGACACAGAAGAGTCCAAGAGGATTCTCCATGAATCCCACAGCGGTATATGTGGAGGCCACTTCGGTGGCCATGCCACCGCTCGAAAAATACATCGAATGGGCTATTTCTGGCCCACTCTAGAACATGACGCGATAGAGTTTGCACGCAGGTGTCATAAGTGCCAAGAATTCTCCCACGAGATCCACATGCCAGCACAAGCTCTACAACCAATCGCAACTCCATGGCCCTTTTCTACATGGGGTCTAGACTTAATAGGGAAATTCTCTCCCTCATCCACAGACGGCCATAATTTTATAATCACGGCCACTGAATATTTTACCAAATGGGTGGAGGCCATGCCTCTTACTACTGTACCTGGTTCTGTGATTGCCAAGTTCATTTTGAACCAAATCATTTGCAGGTACGGTATCCCGCAAATCATTATCTCCGATAATGGAACTTCTTTTAAAAATGAAGAAGTTCGCGAACTATGCAGTAAATTTAAGATAAGCCATCATACGGCTTCCTTGTATTATCCCCAAGCCAACGGACAGGCTGAAGCAACAAACAAAACACTGAAAGCCATTCTCCTTAAAACGGTGAAAGAAAACAAGCGAGATTGGCATTTGAAGTTATATCCGGCCTTGTGGGCCCACCGAACCTCAATAAGAACACCAACAGGAGCAACTCCTTTCTCGCTAGTATTTGGGGCAGAAGCAGTTCTCCCGCTTGAGGTCGAAATACCCAGTCTCCGCATTTCACTACAAGGGATTCTGGATGAAGACGCTTACAGAGAAGCACGTCTTTCCCAACTAGAAAGCCTAGATGAAACTAGGTTAGATGCTGAACAACGACACAGAGCTTATGCTGACCGAATGTGCCGGCAGTATAACAAGAAGGTCTATGAACGCGATATATACGAAGGTGATCTAGTTCTAAGACTAGACAGCCGGATCGACAAGAAGACCGGCGAAGGAAGGAAATTCCGGCCCAAATGGTTGGGCCCGTACCGAGTCATGAAGGACTACGGAAATGGTGCTTACCTCTTATGTACGCTAGAAGGTGAGGAATTTGGCGAAACAGTCAATTCCCTGCACCTCAAGCGATTCTACGCATAAGCAACTAGCATTGCTTGTACAATTATCTACATTACATCTTCATATAGATTAAGATCATTTTGTCCACTTGTTTCTTACATAAATTGTGATCAAGGAATCTATTCTCAAAGCAATTCATTACAAACTCGTGATGTTTTTGGCATAAAGTTCTTTAAATCATACCTCTCCATCTTCATGTATCATCGAATCATCTCGGAATCTTTTATCAAATAAAATCAGACATGACAAAGTCCTAACGGTAACCATACCAAGATCTGCAAGTTTGTTCTCGCTTTGATTTCTTCTTAGGATAGGTGTCTTGCCTATGGTCTGTTCTAGAAGCTTCATGGTGTCACATCTATCCCATATATACATCTCTTTGGAAATAAGCATATACTGACATTTTACTCAAATAAGCAAGTCAAAAAGTGATTAAACAGAAAATTTTATTTTTACACATTTCCTTGCCCCACCAACCTTCGGTGATGAGCTTGCGTCTCTTACTAGTGACGTAGGGTTGGGAAAGGATGGAAATGCCCTTACTCGCCTATGCCTTGCCCACGGTGATAAACCCACGCTTCTTACTAGTAGCATGGGGCAAAGTGTAGGGGGTCCTCTTGACAAAGCAAACGTTAAAAGGTCATAAACAAACAATTCAAACTTTGAGTCAAAAACGAATGAATCAGATGTTCAAAATCCCAAGAGAGTTAAAATCCTAAAAACCCAGATTTTGTCTACTATGTGGCCATCTACGGGTCTAAGTCTAGATAAACCGCAAAGCAAGTTGCATCCAAAACTATGAAGTCATTCAGGTAGAGTAAGCTTGTAGTTTTCAATTTGGTTCCGCCAAAGCTTCGTCTGTCTTTCATCACTATCATTTCACCATATTTCATAACTTGCGCCCTTCTTGGCTCTTGGTGATAAGCCCTCGCATCTTACTAGTTGCGTGGAGTTAGGAGTGGGGCAAGTTAATCTGTTCATCATACTGGTTATTTTCATCACTTTGCCAAAACAAACATGAGGTATCCAAATTGCTCACAGAAGCTAAAATTCAAGATCACAATATATCTACAATATCATGTATCAGCATCATGAAACACAAAAAGAAAGCAAACATTTGCATCATCTGTTTTCCATTGCATACATTCTAGAAAGCATATAAACCATACATCGTAATATACACAAGGAAACTGGAAATAGAAAGGAAAGCATGAGTGACAAGCGTTTGATCCAAAGACGAATGTATATATATAAATAATCAATGTTTATATACAATGCCATCATGCTCTAAGCATGGTCAAAATGCTCAAAGAGCCCGTGATATACAAAGAATATATAATACAAAGTACACGAGGGCCAAGAGGCCTCTCAATCCCTACGCGACCCCTCCGAAGGTGCACGCCCACGCCTAGGACTCCGGCTACGCTGGCGCTCTGAATGTACGGAAGGCTCGGGGCCCCGAGGGGTAGCCGCGGTCTCACCACGAGAATGGCTCCTCATGAGGCGCTCAGCCGTCCTGTAGCCCGCTAACTCTGTGCGGAGGGTCGATACCATCCTAGCCACGTGCCAAATGGGAGCGAAGACATCAGTATGTCTACCAGCTGCTGAGGGCTCCCCGGCATCTACGGATAGCTCCGCGCGGGTCCTATCCATGGGGATCATCAGGGAATCGGTACATACCCTGCGGATCAAATCCCGCCACTCGTCAACAGTCTCTGCAAACAAAGGAGAAAAAAAAATTAGAAACCAAGCAAGAGGCTGAAAGATACAAGATAAAAACACAAGGAGAGATAGCAATTAAAACAAATCCTAAATTAAAAAAACATTAAAAGGGAGAAGGGTAACTTACTCGGATCCCCAGGCATCCAAGATGGGTCGCTGGGGCCGGCACCTGGCTGCAGATGCCGCTGCCGACTGAGGGGCTGCTCCCGTGGCAGGGGCAACATGTCACCCTGCAACTGACTCATCCTCTCCGCCATGGCCCTGAGAGAGTGGCTCCTCTGAAGCTAGAGTGTCCTTCTCTGTGCTCTACTCAGCCCTCTCTGCCTGCATAATATCCTGAGTGTCATGCCACTCAGAATCGCTGTCCTCGGTATCCTCCTCTGTCCCTCCCTCCGTAAGCTCCTCAGAGTCGGAATCAATATCTATAGGGTCATCGCTGCTATGAGCAGGACCCGCAGCAATCTGAAGCAAAGGTGCCCGAGGCACACTGGCTCTCCCTCTGGCGCGAACTATCCCCCTGGCTGCAATAGGAATGCCAGGAGTGATCGCTGTCCAACCACGGCCTCTAGGCCCCCCTCTAGCCTCGCGGACTGATCTGTAAACTGGCGCCACTGGGGGAAGCATGCCCAAATACGGTAGGCCGAACTGCTGAGGAACCCGGCCGAAAGGATGTACCTCTACTCGCCCCACTCGATCAATGAGCTGCCCTGTGGTGGAGCAGGAGATCAGGGTAAGAGTCTCCTCGCCCCATATGCCGGCCATAAGCCGGTACGGTGTCGCCTCCATGTCTGCAGTAGTGAGGGAGGCAACTGGCTGGTGAGGTGCTCTGAGCACCGACATATCTGTCCATCTGGCTGCCCTCACAGCCCCAGGATCTGCTACCTCCATGCCTCTGCCATAAGGGATGAAGCGCTCATACACCCAACTCATAACTAAAGTCGGGTGGCTCAATGACTGTCCCTGTAAACGGACCACCCTGTATAAATCATGGTAGGTGGTCCCCAGAATATCTGCACCCCAGGCGTATATCCATCTGTGCCCCTCTATCTGCGCAATGATGGGGGCCCAACAGTATAACAATGTATCCCCTCCCTTGTCCCCGATCAGTCTCGAGGCAAGGATCCCCATGACGGCCTGTCGAAGTACGGGGATAGGCAAAGAAGGAATGGATCGAACTCTCACCCCCTTCTTCGACCCCGTGGAGATAACTGCATCTCCCATATATGCTGCCCACTGTGCAATCTGTGCCCGTGAGCCTGCTGTCTCTAATGTAAGTCTCCGCCCAATGATCGGGACTCCCAGAATGCGGTAGACATCCTCGAGTGTAATGGTCCACTCACCATGGACCCCTGGCAGTCGGAAGGTGTTCCGATCTGCATCCCAATAAGAAAATAAGTCACAAAGGATGTGACTCGATGGTGCAACATGGGGCACGCGTGATATACGCAGTATGCCGGCCCTCTGTAGTGTGTCCTCCTCATCCTGTGAAAGGGCATCCAGTACCCCTGAGAGCCAATCACACTCTCTCTCCCTGCTCCATCTAATGTACTCCGCTCTCGCCTGCATACACCCAAAAACACACAAAACAGAGCAAGTTAATATCTGAACAATACCAAGAAGGTCATAAAAACGTATAGAAGTGCAAGAAAATACAAGTGCAATCTCAAAAATTAAGTTCTTTTGCATTCTGTTCAGAACCGCCGCCCTGAGCAGGGAGGCGGTTTTGTAACCGCCGCCTTAAGGGCGGCGGTTGTGTAACCGCCACCCTGAACAGGGCGGCGGTCATGTAACCGCCGCCCTGGCCAGGGCGGCGGTCGTGGTCCGAAAACCCACGTGGGTTTTTAATCCTAAAAAGCCTAAAACTAACAAAAAGTGACCATTTGACCTAAAAATGGAGCCTACCCAGTAGGCGCCCCCCCTAGGTGGACCTTTTGAACCTAACATTTTCAAAAATAACCCCCCCATTACGACAAATTTAACATTTCAAATTTAAAGGGGGAAAAACGCAAAATTAAAGAAAACCAACCTGTGATCTAGCAGGGCGGTGTTCCGCACGTGGAGGCATGATCACGATCTCGCTGCGGACGTTTTGACTCTACTCACGCAAGAAACCGTCACCGTGGGTCCCAGAGCTCAAAATCAATCAAATCAACTCGCGCAAATGAATAGGAAAATGGGCCCACTTTCATATATATAGCACCCTGTTTCGTTTTAAAAGACTTTTTCGCAAGTTTGGAACACTGATGGAGGTAAGTTCCTATCCCCGCACGAATGGTACATTCTCATTCCCTATTATTTTAGCGTTTATTTTCCAAGTTTTGTATCTATCTGCACTTGAGTTCTCTTTTCATTTTGCAGGTAGCGGGAATTTCGGATGGCGTCGTTTCAACACACGGACGAGTAAGGTATAGCTTCTAACTCCCCATTTCGGGACTGCCATACTCGGACCCACCGTTTTATGCCTCTTCATGGCTAAAACGCTTCTCCGAGGGGGCAATATGTACGTACCCAAAATTGTAAGGTACTGTACTGCCAGAACAGTGTAACAAGTTCCCCAATGATGATACAGGTCTCCTCGCAAGGTGTTCGGGATCCGGAAAATCCCTCGGAGTATGCGTTAACATCCCGCATGCCCCGCTTAGCCCCCGTGCCCTTTGTTTTCCCCTTTTTCCCTCTTTCCTTGGCCTCTTGATCTTCAGTGACGAAACCGCCGCCCTGATCAGGGCGGCGGTCCTGTAACCGCCGCCCTGCTCAGAGCGGCGGTCCTGCGCGTGTTTTCCAGAATGTTCTTTTGACGCGACTCGCGTGAAATATCACGATTCACCAGCTTTTCCTTGCCGACTTGAGCATGCATTTATGTTTTTGGTCCCCTGGAATAGTGTTTTTCCTTTGTTTATTGTTTAGGAGTTCAGTTTGGTTTTGATTTTTGGGTGATTGAATTCCTATAAATGCATGGCTTGTGCTCAAACAAATGGCCTGGATTTTGAAGACTGATCTTTTCTCTCATCTCCTCATTTTAGTATTTTAGTTTGTTATCTTGTTTAAGAAGCCATAGTTTCATTTCACTTGCATCTTTAGTTAGATTACTCAGCTGTTGGTAAGCCACATACCCATCTTGTGCAGGCAGTGCTGTCATTTCATCCAATCCGGTCTGAAGCTTGCCTCTGAATTTTCTCTTTGCTGTAGATTTAATTTTCATTATTGCTTAGAGTTCTTAGTTCAGTTCATTATATGCCTGGTTAGCTTTATTCAGCTGTTGGTAAGCCACATATCCAGCTTGTGCAAACAGTGTCGTTATTTTATCCAATCCATTGGAACAGAATAGCTTAGGAAGCCATTAAAGTTGCAGGTTTTGCTCTTCGAATAAGATAGTTACAGGTTCTGGTCGCTTCATATTGCATGACTTGCAGTAAAATCCCGCTAGGAATCGCATAAGCCAAGCTCTGTACTCTTGCGCTATCCCTCTCCTACTCGCATTTTCGGTCTGCATTCTGAGCTGTCCTTGTCCCAATATCTACTCCTGTCGATGCTAGTATTACACGCTTTTCTGGATCCACGTGAACACGAAAGAACGAGGAGATCACACTGAGGGGACAAGATCACACACACCATCGGATTCGCCACTGTTCTGTGGAATCCAGGTTTTAACTTTCAAAGTTCTAGTTAGAATCATATCAAATAAAGTAGATAAATTTCTTTATTTCAGTAAATTCTATTCTCGATATTGCCAGGGAAGCTGTGAGGATTGATAGTTTCTGAGAAACTATGATTCACTCCTCACTTCTGAGGTAGGATCGAGAATCTTGCAGATAAATTAGACGAGCTATTTTATTTATTTAGAATAATTCTACAAATCACACAGGCAAATAACTACACTCGGTTATCTTGTCTGTTTTAAATTATTGTTTGGTTATTATTCCTAGATACGCTTAAAATAGTTTGCTTTCCTTAAAATTGTTAAAAGATTTCTTAGAAGAATAAAAGTTATATATATGTTAGATTTAGTCCACGTAGTTAAAATTTGCTTCATTACAGTTAGATTTACATTTCGTTTCGTATGACAATCACGGGACCTCAGGAGCCCAGGGAATATATATTTGAGCCAATCGTGCCTCAACCAAACCTCGTCACAGCAATAGTTGACATAGACCAAAATCTCAGAATACAAGTATTCCGAACAACCACAGATTTACAACTGATCAGTTCTCAATTAAGAGGGTTAAACATAGAAGACGACCAAGCACACACGTTTTGGTCGAACCAACCAAACTACAGATTGTCCTAGGTAAAGCACTCACATGACTGTAGAAGGGTTCGAAAGAGAACAAACCTTTGGTTGTGATCCTTTGGTCCCACAGCCGGGTGCAGGAGACACTCTCACAGACATAGACACCGGTTTAAGGATCCAAGTTGCGCGAATGCCTGTGAGATATTCTGAGAAAATCACACAGTTATTGGTCCTAAACATAGAAGCTGAGAAAGCATACGATTACTGGATACTAGGGATTAGAACTTGATTTCGCGTATGACCATAACAGGACCGCAACAACCAAGAGTCTATGGTTGTGATCCACAGATCCCACAGCCCAACGAGTCCACAAGTCAATCAGATATAGACACTACCCTACGCACCTTGGTATTTAGATCCACTCCACTTCCACCCATCATCATCGAACAATTGTCCTTATTAGATATAGCGGCTAACGAAGCTAGAGAATTCTGGACTAGGCCAGAGAATCATCCGTAGAGTCAATTATATTCACCATCCACTATATGACCTTATCAGGAGACATACACGAAACTATCCCAGGTCATTTTCCACGTATTCCACAACCCATAGATCGAATCACGCCAGAGCTCGATATTGATTGGAGCCTTCGAGCAGTCATCCTTGCCGATCGATCTATCACACTAGTCCAGGTTAGAAGGGCCTTCTTTGCCTTAGATTCGCAAAGTCCACTAGTGCGTGTCGAAGACATTAGACTGCCTAACTAGTTTGTCTGCATCCCACGCATATTCTATCCCCACCGGCTATCTCGGCACGACCTCGAGAGGTCGGGTACGCGGAAGAGTTACCTATAGATTCTCACGCTCACCTGCCACTTTTCCGGCATAATTCTTTATTCATTGGTGAAGTGTTCCCATGGATGGAGAATAGGTGTAGTGTGGGGTGATGTTGTGCCCTTAATATATTAGCTAAGTACACAAAGGCGCATGGGCACGCAAGGCCTAGGTGGAAGGATGTGCACGCAAGGAGAAGGCATGTAAGGAAAGGTTATAGGAAGGTTTTAAAAGGGATGTGTTAGGTGCGAGAAGACAAGGTCTTGGGACTTAGCCATATTTGGTGTATCAGGAAGGACACGAGAAAAGAGTGACCCGACTGTGCATGTGGAGTGGATAAGGTGCCAACCTGGTGACAAGTTGGCCTAGGAAGGAATATGCCCTACGATGGAAGATTCTAGAAGACATCATGGAAAAAAGTGGAGATCTTAGGCCTAGAAGGGTATGCTCCCATGGAGGACCACATTCAGACACTTGGCACCAGATTTGCTGCTGCAGAAGGATGAGTTCACACTTTGAGATGCCTATATATACAAGCGCTCGTAAAAGAAGAGGGGGGTAGAAAATTGTGGTGGGATCTCGGATAGAAAGATTAATAGAGAGTGGAGCTCTGTATAAATTCCGCAAGGAACTCTATTTAGGTTAGGTAGATAAAACATAGGAGATGGATGTACCAAGGGATTGGAGGTTTAAATTTCTTTTTGAAAGCTAGAGGATATGGATCCAGTTATGATGCATGACTTTGGTCTACCATTCTGTGATGCTCTGTAATGAATCTAATGAATGTAATGAGGTTACCAATTTATATGAATATGATTAGTAATGATTCTGGTGCATTTACATATCTTCATGGTTCTATTTTATGCACATTTATGGAATGAGTCATAATCCTTGCACATTTCTCTTTATTTTTTGATTTAGTTCTTAATCCGTTAAGTACTTTTTTGTCTAGAATGACTGCACTGATCTAGAAGCCATTCTGAGCTCTATGATGCTTGTATGTCTCATTTCCACTCATTTCCTTTAAGTTTGGATCATTGATAATTTTTTCCCACTCAACTCACATAAAAGAGAGACTCGGCACCCACGTGTGCCTCGGGTGAGCGCCCAACGCCCGTTAGGTGATAGGTTGGCGCGCATGTGATTCCCTTGTTCTTTGGTGGGTGTAAGAAGGACTACACTTGGGTGCATGAAGAATTGGCACAATGATATTGACTATGAGGCATGTTGCAAGGGAAGTACCATTCTAAATCTTATGCCAAATTGTTATGAACTGGAACAAGCACCCAACTCGCACTAGGTACTAGAAGAGAAGGCGTGGGAGGAATAATTTGTAATGGAAAATGTGCATTGGTCTGCCATCTATCATTCTATTGGTTTGGTTTGTATCTTTGATTTCTATACTAATTCCACCAAGGGTGATTTCTTTAACCATGCACCTGATTAGAATTGCCTCTATAGGCTTGCACCTATTTTTTCTCTAATGATATGACCTTGTTTGATAAATTTCTAATTAGGGCCTTCACCTTTTCATCTTATTTCTATTGCACTAGAGAGTATGATGTTGAGGCAACTATTTACACACTTTGCTCAGGAATAGGAATAGGGGCCATAGAAGGTTGGGGCACTTGTGACATTTCTAGGAACAAGGGCATAGGAGGTATCGGAGCTATCTTTCCCACTTCATTAAGACTATTTTCCACCCTTACTACAATACTATGAGTATTTGTTAGAGTTCTACCTCCTATGGATTGGATCATAATAGAAATATCACTTTTGAGCACCTTCAGATAATACAAGAAAGCATGTTGGGCTTTAGGTCTTACCACAAGAGGAATTTTGTCCCAAGTCTTCTAAAATATGATGTTGAAATCAATCATCTACTTGTTGGGCACCCTTCTTGTTGTTGTCAATTGCTCCACCAGAGATAGGTGATCTGACTTATCATACAAGTAATTACAAATATTTGTTCTCAACTCATTCCAGGTGGTGATAGATCCAAGTCTCAAGCCTTGGTACCATTGAAGCACTTTACCTTTGAAAGAGGTTGCAAGTAGCCTGACTGCTACATCATCATGTGTGATCAAATAGAGTGAACACATGTTTTTTATATCTTGGATATGCTCCTCAGGGGTGACTTGATATTCACCAATAAAGTATGGAATAATATTGAAAGCACCATTTGGCATATCATGTTACATAGCCAACAACAAGGGACTTCCTCCAGTAAAGTTTACAAACTTTCTCAGTGGAGGAGGTTGTTGATGCACCATTGCAAGGTGCACAAGTTGTCTATTTTGAGGAGTTGAGTGGACACAGTGCACGGGAGATAGAGATGAGCACATGTAATTTTTTGGAATGAAATTTTTTTAGAGATAGCTGGAGGTGCTCAAAGTAATATTGGGCTACACTCTTTCTTGTGTGTAATCTTCTCATGAAAGGAACTCAAAAGTACTAAACTAGAGATTTTAAAATGTTGGGATTTTCCAGATGTGTTGAAATGATCCTCCAAATGCTGGAAAACTAATTCTACACACTAGAACTTAGAGATATGAAATTTTATCTTTCAATGTCGGTCCCACCAAGCATGCCAAAAACTATTGGTTGCTTAAACATGCACCTGTATCTTAGATCTTGGAAGATCCAAGATGTTTTAGACCATAATGGAACCATCCCCAAGTAATGGGACCTTACGTGCTTGGGATGGATCTCCGGAGAAGGCCAGTTCCTCTATTTATTTCTACTGCTACTGCTACTGCTACTCCTAGTGCTGGAAGGGAAAACTAAGCTAATAATGCCAAGGGACCAGGGATAGGAGGATGACATGAACATAAACCTACACTAAAAGGTGATAGCACTATAAAAAGAGGGATGAACACTATCTTTTTTGAACAAAAATGAGAGGAAATGTGTGAAAGGAGGCTAGGAACAAGTAGCATAGCTAAACACATATTTACCAAATAGTTCTCATGGAGCACAACTAGATGAATAACTGCAAGGGATGTAAAATGTCACAACCAACACAAAATTCAAAAAAAATGCATAAGGAAAGAATGCAAACACATTAGGACAAAGAATAGTCAAAAAACAATGTTTTTATTACTTCTAGAAATGAACAGATTGGTTATGATGATGAAGGAGGATGATATACACATGCAAGAGCCAAGTCTAGAGGTCTACAACTCAAAATATAGAAAGTATGGAATCCTTAGAAAAATATTAAGGATCCAGAGAGTCCAACATAACAAATGATCATAGCTCTTACATTTATAGATGAATTCGTGGAAGAAAAAGAGAAGAGAGGAGGGAAAATCTGATTTTGAAATACAACCACCAACAAGAGGCATTCAATGCTTGTAAATCCATCTGCTAATCTATCAGATGCACTTCCCTAAGCCTATTTGGCATGTTGAAGAAGAAAGGAGGGAAGATCAGATTAAATCGGGTGGTTGGAGCAATCAGATCTACTCATTAATGCTTAGAGAGACGTTTTCCCATTTCTCACCAACCAGATTTGCCAAAAAATTGAATTTGAATATCTAGCACTGTATCTAATGTCAGGAACTCTCTGATGAGTCTTAGCACATGCTGATCTGAGATCTGTAGCAAAAGATATGGATTTCAAAAGATTTCAAAGTCATTGGTGCACAAAATACATGTGGCACATGCAAATTGGCTGAAATGATGGCCAATTGTGTAACTATTTTGTCGATTCTGCCAGCTGTCACCTACTGGTTTGTTACAAGGATTCGACACCCTATTGGCGCATCTTGAATGATTACATGCAGCACATTTAAGCACGATAGAATATGGCTCGGCACAGAAGGGAACGAAGGAAAAGTACGTGGAAGAAAACAAAGGAAGGCTGAGAGGAATGCATGCACGACACACATAAGTAAATGAGGAAAATTGGTGTGGAGAAAACGCATGGTCAAGGTGCAACCATTACAAATAATTGGGTATCACATGTGTTAGGGTCAGGGAATTATCTAATTGAAGCAAGTGTGTGGCACATGAGAAGGGAAGAAGCTGATTAGGAAGAAGGTGAATGTGCAGAATGTGGGTGTAAGGGGAAAGCGGAAGAAGAGGAAGGAAAGGGGCACATAGGGAAACTGCGACCAAGGAAATGTGCCAAGTAATCTTGAGCATGTGCAACCTTGTAATGACTAACTTAGAGCCAAAATTTGTATGTAATTTACCTAAATCACTAGGAGAGATATTTGGATAACACTTACCATAGAAAAGATTGTAAGTAAAAGTTCCTATTTCCTTTTTAACTGTGATTATATCTACCCATAGCACTCATAATACCTTTGTATTCCACTTTCTTTGGTTGATGTTCATTGTGTGTTTTATGATCTTGATTAGGTTCTTATATTTTTACTCTACCAAACTGTTGCCTTGTGGGTAATAGTTGGAAGAATTCTTCAGATATATGCTCAGATTTAGCACCCAATCAGCTATTTAAGTACCAAGGAAGGCTCTTGCATTATCAGAGATAATGGTTTGAGGGACACAAAACCTTGTGACTATACCCTCGAGAAAGTTAAGGATGATTGATTCAGTTGATTCCTTGAGCGTGAAAGCTTCTGTCCATCTGGTGAAGTAGTCAATAGCTATCAGGACCCATTTGTGTCCAACGCTTGAAGGTGGATTGATCATTCCTATGAATTCAAGACCCCATTGTCCAAAAGGCTTATCAGCTTGGATTGGTCGGAGGGGAAGCAATGCCAATTTTTTCTTTCCTATAAAGAAAGCACATTCCTTGCATTTTTTGACCCACTTGTGTGCATCTGCAAACATGGTAGGCCAAAAGATACCTACTATTATTATTTTCATTGTTGTAGTTTTGGTAGAAAATTTTCCACTAGAGAATCCATCGTGAAATTCTGCTAACACTTTTTCATTTCACGCATCGTTGATACATCTTAACAACATGCCATCAATACTTTTCTTGAAGAGAATTCCATTAAACAAAACATAAGGGATAGATTGTAACCTCAAATTTCTTCTCTTTTCCTTGTTCAAACTAGGAGGGTATGCACCCTTAAAAAGGAATGTGATGATGTCCTTCATCCAATCACGCATGATAGGATCTATATTCTTATCAAACTCTGTGCTTGGAATACCTTCATTTAGAAATAATGAATTCTCATATTCATTCTACACATCCTCAACAATATGCTTGCATAGTGCACTACCTCTTACCAATTTTTTGGCTTTTATAGTCACATCATATTCCATGATTTTGGTCACCCATATTGCTCTCTTTTCACTGATCTCTGCTCTCATGATGAAGTCTCTAACAGAAGAGTGGGAGACTAATACCTTGATATGATTTTTGGCGAGCATAATTTTAATTTATTTAGCACGCACATGATGGAAAATACCTTCTTCTTCATGTGACTATATCATAATTTGTAATCCTTTAGTGTCTAGCTGAAGTAAGCCACTAGTTGTTCCATCTTTTGTTCATTTTCTTGTCTTAGGACAACAGGAACACTAGTATCAATGCCATAAGCATAAAGGATGAAATCCTTTTAAAAATATGGGTTGATGATTTTTTAGCATGCAAGCCATTTCTTGCTTGATTTTGTTGAAGTTTTCTCTTCCTTCTACTTTCTCTATGAAGGTTATGTCCTTGTTGAGCATCAAGGTGATGGGCTGAACCAGCCCTGTAAAGTTAGGGATAAAACACCTAACAAATTTTATCTTACCAAGGAAGGAATGCAAGGCCTTTTTATGCACTGGCAGGGAAAGAACTAAGATGGTTGAAATGCACTCAAGATCAATTGTGATACCATCCTTTGAAACCACATGGCCCAATATCTTGCCTTGCACCACCAAAAAATTACACTTCTTGGGGTTAAGAGACACCCCATACTTTTTACATCTCTCAAATAATTTATCCATGTGTGTCATATGATCCACGCTCTTCTTTGAGAAGATTGTTATGTCATCAAGGAAAACCAAGATGAAATCATTTATGTAGCCTTTAAATACAATGTCCATGGAACACTGAAATGTTGCACCTATGTTTGACAGACCAAAGGGAATTTTCTGATATGCATATGTTCCCCACTTAGTTCTAAACAATGTTTTGAGAAAATCCTCTTCCTTGACCAGGATCTGATTGAAACTTGAATACCCATTTACCATTGAGAATCTTTAGGCATCATCCACAATCTACAGAATCTACTCCATTAAAGGAAAAGGATGATGATCCTTTAGAGATTCCTTATTCAAATCTCTGAAATTAACACAGAGTCTAATTTCACCATTCTTCTTGTGCACTGGAACTAGATTCACGACCCAAGTAGAGTATTTGATGGGAAAAATAATATTCATCTCAATGTTTTAGATAACTCCTTTCTCATGAGGGGCTCTATCTTTGGATTGACTGACCACTACTTCTGTCTGATGGGCTTGATACCAAGATGAAGATCAATAGAGTGTTGGGAAACACTTAGATCAAAACCTGTAAGGTCTTCATATTCCCATGAGAAGATATCACTATATTTTTGACACAGAGATATGAAGGCCTACCTTTCATCATGTGTGCAAGATTTTCTAAGAAGAAAATCCTTTCCATGTGTAATAGTGACTGGGGAGCAGTCTTCTTGTGTGGTGTGCTTATACTTTTCTTCACCCTTGAACTCATTAGCAGGGCTAAATATGTTAGGTTGTGGAGCCTATTTTCATCTGATAAAGTGTTGAAGATTGTACACTAAGGGTATTGTACACTTCCCATAGTTGTCTCACCGAGGTCTAGGGGTGGCAGCCCCCAGTAGCGGGGGTTTGGGGGTACAGCCCCCGAGAAAAAAATTTGGCCTTAAAATGTGCCTGATATACTGGGAAATGTGCTTTTCTCATATGGGAGGGTTTTGATACCCACGGTTTTTTAAAACTACTTTATCATTTGTCTACTTATATGGTTTTATGCATATGGTATGTATTATGTAACATTACAAATGTCTTTTGAATTCAGGTGTGAATTCTGTAGATTTATTTGAGCATAGCTTCAAATAGATCAGGTTATTATATTGAGAGAGTTGTGGCTTGTAATAAAATCTGAGCAAGTGATTCTTGGTGGACGTAGCCCAAATTGGGTGAACCACGTTAAATATTGTCTCTTTGTTTTGTATTATTTTATTCTACAATTTTATTTGAGATTTGTAATATTTTCTGCAAAGGGGACCAACCCTTTAGGCAATTTTTTTCTTCATCTATATTACTTGGTCACCATATTTGTCATGCAAGTCAGCTTGCATGTTTGATGAGAACTCGGCTTCATTTTGGATGAACTGGACGACCTGTGTGTCACTATCAAACACTTGCCAGTTGGTATTGTTGTCTGAAATGGATGGTCGAATTACCATCTTAATGTGTTGAGTGTTTCCTTTGACAAAGTCCTCAATAAGAGAGAACTGCGAACCAAGAGTGGCCATTTGATCAGCTTCCTTGTTCATTTTGCATGGCACCACCTACAGGTTTAGAGCATCAAAGATCTCAAGGAGTTTCCAAACTCTGTGCTTATAAGATTTCAGAAGCTTTTCTTTGTTAAGCACTTATTGGTAACCTGATGGATGATGAACTTTGTATCCCCAAATATTTGTAGTGCCTTAAACTTCTTCTTTTTATCAATTAGTAGACCATGTACCAGCGCCTCATAGTCTACCACATTATTGGAGCACGTAAACTACATCCTATGCACGAAAAATAATTTCTCATCCTTGGGAGACATGATAATAACTCCTTCTCCCATGCCTTTTTTGCTTCTGGAGCCATCAAAGTATAACTTCCATAGGCCATGTTCAACTTGGTCTTTCTTGAGCATGCACGGTAGGACAACTTATTTTTCAAGAATGTAGTAAGTACCAAGCCCATTTTCATAAGCTTCCAGTTCTTCAGCATATGGATCAAATTTATGGTGCCTCTCCGCCCATTCATCAATTACTAGGTTAGGAAAAGAGGGTGGAAGAGGTTTCTCTTTAGGAATTGAAGCTTATTCTTGGATTAAACAGTTATCTTAGAGAGGGGATGGGACATATGACTCTACATGATAAGAAAATATAGGCTCAGCTTGTATGGTAAACCGGGTACCATACCTTGTCTTTAGTAACATATGAGACCAATCAGAAGACAAGTAACCACCCACTTGAGCAATGAAATTTCTTGATAGACATAGGGAAAATAAAGGAGGTAAGTCAATGATTGACACATCTTGAGTAATTGTTAAACTTGGACATGCATGAAGGGTCAATTCAAGATCCTTAACTACTCCTAAGGTATTAATAGTTGAGTCATTACATTGTAGGACTTCTTTAGACAAGGGGCTATACCTAATAACTAGGAAATTAGCTATCTTCTTAGGCATAACAGAGGTACTAGCACCTGAGTTTATCATATAATTATGGACAAGATGTTTTCCTATGATCAAGGACGTATAGAAGTTTGGGGTTTTAACAACCTTACATATTTTTTTCTCCTCTTCTTTGAAAATGTTGATAGAAGCATGTGGATTTTGTATGGATAGATCAGTGCGCAGGAGTTGTACCAGAGCTTCATGCAATAGATCCTGTTGAGATGGAATAGTCAGGGCATCCCACATTATGACATTTATATTTTTGTTCTCCAACTAGTCAACAATGTTGAATGAAAGACCTACTGACTTGTGCATTTGAGGAACAACCTCCCTTTTTTACCATTCAAGTCTGAAAGAAAGATTTTTATCTGAAGTAGGAGCTTGACCTACCAAAGGAGGGGCACGCACTATTTCAGAATCCTTGCACGGGGCCTCTTGTGTAGGGACTTGATAACTCTTACTACTAGATGCCTTAGCTACTTCTTTCTACTTTTGAGGGTCGGTTTGCATCACTAGGAGTGTGACCTACATGTCTGACTCCAACATTCTCTTATTTTATCTTGTGTTTTCCGCAACTTGGGCACGTGGTCTACTTATATCATCTACTACTTAGTGTATTGCACAGAAATCCTCAACAGCAAAGAACATTAAATTTTCCTCGGGAGGAGCTTCTGGTCTTCCTTGGTTTTCTACTTCAAAGGAACTTGTTAAAGGCTCCCAAGTTGAATAATTCTAGATCATGTAGGATTGGGCACATGCATCATTAGTATAGTGATATTGACTCTGAAGCATATTGCAAGGGAAGAACCATTCTGAGTCTTGCACCAAATTGTTGTGAACTGGAATGAGCACCTGACTTGTACTAGGTACTAGAAGAGAGGGCATGGTAAGAAAAAATTGCAAGGGAAGATGTGCATTAGCATGCCATTTATCATTTTTATGGTTGGGTGCATATTTTTGGTTTACATATTGATTTCATGAAGGATAATTGTGCTAGATATGCGCCTGATTAGAATTACCTCTATAGGATTGCTTTTGTTGCTTTTCTAATGATATGACTTTGTTTGATAAATTTCTGATCATAGTCTTTAATTCTTCATCCTCCTTTTTTTGCGCTAGAGATTAGGATGTTTACACAACAAGTTATGCACTTTTTTGAGGAATAGGAATAGGGGCCACAGAAGACTAGGGAACTTGTAAAAATTTTGGGAACAAGGGCATAGGTGGTCTAGGAGATATCTTTCCCACCTGAAAAAGACTATTTTTTCCCTTAGTGCAATACTATAAGCAACTAGTAAGGTCTTACCTCCCATAGATTGAATCATGATTGAGATATCATTGTTTAGTACCTTTAGATAATACAAAAAACCATGTTGGGTTGTAGGTCTTACCACACGAGGAATTA
The DNA here is from genome assembly GCA_019776745.2 of Taxus chinensis. Lineage (NCBI taxonomy): Eukaryota > Viridiplantae > Streptophyta > Pinopsida > Cupressales > Taxaceae > Taxus > Taxus chinensis. The sequence continues at coordinate 292,412,545 of CM034150.1, forward strand.
TGTCCCAAGTCTTCTGAAATCTGATATTGAAATCATTCATCTACTTATTGGGCACCCTTTTTGTTGTTGTAAGTTTCTCCACCATAGATAGGTGGTCTGGCTTATTTTTGAAGTAATTATAAATATTTATTTCCAGCTCATCCCAGGTGGTAATGGATCCAAGTCTCAAGCCTCGATACCACTGAAGCATTTTACCTTTGAAAGAGGCTACAAGTAACCTTACTGCTACATCATCATGTGTGATCAAATAGAGTGAACGCACATTTCCTACATCTTGGATATGCTCCTGAGGGGTGATTTGATTCTCACCAGTAAAGTATGTAATTCTTTGAATGCGTCATTTGGCATGTCATTTTGTACAACCAGTACCAAGGGAGGGACTACCTCCTATGAAGTTGGAAAAGTTTCTCATTGGAGGAGGTGGTTGATTTCCCTCTACAGGGCACGTAGGTTATCTTCTTTGAGGAGGAGTTGAATGAGTGTGGTGCAAAACAAATGGAGATGCGTGTGTGGGCTTTCTAGAATGGACTCTTCTCAGGGATAGTTAGAGGTACTCGAAAGAATCTTTAGTTGTTGTACTTCTTCTTGTATGCACTCTTCTCATGAAAGGTGCTCAAGAATACTATAATAGATATTTGGAAATGTTGGGAGTCACCGGATGTGTTGAAATGAACCTCCTAAGGCTGAAATACTAAGTCCACACACCATAACTTAGCAATATGAAATTTAAGCTTTCATTATTGATACCATCAGGCGTGCCAAAAAATGTTGGTCTTCAAAATTGCACCTACATCTTGGATCTATAATATCCTATTTATTTGAGATCACAATGGAACCATCTCCAAGTTATGGGACCTTGTGCACTTGAGACGGGTCTCTGGAGAAGGCTGGTTCCTCTATCTATTTCTACTGCTAGTACTACTCCTAGTGCTGGAAGGGGAAACTAGGCTAATAAATGCCAAGGGACCAGGGATAGGAGGATAAAATGAAAATGAAATATACTAAAAAGGTGATAGCACCAAAATGATAGGGATGAACACTATCTTTTCTGAGTGAGAATGAAAATGGGGTGCGTGAAAGGAGGCTAGGCATGAGTAGCACAGGTGAAAATGTGTTTACCAGATTATCCTCACGGAACACAACTAAATAAAGAACTAAAAGGGATGTGAAGTGGAAAAACAAACATGTAATGTAAAATAAAATACAAAAGTAGGAATGAAAACACGTTAGGATAGAGAATAATCCAAAAATGATGCTTTTATTGCTTCCATAAATGCATAGATCTATTACAATGGTGAAATAGGTAAATATCCACATGCATGAGCCAGATCTAGAGGTCTATAACTCAGAATGCAGAAAATATAAAGTCCTTAGAAAAATGCGTAAGGATTCAAAGTATCCAACATTAATAATGAGCCCAACTCTTACATTTATAGATGAATCTGTGGAAGAAGAAGAGAAGGAGGGAAAAACTGAATTTGAAATGAAACCACCAACAAGAAGCATTCAATACCTACAAATCCACATAAGAATCTATTGAATGCACTTCCCTAGGTATTTTCTCATGTTGGAGGAGAAAGGAGGGAAAATCATATCAAATCGGGTGGTTGAAGTAATCAGATCTGCTCATTAATGCCCAGAGAGGCGTTTTCCCATTTCTAACCTGCTAGGTCCACCAAAGTTTGAATTTGAATGTCTAGCACTTTGGATGATGTCAGAAAATCTCTGACAAGTCTAGGTGTGAGCTGATCAGATCTCTGTAACAAAAGATACATTTTTTAAGGGATGTCAGAGTTGTCTGTGCATGTAAGGTAAATGGCATGTGTGAATTGGCTGAAAGAATGGCCAACTATGCATAATGTTTGTTGTTTCTTCCACGTGTCACTCACTAATTTTTTGCAATGATTCAGCACCCTGTTGTCCTAATTTAACTTGTTGTGTGGGGTACACTCAAGCATGTTAGAGATTACCTGGCATGGAAGGGTGCATGGAAGAAAATAGATAAATGCACAGAAGAATGTGTGTGTGGCATGCATGGGGAAATGAGGAAAATTGGTGAGCAGAGAACGCATGGTCAAGGTGCAGCCATTACAAGATGATGTGCAGGTGTACACGAGGGCCAAGGAATAAGGTGAATGTGCAAAAGACCCACGCAAGGGGAAGATGGAACAAAGAAGAAAAGGAATGGAAGGGAAGAAGGGAAAGTGCACAAGGGTGCATGAGGAAAAGAAAGGAATGTGCCAAGGGAACTTGAGTGCACACAACCTCGTAATGAAGAGCCCAAATCTAGAATATGTATATAATTTATCCAAATCACTAGGAGAGTTATTTGGATAATACTAGAGAGGGGGAGATATGAAATCATGGATAATTAGTAAACTTGTTTTAAATTTTAATATTATTAGATTCTTAATGACATGTCATATATGTTATGAATATTACTATTTACTTTTCTCTTACAATTGGATATAATATTTATGAATATATTTAAATGTTTATTACGCTCTGCACCATCTTCATATATTTAAATTTATATCTTGTATTGAATGGGCATATGCCCATTCTCATATAAGAATAAGAGAATAAAAATAGAGGTAATATTTAATTATTTTTAGAATGGATAGTTTTCCATTCCCCCATCCTTTGTAGTGATATTAAAATTATTAAGTTCATTATAGCTTCATTGAGGTAGAATGGTTAGAATAGGTATATGCCCATTCACAAACAAACAAAGAGTTTTATTATTGTGATGGAAATGGGCATATGCAAGTTCTCATATAAATAAATATTTTTATCATTGTGATGAGAATGGGCATATGTCCATTCTCATAAACTCAATAAGGAAAGAAAAAAAAATTATCATACTTGAAACATAAATAATGAATGACAATTACATCCTTTTATGAGAATGTTTAAAATGAATAGATGCCCATTCTCATAGTCAAGAAATATCATAAGTATGAGGAATTATTGTAAAATATATATATGCTATGTTAATATGATGAAGATATTTGATGACGCAATTAGTAATCAAGTTTCTAATTAACTTATATTTAACCTCTATTTATTAATTTCTCATCTTATAAATTCAACCTATATTATTCTTCTATGATTTCTATAAAAGACTAGGCATCTTCCCATTCAAGATAAAAATGTTTGTTTGTATAAGAATGGGTGTATTCCCATTCATATCATTGCAATATAAGCAATACTAAACTTGATCATTACTATGGGAAAAGTAATAGGATATAAGAGTGAAAAGGAATTGTCAATCTAATACAAGAAATATTTAACTTAATCAATTTTAAAAATATATGAAGGATATGAGAGTGGGCAAATTTCCATTCTAAAACAAAATAGATTTTATCTATTTTCTTATTTTATGATTCCTATATGGTATTGGGCAGTTTTCATTCAATAAAAGATTGAACATAATCATTTTAATACCTATGAAGGTTGAGATTATGGGGAATTTCCCATTCAAAAATAAATAAATTTGATCTAATTTTCTTATATGATTCCTATTTCATAAAGGGTAACTACCCATTCTAAAACAAAATAAATTCTATCTATATTCTTCATATATGATTCTTATATGTCAATGGGCATCTGATCATTCAATACAATAAATAAATTCTTTTTGTATGTAAATGGGAAAATGTTCCTTCTAAACATTCTAATACAAGCAATATTGAACTTAAACATTTTAATATCTCTATAGGAATGGATACCTAACCATTCAATGAAAGATAAAATAGTTTGTATGAGAATGGGTGTATACCAGTTCTAATCATTATAATACAAGCAATATTTAACTTATTCTTTTCAATAAATCTATGAAGGCTATGAGAATGGGTTACTGTGAATTATAAAAACAAGGTAGATTTTATCTTTGCTCTTCTTTTCATCATTCCCATTATGAGATACGACATTTTCTCAGTAGATAAAACATTGAACTTAATCCTTTTAATTCATATATGAAAAATATTAAGTTAAATATTTCTTAGCTTAGTAGGTGAGATAGCCCTCCTAGCTCGGAAGATACACTGGCTAGCCCAGCTTGGCAGGTTAACTCATCTACCCAGCTTGGTAGGTCATCTACCCAGCCCAGTTCAGGAAGTCAACTTTCCCACCCAGCTTAGCCAGTAAACCTCACCCAGTTAGCTCGGCAGGTGAGCTCACCCTCCCATCTCATCCAGCCACCTCAACAAGCCAGTTAAACCATCAGCTTGACCATCATCTCAACAGGTCAACTTTCCCACCTAACTCGGAATGTCAACTCGCTCACCCAGCTCGGAATGTCAGCTCACCTGCTGATCTCAGTCAGTGCTACTTTCCCACCTATTTGGGCATGCACACCTACACCACCCATCTCAGAAAATAAGTAATGTTTCCCAAGTAGTAACCCCACCTTGTACTTTGGTAATAAAAAAATATTTAATTCCCCATCTTAGCAAGAAGGATTGAAAGTGGATTTATTAGAATCATATACATTTTTTTCAAGGGAATGTAATCATGTTGAGACTCTGAAACATGCATGAAATGGTCATTTTTATATGAATCCTTTTATAACTATGGAGGATAACAAATATGCAAGTCTTACAATGAAAAGATTAAAGTGATATTCTTAAAATCCATATCAAAAATACAAAAGATCTAAAATATGACATTATTTTATACCCAAAAATTTAGAATACAACAGAGAAGAGTGAGAATTATCTCTGAAACTTATCTTCAATTTTAAAAAGAAGTAAAAAAATTCTTCACTATAAAAGAGTAAATTCTTCTTCTAATATTGATTCATTTTCAACATGTGGAACTCGACCGCACATCTCGGAAAATAAGCAATGGTTGTTATGCCTCCTAGGTGGTAACACCACTCTGTACTTTGGTAAAATCATAGCACATAACTCCCTATATTATCAACTATGATTAGGTTAACAACTACACGTCTTTCAAAACATTGAAGTGATATTCTTAATACCAAAATCAAAAAATACAGAACATCAAAAATAGGGCATTATCATTAAACCCATAATAGAATAGAAGGGAAAGAAAACCAAATGATATTCTTTATCTATAATAATTTAGCAAAGAAGAGTTAGAATAATTCATACCTAAAATTTTCTTCAAATTTTGTTCTCTCCGCTAAAGCAGAAAGGGTAAACAAAAATTTAGTGGAGAGAACAAACAATATCTTTGAAATATTCTTCAAATCTTTTGTTTCTCAGAAAAAACTATATAACAAAATACAGGCAGCCCAAAGCAGAAGGACGGACAAAAAACCTGAAATTGAATGAAAAAGAAAGCAAAAAGGATGAACAAGAAAGAGATAGCTTCACCAACCATGGTTAACCTTGTAATTCCCAAGATATCTACCATCATCAAAAATAGTAATTTTCTTCATTCTCTTTACCATGCCACGGAAGAATTAATTGACATTAATTTCGCTAATTTCCCTATAACGGGTGCTCAAAGACATGTTTTAAAAACAAGTACCTTCAATTAATAAAAGGTGGAAAACAGTTTATTTACAAATTAATGGTCCCGTTATGTCATGGACAAAAACAAATGTAATTAATAATAATAACATTAATTAATAATATTAATAAATTAATATTAATACATTAATAAATTAATAATATTATAATTAATTAGTATTAGTGCTAATTTAAATAATTAATCAATAACATTATAATTAATTTCAAAAAATATCCTATCAATTAATATTAACTACAAGAATTAATATTACTAATAAAATTCAATTATTATATTGAAAATGACATATAATTATATTATCAAATGAATAAAAAATAATTAAATAATATTTTAAATATATAATTAAACTTTATAAACATAATTGACAACTTAATCGCCATTATTTTTAATGCTTAATCAATTATTGTGCATTTTTAAAATAATTATAAAATATATAGTAAAACTTAATAAAACTAATTATCGACATAAAATCCATTAATACTTATAATGCTTCATTACTTATAATGCTCCATTAATTATAATGCTTAGAATGGGCCAATAAAAATATTTAAAATTTAATCATCAAAAAATTAGAAATAAAAGAATATGTATTTAACATATCATATTAGGAGTAATCAAAATTAATTAATTAACAACATTAATTAATAATACTTGAAAGCACCCTAAACTTTACAAAGCAAATTGCATGACTAACTAAGGAAGAATAACACCATTGCCATCTCTAGTCAAGGCTCTAACTCTAGGAATGTAACATTAAGATAGAAGCTTAAAGGAATGCTTAACTAACATGAATACAATTCAAAATCTAAATAAACATGCCTACTAATATGTTCAATTACCTAACATGGACCTAAATAGACCTAAGAGGGAAATCAAACCGGGATGGTTTTTTACTCCAAACAAGGTGAAATGGCCTCTCTAAATGACTTGTCAAGTCACTTTAGATATCCATCTACTAACCTTGTTGAAGGATTTAGGAAAGTATTGAGCTTGGCTATAAATCATATTTATTATATGAGATGCAAATCAAAGCATGGTGTAAAGTATAAAGGAATGAGGTGAGTTGTTTTTATAGTTGTCACTTTGAGGAAAACTAATATTTTGGTGCATGTGGGACTAAAAAGCCCCAAATTATAGTAGAATTACTAATCATGATTAATCTTTGTTAATCACAATTAGTGAATTAAGAAGTGATTAAGATGTGGGATCCTTAATCAACCGCTTAGGGTCAATTAGGAGGCTAGGATAAGCTTTTGAATCTTGGTGAGATGTTGTGGAGGAAAGTGGGTTGATTTTGAGTGGTCATAAGAGGGTTTTGAGTCAATAATAGGGTATATTGACCAAAACAAGGGGGAAATAGGCTTAATTAGCTAATAAATGCTAATTAATAGGGCAAAATAGGGTACAGCAAGTGCAGACATTAGATCCTCGGACGACCTAGGATTATATAGTGTGATATGTGACAATGCTTCCACGTAGATTTACTATACCACAAGAGGTGTTTGATGTAGGAGTGCAGGGGGGACAAGGCCCAGATCTACAGGCACAGGCATAGGAAGGTCCACATGGAGGACCGCATATAGGGGTACCAGTGTAGCAGGTCTTGTTTCAACAGCAGGTAGTAATGCAAAAACCTCCATCACCCCCTCACACGATTTTGTGACATAGTCTACCAGGAGGTGGAGGAGATAGTGGGGGTTATGATGATATGGAGGAGGATATACATGAGATACATGATACATAAACTATACATGATACACAGGTTGGTGGGCATGTGGCTTCCTTACAGCAACTATTACAGTAGGTGATAGCTCTACAACTCCGTATGACATCTGAGAGGGATCAGGATGTTACAGAGAGATACTATGCTATCATAGATGGGGATCATCTTATGATAGAGTGAGATCAGGCCAAGAAAAATAGAGTACAGGCCCTCACTGATTGAGATAGGGTGATAGCAAATAGTCTACAGCTACAGGAAGAGAGGAATCAAGCTATAGTAAACAGGACCCATGTGGTGGCTAAGTGGGATCGGTGGTCAACATAGTGTACACAAGTTTAGGAATACATAGCCAGAGTGAGAGGAGAGTGCAATGCTCTACTACGAGCATACTCAGCATCTAGGATGTAGGATACACTGGTGGATAAAATGAGAGATAGTGGCAAGGATTCTTATCACAAGGAATTATACAACTAGGCCATTCTAGAGAGACAGAGGGCTACCCCATTTGACCAAATAGATGTCAGTATATCCAGGTATAGATCTCAGAGGAATTCACGATCAACTAGATCAGTCTAGTAGCCTACAGTGTAGCAGAGAAGAGCAGCCTCTGCATGTCCGTCACATCAGTAGCCTCCTCCATAGGGCCCTAGGCCAGGTAGTCTTGGAGAGGGTGAGATTAGTGGATGACTCTCTTATTAATCTACTAGATGTATTTTTTATTTTTTATCATGCCTTGTGATGAAGGAATTTTTGTTGTATAGATGCACGTTATATAGTGTTTTTTATTATACCTCGTGATGAAGTCACTTTTTGTATAGATCCCCATGATGGCTCATTATATCAAATGTACTTTTGAGATAGATTGTTTTGTACATGGACATTTATATTTTTGATGATGTATGATGAGATATGGATTACCGATGTATCACATGTTGGTTATGAGATATCATGTTTAATCTGTATATTTTTAAATTTGTATCACATGTTATATTATGAGATAGCCTTAGCTAATGTCATATTTTATGATGTTGAGATTCATTAAGTAAAACATGTTTTTATTTTTGATATTGGTGTGGGGGATAGTTTTTTATCATGCGTAACCCCTCTTTCCCCATTAGTGATACGGTATTTTATGATTAGCTTCAGTATACATGTGTGATGTAAACATAACATTTATTGATATATGATGTATGGATGTGATTTTTATATGTGATATGATGATGAAGTGATAACACAATGTATAAGTAAACAATAAACCAACACAATTTTAAAAAAATCCAATAAAAGCAACACATTTATTTACAAGTATGCCAGATAAAATGAATTCATTGCAATGCAAAAGAGACTAAAATAACCTTTAATCTAAGTAAGTAAGTGAATATAATTCAAAGTAAACAATATGAAAAAGGAATGCAACTAAAAACAATACAAACCAGTAACTAAAAGTAAGAAAACTACTACTTTGTTTTTGTCGGACATTTTTGAGATGTTTTCATTATTTTTGGTTTTATCTCTAAGACAATTTTCTATTGTTTTGGAGTTTTCTACAAATCATGTTTTAATATTTTGATTTTTCCAAGGGACATATTTGTATGTATTAGGGTTTGCAAAAGTTATATGAATTTTTTTGATGTTTTATAAATAGTTTTCCGAAACAAACATACAAGGAAATGAAGAAACGTGGATGCCCCCAGTGTTAGATGGGATATACAAGGGAAGGATACCATGTGCTATGTGTCAGAAGTGACACTACAAAGTTTTCCCCAACATGAGATGGGATCATTCAAAGTTAAATTCTGCACATTCAAAAATTTGGATTATCTAGATCAAGGAAAAGGACAGGCTCACAAGGGACTCAGATCAAGGTAAAGACTAGCCTAGGACAAAGTTTTTGTACTCCTAAATAGGAACTGCTTTTGAATAATGAACCCTCCCTTGGTGTCAGAAACCATTATTCACCAAAGTACATGTCCAAAGTACCACCATTACGTGATTTTCACTATTGTATGCACCTATTTATTTATTTTTTTCTTTTTTTCTTTTCATACTTTTTTTTCTTTTCCTGATATTTTAAGGACCACATACTTAACCATAGAATTGATTAAGATACATTGCATTCAGGTGTTGTTGGATCTCTTGACCATCTACATGGGCTAGCTTATAGGAACTTGAACCAAACTTGGTAACAAAAACATATGGTCCTAGCCAATTGGGTTCAAATTTCCCTTTATTTTCATGGTCCTTATTGGTGTTCTTCTGATTCTCTTTTAACACCAAATCCCCTACCTCAAATTGATGAGGTATGAATATTTTATTGTAGCTTCTCCACACTTAATCCTTATAAACTTTAAGGTGATTGAGAGCATGAATTATTTTCTCATATAATGGATCCAACTCTGTCAGTCAAACTACTTTACAGTCCTCTTCATTCAAGTAGTCCCTTAGCTCGATGTGCAAAGAAGGGATCTTGATCTCTAAAGGTAGTATGAATTCCATGCTGAATACTAAGGAGTATCGACTGACATCTATGGGGGTAAAAATAGATGTTTTAAATGACCATAGGGCATGATGAATTTATAGATTCCAGTCATGGCCTATCTTGTTCACCATCTTCTCCGTAATTTGAATTAGGGTTTTGTTGGAAGCCTCAGATTTCCTATTACCTTGAGGGTAATAGGGGGTTGATAACTTGAGGTAGATTTGAAAGCATTTTGCATAGTGCTTTCACATTTTTACTCTTAAATGGTTATCCATTATCAGTTATAATAGTAGAAGGAATACCATATCGATAGATGATATGGTTCATGATAAATTTAGAGATTTAGACACCTTCAACATAGGTGAGAGGAACATCCTCTACCTATTTATTAAAGTACTCAGTTGCAGTAATGATGAATTTATGACCATATGAAGAGATAGGGTTATGTTTCCCTATTAGATCAAGACCCCACTTTGAGAATGGCCAAGGGGTTATGACAGGATGTAAGGATTACATTGGCGCATGTATCAAGTTTCTATACTTTTGAAAATCCATGCATTTATTCACATGGTTATAATAGTATAGCTCCATGGTAGGAAAATAGTAGCCTACTTCAAGTATTTTCTTCACAAGGATGATCACATTAGTATGAGGCCCACAGATTCATTTGTTCACCTCTTCAATTTCTTGGATAGATTCATTTGAATTTAAACATCATAACAGATTCCATCGTAGCCTCGGTAAAAGAGGGTGCCCCTAAGTAAGGTATAGCGGGCTATACATTGGATGAGGGTGCATTTTTCAGCATGGGAAATTTTAGTGGGAAAATTTCCCTCATGGAGGTAATTAAATATTTCACTGAACCAAGGGGAAAAGGGACCATCAACTTCACTCACCAAACAGGACTGTAGTATGTTGTATGCCAACTTTATTAGATGTTCAACAAAGAATGGCATATCATTGTTCCTAGATGGATTGCTCAACATGGAACCCATTATAGCCATAGCATCATCTGATCTCTTATGTGCTCTTGTTATTTACTCAAATTTTATCTTTTTAAAGAAATATTTCAAGGAATTGACCATTATTTTATATGGAAGTAGCTTTTCATCCTTGAATTTTTATTCATTTGTGACCTATTTGATAATAAGCATTGAACATCCAATGTAATTAACTCATTTGATATCCAATTTGATTGTTAGCATCAGCCCTGTAATGAGAGCTTCATACTCTGCTATATTATTCATGCATGGGAATCCAAGTTGAAAATCTTGGGGAATCAAGTTTCCTGTAGGAATTATTAGAACAACTCCAACACCTGAACCATGAAAGGTAAAGGATCCATCAAAGTATAGATTCCAAATGATATATTCCTCAAGGTATATGATGGATACATCTAGTAATTCTAGGCTCAAGCATGTAGTACCTAGTAGCGGAGCTTCTAGTAGCTGATCTGATAGAACTTTTCCTTTCACCAATTTTTGATGAATGTACTCAATGTCAACTCACTTAATAAGATGATCCAATTATTCATATTTCTAGTTAGGGAAGGTTTTGAAAGTAAGTATTTTAAAGGATCAAAATTTGAAATAAGCTTGATTTAATTTTTGATGAATGTACTCAATGTCAACTCACTTAATAAGATGATCCAATTATTCATATTTCTAGTTAGGGAAGGTTTTGAAAGTAAGTATTTTAAAGGATCAAAATTTGAAATAAGCTTGATTTAATTGTTGAGAATATAGTGGCATAGCTCTTTAAAATAAAACACTACGGCTAGGCAAGCCTTCTCGATCTATGGATAGTTGAGATTATATGCTATCAATGTTTTTCTCAAGTAGTATACAGCCCTTTCATTCTACTCTTTAACATATTGGGCCAACAGTGTCCCAATTGTAAAATGTTTAGTAGAGATGTAAAGAAACAAGGGTTCTCTTGTTGTGGGTGGCATGAGAATGGGGGGTTTAGCCAAGTATTCTTTTAGCAAAGAAAATGCTTGATGTTATTCTGGCCCCTAGGAGAAATTAACATCTTTCTTAAGAAGATGTGTGAATGTATGGCACATGTCTTCTATCTATAAAATAAACCTTCTGATGGCCTAAATTTTCCCTTGTAAGATAGGCAATTGTCTAATATTCTTAGGAGGAGGAATCTTTGTGATAGCAGTGACCTTTTTAGGGTCCACTTCAATTCTTCTCCTTGACATGATGAATCATAGTACTTTCCCAGATAGCACACCAAAGACACATTTCTTCTGGTTAAGATGGAATTTTTGATCCCTTAGGTGATAGAAGATACACTGCAAATTTAATGGGTGCTCCTCCCGAGTTCTATATTTAGCTAGTATATCATCTACGTAATCTTCCATTATGTCACTTACCATATCATGAAAGATTACAGTCATCTACTTTTGATATGTAGCACCTAGATTCTTAAGGTTGAAGGGCATGGCTGGTAACAAAATGTCCCTTAGGGGGTTATGAAATTTTTCTTTTGTTGATCTTCCTCCACCATATATATCTGATTATAAGCTAAGAAGCCATCCATGAGATATAGCTTCTCATAGCCAGCAGTATAATTGATGATCGTATTGATGTTAGGAAGAGGAAATTTTTCCTTTAGATAAGTTTTGTTTATATCTCTAAAATCAGTACACACTTTAATACCGACTGGAGTTTTATGAATGTGTACCACGTTAGAATTCCACTCTGAGTAGTTGATAGTCCTGATGAATCCTACTTCAAATAACCTTTCTAGCTCTGCCTTTATTAACAAGGTGACATGAGGATGAATCCTCTGAAGCTTTTGTTTGATAGGCTTGGTGTCTAGGTACATAACAAGATTTTATACTACTAATGCAGGATCAATTCCTGTCATGTCGGTGTAAGACCAAGTAAAGATGTATGTATACTCTCTCAAGAGTCATTTAAATTTTTTATGTTCTTTGGCTGAGAGTGAATATCCCAACTTAACTATCCTCAGAAGCTCCTCTGTGTCGATGTTAACATCTATTGTATCCTCCACTAGTAAGTTTGAGCCATCCTCCATGCATGTAGGATCGGGAGGAAGATTTAGATCATCCTCTATCAAAGGTGGTTTAAGGAGATCCTTATATTTATATGGGTACACTATATTTTCCATAGGTTGTTATGTTTATTTGTCCGTAAGCACCTCAAATAGGTTTTTTCTATAGGACTTCCCCTTTGTCTTTCTACAAGGATTTTCTTCAGAACTCTTTCCCTTGCTTAATTTTTTCCTTAAGTGTCCACACAACTCTACCTCCTCTTAAAAGTATGCACACGTATTTAACTAAATGGAGAATCCTTTCTTGACATCATTTCTTGGCATGTTATCTCTTATGCCCAAAAAATCACCAATAGCCTCATCATTCTGAAACATGTCAATAGGTATGTGTTTTTTTTATCCCATATCACAAGTGATGGATAGATGAGGATTAATGTCTGATTTATAGGGGATACGAGGAGTGTAACAGGAGTTATGGTAAGGATAGCCATGTTAGAGAATAGTTTCATAGAGGAAAGGTCTTCATAAAGACTACATCGATAATCTATTTCTCTTTCATCTTTCGGAAAAAATATCCTCACTCTCAGAAGAAGCATACTCGTTATCAGAAGGGTGAGACTCATACAAATGCATGCCAATACCTAATTTACCCAGTATGTGATGAGGTATTGAAAGAGATTCTAACAGACCTTGTTCTTGGTGGCCACAACCACTTCCTCGATATCTCATAGTAAGCATGATTTTGTTTGGGATAAAAACCTAGATGACTTGTAACACAAATCCATTTCATCATCTTGAGGATGAAATATGATATTTTTGAGGATTCTTTCATCTTCTAGCAAGCCACCAGAGAAACATTTTCAAAAGGGAAATTCTCCCTTGATCTTTGGAATTTTTAGCATGGTCTACCATATGATTTAGTAGATAGAGGAATGTTTTGAACCATAAGTGTCTGTTGTAGATCATACTCTCCATAACCACTTTTTCTAACCTTCATCTCCCATGTATCAAAGGGAGCTTCTAAGGTGGAAGCACCATTTTCATTAGTAGACAATGTACCCAGATCTACTCGTGAAGCTAGGGCTTCTGACTAAAGATGGACAGTAATCTCCGTAGAGGGACACTTGTAGATGGTCGGAAAATAGCCCGATAATTCTATGTAATGAGTAAATAGTTGGGGATCCCCTTGTATGGTAAGTTTTTTTCCTTCATGTTACAACTTAAACACTAATGATACGTTGATGGAATGGCCTACATGGCATGAATCCATGGGCGATCGAGAAATATATTGTAAGGGAGTTCCTGGTCCAAGACATGGAGCTTCGTATCATATGTTATGGGACCTACTTCCAATGAGAAATTGATCATTCTAGCTGATTTTCATTCTTCATTGTCAAACTCCTTGATGGTGATGACCTTTTTCTCCAAATCAGTTTCTGTGCAACCTAGTTGATAGACTAGTTTGAGAGTACATATGTTGAGACCTGATCTGTCATCACCAAGCAATCTCTTGACCTTATTACGTTTGATTGTTACCTCAATCTGTAAGGGAAGGTTATGTGAGGTATTTTCAGCTAAGGCTTATGTTGGACTGAAGGTTATGTATCTTGTGGAAGAAATTTACATTACCATGGCCTATAAATGCATTAGATCAACATCAATAGATACTTTTGATCCTTGTAAACTTCTGTAAAGTATATCCTTATGGATTCTAGAGATATTGAGAAGGTCTAAGATTTAAATCTTAGTTGTAGTCTTCTCTATTTGATCTGACACATCATAACGAATCTCTTAGGGAGGAGGGAAAGTAGGCTCAAAATTTATAACAAGGTGAGATCGTCACATTGCCATGGCGTACTCTCTTGTTTTAATTCTAATTATATTCATTTTCTCAATGAGTGGGTCAACATAACCTATCAAGGAATCAAACTTTTCTTTGTTTGACACATAGTTATCATTCTTATTCTGAGATGATTGTCCCCAATCTGAATTTTTATTTTCTTCATGATTGTTAAAAGGCTCTTTAAAGATCCCTAAGTTTTTATTTGTAGGTATTTCAGTAGCAGCATATTCTAATTCAATATCACCATTTTTTAATAGGTCTTGAATATAGTGTTTTAATCTTAAACAGTTGTTAGTTTTATGACCCTTTATGTAGTGAAACCTGCAAAATTCATTCTCCCTAAACCATGATGGTTTAGATGCATCATCCCCATAGGGTTGTGTTTCAAGGTACTTTACCATGTTTACAGCCTCTAACTACTTTAGTATGGATGATATGGATTTAGATAGAGGAGTAAAAGTACAACATTTATACTCATTAGGTGGATTTCCCTTTGTAAGCTTCAAAGGTGTGTGGTTCTAAACGGCTTGCACCTACTTAGAATCTATTATGCCATCATTAACAACATTTTTATTCTTATTTTGAATGAAATTTGGTTTTTTGTTATATTTAGAATCATTATGTTTGTGGGGGAAAGGTTTTAGATTCCCCCTAGCTAACAATGATTTTTCAATTTGACTCCCTTTTTTTATTACCTCTTCAAATGTGTTGCCACAATGCATTTGTAAGTGGAACGTAATTTTTGGATGGATGTTAGGAAAAAATATTCTTATCAAATATTTTTGGGTATGGATCAAGGAAAGTGGCTAGCTAATTCTCTCCATCACTTTAAAAATGTAGCGAAGTTTTTGTTGTTTCGTTGTTTGGCATTGCAGAGATCTAACATGGTGACATCATTCTCAATATTGAATGAGAAATTTCGTACAAAGTGTTTGGCTAATTTCGGCCATGTCGATATAGATCCCTTAGGGATGTGCACAAACCACTCTAATACATGTCCTCTTAAACTCTGTGGGAAGAGGCATATAAGATAATTGTCGCTAAATGTAACCTCTTGGCATGCCATATACAAATATTTAATATGGTCATGAGGGTCACCTTTTCCCTTATAATTTTCAAATTTTTGAAAATCGAAGTGTAATGGGAAATGTACCTATAGAATGGCCCTATCAAATGGATAAGGACACAACTCATCAAACTAGTATTTCTTATTGTTACCATTTTTAGCTTCTTGTAATGCTAGAAGGGTGTTCTTCATAGTTGATCACTCTTGATTAAAAATTGGATCTTGTGTGGGTCGCGTAGGTCTATATGTATGATTAAATCTAGGTGTATTCCCACCCCTATTTTTTGTGATAATATCTTCGTAATTATCTCTTTATGTCTCCCATCGAGGAGTGTTTATTTGGAATTTGTGAAATGGAGATTTAGGTTTTGTCTTCACTATTGCTTGTTTCATAACTTTGGTTGTTATTTTATTATATGTAACGCCAAACTAGACAATTGGAGAGTGAGGGCTTGGACCTATGGTTCTAACGTCACCTCTTGAATAGGCACTTCATTACAATCTTCATTAGGGGGAGGATGTGCATAATGAACGTGTTCCCCATTATCTTCAAAATGTATTCTAACAATAGGTAATCGGTAATCTCCATCATTTTTGAAAGGTGCCTCCTCATTATTTTACAGTGCAAAAGTAGAGGCATGACCTAGGTTTAATATTTCATTAATAGTATGATGAGGTTAGTCTTCTTCTTCTTCTCCTCAAACCATTTCCAAAATGAGAGAAGGGTCAACTGTGGAAGGTAACTTAGCTCCTAGTTCCATAACACACATAAGAACTTCATGTTTGGTTTGAAAAATTTAATCATCAAAATTGGCGGGGGACACTCTATATTCATCCAAGGGGAATCTTCCTCTCCACCACTATGGTCAACCATGAGATTATCCGCTAAAATAGGGTTGTTACCTCTAAATATATTGGCTTATAATCTTTGGGATCCCATTCTTGTAGTATTCATACCCGAAAGAAGAGGTACAACATGAAATACTTCCACTAAGGTTTACTAAAAAAGGGACCTCAGTAAAGATTTAGAAAACTAGCGATGGAGAAAACTATGGCAATGTGGTTTCTGCAGTTCTAGCTATATAATGTCTATGCACTAAGCTTAGAATTACTGAGGAGAGGCTGATCTGTGGCCAGAATCAGACGTTTGTGAGCACGAGTACGAATGAAGGAGAAAGCACTGGAGGTACTGTCAGTGTTGTTTCTACAGTTCTGGCCGCAGAAATTCTACGCAATAAATCAAAGCATGCTAAGGAAAGGTAGATCTCTGGCCATAATCAGACAGTTATAAATGAAAATGGGGAAATGATGGGATCCACACCTATGGCCTGGAATAAGTTGCTTCAAAGCCCTAACATCAAGGTGGGTCTGAAAATTACTGGTCAGTTCATGTGGGAAAAGGACAACGAGGGTGCCACCTGCCTGAGGGTCCCAGATGGATATGTTGATAGAGCCTTAAGCAAAGTGAATCTCTCCCTCGTTGGTAAGTTTCTTGGCTCTAGACCTAATATTGATTTCATTAGAAAATGGGCTTTGAGAAAGTGGAAACCTAAGGGAGCCCTGAACATTACCATCATGCCAAAAGGCTTTTTTCTGGCAAAATTTAATCAGCAAGAGGATTTGGATTCAGTGCTTCTAGGAGGTCCCTGGTGGCTGGGTAACATGGGCCTTTTTTTGAAAAAATGGTATCCGGGATTTGATCCTAATACTGAAAATATAAACACCATCCCAATCTGGTGTAGGTTACCTGGACTACCATTGCATTTCTGGGATGATGAAATTCTGCTAAATATTGCAAAATCCTTAGGTGCACCTATTGGGCTAGATGGACCCATGAGAAATAGATCCAGGCTTGCTTTTGCTCGTTTCTACATTTTCTCTGCTATGGATCAGGAATTTCCAGAGCACATAATCTTGAAATCTAGATATGGGATATGGACCCAAAAAATTGAGGTTGAAACTTTGAGATGTAAACATTGTCATAGCATTGGACACTCTGACAAAAGTTGTTCCAAGAAGAAGACCCCTACTTTGGATGCTGAACAGCCTGGGGAGGGCTTAGTTCTGAACAAGGATAGTAGGGTTCCAAGCACGGATAGCTGGAATGAAGACAAAGCCCCTAGTCAGAAGGATTTGGAGTTAAATAGAAAAGGAAAAAAAAGGGGTTTTAGAACTCAAATAAGGAAACATCTCGTCTAGTGTCCCAAAGTCTCAGCAGTAGCTTTTCCTGAAGCATCTAACAAAGAAGACTTGGATAAACCTGTGAAGATATCCTTGGATAAACCTATTGAAGCATCTAACAAAGAAGACTTGGATAAACCTGTGAAGGTATCCATGGTGGTGAACAAGCAAGATGGCTCTATGAAGATTAATATAGTCCCTATTGAGCAATTTCAGAGCAGTATGATAGTTGAGAAAGATAATCAGTTGTGCATCACTGAGGAAACTTCGAACAAGGACTGTATGGCTCTTAAAGAACCTTTGAAGAAAAACTCTCCTAGGGGAGATGGTAATGCAAATCTACTTCCTTGTTCCAGCAACATAACAGCAGTTTCTCCAGCTTGTTTCAGCACCAGATCAGTTGATACTCACACACCTGACAGGATTCAGAAAGAATGTGAAGAGGGAGAAGTTACGCCTATCATGGATAAGGAGGATCCAGATTCTGGATTCACAATGGTCATTTCAAAAAAGAAAAAAAGAATGAAAGGTTTTGAAATGATCCCAGAATCACTTTACAGTGATAAAAAAAAAGAAAAAAGACAATTGGGACACCTCTACATCCAGAACAACTAGATCTTCTGCTAGACGAATAGCTGACTTTGGAGGAAGTACAAAAAGAGGAAGACCCTCTAAAAAGACTCTTAGATCTAAAAGAACGGAGAGGGACATTGCAGATGGAGTTCAGCGTCAGTTGAACCATCAGGAAATTCCAACCACCAATCATTCCAAATGAAGATTATTTCTTGGAACATCTGAGGCCTAAACGGAAACTCCAAGTAGAGAACCATCAAGGAGTTACGGGATTCCAGTAATCCTAGTATTTTGATTCTGCAAGAAACTAAGATGAAAGCTAAGACCCTTGAAACTATTAAAAAGAGTTTTTGGGATAACTCTGAAATGGTGGCTGTTGACTCCCAGGGAGCTTCTGGAGGACTGGCTACTCTTTGGGATAAAAGACACTGTACTGGTATGGTTCTCAATGCTAATATTAATCATCTTGCAATCAAATTTGTTACTATTGAGAATAAGGGTGAATGGATCCTTTCTAACATCTATGCCCCTAATTCGGTTAGTGGTAGAAGGAAGCTTTGGGCTGACCTTAAAACATTTAGAAACCAGTATTGTTCTGCTAACTGGCTTATTATGGGGGATTTCAACTCCCCACTAAACCCAGGTGAAAAGTTTGGAGGTACCTCCAGCTTTTCTACTGGTATGGAGGATTTTGCTGATTTTATTGTTGAACATAACCTCTTAGATGTGGATCTTCGTGGAAATAAATATAGTTGGAATAATAGAAGGTTGGGAAAGGAGTTTATTCAGGTGAGATTGGATAGGGCTCTAATTTCAATGAGCTGGATTCTCAGTCAAGACTTCCACCTCTCTTCCCTACCCAGAGTTGGATCGGATCACAATCTGATTGCTTTAAATTTTCTCAATTGGACTAAACCCACCAGAAGCTCATTCAAATTTGAAAAGATGTGGATGGAGCATGAAAATATCTATGACAAGATAAAAGAATGGTGGGGATGGAATGGCGAAGGCACTGCTCAATTTAGATTGGTTCAAAAGCTCAAAAATGTCAAAAAGCAAGTCAAAATCTAGAATAAAAGCGTTTTTGGTAATGTATTTGACAATAAAAAAAAGTTAAAACAAAAGCTTCAGGATCTGGAATTAAAAATGGATACTATGGGGAGATCGGCTGAAGATGAAGTTAATGAAAAGAATATTCTTTCAGAGTTGCATACGATCTGCAGCAGAGAGGAATCTTTATGGCGACTTAAATCTAGAGCTATTTGGCTCAAAGAGGGAGACAGGAACACGAAGTTCTTTCATATGACCACTCTGAAGCATAGAGCCTGTAATAGGATCTTAGAAGTTTCTAAAAACAACAGAAATATCATAAAATATCCCAATAGCATTAAGAAAGAAGTGCTTGATTTTTATAAAAAACTTCTTGAGGAGAGGAATATCATCAACTCTGAAGCTATTTCCTTTATGTTGGAGGCCATTCCCCAAAATAAAATTGAGGATCAGAAATTCAGAAGTATCATCAAAGCGGTCACGCTTGAAGAGCTACAAAAAGTTGTTTTTGCTTTAGAGGGTGACAAGGCTCTTGGTCCGGATGGGTTCTCTATAAATTTTTTCTAGAAATTCTGGGAAATCTGTTTGGAGGATCTTCTCAGAGCGGTGAATGAATTCTATAGAATGGGAAATCTTTTAAAAGAGCTTAATAACACTCACATTGTGCTGGCTCCTAAAAAAATGGATGCTAAAGATTTCAAGGACTTCATACCTATCAGTCTTGTGAATGCCATATATAGAATTTTTACCAAAATTATTACTACTAGACTTCAGCTCATTATGAATGATCTTATCTCAAGGCAGCAGAGTGGCTTCATCAAAGGCAGGATTATACAAGATGGAGTGATTATGGTTCACGAGACCATACACTCCATGGAAAATAATAAAAAGGAAAATATGGTCCTTAAGCTTGATATGAATAAAGCTTTTGACAAGGTCTCTTGGGTTTTCCTTGACAAAGTCTTAACAAAATTTGGGTTTCCGGAAAAATTTAGAAGAATTATTAAGGCTTGTATCTCTACGGCCAGATTCTCTGTGGTTGTTAATGGTGAGCTTGTGGGTTTTTTCACTAGCAGCAGAGGACTTAGACAAGGGGACCCTATCTCCCCCTTACTCTTCATTCTTTTGGCTGACAGCCTTAGTAGAACAATTGGCAAAGTGGTTAAAGATGGGCTTTTAAATGGCTCTAAGCCCACTTCCATCAGCCAAGCTGTCTCCCATCAGCAATTTGCGGACGACACTATCCTTCTTCTTCTGGCGTCAGTCATTGAAGCTAAGGCTATCAAGGCTTTACTGCAGCTCTACGAATCTACTTCTGGGCAAGAGATTAATTATGATAAAAGAACCATCTTCTTTTTCAACACTCCTGAGGAAAGGCAGCTCAAAATTGCTAAAATTCTGGGTTGTAAAATAAGTGCACTTCTAGCCACTTACTTGGGCCTTCCTCTCGGCACTAGGAAAGTCTCTTACAAGGTGTGGGATGATTTATTGGAGAGATTCCAAAAAAAAATGGCTGGTTGGAAAGGAGCCATTTTATCTAGTGCTGGTAAGTGCCTGCTCATCAAAAGTACTCTTCAAAATCTGCCCATCTATGTCATGTCGCTCTTCAAGATCCCATCTTCCTTTAGAGATAAAATTGAAAGGATTCAAAAAAAAAATTATGGCAAGGCATGGAAGAGAAGTTCAAATTTCACTTAGTGGCTTGGGATAAGGTTTGCACCCTGAAGTTTATGGGTGGTCTGGGTATAAAAGATATTGAGAAAATGAATGAGGCCCTCATTGCTAAAATGGGTTGGAGAATGCTGTCTGAGAAACAACCCTGGATTGATTTAATCAAAGCAAAATATTTAAATCATCAAGTTGTGTATTCTTATCTTCAAGATGAGCACCTCCCCTATGGTTCCATTTTTTGGAATAATCTGGTCAAGAGCAGAAATTTCATCAAGCAGGGCAGTAAATGGAAAGTGGGGGATGGTAGGGACATAAACTTCTGGGAGGATAATTGGTTTAATGGCAATCTCATGGACATATTTGGGGCGGTTAAGGACAGTCTCATAAGAAAGTATGGCATTAAAATCAAGGACTATATTGAAGGAAATGGTACCAGTAAGAATTGGAAAAAACTTACTGTGGAGAGAATTGATCTGAAGAAAATTACTTCCTCCCTTCAAGATCAATTAGATCTTATTCCATTAAGTCAGCTGGATTCCAAGGATGAGCTGGTATGGAATAATTCCAATGATGGGAATTACTCTGTCAAATCTGGATATAATAATTTCTTCCATAGTAGTCAAACATAGTTTAATTGGAACAAGATTTGGATGTCTAAATTAACTCCCAAAATAAATTTTTTCCTTTGGCTAGCTATCAGAGGCAGGATTCTTACCACTGACAACCTGATGAGAAGAGGATTTATAATTCCTAATAGGTGCCATCTTTCTAAGAATGATTCTGAGGATATCAGCCACCTGTTCATACATTGTGAATATGCCACCAGAATATGGAGTTTTTCCCTCTCTAAATTTGAAGCTCTCTGGGTGTTGCCGAAGGATCTTAATCAGCTATGGACTCAATGGAACCCACCCTTCAGGCATTGTGTTGTTAAAAGGATTTGGAAGCTGGCTATCCCTCATTTAATCTGGAGGATATGGAAGGATAGAAATGATATTATCTTCAAAAATAAGAAGCAAAACTATAAACTTAGTATTGGTAAAATTTCTAATGGTATCAAAGAAAACATTGCTAGATTTAAACCCCCCAAGAACAAGAGATATCCAGAGAATGAAGAATACATCTTATCCAATTGGCAGATTGGAACTATCAACAGTTGGAGCAATCCCAGGAATAACATTGATAGATCTTTGATCAAATGGAATCCTCCTAATTTTAATTGGTATAAGTTAAACTTTGATGGGGCCTCTAAGGGAAACCCTGGGATAACGGCAGGAGGAGGAGCGATATGGGATCATAAAGGTAATTTGATTGCTGCGTATGCTGGGAAAATAGGAATTTAAACTAATCATTTTGCCGAAGCATTATCTACACTATGGGGCCTGAGAATTGCCCAGACTCAAAATATTCAGAACCTCATTATTGAAGGGGACTCCCTGAATATCATCAATCTTCTTAAATAGTGCTCATCTCTAAGTTGGAGCATTAAGGATTTTATCTCAGAGTCCATAAGTATTAGTCATACTTTCAATAACATCAGGATCATCCATACTTATCAGGAGGGTAATAAATTGGCGGATGCGCTGGCTAATTATGGCATTAATGTTAACCTCACTGTTTGGGATAATAATAGCATCCATAAGCAGCTCCAAAACAACATTCATCCAGATTTATATATGCAAGCAATATCTAGAGCTGAGTCATGATCTTTGGGTGTGGATCAGCATTAATAATAATCCCACACGTTTTGAATTAAAGAATATGATGATGCAAATCATGTCAAATAAACATGTTAGTGTGAAATATATGAGGAACTCCAAGTGGAGTTACATTGATTTGAAAATGGCACATGTGGGCTACACTGCGACTGCTAAAAGCCGGATACAAAGCTCCATGAAAATTGAAGATAGTAGTAATGTGATTGATGATACGGAGCAGGCTATTTTCACATGTGATTTTCCACAGGCTCAGATCAGCAGACATGCAGCCGTTCGTGGGAAAAGCAACAACTCTCATTTCCAATCTTGTGCGGATTACAATAGCAAGAAGCGGACGGGTTTCAGCACTCACAAGAATTTGGGAATTTGTTGCAATTAGTTAAGCACAAAGAAGATGGGGGGACCTCCCTGCCAAATTGAGCCAAGTGCAGACCTAGACTGGAAGGATAATATTGAGCTATGGAGCATTCTCAGCAAGGGTGGCATCACCAACTTCATGGAGAAGGTTCAGGGGCATGATCAAATAATTTCTGTGTGTTTTGCAAAGGAATGGAAGGAGTGGACTGTTGATTATGGGGGTAGAAGATCTTGATCAATGAAGAACTTATTACTGAAGCGACCAGGCTTAGTTTGGACGGCTACCAT
The DNA here is from genome assembly GCA_019776745.2 of Taxus chinensis. Taxonomy (NCBI): domain Eukaryota; kingdom Viridiplantae; phylum Streptophyta; class Pinopsida; order Cupressales; family Taxaceae; genus Taxus; species Taxus chinensis. Next base: position 292,436,017 of record CM034150.1, read on the forward strand.
TTCTTTAACAAAAGGGTCGACAGAGATGTTGAAGAGAGGAGATTTGTGGAAGGATCTGAGAAGATAATCTATGTTACAATGGGCCTTCTTGTTAGCTCGATTCCTCCACCCTATGATGAGGTTACTCACATGATGATACGGTTCATCTCCTTGGAAGGTAGGTTTGTCACTATTCCTGCTAAGCATCTTATCTTTCTTAACCACTTCCATAGGAATCGCTTGGTTTGTTTTCCCCATTACTTGCTGAACTCTCTTGAACGCTCCATTTTGGAGTTTCAGAAGCACACCCGGGTGGTTCCCTTACACCAAGGGCTTATTTTGTTGCTTCATAAATGTTGTCTTCTTAAGTACCCTAGTCTTCCATCCTCTCCTAGATTGGTTCCCCCTCTGCCGGGTTCTGCTGCTGCCAGCCCTATTTCTCCATCTACCCCCCGCCACCGCTGCAGGCACCCCCCTGCTAGCAGTCCAAGCTTCTCCGTACATTCCCCCTACTGTTGCTCCCGCCACCCACCTTGCCTCCACCTCAAAAAGACCAGTTACCAGGGCTTCTAGAAAGCTTAACATTGAGACTCTTGCTATGGAGAAGGGACCTCATGAAATTGAAATTGCACATGACCTTCTAAATATTAGCAGTGCCAGTCCCCGGGATGTGCATATGGAAAGTTCTTCAAAAAGGTTGGATGCCTTAGAGGCTGATATGAAACTGCTGAAGGATGAGGTTAAGAACTTGGCTAAACAGAAAGGAAAGAGAAAAAAGGAGGAGGAGGGGGATATTGATAGCAGCCAGATTGATGATATCTACAAGAAGTTGAACTCCTTAGACTCCCATTTAGGGAAGGCCAAAACTCGACATGATTACAACATGGCCATCTTTAGGGTGATTGAGGAGTTCATTGAGCAACATGTCAAAAGTGTCTCCAACCTCAGTGGTGTTCCGGCTACACTTTGGGGTAACGAAAAGGAAAGCAAAAGGACCATTGAGCAGATGGATAATACTGATGCTGCCCACATGAAAACTTTGGGTATGTTCCACTCCTGGAAGAATATCAAGACCAGCATTGACAAAGCTGCCAAAAAGTAGTTGTAGATGCTTTTGCTGTTCTTGTACGTTTTTATGCCATTTTTTTGCGGTATCTCTACTACTTTTTTGCAGTATTTTCACTGTTTTGTTTCGTTTGGGTAGCTGTTTGTGGGCTACTTCAAGCTTCATTGTAACATTTGAATTCTGATCCTTTCTCTCTGGTTCACTTTCCTATTCTAGCTCCTAGGCCTTCTTTTGTACTCAAGGGTATAGTCCCTTTCAAAAAACTATTTTCCAATAATAAAAAAAAGGGACCTTAGTCAAATTTTGGTAGCGTAACGATGTTAATTCATCACAAAAAAGGTGACTATAAAATAGCCACAAATCCACTAGGTCAATGTGACCCTATGAACTAAATAATAGACAATAATATACCCTATCAAGGTAATATATGACACAAGTTTTTATAGAATAAAATAATTGTGTAAAATGCTCAAATTCCATCACAACAACTAGTTTACTCCTTAAGACTTTTCTAGATAGGTTTTAAACTGAATAGTGACAACACAATATCACCAGTTAGGTCAAGTTTTCTACAAACAAGGCCTAAATTATAAGAGAATGGTGACATGATCTTCTAATACGATATACTAAAAACTAGTTTATAAAAACTTACAAAGTCTAAGCCTTGTAAAATAGACGATACAAATGTGAGCAAAGTAACAACACTATTTGGACACGTAATCAAACTTTGCGAGAAAGAAATATTTTAGTATCAAAATGGCATTATAGCGATTCTAAAAACTTAATTTCAACACTCACAAAATTCAAGTCAAAGCTAGGGTGTAAAAACTATGTGTAAGTATAACAAGAAATTGTTATGCACACAAGTAGCGTAACATTACAATATAGATATTTAGGCTTAGTTTCACAATGGAAACAAGACATAAATATCTCAATTGTGTGGCTATAATGTGGGCAGCGTAGCAACTCAAAAGAAGACAAATATGAAATCACCTAATTGTGATGATAATAAGTCTCAAATATGGGTTTTTAAGACAAGGGGAGCCTACTAGATCATGAGTACATACCATGCACACTTTCAACACTTACACTCCAGCATTGCAACCTAGTCATGCAAGTAGAATACAAAAGTGGTGTTGAAATAAACTTGGTGTTATTTTGGCAGAGTTTCTCCTTGTCTTAGGACAAGTGAAAAACTAGGAAAAAATGAAACTAAGCAGATTTCATGATGAAATATCACGCGGTTTCAATTTTAAGAGATTCTTTCCCTTGTTCAAAAAACAAGAGTTTGAATCTAACAAATTTTTCACTTTTTGAGAGCTCTCAAGTATAACAACTGAGACAAAAACAATGGCTCCAAGCCAGAAAGCTTCCTAGGTGTTTCTCTCTCTATGTGTCACAAATTTACTTCTACGAGAGTGATTTACCAAGAAATTTTCACTGACTAATCTTGGTGTATCTCATCTTTACTTTACCCCCTTATAATTCAATGAGAAACTAGTGCATTTAGCTTTATTTTCACTCAAATTACAATGGAAATAACTTTGAATCTAATATCATTAAGGTGTACTAGTCAATTCGGTAGTGTGGAGTACTTTCCTGTTTCATTCACAAGGTTCCCTCTTGGGTGAAATACTTTGGGGTTCTCAGGACCACCCCCATTGGTATATCTTAATGCTTATGTCAAAGGGGTTATGTCCTAGTTTAAAGTAGACGAGCCGTAACTCTTAACCAAAACCTGCAATATAATGTTTGGAATGGTGTGTTGGTGCATTTTTTATCTTTTGGATTAAGCAATTTGGTTTAAAACACCAGTGGAAACCTACAACACACGTGAATGTTAGAATTTGGTTTAAAGAGAGCCCTCCTTTTTTTGACAAACGTTAGGTCCTTCACACAAATGGTTAGTAGTTCAAAAATATCTCACAATATTATAGAAAGAGGATTAAGGTGTTGCTTTTGGTTCTCAAGATCACACTAGGTGCAAGAGAAAAGAACATACACAACAAGTAACCCAAATAGATGAAAAGCTTGTAAATACAACTAACTACCATAAAACTTTGCAAAATCAAGGTTTATTCCTAATTAATCCAAGTGCTTCTTAATGAAAGAATAAAATTGCTTTTGGTTCCCAAGATCACACTAGGTGCAAGGGAATAGCATACACAAATTTTAGTCTTGATTATTTATCAAGTGAAAAACATATTAAACTAAAAGATCAAGTACATGCCAAAAAACAAGTTTATTTCCTTAAGCATAACAATGAATGATGATTTTTTTTACTTACTCCTAGAATTAGCAAAAAGTGGTTTAGAGGTGCTTTTGATTCTCAAAGATCACACTAAGTGCAAGAGAAAGAGCATACACAACCCCCTATTCCAAACTCAAAAAACAGTCATGAAAAACAAATTATCATTCATCAAACCCTAAACCACATTTTATCAAAAATACCGTTATCAAAAAAACCTAAGGCAATTTTGTTAGAAATATTTCACTAAAATCAGAAAATTGACAGTAACAACAACTAAAAAATCCCTAAAAAATGACAAGCAATATTAAAAACTAGAAGTTGAAATTTTGAAGCTTGAGAAAACTTTACCTAAGTGCACCAACGCGCATATTTATGCATAGCATGTCCTATAGAGCATGGGAGAAGACCTTAGTAATGCACATAGCACATAGCATTGATTGCACAGGTGCACGCCTCTGTCAAGTTTGCACAGTCAGGTGTATGTACAAGTGCACATCCAGAGAGTGCATGGGTGTAGAATCTTGATGCACATGTGCATAAGTTACACTCAGAGGGAAAAAATCTAGTGATGTACATAGGCACACCTCCAGAGTTGTATAGGCAACACACTTTGAGTTGCATAGGCAGTAGACCTTTCCTATAGATTCTCAAAATATAAGTTTTGAAAATAATTTATGGAAAAAGGATCAAAACTTTGGCACTTTGGTGGAATTTTGATAGGGCTTCGCCTCTTTATATCCTGCAAATAACATGAAAAAATGAATTCTACTACTAACCTAGTTGAAACAACTACCTAGCTTGAAACTTGATATAAGGAAAATTTCGACAGCACTTACGCCTAAAAATTTTAAATTCCTGCTAAAAAACATGAGAAACTAATCTAAACATCTTGAAAATACTAATACAAAGTTTGAAATTAAACTAGAAACTTGAAAATTAATCTTAGGACTCTTGAAAGTAATCTAGAAAGCTTAAAATGAAAAACTTTGAAACTAAGTTAAAAATCTTTAAAAAATGAATGCAATGGGGTATTGCTCCCACCGGGCGTGCCAAATGAAAGCACTACTAAAAGTTCCCAAGAAAAGCTACATGACTAACTACCAGGATAGTCTTAATTACCTTTCCATGCTCTATTGAAGACTCTAATTCTAGGATATGTTATATCAATGATAAAAGCTTAATGGAATGCTTAACTAACATGAAATATAATTCAAAACCTAGCTAAAACATGCCTACTAATATGTTCAATCACTCCTAACATAGACCTAAATAGATCTAAGAGGGAAATAAAATTGGGAGTTGTTGCTTGCTCCAAGGAAGGCTAGATGGTACTCTCTAACAAATGACTTATCAAGATCACTATTGGATACCCATCTACTAACTCTTGTTGAAGGACTTGAGGCAAGGATTGACCTTGGTTATTAATCATATTTCTTATATGATATGCAATTCAAAGCATGGTGTAGAGTATAAAGGAAGGTAGGTGACTTGTTCTTATTTAGTTTTTTCCTTTAAGTGTAAAATTTACATCATGGTGCATGGTGGGACTAAAAATCCCCAAATAATATTAAGACTTTCTAATCATGATTATGCATTTACTATTCATAGTTAGTGAATTAACAAGCGATTAAGAATGGGAGGAGCCCTTAATCAATCTGCTTAGGGTCAATTAGGAGAGCTAGGATAAGATTTTGAAGCCTTGTTGAGATTTTTTAGATGGAAAGTGGGGTGATTTTGAATGGTCATGGAAGAGGGGTTTGAGACAATAATAGGGTATATTGATCAAAACAAGGGTAAAATAGGCTTAATTAGCTAATAATCACTAATTGTCTATGTTTGGAAGAGGATTTTAGACTTACGATTTTTCGTAAAGTGGCATCCTGAATGCGAAAGGGGATTAGGTAATCAACAAAGCAACTGTTAATTGACCCAAAATGGTAAGAAACATTAGTTAGTTAGCAGAAAATCACTAATTATAATGAGATTGGTAAGAATAGGAGTGATTTGCGTGCGTTTTGGAAATAAGATTGCAAAAGTGGATTTTAGTGTGTCTGCAGATACTAATAGGTTAAATACAAGAAATCCCTACTCTTTCCAGATTCTAGGGCACTTCTAGGGTTTGAAGGGACTATACCTACTTTTTTGCAACAAGGGCTCAAAAACCAGATAGTAAAGATGAGAGAAGGCAACCCATATTTTTGTCAAAACAGTCAACCACAGATATTTTGATCAACATGATCCAAACATTGATTATATTTGGTGCAAATATTGTGAACTAAATCATTAAGCAAAAATCCATATCCCATCTAAAGAAGGCAAGATCAATAAGTATGGGCTCCACAAAGTAAACTGAAAATTCATGTACAAGAAGCCTCTTAGTCTTCCTCCTCTAGACAGCTCCAGTGAACCACTTTTTATAGATGAGAACCACATCGCAAACAATAATTTTGTATCAACACTATTGTTGGTAGACATGTTTGATCTGTCTATCACGGTGTTCAAAGATGGCCTGCATTGGACCATGACAAAATCCATCAAAACAATGGCCATGAGACCGGTCTTGCATATCTGAATTAAGAAGGCCTTGATTATTAAAATTGATAATGAACCTTAGAGTCATGGAAGTAATACTTATAAAGGTGATTTAAAAACTGCTATCCATATGTTAAATACTAAATTTTAGTCAATGTCATCCTCTAGTGATACAGATAGATAAAATTTTAGAATATATATCTGAGCATGTATTTATTTGTCCTAAAATTTATAGAGTATGTGTAGAAATGAAATTGGTATATTGTCCAACCTCTTGCATAGCCAATTAGATGATGCATAGAATAGGAAATACACATAGACAAAATTAGAATATGTTTTTTTATCCAGGTAAACTACTCCAGTCTAGCAGGCATAACATACCACGAGTCTTCTTTTGAACTCTCATACCAGAGAAGTTGGATCAAGTATATTAACATTGTTAGGCCAATCCCGCAAATAGGTATTCTCAAGTAGAAAAAATAAGTGAAAAACCACTAAGAATCCCGATGAAATATCTCCAATTTTTTCAAGAAAAGTCACTTAGAATTTTTCAGGCTATTAGATTCACAAAGTAGAGCATCCATCAAAGATTCTCTATTCTGGAAGTAGTTAGCTATTGGCAGTGGTAACCATTCACTCCAGACAGAAGCTTGAGATGTATAGGTGCTAGTATGAAGAAAACAACAACAGTTTCATCCAATGAGCCACTTAATAACACTACAAGGATTCCAGGCCTTATCAACTCGCAATTGTTGATACAGCCTTAGACTAGTTTCTACACCCTCACAGATAAAGAAATGATCCATGAATAGTGGTTTTAAGATGGTCAAAATACTCCTGTTAAAGGTGTACAAATGTTGGAATGGAATCCTTAGAACATAGCCACATCATTTTCCAAAACCATACATTTTTCTTTCAGCATGATCAATGTAAGCTTGAACTCAAATACCTAGGTGGGATCCTCTACTTCCAAATTCATGGCAAGCCATTCATTAGAAGGAAGTAATTCTTCTCTTACCACTACTTTGAGTGTGTATGAATTCTTCAGAATTGTTGATGATCAATAACAACATAAGCCAATACTACATCTATTCCTTAACAGAAAGAATATGTGATATGAGTATGATAAAATAATATCAGTGCTATATGAAACATGACTATATTATATTCAAGAAATATACACTAGTTCAACCATGAAGCTTCCAATTTCATATTGAATCTTTCCTTAACATATTTTGCTATTGAGTTCTAAAAGACCCTTAACTACTTCACCCTCTTCAGACATAGTCCTCCTCCCATTGGAACAATTAATCAAATTATTGATAAGATGAATGCCATATCTATCCAAGAGAGAAAGAAACAATCCATAAAGACTTTCAAAATGAATTCAGGATCCAATTTTTTCAACTAATGGATAATGACCCCATTAACCTTTCAAACCATATCTCATTGCAGATATCTCCTCATAATGGCCATTATGAAACCCTTGGTATTAAAGCATAGTGATTCTTTGTATTTTTTTGACTAATCCAAGGAAGTACAGATATAACTCTGAACAAGTAATCAAGAAAATATTTTCTTCTCAATACCCAGGTCCTAACAAAAAAATACTTTAGAAAAAAGAAATATGGTATGGCAAAAGAAATAAATTTGTTCCATCGCTTGATTCATCTGTAGAGGAAAACATGTATGCTAATGAGTTTCCTAGAAAGTATAAAGAAAAGGCTAAAGCCAAGATAAATTTGCTAAAATCTAACCATGTAAAAAATGTTTAGTGAGTACTATCCTTACCTTATATGATTCAAATTCAGTTATTCCACATGATCATATCTTGGGTATGTAAATTTCATCTCCATACTCCATATAGATTCACAAGATTGTATGCCACTATGTGGATAAATATGATTTTGATTGCCACAAAATCAGGATACTGATTCTTTTCCATCTTCTTCGTAGGCTTCTATGAATCTCCGAATTATTTCCTCATGCTCCACATTCTGGCCCTCAGAAAAATTTCTAAAGAAGTAGCCATCCCTAGAGTTATTTGAAAGTCAAGATGAAAATTTTCTCCAAGGTTTGACTGTTAAAAAGCTCATATCCCATGGCTCAGTTTGAACCAAGTTACCCCATATAATCTGGAATCCAAGTATCATACTCAACTTTAAATAGCTGAAATTGAAGCTACAACTTAAAGAGAAGAAGAACCCTAGTGTAAATATTAGTTGAGGATATTAAGGTAATAAAACATTTAGAACAAGTGAATCCATATTCTTCCAAGACATGATTAGAAATAGATCCATACACTAAATAACAAATCATATCACTTGAGAGCTAGAGGTCATGGAATAGGAAGAGAAATCAAGGATTCCTTTCTTAGTCTTCATAAAGAAGAAGATTCAGAATAATGATGATTGTTCCAAACAATTGACACTGAGTATGAATTTGTGTTTCCCAAACCAAATTATAGAAGAACACGGTGAAAAAAAAATGAATTTCTACAAAAATTTATTGCCAAATCCACTAAAGAATATAAAAGGATTATTGGAAGAAGATGATTCGCAATGATCAGAAAGAAGCTTCCCCTATATATGATGTTTGAGAATTAATTCCTAGAAGAAGCCTATCAAGAATCATTTCTACAATGCAAGAATCATGGACCTCGTAGAATAGATATGGAAGTATTGAGGCATGTACTAATAAAGGAGCTCATTTATGACTAAGTATTACAATTACCTTTAACCTGCATCCCTATTATAAATTCATATTCTGATATATGTCATAATAGATGACTGGTGCAAAAAGCAGCAAGTACCTCCACAATGTGACTAGATTGCCATTCTTCTAGATTGTTAGAACTAAAAATTAGCCTCAAAATAAATTTTCCATTATGATCTTAGAAAGACCCCCCCAGCAACTTTCCTTTCTAGGGTATAGCTTTAGCATATGTCCCCATGTAAATTTAGTTTGAAGGAGTACTTTTGAGGATTTCCCTATAGTTTCTAACCTTAACATGACATACTCTCGTATGGTTATTTATTAGGGGTAGATACCCTTCAGAAATGTGAAACTTTTAGGTTGAATACAAATTTTATCTTCATATTTAATCATAGTGTCCAAATTCATAGAAAATATTCCCTTAGAAGTATCATCCCTTTAAACATTGAGCACACAAAACAATCTTCTCCACCTGAATGTATTTCAATTAAATCCATGGCTCTTGTGTAAAAGCAACATTCAATGATATCATAGACAAAAATGCAAAACGGATTTAGGTTATGAAAAATCCATCATGCGTTTGATAAGCATACTTCTAAAGCCTTTTTGATCACTTGATTCCATACACATTTGATAAGAGATACTGATAGGAAAAATATCATTCCCAAGTTTAAGGCTCATCAAAAAGGAATAGAGTATTCCATAGGATCGTACAAGGAATGAGCATTGAAGAAATTAGATGAGTAGCTATCTTCAAGGTGGCTTTATTTACAAATTCTACATTCCTCTTAGGCATGTGCAACATTCCTATGTTAATAAAAGAAGTTGAACAACTTGATAGAAAAAATGGCTTGTGGTGGATTACAAGCCATTTAAACATATTAACTTTAGGAATGACAACCAGTATCCAAACACTTTCCCATACCAAAACTTTCAAGATGACTATCATTTATCGAAAATCATTATAGGTTCAAGAGTCTAACGATAAGTTTAATACTCATTAAGTGGATATGACTAAAATATTTACTAAATCCTGAAGATCATTTATTAAAACCATAATAATTCCATTGTATCCAGGTGGCTCGTATGACTGAAATATCCTTCCATTCACTTTGATAGACAACATCCATCTGTATGTCTTTCAAAAGGTCGTGGATACATATCCTTTTGATTAAAATATTTATAGACCCTTATTCCATGATTTATCATATATTGATTTTTTGAAAATCTCCAAATGAATCTATTGAGAGGATTCTCACCCAATTTCATTATGATATAGTCCAATCAAATGGTAACTGTGTTTATCTCAATCACCAAATGGCCAGGTTTTCAACCTCCAGATGACAATTAATTTTCTAGGGATTCCAATCGAATGGAATTCCATATTTTTTCAAAAATCCTTAAGAGGTTTATTTATTAGATCTAATGCACAAGTCTGCAGTCTGTAAAGATTTCTTGGATGTATTTATTCTTAATAATAGTGGGATTTTCTAAAGGCACCGAATTCCTGGAGATAGTCTCCATACCATTCTGTAACAGGAAAGCTTTTGAAGAAAAATTACTCTATCTCTGGATGCCTAAGACCTCCTGACCTCGTAGGCTATACAAATCTAAGCGAGAACCAATTTCAGAGGTACCCTTCCTATTATGTCTTTACTAGGACCCAATTCATAAAAACCTCTGTATAAATACTATGCCATCTTACTGGAGCAATTGCTCTAGGCATTGGTTCTAGAAAGACATGGTATAACTAGGAAGGTGGTGAATAGAAAAAATAAGTAGATATGCATTGGAATATATCAAAGGATCTAAACTAAAATATCATTTAGTTTATAAGGAAATATTGGCAGTAAAGAAAGCCATCAAATATTTTTTGTTTTTCCTGTAGTCCCAACATTTTATTTGAGATTAGATCTCAAGAACTCCACGAATCCACTAAGTAGAGGACACTATTGATTGTAAATTTTCCTTTGATCCTCATAGTGATGATTTAGACAACTAGACATGAAAATGATTAAATCGAATAAAGAAATATACAAGTTGAAAAAGGCCATGAGAAACTACAATAGTGTTATAAGGCTTATCTTTTATTAAAATGGGTTTTAGGTTATTATTTTATTGCCATCCCTAGAATATATAATTCTGAGTAGGCATTAGGAGAAAGGAAAAGAAGTGTTGGGAAGGTGGGTTAACATCCCAAGATACCTTTTTGGAAAGGTTTTTATTTCACACCCAAGGATCATTGGGAGCGAAAAAGAGAGTCCAGATCTTCACTTGACCGAGCAGAGACGAGTGGAAATACCAGAAGTGTTTACAGCAAAGGAGATCAGCTTGCATCTTCATCAAAACTGGTAAGTCACATCTTGCATGTCCTCTGTTATAACATTTCTTATGTCTTTTGAATTACATTCCTCATAAATCCATCCCTGAATCCACTACCCAGCATGCATATTACCTCTAACTATCATTCATCTACCTCTCATCACCTTATTTCCTAATACCACCTATATACAGCCTTACAAACAACACAACTACCCCACAAAGCAACTAACCTACAGATCCTAGAACCCACTGGTATCGGTTATCAGTAACCGGCATCGGTTATCAGTAACCGGCATCAGTTCCTCCGATCAAAACCAGAAAACCAGCCTTTCCCCCTACCCAGTTCAACGAAGGAACTTAATTGATATTTTACAGTCTTTTGTGTTAATTCATATTAGCAGGGAATTTGACCACCTTCGAAAGGAAGTTTTATATTTCATGGGCCCAAGGCAGTTTCCTCATTTATTGTCTAATCAAAATCTTGTGGTCTTGTGTTCTTATTTCCAAGACAAAAAGGAGTTCTTCGCAATCAGCTTGATCTTTCTCCACGGTACGCGCACACCATCTCAACATTCTACAGGTATTCCTCCTAGCCCCTAACCTTATCTGTTTCTAAAAGGAACGAATCATTCCGAGTGAAACATTTTGGCACGCCCGGTGGGACCCATCTTGGGTTTCTGTTTCTCTTGCTTATTTTCATTTTAGGAAGCATACTTGTTGTTGCTGCTTTGGTTATATATTTCGTAAAGAATTTTTCTTGCTTTCCTAGTTTCGCATTAGTGAAAATCATCTCTCTTGCTTCATCGAACATAATTTTTGATTTGGGTTTAAAACACGTGCATTGCATTCCTGCTTGTTGTTTTTCAATTCTAGTGAACGTAGATTAAGTAACAGGTCGTACACGTGGGGGTGATATCCACGGTACTGACAGGAAATTACTCTTACATTCACTGCACAACACATACCGAATCACTTCACAATTAACACAACAGCTCAAACATCCCCCTTTTTTTTCCGCGGTATTCCTCCGCCTGATTGAGGTAACCTTATAAGCCAAAACAACTTGACATTTCCCCTAAGTCTCTTGTTTAGGATTCTGACATCATTCTACGTCTAAAGGCATAAGCCCATGATAATTAAAATTAACAGGGGAAACCACTTCATATTATTGTCCGTGCAGCTTTATAAAACAAGCTACACGACAATAAGGGGCTAATGTAGACACCAAATTTGTGTCTTACGACCCCTTGTGACCCGCATCTCATCTCGCAACTTAACCTCATCACCTAAACCTTACACAATTATTTATTAATTACCTTGTAATTGATAAATCCACATCACCTTACCTGTCACCTCATTTTGCCACCTCATCATGACCTATCCCTAACCCTAAACTAACCTAATTAAGACTTATGGCTTGGTCTAGACTCACATCCATAACTAATGCCTCCTTACTCGCACCCAAAACTGACCTTCTAGCCACTTGACCAAGCCCGCAACTGATCTCTCGGGAGAAAAGCAGGGAAGGTGGGTTATTTTACTAAAAATAGCCTACTTTTTCCTTACCGATGCCGGTTCCTACTCGACCGCCATCGGTTACGCGACCGCCATCGGTTCCCTGTAAATGGGCTCCCCAAACCAAAAACAAGGGATCGGAATTTCATTTTTGGGATCAGGTCGAATGATTTTTGAATCAACAGAGATCATTGGGAGCGAAAAAGAGAGTCCAGATCTTCACTTGACTGAGCAGAGACGAGTGGAAATACCAGAAGTGTTTACAGCAAAGGAGATCAGCTTGCATCTTCGTCAAAACCGGTAAGTCACATCTTGCATGTCCTCTGTTATAACATTTCTTATGCCTTTTGAATTACATTCCTCATAAATCCATCCCTGAATCCACTACCCAGCATGCATATTACCTCTAACTATCATTCATCTACCTCTCATCACCTTATTTCCTAATACCACCTATATACAGCCTTACAAACAACACAACTACCCCACAAAGCAACTAACCTACAGATCCTAGAACCCACCGGTATCGGTTATCAGTAACCGGCATCGGTTATCAGTAACCGGCATCGGTTATCAGTAACCGGCATCAGTTCCTCCGATCAAAACTAGAAAACCAGCCTTTCCCCCTACCCAATTCAACGAAGCAACTTAATTGATATTTTACAGTCTTTTGTGTTAATTCATATTAGCAGGGAAACTGACCACCTTCGAAAGGAAGTTTTATATTTCCTGGGCCCAAGGCAGTTTCCTCATTTATTGTCTAATCAAAATCTTGTGGTCTTGTGTTCTTATTTGCAGGTAGTCCTTCCAAGAAAAAAAGGAGTTCTTCGCAATCAGCTTGATCTTTCTCCACGGTACGCGCACACCATCTTGACATTCTACAGGTATTCCTCCTAGCCCCTAACCTTATCTGTTTCTAAAAGGAACGAATCATTCTGAGTGAAACAGATACCTTTTTGGAAAGGTTTTTATTTCACACCCAAGGATGCGATAAATCTTCAAACATCTCTCCTTAGGATTATTAACAAAAAACACATAGCTTTTTCCAAAATTAATTAGTTGGTCTAAAACTTTTTCATAATCTAGGAGCAGACTTTTAAATTCCCTAGCCTCCGGAATTATGGCTTCACCAACTATAATGGTTTCATCCACAAAATTTTAATGAACAACATTTTCACTATTAGCAGCAAGGTATATTCCTCTTATTCTTCCTTCATAATTAGCATGGTTCAATACTTTGCTTAAAGTTTTTTCCATTAAGATAAATAGGAAGGGGGTATAGGATCCCTTGTCTTAACTCACACGTGCTATTAAAAAATCCACATGGAGTGTCATTCACTAGCACTAAAATTTTAGTAGTGGTAGTACGAGTCTGGATTAAACTCCTAAAATCTTCATTGAAAACAAAATTTTTCAGGACTTTCTGAAAAAAAATCCCACGAAACTCTGTCATAACCATTTTCCATGTCAAGATTTATAATCATGGTTTCTTTGTTATTGTGCTTAACAGTATGTAAAGTCTCCTCAATTGTTACAATATTGTCTTGAATTTTTCTTCCCAACACAAAACCCATTTTTGATTTGAAATTAGGGATGGGAGGAGAAGTTGCATTCTAAGAGCCAAGATATTTGAACACATCTTATAGATATAATCTCAAAGAATAACGGGTCTAAATTCTTTTAAATCAGTGGCATTAGGAATCTTGGGGATGAGAGATAAAAAGGTGAAATTCATATCTTTCAACATTTTCTTATTTTTGAAGAACTCCTGGATGGCTAAACAAACATAGTTATTAACAATTTCCCAAAAAAATTGAAAGAAGAAAGTTGGGAAACCATCAGAACCCAGTTCTTTATCCAGACTCATAGTCTTAAATATGAATTCAATTTCTTCCATTGAAGGAACTTTAATAAACATGCAATTATCAATATTTGATACCAAATGAGGGATGTAGTCAAGAAAAGAACCTTCCTTGGTGTTGTTATAACTAGTAGATGTAGATAGAAGTTTTTTATAGAAAGAAATCATAACATGTTAGATTTCACCCATTTCAGTTAAAGTAGACCCACCTTCTCCATAAATTTTGGAAATATGATTAGAACCCCTTCTTTTCAAAGTAGTAATATGGAAAAAAATTGTGTTATATCTCCCTTTAATCTAGTGCACTCTAGATTTATATATCTAAAAAGTTTCCTCACTTTGAATAATTTTATGGTAGTCGGCAAGAAATTCTTTCCCTTTTTGTTGACTCTCCTCAATTCTTTCATATTTAAAATCTTTCATATATTTCTGCAACACTATTATTTCACTTTCAAGAGAGATTTTATTTTCAAAAATATTACCAAAGCTATTTTTACTCCATCCATTTAATTTGTTCTTCACATTTGCAAGCTTTTTTGAAACTCTGAACATAGCAATACCTTGTATCTTGAGATCCCACCATTCTTTGATTAGATCTGTAATATCCTCATGTTGCAGCCACATTTTTTTAATCTCAAAGGAGTTCTTCTTCTTTCCTTATCTATCACCTGGAAAATTAAGGGGTTGTGATCTGTACCTATTCTTGGAAGGGAAAAGAGACTAGCCTCCTTATTCAACCATCCCCAAGAGGTAAGAGCTCTATCTAATTTGACTTGTATCATTTGATCCCATTTTCTCCTAATATACCAAGTATAGTGACCCCCTTGTAGCTATGTATCCATAAGTCTATTTTCCAATATGAAGTCCTTCAGGTCTTCCATGCTTTCAGTGAGTTCAATATTTCTCCTTTCTTCTCACCAGTCATTCGAGGAGTGTTGAAGTCACCCATCACTATCCATTCAGTTTCAGATATAATCCCATGGAACTTGGATAACTGATTCCAGAAGTTTATCCTTTCTCTTTTTTGATTTGGAGCATAAATATTTGATAAGGATGTTTCCTTGGTTTTCTTATCTTTGAATAGCATATTCAAGTGGTTTTATTTTCTAATTAAGTTTCATCCATGTAGTTTTTACAAATCTGAAAGGATGGAAAAACCCCAAGGAACCCCTCTAGAGCTAACCGCCACTAGCTCAACCTACTCCAGCAATTGTTTTTAGCTTGTAACAACTACTCCTCCATTTTAGTCTCCTGAATAGCAATAATATCATCCTCATATTTAAAACTAAACTCCTTGACAATCCTACATTTAATTGGGTTGTTCAACCCTATTACATTCCATGATATTATATTCATTTAGGAACTTAATATTTTGTTCTTCTAAAGCTCCTCGCATCAATTTTATATTGGGTTCCATCATCAATATCTCTCTAGCTAATATTTTTCCTGGCTACTTATTTGTTAGGTCTACTAGATCATATTAGTTTTTCCTTAGGATTATATTTTCCCCCATACTTTTCCCTAATTTTAAATAGAATTTTCAAGGCTTCTAATGAATTTTTTGCCTCACCACCACCCTCTTCCCCTCTTTCATTGTTTCCTTGATTTGTTTCTAATACGTTTTTCGAGATTTCACTTCAGCTATAATATTCTTGATTATGCTGGCTTCTAATTCTTATATAGTTCCAACCATGGGAATATTCAAAACCTCCTCAAAATCCATCAACTTGTCAAAGGGATTTGAGAAGGAACCTAATATTTCTTCCAAGTTTTTCCCCTAGTTATCTCTTTTCAAAATGTGAAAATTGTTTACCTTTCCTGAGTTCTCACCCAAAAGATGTTCTAACTTCTTAGAAGATAACATCCTTTCCACCAGCATATGAGTTTTAGTTGCTTGGAAATGAGGATCATAAAAGGCCTTCTTATTGTTCTTTATATTTCTTACTTCAATAAAGCCTTCAACATCAACATTTGGGAAACCATTAACATGGGAAATTTCAACCTCATTTTCCTTAGTATGTTCATTTCCATTCTTGTCATTGATTATAATGCCCTTATTTAAGAGCATAGCTTTGACTGTTTCTATCTCTACAAGAGTCTCTATTCCTTTGCCTTTATCCTGAAAATTCTCAGGTTTAACAATTTCTTTATAAACCTTTGTGACTACCATTTTTCATTGTTGTTTCACATGTCCCCATCCTTAGCATTTCTCATATCTTTGAGGATAATATTCAAATTCAATCCTCCAGTCCCACATTCCCACCCATGATTTCATTGTAATGGATTTTGGTCAAGACGATCCCATCAATGAGTATATACATAATCTCACACAAACAACCCTTGTTTTTATAAGAGTTGCATTGTCCATAGCCACAAAAGTACCAAAGGTACTAGCAGTCCCTTTGAAAATGTCAACATTCCATAGTTCCATTGGTTATCCCAGTAAGTGCAACCAGAAAGGGACATGGTTAATATTTTATTTTTCAAGATTAAACATCGGCGTCTATTTACGAAGAAATAGACCCAGTTTACCCAAAAACAACAGACCATCATTCAGGACACTCTGTGGATCTTAAGGATTGTTGAAATTAAATAAAAATAATCCATTAGGTAGAGTTGTCACCTCCAAATGACCCTTATGTTTCCATTTATGGGTGGACCTAGATCTAATGGATTTAATATTTGGTATGCTTCCCACAATCTTTCCAATCAATGCATGTTCCATAATACCCAAAGCTTTATCAATGATGCTATCAGGAATGTCAAGATACATACCCATTTTTCCCTTCTTAAACTAGGGGATAATCCCCATGTTCTACTCCTTTCCATATCTCAAAACCTTTGTAAAGGACTGTGAGGGCCCATCCATCCTCGGAATCCCATACATAGGGATTGTTGATGACACAGTCTCCCATGTCTTTGTCGCTTGCTCAATCTCTAGTGTTCTTGCTGGTGGAACCTATCTCTTGTTTATTTCCCTCTTATCATTATTTAATAGCTTGTCTCCCTCCTTGATCTCCTCATTCCCACCCATCGCATGTCATTGTTGAATGGGCATATGTTCATTCTCATAAAAACAAACATTTTTATATTGTATTGAATGGGCATATTCCCATTCTCATATAAGAATCCTAAAAGAGAAATAGAGGTAATATATAATTTTATTTAGATGGAAATTTTCCCATTCCCACATCCTTTATAGTTATATAAAAATGATTAAGTTCAATATTGTTTTAATGAGGTAGAATGGTTAGAATAGGAATATTCCCATTCTTATACAAACAAAGAGTTTTATGATTGTGATGAGAATGGGCATATACCATTTCTCATATAAACAAATATTTTTATCCTTGTGATAAGAATGGACATATTCCCATTCTCATAAACTCAATATAGAAAGAAAGAAAAATTTTCCTAGGTGGAACATAAACAACAAATGAAATTTGCATCCTTTTACAAGAATGTTTAAAATAGAGAGATGCCCATTCTCATATTCAGGGAATATGTGAAGTATGAGGAATTCTTGCAAAAGTAATATATGTTATGTTAATATGATGAATATATTTGGATGAAGCGGTTAACAATAACATTTCTAATTAACTTCTATTTAACCAATATTTATTTATTTCTCATCATTTGAATTCAACATCATCTATTTAACCTCTATTTGGATGAAGCAATTAAAAAATGGAAATGTAACCTCTATTTATTTCTCATCATTTAAATTCAATTGAGTCAATTTCAATCATAGTTTAGAAATTGTTTTATAAATATTTCCAAATTATATGCATAATTTTGAAGTATTTCCAGACCTTACTAAATTATAGAAGTTCACAGCTCATGTGTTATGTGTATTCAATATACTTGTGGTTGTACATACAGGATAATTTTAATTTATTTTATGTAATTCTTTAATATATTTTTCATCATCTCACAAACTTTGTATCTTATATTGTTACATCAATGGAATCTTTTTCATTTGTAGAGGATGATCATGTGGACTTTTTTTCAAAAGGAACCAAAGTTGCAGAGAGAAGATTATATCCAAGTAGGAAGAAACTGCATTGCAAATATGTAGGAAGAGGATTTGTGGTTGTTAGTGTTAACATAGTATTGGATGAAAGAGTAAAATTTCCTTTCTTAGTTGATGAATTTGAATCCTTGGCAGATTTTAGGAATAAAGGATGCTACGTTGATTGGGAAGAGAGTGAAGTGTCAAAGCATGTAGATTCATCCATTCCCCCTAATTTGGGAAGTGAAAACATTTTTAGTGGTTCATAGGATTACAATGAAGAGAGTGATAGAGATTGTAGTGATGACACTGAAAGCACCATCAATACAAGTCCTAAAGTTAGAAGAGATTTTGTCACATAAAATTTCATTATCAAACACGAATCTTGTAGAAGAGATGATGACATATCCATGTGTTATATAACTCATGTGCTATAAGTTCATGAAATTTATAGAGAGAGGTTAGGTCCTTTGAATTTTTGTGTATGGATAGAAAATTTGGTAAATATGTGTTCTGATTGCTTAGAATTTCTATAACCTAATAAATTAATAGTTTGGAAAATAAAACATTTGATTTTCAATGAAACAAGAAGTTCCCATATGATTAAGCAAGGGAGTGCTCAACTAGATGGTCTACAACTTGTACATAGTGATCAACTAGATATTTACTTTGGGCCTCTTTATGGAAGATGAACCAAGAATTCAATCCGTTGAAGGATGTGTTAAAGGGGAAAATGTTACTTATACGACCAGGAAATGATAATGAAAAGATATGGATGGGGAGAGAAGATGGGGATATTTTCCTTCAACAAGAAGGAAATGATGTAAATAAAAAGCTGATAGTTTAATATTGGAAACTTGTAAGGAGAGGAGAAGGTTAAACATTTTATAGATATTGTTTAAATCTAAATAAAACATGGACCATCTCATATGAACCTAAAGTATATATCGATGTGGATACCATCATTTGTGCATGGACAGCAAACAAAAAAAAGGAAAAGTGGATACAGAAAGATACCCAATAAAGGACATGTGTCCATTAAATCATACCTTGAACTACTTGAAGATGATAAGGAATGTTTACTTGGAGAAACTATTGAGTTTTATAAATTTATATGTGAAATCATCTTAGCTCGGGATGTGAGTTTTTTTTGTAAATATTCCAAACCTTGGTCCTATAAAACTTTAGAGTTGTACTATTATTTGACAATTAAATGAAATATTGAGTATTATATTACTTTAGAATCTTTGTCTGTAATATAATTCTATATAACATTGTGTTGCTTATGGAACACTTGCATATTATTAATGTATTATTAATAATATAAGTTCCACCATGCAATTAATATAATTTGAAATAAAAAATCCTTAACTGTGCTTTAATTTTACAAGGAGTTTGATCTTGTGATTTAAAGGGACATGGATTTGATTTACAAGGAACTCGTATCAAAAATTCATGCTATGTAATGAATTGATTTATGCATTCATTACAACCACAAAATTATATGGTCTTTTCCTAAAGCTATGTGCATAAGTCTAGATAACTTATCGTTTAATTGTTCTAAAACTTTATAAAATGCAAACCTTTCTGAAGTGTAGATACTAAATTATATGCCTATAATCCCCTAATTCTTGAATGCAAAACTATAGTATTTAGAGTTTCGAGATATATTATTTAATGATCTCAACAAGAGTGTCTAAAAATGCTCCATGACTTAACCTATTGTTTGCCAAGATATAATTTCTTAAAAGAGGTAAAAATCCCTCATATATGAATTATAGAAGAAGAATAAATATAAATTAGATACACATAAAAATAATTAGAAACATACTTGTACTATGAGTGTGATGAGAATGGGAATATATCCATCCTCATACACTCAATAGTTGCTTCTTATTTCATACAACATGTACCCATATCACATTGTTTTAATTTTCAAAAGTGATCAAAATGTCTCATATAGGAATCATAGACAAATAATTGAGATAAAGCAAATGTACATAAATATAATTATGAACATAGTTATACTATAAGTGTGTTGATAATGGGCATATTCCCATTCTCATAAACTCAATACAGAATTAGGAACATATTTGTATGGCATAGTGTAAATATTGGAATCTAACATTACACTAATTAAATTCCAACAATAAACATATTGGAATCTGATATCACACTAGATAAAAACCAATAATTGAAATTTAGCAATCCAATTTCAAAAATTATAAAAACATAAATAATAATACTATAAATCTAGATTCTTAGTAACAATGTCCATATTTAACGAAATTATGGTTTTAACCTCATTTTATCTATTTTCATGATCACATGGTCTAAAATTAAGTTGAAGCTATGTTTTTATTATGATCATGACCTTAGAATCTTTGAGATCTTTGTTTCCTACCTTTTATCTTTGTTATGTGCTTCAAAATTGACAAAGTTTACCCTTTCTTTCCTTTTCTTGATTGAGATTTATCTAATTTAATTTTAAATTGTCTTGATGCAAACCATTGTTGCAAAATCATGGCACAATAAGCTCTAAACACTTGTCCACTTTTGACTTGTTCGATTTTTTCCTTCCCTTATGGATATTTACACTTAACAATAATTAGCTTCATTATGCCTTAAAGGGATTCGAGCTTAACTCATTTTTATATTTTGTAGCACTTATGAAATGGATTAACAAGTGTCTAAAGGGGACATGTAGAAATAATCAGTTCTTCTACATTAAAAAAAATCAGACTCAAACTTTTTCCCATGTTTGCACACATATTACGGATGGTAGAAAAGTGTTGAGCATCAACACGTGACATATTCTCTCAATCATTAATACTTTGTGTTAAATTTATATACTTTATATTGTACCAATAGAGGACACGTGGCAAGGGGGGATGCATGGTAGAAATTGGTGATCAAGATTCTCACTATAATTCCCACCAGTTTCACTCTCTAACTTTTTTACGCTGACTCATTGTACTTATTCAGGTTGAGACAGTTGAACCTATTATTAGTATGGTTATTTTACTAGGATGTATATTGCTTTGTCATTGGATTATCTTTTTTATCCTAATTTGTCATGAAAGGATGGTTGGATTCGACACAAGAGGCCAATTCATGATTATTACCATTATTATCAAACTTTGTTATAATGATTGTTGAGCTTGATGGTTTTTTTTAGATTAGCATGTATCTTGTATTGGATTGTGAAAGATGACGTGGATGATTATCGTGTTTTCTAATATCTTATATGGTGGATGGGATATTTTGTAACTAATTGGTTAGTTAGTGAATGTATGAATTGATTTCTTGAGATGCCAATGATTGATTTTTTAGTATGATGTTTGATATTGAGTGTGAAAGAAACAATTTTATGCTACAAGAGAACGTGGGTTTCAAGAGATACTCCTGCATTTGGCATAATAGGCCATATAAGCTGAATTTACCACTTGCTTGGTTTTTGTCCCCTATGTTATTATTAGTGTATTAATTAATGTTATGAATGATAAAATAACCCCTTTGGATCGTGTTATTGATTCAAAATAATTTCTTATTATCTTATTTTTCTCCCACTTGTATTTAACTGGTTTAGCTCCTTGTTATTTTCTAGTTATTTGGTTGTTTTATTTAGCTAATCACTTTCTACTCGCATGGGTTGATTTAACAAACTAGCTTGGTCATGTATTGTTGATTGGGTTATGGATCATAGATTCATGGGTTATGTGGATCCAAAACTCCTCTTAAAATATAGCTCTTCCCCAAAACTCAAATTTGGGTTTAAGAAGTGCCTTTTGAAAGGAGTATGAAGCAAGTTAGAGCTACGTTTGGCTTGAAAATATCCTTAAGTACTATGTATATGAATTATTTAACAATGAAAAGGAAATCAAAGCTAACACCTAATAGCTTCAATACAATTCTAACTAGATCAATATACCATCATGCTTAGAGCTTAAGCAAAGCTAATCTATTAACATATTTTCATTAGAACATGAAATGAAGGTTTAAACTAATATGCTAAACAAATTAACCTCTATCTCTAATTGAGTGCTAATGAAATGAACCTATTTATATCCTTAGCAATAAAAAGGGTTTGATTGTATGCTTTAATCACAATGGTTTCAATAATGGAGTCTTGTCAATCCATGGCTACAAGACCATTTGACATATCTCCATATGACTTCAAAACTTGGAAGAATGAATACAAGAAATGAAAATAGCTAGCTCCTCATAATGGAATAATTCTCTAAGATGATAAAATGGCTATAGCTTAGGCTCTATGCTCATTTAGCTGTAAGTAGAAATGCTAGAAGCATGGATTCCTTTTCTAACCCAATGGTTTGCAAGAAGCTTTGCATCCTATTGTATGTGGAATAATAGAAAAACTAGGTTAGTTACTGGATAAGCATGGTTTAGAAGTGGTTGAGTATACTTTAGGAGAGTTTATTTTTTCCTCGAGTGACTCATGGGGATTGAGGGGGTTTATTAATTAACCAAAATGATTGATTAATAGGTGTGTAAGCTTATAGAAACTGTTTTAGAGGAATAGTTAGTATGATTTATGTTAGGAGAGGATTTTAATCAAATAAATGATGATTTATTGATTAAATAGAAGAGAGAATTAATTGATTAAGAATAATTAATTAATATAGATAAAAAGGGGTATTAATTAATTATAAATAATAAATTAATATAGATAGAAAGGGGAGCTTAATTCATTAAAAATAATTTATTAATCTAGATACAAACAGGAGCTTAATTAATTATAAATAATTAATTAATCTAGATAGAAAGGGGAGTTGATTAACAGAAGGTCGTTAATTGGCATCGTTGTTGGATAGAACACGTAATTAACTAATGTAATGTAATTAATTAATGACGATAGTAGAGAAAATGTGTGATATTGATGATATGTCATCAATTTGCGGGAAAGGGTATAATTAGCGCAATTTAAGTATTTAAATTACTCGAGTTAAATTATAGGTGTCTACATTTTCCCCTCTTTGGGGTGGCGTAAGTGACACCATTTCAAAGATAGTAGAAAAATAAAATTTTGAAGGGGTAGAAGAAAAATTAGTAAAAGTGATAGATGCCACCATGAGTGTCGATGGGGTGATGAAAGAAGGCGATCGACGATTGAAAAAGGTGAGAGACATGGATAGAATAATGGGTATGGGCAAGATGCCCTAGGTGAATCATAAGAATAGTTTTTATAGGAGAATGATGTAGAAGAGGAATGAAGAAGGAAAGAAAAGAGAAAGCTTTCATCCAGTGTATTGAAACAACTTTAGTGTCATCATATTGCCAAAGATCTACATCATCGATCCTTATTAAAAATATAGGCATATGACAACAGTAGAATGACATGAAAATCCATACTACAAACAATTTTTTGTTGTTGAAAACAAAAACTCAATGCAACATACAAAATTCAATGCAATATGAGAAGGAAACAACCTCATTTAATAGGGAAATAAATACAAATACACATACTCAAACCAACAATGGTCAAGATGGTTATACAAATGTTTTTTTATCAAGCTAAAGAACCCAAAATGTTCGTGATTGATGATAGGGGTGAAAAATGATGCCCCTAGCAAGGATATATGCAAGGCAAAATGATGAAGGATGTTGGGTCCAATGATAAAGTATTATGTGCAATGAAATAGTATCAGGAAACTAGATGTGTCCCAAAGTACCGACAAAGTAAGTAGGGTAGCTTTGTAAATGGTTATAAATCTAATGATCTGTGAATCGTTCAATTTGTGAACACATGAAAATTATAGCAAGATATGGAATGAATACCATGCGCAATACACGAGTTTCAGTTGTTATGGGTTGTTTACCTATTTTGTAAATTTTACAATTTTTAGGATTTTTGAGAATTTTTTTTATTTTATGTGTTTGTATTTTTCTATGTTTTTTGAAAAAAAAAATTATTTTTGTAATGTTTAGGGATTTTTTATTTTTTAGAAGAAATGAGAAAATAGGAGATCACCTACAAGTAAAAAAATAGCCCAAGGGAGAAGAAATGGGCACTAGTTAGCAAAAACACGCCCCAACATGGCGAAAAGGAGTTAAAAATGATTATTTAATAAAAACAATCATTACAGTGGATAGAAGAAGTGTTAAAGTGATCACAGTGGTCAAAACATGGCCCTAGGGCATTATAGGGGGGTTAAAATAGCCAAATATAGCCCTCCTGAGGGGGGTTAAATCATCATGATCAGTACAATTTCTACCAAACCCAATAAAAATTTTACCGTGAGTTACCGCGAGGGATGAGTGAGATGAGTAGGGTGCAAAATCACCATAGACACGTTGATACCATTCATGAGTACCCCAACCCTTCTTGGTGTTTTTACGCATTTACTTTCATATTTACTAGCATTAATTAGCATTTATACAAGCCACATATTTATATGATTCATGATGATTACTATGGTTATGGATAAGGATTGGATCATGATGTTTTCTGATTTTATTTCTTATGTATGTACCATGATGGATATTGATGATGTATCACATGTATTTGATTTTTATAATAGATCCATAGATGATATCAATTGTATTGTATTTGTGATGTTCTAGATTAGTGGATGGGATGATATGAT
This sequence comes from Taxus chinensis, assembly GCA_019776745.2. Classification (NCBI taxonomy): domain Eukaryota; kingdom Viridiplantae; phylum Streptophyta; class Pinopsida; order Cupressales; family Taxaceae; genus Taxus; species Taxus chinensis. Next base: position 292,460,878 of record CM034150.1, read on the forward strand.
GATATTAGTGCGGGGGGGGATAGATTTTGATATTTACGATCCCTCTTGCCCCCATTTGATGATACAATATGTGATGAGTAGATTAGAATACATGTATGATGTACACGTAGAATTTAATTTATATATGATGTATAGATGATGCTAGATGTGATGATATCTATGGAGATATGATGATGTGATAACAAAACTATGTACATGCGACAAGAAAAAACAAGAAAATGTTAACAAACATATCATATATACATTGCTAAACAACATGAATTAACACAACTATGTATAATTATTTACAAACATGCAAAAACACACTACATATGTACAAGTAAGAATGAATCTAATCTAAGAAAGAAAAGATGAATCTAACAAAGTATGTTTGAGGGAAAAACTATACAAATGTACAAGTAAGCAAAAACTATACAAGCAATCAATGTACACAAACTAACAAACAAAGCAAGAAACAAGATAAAGCAAGTAAAATAAAGATATGTTTTTGTAAGATTGTTTTTAGTGCATTTTACATTTGTGGGAATTTTGTGAAACAATTTTCTATTGTTTTTATGTTTTATGTTTTTCTATTGTTTGTGCTTTTTCAAGTCTTTTGTGACTTTCTTTTTTAACATATTTGAATTTTTTTGTGATTTTCTAAGGTTTTTTGAAGCTACGTATAAGAAAGTGAGAAACGTGTATTCCCCCAATGTTATATGGAGAATATACAAGGGCATGCACCATGTATTTATAAAGATAAAGGTGAAAGTGTGGAGGTTCCCCCAGCATTAGATGGGGAATATACAAAGGAAATCCCTTCACTAATTCACAAGAGGATAAATAGTCAAATCAAGGCTTGACATGATAGACTCACAGGGAATCTTGGATGCCAAAACAAAACTAGCCCCAGGCTAAGTAAAAGTACCCCCTATAAACCAGATGTTTGTGAACAACGAGTCCTCCCAAGGTGCCAGAAGCCAATTTTCACCAAGGGGTCTATCCAAAGCACCACAATTGCGTGGTTTTCACATATGGATGACCTGTTTTCTCTTTTTCTTTTTCTCTTTTTTGACTTTTTTAAATTTTGATCCTTTTTTTTTATTTTTTTATTTTGTACAATGTTTAAGCATAGAAATTTTTAATGTGCATGGCATTCATTGTCTCATGGAGCTCATCTCCCTCAGGATTAGCAATTTTGTATGCTTTTATTCCATATTTTACCACAATAACGTAAGGTCCTAACTAGTGTGGTTCAAACTTGTGTTTCTTCTCTCTTTATGCCCTTGTGTTGAATTGATTATCTTTCATGACCAAATATCTGACCTCAAATTGACGAGGTATGATCCTTTTTTTTTAGTTCCGGGAGAATATTTTTTGATATACCTTGAGATGGTTAAGGGCGCAGATGCACTTTTCATCTAGGAGTTCCAATTCAGCCAACTTGGCCACTTTATAATCCTCATCTTTGTCTAGATAATCCCTAAGAGATGTCCTTAGGGAAGGAAGCTCTATTTCCAATGGGATGATAGATTTTGTTCCAAACACTAGGGAATAGGGTGTCGCACTAGTAGCAGTGTGAATGAAGGTCCTATAAGCCTAGAGGGTTGGGTGAATTTTTAAATTTCAGTTACAACATGTCTTACTCACCATATTTTCCATGATCTGAACCAATTTTTTGTTAGTGGATTTGGATTGCCCATTACCTTGAGGGTAATATGGTTTAGACCACTTTAATATTATTTAAAATCAGTGACAAAGATATTTCACCATTTTGTTCTTGAATGATTTTCCATTGTCACTAACTATGGCCGCAAGACTACTATACCGGAAAATAAGGTGATTCATGATGAACTTTTATATCTGAACACCTGTAACATATGTTAATGGAACGACCTCCACCCACTTAGTGAAATATTATGTAGTTGTGATGATGTGGGTATGACCATCAAATGAGGTAGGGGTGAGCTTCCCTATTAAATCTAGTCCCCATTTGGAAAATGGCCATGGTGATGTAATTGGTTGCAATGGTTGTGACGGTGCATGGATTAAATTTCCATACTTCTGACATAGAACACATTTCCTGACATGGCTATAACAATATTTCTCCATAGTAGGCTAGTAGTATCCTACCCGTAATAACTTCTTTGCTAGGTCCATTCCATTTGTATGGGCGCCACACACCCCTTCATTTACTTCCTTCATCATTTGGACTGACTCTGATATATCTAGACAACACAACAGATACACGTCATAGCTATGATGATAGAGCGTACCTCCTAGGAGGGTGTAACGGGATATTTGGCGGGTAAGGATTTGTTTGTTGGATCAGGAAATTTTAGTAGGGAAGGTACCACTTTTAAGGTATTCATAGATAGGTGCATACCAAGGGGAGTAGCAACCAACAAATTTACATGCCAGACATGATTCTGGTATATCATATGCAGGTTGAGGTATATTTTCAACAAAAAAAATGGCATATCATTGTTTTCTGGGAAAATCTACAACATAAAACCCATTATCGCCATTGCATTTGCATATTGGTTTTGTTCCCTTGGAATTTTCTCAAAGGTAATATGCAAAAAGTATTCTTTCAAAGTTTCCACCAATTTCTTTATGGGATGAGCTTTTCATCCTTGACCTTGTACTCATTATTGACTTATTTGATAATCAATTGTGAGTTACCAATGACCTTGACATGGTGGATATTCCACTTGATCGCTAGTTTCATCCCAGTGACGAGTGCTTTTTATTCTACTATGTTGTTTGTGTAAGGAAAACCAAGACAGAAAGCGTGCGATATGGGATCTCCTAAAGGAGTGATTAGTACTACTCCTACCCCTGAACCATGGAAAGTGAATGATCCATCAAAGTGGACCCGCCACATGATAGATTCTTCAATATACATTAGTGATGAATCTAGAAGCTCCATACTTATAGGCTCCATTCCAAGTAAAGGTACTTCTGCTAAATGGTCGGTAAGTACTTGTCCTTTACCTGATTTTTGGTGTAAATATTCAACATCAAATTCACTTAGCAGAATGATCCAATTGGCCATTCTACCTGTAAGGGTGGGTTTTGACAATAGGTATTTAGGTGGGTCAACTTTAGATATAAGCTTGGTTTTATTGTTCAATAAGTAATGGTGGAGTTTTTGAAAAGAAAAAAAAAATCCATATAAGCTTTTTCAATTTAGGGATAGTTGAGCTCATAGGAAATCAGGGTACGGCTAAGGTAGTACATATATTTTTATTTTTGGCTTAGGTCATATTGTGCAAGTAAAGCGCCAATAGAAAATTGTTTAGAAAATATGTATAAAAAAAGTGGCTCACCTGGGGTTGGAGGCATGAGGAAAGGCGGATTGGCCAGGTATTGTTTAAGCAAAGCAAAGGCCTATTGTTGCTTTGGTACCCAAACAAAATCAACATCCTTTTGAAGAAGATGAGTAAAGGAATGGAACTTATCAACAAGCTACAAAATGAAGTGGCGAATGTCTTGTATTTTTCCTTGTAGGCTGCTCATTTGTTTGATATTCTTGGGAGGGGGAATTTCAGTAATGGAATTGACTTTGGTTGGGTCTACCTCAATCTCTCTCCTTGATACAATGAAGCCTAGTAGCTTCCCTGATAATAATCCAAACACACATTTCTTTGGATTCAACCTAACCTTATATTCCTACAGACATTCAAAGATACATCAAAAAAATTTAGGGTGGTCTTATCTTGTTTTGGAATTTACGAGGATATCATCTACATAGTCATCTATGATGTCATGCAACATATCATGGAATATTACTATCATGGCTCATTGATAGGTCATACCGGCATTTTTGAGGCTGAAGGGAATTACCTGATAATAAAATTCCTTAAGGGGTTACAAAGGTCATCTTATATTGATCTTATTTTGATATCTTGATTTGGTTGTATCCTGAAAATCCATCCATAAGAGATGGAATTTCATATCCTGCTGTTGAATCGACAATCATGTCGATATTGGGAAAAGGAAAATTATCTTTCAAACATGCCTTGTTGATGTCCCGAAATTCTGTGCAAATTCTGATACCAACCTATTTCTTTTGTACTAGAATTACATTTTATATCCACTCAAAGTATTCAATGGATCTGATCAACCCTGCTTCTAATAGTCTCTCTAACTCCTCTTTAACTAGAAGGGCCACTCGTGGATACATTTTCCTTAGCTTATATTTAATAGGCTTTACGTATGGATGCACTACTAAGTTGTGTGCCACCAAAGTTTGATCTAAGCCCAACATATCTTTATAAGACCATGTGAATATGTCCACAAATTATCTAAGAAGCAAGGTGAATGTCTTTTGTTCTTATGCTGAAAGCAAAGCTCCCATCTTGACTATCTTTGGGTCTTCTTCTGTTCAAGTATTTATGTCAGTGGTTTCTTTTTCCAACATTTTTAACATATCCTCCATATGCGTAGGATCGGGAGGAAGGTTTGTATCTTCTTCTAAGGGCATCTTTACAAGATTTTCACCCTTAGCGTGGTCACTTCTTTTGTCGATTAATTTTTTACTTGTTTTTCAGTCAGCGCCTCAAAGAGGTTTTCACTGTGTGACTTAGAATTTTGATTTTTCTGAGGATTTTTGTTGGAACTTTTTCCCTTGCTTTTTCTTAATTTTTACCAACCACGAAGCTTAGCTTCCTCTCCAAAATAGGCACAGGTATCTAATTCAATGTAGAAACCTTTCTTATCATCCCTAATTGGAATTGTATCTCGTATTCCCATAAACTCTTCAATGGCCTCATCATTCTCAAAAAGGTCCAATGGCACATGACGTTGTTGGTCCCAATCGACAAGGGAAGGGTAGACAATGTCAATTTTAAACTCAGTGGGGGTTAAGGTAAGGACAGCGGTAACCATAAAAAATTTCCTGAAGGCGAGATCCTCATATTGGCTATAGTGGGAATCTGTGTCATTTTCTCAATAATCAGAGCTATCCTCATGCTCAAAATAGGTAGCATCTTAATCATTAAGGTGCGATCCATAGGGTCGAATTTTGATACCATATCTTTCCATTTTTAAATTTGGAAGTGAAATTGGTTCTCTTGGTCCTTGTTCATTCTTTCCACATCCTAGGCCCTTGTATCCCACAGAATACATCATTTGGCTAGAATTTTCATACTCATGGATTTGGTAGCAGTTCAGCTAAGTATCCTCCAAGACCCAAGTTTTAGGTGGGTCCAGCAATTTCTCTTCTACAATTAATCCCCCACGTAAAAATGTCTCAATAGTTCATTCATCTCTAGGTCGTTTGAAATGATAGTTGGGTCAGCCTCTTGTTTTAGGTGATAAAGATAGTTCTTAAACTAGGAGAGTTTGTTACACATTGTATACTCCACAACTATACTCCAAAACTTTCATCTCCCATGAATCAAAAGGATAAGTAGATGTAGAATATTTTCTATCACAAGTGTTGAGGGAATCCGAATCAACTCATGATTCCATAGCTTCTAATTGAAGGGGAACAACTATATCAGTAGAAGGACATGCATATGTACCCTTACGATAAAATCTATTGAGAGATTTACATTGAGTAAAAGGTTCTAGATCTCCTTATACTATAACAATGTTTCCCTCATGTTTTAATTTGATGCATTGATGGAATGTTGGCGGTATGGTCTGCATGGCATGAATCCATGGGTAGCCAAGAAGCATATTTTATGGAATTTCCAAGTCTAATATGTGAAACTTAGTATTGTGACAAGTTGGTTCTACCTCCAACGGCAATGTGATTGTTCCAGCTGACTCCCGCTCTGCATTTTCGTAAGTGGTTATGGTAATGATATGGGACTCTAGATCTTCCTCTGTGTGTCCCAATTGTTTAATTAGTTTCAATGTGCATATATTCAATCCCGAACCATTGTCCACAAGCACCTATTTTATCTTCCGGTGGGTAAAAAATACCTCTATATACATGGGAATATTATTTGTGTGATCTTCGTTGGGGATTTCCTTGTGGTTAAATGAGATATGTTGGTGCAATGTTTTCCATCACGACTTGTAAATGTGAAGGGTCTAATTCCATTGGCACTCCTGGCCCCTGGAGAGTTTTATATAAGATGTCCTTATGTACATTTGATATCTTAAGAAGATTTAAGATATAAATCTTGGCAGATGCCTTTTCAAGTTCTAAGAGGTTGTATTTACCATCTTGAGGGGTTGACGGAGAGGGTTCTGGGATCATGAGACGGGTGTGCCTTGTTACCATAGTGCAATCCTTTCCCTTGATCCTAATGGTACTCACATGTTCATTAGAACAATGGACACATCTAATGAGTGAGTCATAATGATTATTGTCATTTTTGGTGTATAGATAGTTTGCATCTTTGTAGCTTTGGGGTGACTCTCCTTGATCTAGCATTTTCTCATCTCATTTTCCATGTTTAGTGAATGGTTCTTTGAACATCCCCATCTTTTCATTTGGCATTTGATTTATCTCTGTGGTTTCAACTTCTATCACTCCATTTTCAATGAGATCTTGGATGTAGTGGTGAAGTATTAGGCACTTATTTGTCTTGTGTCCTTTTACGCAATGAAAATCACGATATTCATTTTCTTTATACCATGATGGTTTAGGAGCATTGTCATCAAAAGGTTGCATTGTAGGATAAGTCACCATGTGGACTGCACTTCAATATTACAAAAAAATAATCATTAACAGAAGTGAACATTCTATGCTTAGGTGTTGGTTGAATAGGTCCTTTGGTCAGTTTAAAAGGTCGACCAACTTGAACTGTTTACACTCGTTTGGAATTTTTTGATTCTGTCTCCCACCACGTTCTTTTTTTTGTTAAAGGTCTTTAGCTTTTCCGTTGGTTTGGCATTTTGATTATCTTTAGAAGGTTATTTCATTGTTCCTTTTGCAATGAGGATTTTTTCTATTTGTATGCCCTTTTCAATGGCCTCTTCAAAGGTACGAACACAATGCATTTGTAAATGAAAAGTGATGTTCAGGTTTAGATTAGGCATGAAGATGCTGACAAGCTATTTTTTGAGAAACACGCAAGGGAAGCGGCTGGCTATCCCTCACCATATTTTTAAAAATCTTGTGAATGTTTCATTAGGGAATTGTTTACTACTACACAAGTCTTCCATAGTTATGTCACTTTATATGTTGTATCATAAATGTCAAACAAACCTTTCTGTTAGTTCAGACCATGTGAAGAAAGACCCACAAGGTAAGCGATTGAACCATTACAAGGCTTGTCCCCCTAGACTCTTTAGAAAGAGTCGTATGAGGTAATTGTCATTATATGTCACTTTATGGCATGCCATGTAAACATCTTTCACATGATCTCATGGGTTTCCCTTCCCTTTGTATTTGTCAAATTTTGGCATGTCAAACTTCTTAGGAAATGGTTGAAGCGTCATAGCTTTATCAAATGGATGGGGGCATAGCTCTTCATATTGGTACTTTTTGTTATGCCCAATATTACTTTCTTGAAGGCTTGTAAGCGTTGCTTTTATGGATTGCATTTCTTGTGTAAGTAATTACTCTTTAGTAGGAGAAGCAAGAATATATACATGACTGTATTCTGTATTTTCTCCTTCTTAGTTTTCCATGTGAAGTTCACTAGTTTTGATCTTAGGCTTTGCCTTATGCACATTTTTGTTTGTTTCCTTTTTTACATGAGATGTTAGTAAAGCTAGTTGTCAACTAAGGTTTTGGATTTTTTATTGAATAGTGACTTATTCCTCAAGAGGATCTTCTTCTTCTTCGTTGCGTGGAGGTTGTTCTAAATTTTCATGTTCTAATATAACTCTACGTGGCATCTTGACGAAGGGAATTTTATAACCCATCATATTATCATTTCCTACGTTGGACATGGAAGCGTGCCCATGTGTTGGGATATCTTCCATGTTAATGAGAGGTTGTTCCTCTTCATTAGCCTCATTCGTGGGTGGTATTGTCTCATGTTCTATAGGCATTCTGGCTCCTAATTCCACCACTCTTGCTAGCACCTGATCTTTGTTTCTAAAAATGAATTCATCTAATAAGGCGAGGTCAAAATCAAATTCTACACGTGGTGACCCTAACTCATCACCACTATGATCTACCATCTTCTCCACTTCTTTCTCTACATAAAATAAAGGCCCGAGATCATGGCCAATAAAAGGATTTGACCCTTGTTTGTTTCAAGTTTCCCAATTTTGTGCTTGTTTCATTCCAAATTCCTACTTTTTGACTCCCAATCTTGTTTTACGAGCCATGATGTATGAGAGTTTCACTATGGTGCTTTGAATTTATTCAAAAGGTATTGATTAAGCCTAATTGAAACTTAAAAATAATGTCAATAGTTTGAGATTTATAATGAATGTCAAAGGATAAATGTGCCCAAGTGATTATTCTAGATGAGTAAGTCAAAAGGTGACAAATAAGACACAATCACATGATGCTTAGTTCCAAAACAAATCAACCAAATGATATACTTCATAATTCTGTTTCCAAAATGGTAGTTGGTTTTTTAAGATGATAAAAAAAAATGTCACTACTTATGTTGAGTTCAAAGAAATGAACAGGGTGTAAGTAATAAGAAGGAGTTAACACAATCCCCAAACAAAGTATACTAAAATCAAGTCTGAATCCAATCAAGACCTATATTCCAAAAAGTGGTAGTTATGACTATGAGTGACACAACAATTCCACCAAGATATGATAACCAAAAATTGCAAGAAAGTAAGGTATTAATATCAAGATGATATTGATATAACGCGCACAAGTGGTAACACTCAACACTTTTCAAAATTGAGGTAGTAATTGAAATCAAACTAAAGCTAGAGTATACCTAGGAATTGTTAAAGTGTATATAGCGTAACATCACAATATAGATATTTAGGTCAAGCTTACAAGAAACAAGACGTAAATACCAAAATTGTAGCAATACGATATAAACAAGATAACAATTTAAAGGAGAGTCAAGGTAATGAATCCATCCGAACTACAATGACGATCTTGACTTAGATATCAAGATCAAAAAGGTTACCAATGATATGAAAACATCTTCACACACTTTAGACGTTTAACAACTCAACCACAAACATGGATGAGTGTAAACAGACACAAAAGTGGAAAATACAATCCATTAGCAACACAATGGTATTCAATATTCTTCTAATTAACAAAGTGTCAAAAGAAAGTGAAGGAATTAGATCAATTGGGGGTGAAAAATGTTGGCCTCACTTTGGCAGAGTTTCGACTCGCCTTAGGGCGAGTGAAAAACTAAGAAAAAGTAAAGCTTCACATGTTTCGTGATGAATAATGGCTCTCAACTCAAATTTGTTTAGAAATGGTCAAAGTTGGCTCATGGTCAAAGATAACTTCCTAGGTGGTTCACTCAACTAGGTGTCAAAAGTTATCTAAGAGTGATCTCAGTTTGCTAAGATTTCCCAAGGATTATCTCGGCTTTGCTTTACCCCCTTCAAGAACAGTGGGAAATAAATGCATCCATCGTGTACTCTCACTGGGGTCACTATACGGATAACTTTAATGCTAAATCTCATGTGTATACTAGTCAAGTAGGTGTGCGGATCAATTCTCGTTTCGTCCGCAAGGTTCCCTCTTGCGTAGACTAATTTGGGGTTCCTAATACCACCCTCATTGTTGTAGCTTAGGGCTTATGCCAAATGGGTTATGTCCTAGTTTTAAGCGGATGGGGAGTACACTTATCTGAACTTACAAATCAAGTGTTTTGAATGTGGTATGTTTTTTTATCTTTTAGACTTAATGTGGTTTAGTCATTTATCATTTTGCAACCTTTAACACATGTGTAGTTATAAAAGTTTGTTTCAAAATCCTTTCTTTGACAAGCGTATTTAGGTCATGCATTCAAAGTTTAATAGTTCTCCAAGCAAATCACATCATTTGAAAGAGGATTAAGAGTTGCTTTTGATTCTCAAGATTATCTAAGGATGCAAGATAAGAGAATACACAACAAATTATCCAACTAAAAAGTAAAAGAAAACTTTGCAATTAATGAACCATACAAAAATCTTGATAAATGTTCATTTCCTTAAACCAAAAATGAAAGATGAAGTTTCCAATTAATCAAATATTAGAAAATGAAGACTAAAGTTGGCTTTTATTCTCAAGATCACCCTAAGGTGTAAGAGAAGAACATACACAAACTTTATCTCAACTAGATATAAATGGAAAACCTCAAATCAAATGATCATAAAAAAATATTTTGTAAATAGTTCATTCCCTTAAACAAAATGAATAATCAAATTTCCAAGTTAATCCAAATGTTAAAAAGATAGATAGCAAACTTTTTTTTTATTCTCAAAATCACCAAACGGTGAAAGAGAAGAGAATACACAAGCATTGGTTTAAATCAAGTAAAGCATGGAAATACAACATTCATCAAAACAGTAGATATGTTAGAAAATGACCAGTTTTACAATTAAGAGAAAACCTGGAATTTATGTAAGTATAAATCTCAAATTTATATTTTTATTGCATAGTTCACTTCAATATCTTTCCAAAGCAAAAAAATAGATTCATTTTGAGTTTGGGAGCAAAAATTATGGCCCTTGGAAGATGGGTTACACATATGCTCTTATGCTCTCGGGTATGCACTTAACATGTACTAAAAAAAGTGAAAAAAACGTCCCTTAATCTATAAAAAGGTCAAATTCTTCCAGCCAAGATTCAATTTTGACAACAACCCATCACATTAGTATATGAGTAGAAGACTCAATGCTATCAAACATTAACATTCACGATCAAAAACTTAACATTTTCAAGAAATTGACAAAACTAGCATGTAGAATGATAAAAATGTAAGCTCTAAAAATGAAAACATGGAGAAATCTTGAAATTTCTCATCGAGATCCAATTTTGACAGCACTTCACCTCCTTTATAACTGCAAGAAAGACTCAACACATGTAAACTCAACAAAACAAGTCATGTCAATATATGCAAAAAGAGGGTTAGTAACCAAAATTGAAACTTAACTACTACAAACTTGAAATCAAGTGCAAAGGACGATAGAGTAAGTCCCACTGAGCATGCCAAATACGTATATGAATTAGTTAACAATGCAAAGGAAAACAAAGCTAGCACCTAAGATCTTCATTACAATGCTAAATATATCAATATGCCACTATGCTTAGAGCTTAAACAAAGCTAATCCATTAACATATTTGCATTAGAACATGAAATGAATATTCAAACTAACATGCTAAACAAATTAACCTCTATCTCTAATTGAATGCTAATGAAATGAATCTATTTAGATCTTTAGTAATCAAAAGGGTTGATTGTATGCTTGAATCCCAAGGTTTTCAAGAATGAAGTTTTTTCAATGCATGGCTACTAGACTATTTGATATATCTCCATATGACTTCAAAACTTGGATGGATGAATGCAAGAAATGAAGATAATTGGCTCCTCTAATGGAAGAATTATCTAAGATGACAAAATGGCTATAGGATAGGTTTTATGCTCATTTAGGTGTAATTATAAAGGTTAGAGCATGGTTCCTTTTATAACCCAATGGTTTGCAGAAGCTTTGCATCCTATTTTATGTGGGATAATAGCAAAGCTAGGTTAGTTATTAATAAGCATGGTTTAGAAGTGGAGTTTACTTTAGGAGAGTTTAGTTTGTCCTCTAGTGACTTATGGGGATTGAGGGGGTTTATTAATTAACCAAAATGATTAATTAATAGGTGTGTAAGCTTATAGAAACTTTTTAAAGGAATAATTAGTATGATTTATGTTATGAGAGAATTTTAATCAAATAAATGACAATTTATTGATTAAATAGAAGAGAGAATTAATTAATTAATCTATATAGAAGTGTGTATTAATTAATTAGAAATAATTAATTAATCTAGATAGAAACTAGAGCTTAATTAATTAGTCTAGATAAAAAGGGGGGCTTAATTAATTAGAAATAATTAATTAATTTAGATAAAAAGGGGAGTTGATTAATGAAAGGTCGTTAATTGGCGTCGTTGTTGGATATAAGAGTTAATTAACTAATGTAATGTAATTAATTAATAACGATAGCAGATAAAATGTGTGATATTGACGATATGTCGTTGATTTTTGGGAAAGGGTGTAATTAGTACAATTTAAATATTTAAACTGCTTGAGCTAAATTATAGGTGTCTACAAGTACTATACCTATGAGTAGGTGATCGCTTTTAAAGGATCATAATATTTAATTTCCCCCATTTTGACATTTTTTGAACCACCTAAATTTATGATTTTTGGACCATGTGTATGCATTGGGATTCAAGTGCAAATTGTTCTATGTGGAGGCTTGCAAGTCTTGTTTTTGGAATTTATTTTATTTTATTTTATTTTTAAGAGCTTGTTGGAAGTACTTGGGTGAGTTGTAGTATTAGGTGGAGGAGTGACACATGTCACCTTCCTATTGGGTTGGGATATGTAGATAATTTAACTTCATTATCTTCAAATTTGGAGGTATTTGGGGTTATTTTCTTGGTTTTTGTTTTGGCTATTTTTTTAAGAAGAGAAGCTTTGTTGAAGATTAGCTTGGATTGTTTTGGTTTGGAGATATTGTTATTGGATTTAGAAGCTTGGAATCATATTGTTTTTGTGAGGTAGGCCTCATGCCCATGATTTTGTGTTTATTCCTTTGAAAGGAAATCTTGTATGCTTCTTATCGAGTTTTTGGTGTTTGAATTGTTTTGTTAGTTTACAAATGAGTTGTCTTTTGGAGTTTCTCTATCCATTCCCTTTGGGAGTGAATTTTGGAAATGTAGGGGAAGAGGGAAGAATCCTCTCTATTCCCACAAGGCTTGATGGGAAAGCCTTCTTGGGTTTTCTTATTTTTACTCCCTTATATGGTTTGGAGTGAGAGATTCTTTCTCATATGGTTTGGGAATCATCTCCCTTTCTTACTGATAAAACCTTCAAGTTTTGAAATTCCTTGGAAAGGAGAAGTCAAGGAGGTATAACGATTTTGGATGGATATGGAATCTTATAGAAGAAATTTGGGATATTTGGAAACTTGTGGAAACCTATTTGGTTACTTATTTGGATATGTATTAAAGTTGGATTTTCTCTCCCTCTTCCCCATTTACAAATAAGTATGGAACTTCTTGAAGTGTTTTTGTGTTGTGGTTAACCAAACTCCTTTTGGTGCTTTAGTTGGTTGTTTTGTTTGGGCATTTCCTCTCATATATGTGCTCACATGGAGGCTTGCATTCTCATCTCTCTCATGGGATTAAAGGGAGGCTATCATGTTCTCCATTTTTTTGGTTACGACATGCAATGATGTCAGTTGGTTGGGTGGTAAACCAAGTCTTCTCTTATGGCTTTGGATGTTTATTTTGTGGAGTTAGAGCTTGGAGAAAATCGGAGTTTTGGGAGCTTTGTTTCTTGTTTGTAATTTGATAAATCAAAAGAAAATTTTGACATGTTGTTCCCGCTTTGTGAGAGGCTTGTCTACTTGCATTTTAGAGTTGATTATATTCTTGTTAATTCAAAAAGAGTAGAGTTTAAGTAGTTTAATGCTTGTTGGGAAACTATATTGAAACAAGTTGTAAACCTAGCATTTTGGGAATGAAGAGATGTAGTTTTGATAGTTCCATTCTTGCTTGGGGATAACATTGAAACAAATGGTAAATCTTGCCTTTGGAAATGTGAAATGTTGTTAAATTGTGCAATGGGAAAATCCTCATTTTATTATTGTTTTACAAGGGAAATATTGATTTAGTTAGGCTTGTTGAGATTATTGAAAGACAATACAAACTATGGATTTTGCAATTGAATTTTGAGTATTGAAATGCTATTGTTGAGCGCGTGTAATTTTCTTTACGTCTATTTAGTTGTTGATTGACAAAATTTGCAAGAGATGAAAAGAATGGATAAATTTCTTTTTGTATTCAAATGGTATAAAAGGAATTAGTGTTTATGTTTATTCATATTCTAATGTTTAGCCAACACACGATTGTGTAGGGCAAGGTCTTCCCGTCAGGCACACAGCTGGAAGAGTTTCTCTTTCACTTGGATCTTGTTCTTTGGAACTAGGGAGATTACCATGAGCCCTTCTTAAGGCTAGGTGGAAGGAAAAACGGTTTTCACCAGGAGCATTCCCTGTAGACTCCTACCTTCATGGTGGGGTCGGTATCACTAATTGTAGACAACATACGATGTATGTTACTCAGCACAAGAGGAATAACAGAGATCAAGTTTCACTGTTGTGTACAAAATCAGAGTCGAGGGGTGATTCCCGAAGAATGCACTTGCCCCTGACCAGCCTGAGCAAGGAACTCTTCTAGTTTAGGAAACTAGGAAACTTACCATCTATTGTTTTCAAAAAAAATTGGGCTCTTGCTTTTCAATTTAGCCATTCTATTTACTTGGTTATACAAAAACAAACATATAACTCATCATTCCAAGAAAGAGGTTACAAATTTAATACACACACACACACACACACACACACACACACACACACACACACACACACACACACACACACACACACACACACGTTTATATTATTTTAAAATATTTGTTCTTACAAAAAAATAGTATTGGAGGGGGCGGATGGCAAGGCCGACCCGACCCTCTCCCCTCCATTATAAAACTATGGTCTGAGTCATTGATGAGTCACAGACCCCCACGCTTTGAATGGTCATTGTGTGGAACTCTCTCCACACTCTGTCTGTCACCCTATGCGGCCCCTACCCACACTCTGCACCCTTGCTCCTTCGCATACGGTCAACCTCACGTGGCCTCTCCCTTCCACATGTGCACGTTTATGTATGCACTTAAACATATGAGGGCACTTATATAACACATGTTAAAATCTAATACACACACACACACACACACACACACACACACACACACATTATAATGTGTGTGTATATACAAATATATAATTGTGTGTATGTATACACACACACACACACACAACATATATATGTATATACAAACACATAAATATAAGTGTGTGTATATACATATATATGTTGTGTGTGTATACAAATATATGTTGTGTGTGTGTGTATTTGTTTGTACACACACACACATTCTTAAAATCCTAAAGAATATATACATACATGTGTATAAATTTGTATGTATCGTTTTATGTTTTCTTCCTCTTATTTATATTTTAAAATACCATCTTTAGGGTTTCAAGAACACACACACACAGAGTGTTCTTGAAACCCTAAAGATGGTATTTTAAAATATAAATAATAGGAAGAAAACATGAATTGATTAAAAAATGTCTCCATAAAGCTCCTTCACACCTGCAACGAAACAAACGAAGAAACAAGGAAAAAAGTGAAAAAGAATATAATAACAAACTTAAAGTGAGATTAGGGCTTTTTTAGAAACCCTGGAGATCAAGGGTGGATATCCCTTTGATCCTAAGGGCTCTAATTAAACCTAGGATTTGCCACTTTCCCAATTATGGTATATAGGGTCGACTTTAGGTAGTAAGTGGCTCCCTTTTAGCATCTGGGTGACTAAATTTAGATTAAAATTAACTTTCAAATGTTGTAGGTGCAAGGGGCATGTGTCCATTTGGATAAGGGCCAAATGAGACCCATGCACAACTTAAATAATTAAACCCCTAGTTAAATTAATTCCTTACTTTGTTATACTAACCCCTTGGTGGGGAAAATCTTATGACATGTAATGGAACCCTAAATTGTGCAATATAACACAACGATAATTTATATACCCCCTTTGTGGGGGGAATCGTAACAAACTTAACAACCTTGATTTTTGCATTTTACATTGTGGATTATTATTATGCACCCTTAATCAATTTATTGGTTTGGAAAAATAATGATTAATAAAGAAGTAAATATTTAATTAATTAAAAAATTGCCCTAATTTTATAGGGTTATTGGGTTATCCAAATGGATATTTTTGGGTTGTAAAATCATATACGCACGACACTCACAAAGCTGACCCAAGGTTAAGGCCTTCTGTTTCGACTCTACAGAAGACTGATGCAAGACACATAATTGTAACACAAAGGAGGACATGTGGTGAAGACCAGTATTCAACACCCCTCGAATATTCCTTCTTTGCTTTGTCTCCTCAAAGAATGTCGAGCTACCAATGGAAGACAAGTGGCAAGTTCAATACATGGAAAAGATCTCTATACTTTGTGATTCTCATTCGTTCACAGGGTGTATACATGAGGTTAATATTGGCAATTTCACCCAATGGAAAGTCAAGCTCAAGAACATCACAAAAAGCACAAACAAACCCCTGATTTTCTAATTATATCTTTTGCTAGAGACGTTGATTTGGAAAATGGCTAGTACCATAGTATGTGTAGTCGAAATAGCTACACATTGATCTTAATTTTAAGAAGTCTCTTCATAACCCCGTCAAAAGCAAATTGAGAGGGTAAACAAGATGGAGAACAACCAAATGAGTTGTTACAATGGTCCCAAGGCAGAATCATGATCTGTTAAGACAAATGAGAACTTAAGCTTTGTTCATCCTCTTGATCTCATGCGCTCACATGGATGTTTTCTCATAGATCAACTTTCAAACCAATGTGTTTGAAACCATGATCAAGGTGGTTCTGGACGCATCAGTTCATTTAAACATCTTTTGAAGCTTCACGATCCTTCTAGAGAAGATAAGGATGAGAAAGAGATATTCTTCAGCATCTTGTTGTCTCTTCCTTCTTCTATAAATATAACCAAACTTTATTGTAAAATGATCCTCCCTTGAATGTAAAATTACTCTACTCAATTGATTTCCCAAACATTTTGGGTCAGCAGACCTCTATGTTAAACTTGTGTAATGCGTTCAGTGCCTTCCCAATGACTGTAATAGATTGTGTATATTTCCAATCAATAATATCTTGTTGATTGTGACTCATACCTGCCCTTTTACTGTGATTATTGCATTCTTAAGTTTCTGTTATGTCAATGCATGATGTGCATAGATTATATTTACATGATTTAGTTCACTATGTCACTAATGCAAAGAGTTAGGGTCTGATTTAAATACAAGGTCAATTATGACTTGTATCTATCCTTTTGTCACTATATTTGTCCTCTTATTCTTCTCTTAGGGAGGGTGATCCTTATTTCTCTAGTGTATCCCCATATTTGTTCATTTCTAGTTTCCTTCTGCCCCTTTCCCTTGCAAATTGTTAGTTAGGAGTAGAATAATGTTAGCATTAGAGAAATTAGGAAAGGAAGACGACCTTCTTTGGAGATTTGTCTCAAGGAGCCAAGGTCCCACATATTGGAGGCATTCCCATGTTGTTATTGAGATAACCAAGTTCTTTAAACTCTGTAGATCTTATCACGGGTGCACATCTCAGAATTCCAACAGCGCCCATGAGTGATTACCTATTCATCGGGTTATCAAAATCAACGGTAATCTGATGAGGAAATGACATCTTTAATGCAAATGCATCTTTATTCCGAAGGGATATTTATTTTATCCTAATGATTGCTATAAATAGAAGGGTTAGAGATCTTGAGAATAAGCCAAAATTACCACACAAAGTCGAATGGGATTTGAGGAGAAACTTCATTTAGAGGAGCCAAGTCTACTTTGGCTGTTCTTGTGTGTAGCAAGTCTAGTTAGGATCTGGAGTCCTAGGGTTGCGTCCCATCATGGTTGTTGGAGTTTATTTTCAAGACTGTAATAAGATTGTAATGTGTCATGCCTTTCTTTGTAATTTTCCCCATGGATTTTTGTGGGTTGCATGGTCTAGGATGGTCCTTCATTTGAATCATTTAAAAGTGACTACATCATTATATAAGTTGCATGATCTAAGGCAGTCCTTCATTGGATTTTCTAACCATGACTGCATCATTTGGACTGTAGAACAACACTGGTGATATACCCAAGGACCGTTTAATGAGTTCTCAAGGGGGTGAACCACCTACGTGATCTGGAAAAGAAGTTAGAAGAATTTCTTACATCAAAAAGACCGGGAAGTGGAAAGTCTATTGATACCTTCCAGTAGTTGAATAGGCGTATACACTGTCTACTAAAGGAATGTGCTAATGAGCCCATAAGCAATAGCCAGCCGCTCTCTGCTATATATCACAGTTTCTGTCGACGTTTCCAACTTCCTCTATTTTGAGCATCATTAATTACACAAACTTCCTATGTTTGTTGGTTTGATCTATTTTCTACAACAAACTCAAATATCCTGTTCTTCACTTGAATCCAACTGTGCCCTTGATCATCCTTTTTCACACAATTGTCTTTCATTATTTTCCTCAATTTTGCCACATCATTCCATCTGCCACATGCAGCATAGATACCTGACAGCAGCACATAAGTAGCGGAATCTTTAGGTTCCAATTTCAAAAGAGCCTGTGCAGCATAATGTCCTAGCTCCAAATTGCCATGGATTCTACATGCACCCAGCAGAGTCCGCCATATAAGAGCTGTAGGTTCTTGTGGAATTTGTCTTATAATCTCTAAGGCTTCGTCCAGTCGACCAGCCCTACCAAGGAGGTCAACCATACAGGCATAGTGTTCCATTGTTGCTTTAATGCCATGATCTACACTCATTAGACGAAAGAAGCCACGGCCTTGGTCTACAAGGCCTCCATGGCTGCAAGCAGACAAGACACCAACAAATGTGATATGGTTTGGCTTAATCCCTGCATCTTGCATTTGATTGAAACACCTGATCCCCTCCTCACACTTTCCATGCAGGGCATTTCCCGTAATCATGGCATTCCATGAAACCACATTTCTCTTTGACATTAAATCAAACACTTTTCGGGAATCTTCTATGTTCCCAGATCTGGAATACATGCTAACAAGCGAATTCTCCACGGAGATGTTTGATTCCAATAAGGTTTTAATAAGGTGTGCGTGAATCTGCTTACCAGATTCCATGTCAGCTACGTTGGAACATGCCGTGAGGACAGTTGAATATGTAAAGTGATTTGGTTTTATGATTCTTTGCTGCAGCATTTCGAAGAACAGTTGAAGGGCTTCGCCATCCCGTCCAACCTGGGAATGTCCCCCAATTATGGTGGTCCATGAGACCACATCCCACCTAGACATTCTCCCAAAAACAGTCTGGGCTTCATCAATATTTCCACATTTAACATAAACATCAACAAGGGAATTCCCAACAATGGCATCCGTCTCCAATCCAAATTTAACAAGCAGAGCATGTAGTTGCCGACCCTGCTCCAATAGTAGCAAACCTGCACACGCCTTTATAATACTGGAATAGATGTACTTATTAGGACTGATACCCACCTCTTGCATCTGCATAAAAAGATCCAATGCCTTTTCCTCGTACCCATTCCGTGCATAACCTGAGATCATGATATTCCATGAAAAAACATTTCTCTCGGGCATTTCGTCAAACATTTTGCATGCATCCAAATCGCTCCCGCCTTTCCAATACATATCAATGAGGGCACTGTGCAGAACAACATCCAATTCAAACCCACTTCTGATGATGTGGGCATGCAACTCCCTTCCATGCTTAAGAGATGAGATGGCAGCACAAGCCTTCGCGACACTACTGGCGGTAAAATGGCTCATTTTTATCTTCATCTTGGTTTGCATTAGACGAAAGAGTTTCAGCGCCTCCTCTGCTTTCCCACTTCGAACATAGATTCCAATCATGACATTCCATGACACTAAGTTTCGCTGATACATTTTATCAAACATATGGCGTGCATCATCAACATTTTCAGACTTGCCGTACAACTGAACAAGTTTAGTTTGGAGCAGGACGTCTGAGTGCAATCCAGTTTTAATGATGTGAGCATGAACCTTCTTAACATTGGCTTTCGAGTTGTCCCACTGCAATGTTAATGTTGGCTGTGGCAATGGGATTTGCAACGAGGACGTCATTTTATGGCAAACTGAAACCACTTCACTGTTTTGTCATCGTTCGATCCAGTAAACGAATTTGAACGCCTGGTTTCAATGAAAGAATGAAAAACTTCTAGTGACATCCACGAGACCAAGCAGACTAAATCCTCCAGACCAAGCAGCCTAAGGAACTCAGGGCTGCAGTGGATGTAGGATTTTCTACTATAGATCTCGACTCCAATTGAATGAATGAATGAAAAGTTGTAAGAAATAGTTGTACTCCAATTCACGAAGACAATAACCCACTTAAAATTTTCATTTAAAAAATCTAGCTCTTTAAAATATTAGACTTACAATTCTACCTTAAGGATGATCAAAGAAAGTATTTTTTCATTATTTATGAGACATGACCCCAACCTATACAAGTATGTGGAGATACGCAATTACTCCTCGTTTGCATTCTATTATGACCTTCCATTCAAACAATCTAGTATTTCAATTTAGATTATTTTCACATAAAAAATTAGAACTAGAAGATATTATTGATCTCTTTGAAGAGGTAATAACTCTTTTAGGTTTAATTCTGAAGGTTATTAATCTCTGGTAAATATACATCGTTCATATATATTGTCTTTCTAAATTGCAACCATATTGTCAAGATGGCGTCCTTCCTAATTACAACCATATATTGTAAAATACTAAAATTAATATTTGTAAAAGCACTATCTTGCCATGTCAAATCACACATCTATCAATAGATTACAATAAATAATTTGATACCTAGATCAATCTAATAATACAACAAGACTATAATTTAGCATTGCATGAAATATATCTCCATTCATTAAACTTAACATTAGTTACACTTCAATGTAGTTGAAGTGCATATTAGATGTTTGTGTATATGATTGTATAATGATCACAAGTAATTTCACAATAATAAAATATTGACACAGTAATAAAATCTACACCTTACAACTACAATTTCATCAGTTGTTATGATCTTAAATGCTACATGAGTGTAATGCCTAGAGGTCTTTCAACCTTGAAGGTGTACAATGAAAGAAGTCTCCATTATTATAAATTGATAAGATAGTCAACTCCAAATCATGCAATGAGGTTGTTAAGATCATCATAGGTGTAAGCATAAAATCCAGGGAATATATTCTTAGAGATGCAATAGAAAGTATTACGTTTGCATGTCTATTGATTTCCATTAGAGGCTATGCAATAGTACCAATGCATTCTATACATACCTTATTTCTCACTTTTGCCTATTTTTCTCTTCATGGCCACCATTGATGCATTAACCCCCTTGAGATATGTCTCATGAGGCATTATCAAGAGAGCAATGTACTGGAAATGGTCAGGTTAGTTAGCAGTATCTGTGAGAGAACTTTGATATACAGTCCTTGACCTTAGATATCCTATCATTTTCATCCTTTTACTATCTTATTTGACATCTAAGTTTACTATCCTACTACTATCACCTACTATCTGTTTATAAAACATTTAAACCTTCACCAAAATTATCTTTATATCAACTCTTAAGTCTTTTCTCCACCTCTGGAACCTACGAGATCAACTAGGATTGATATTGTCAAGCTATACTTTTCAATGGCCCATAACATCGATCATGGTCGATTCTACAAACTATGAGTTGTAATGATTAATCATGACCCCTATTTATAGACATATTTTAAGATATTTTTTGAATCATTGCATCATCATCTATTGATCTTCTTTTGCTCACCATGTTTCTCTTAAGATCTTAAATGTTTAGGACTAATTTTTATTACACTTTACGGACTATCTTTGGAGCATTGGGTCCAACGAACTCAATAAGAGGATTTTCACGATCAAGGTTCACCAAGTCTCCAGAGTCCCCAACTATAATTTACTTAAGTCTTCTTTTTATTGTTCTTATGGTCCCCCACATCAACTCTTTCATAGGGTGCTACTAACTCTACAGACTTAATACACAAATGGCGTCTTCAAAATGTAATTATCTTTAACCTTACTTTTCCTTTGTGTTATATTCTTATTTGATTGTTAATGATTTATGTATCATGTACACAGACTAGGATATAGTAACATATTCTTTATTAGTTGCATATTCCTATATCATCTCTTGCATTGCATCCACCCCTTGACTTACATCCCTAATCTATCACTTATAACATTTTTTTGTCTTACAACCCTAGTTTGGATCTATTTGTATACACATCTATCTTTCTTACAATCAGAATACTAGTAAGACTTCATATCCCATCCTAGATATAGGCTTTAAAACCCTACGCTTTTGATAAAATGTGTATTATTAACTTTTACATCCATGAATCTTGCACCCCTTTGGTTGTATCTTGCTTATGTGTAGTTTGTATAAGGGTCTTTCTTCTATATCCTAATTTATATTATTGAGAAGAGAGAAAAACACTTATTTCACTAAATATGGACTTATTCCTATCCGAGTAGCTAAAAAATATAGCCAATATTGGAATCCAAAATTACTAGTTTTGGATTCCAAAATATTAAATATTACAATTTTCTGGACTCCAAAATCTTACATATTGGATTCCAAAATTACATATATTGGAATCCAGAATCACCTATATTAGAATCCAAATTCCCATATACTGGAATCCAAAATCACATATATTGGAATTTATTGTCCTCTAAAATCACATATACTGGAATCCAAAAATCAAAATATTGGAATTTGACATTGATCTGCAAAATAATAAACATAACATGTCTCTATTCTATATAGGCTAGCGACCGCCAGACTTTAATTTTTCCTTTGGAATAAAGTTTCTTATCTATTTTAAAATTTAAACTATGCAGTTGTTGGAAAAAAATAGTTTAATGATTTCAGGGAATTCAACATTAATCTGTAAAACCATAAATATAACATGTTTATATTTTATACGAGCCGAGCTAATGGCTGCCAGGCTTTAATTTTTGCTTTGGAATAATGTTCTTATAACTTTCAACATGTCATTAATGTTAAACTATGCAGATCTTGAGAAAATATTTTATTGATTTCATGGAAGCCGACATTGGTATGCAAAATAATAAACCGATCATGTTTCCTTTTGATACGGGCTAGCGGTCGCTAGGCTTAATTTTTGTTTAGGAATAAGTTTCTTATCAATTTTAAAATGTCCTTAAGATTAAACTATGCAGATCTTGGGAAGATATTTTAATGATTTCAAGGAATCTAACATTGATCTACAAAATAATAAACTTAACATGTGTTTCTGTTTTATAAGGGCTAGCTGCTGCTAGGCTTTAACTTATGCTTTGGAATAGGGTTCTTATCACTTTTAGATTGTCATTAACATTAAAATATGGACATCTTGTGAAAATATTGTAATAATTTCATGGAAGCTGACATTGGTCTGTAAAACAATAAACCGATCATGTTTATTTTTTATAAGGGTTAGCGGTCACTAGGCAAATGAATTTTCAAGAGATGTGAGACACTTCCAGGTTCATTTAGTATGATGTGATTGAACCTCAACATAACCAGAGAATTACTGAAAACATTCTGAAGAAAATAGCAGAGGGCGACGATCAAGACTATGATAATATAATTAATTTAAATCCATTCAAGATATAATTTCATATTTAAATATACATATCAAATTAATTGCAAAACCATTCCATATATATTTTAATATTTATATATATTATCATGTAAATTACATACAAAATTCATGGGGGAATATCTGTAAGCATTTGAACATCCCCATACCTATTCTATTTCCTAAATACAAAATATAAATTCTTTGCCATTATATGTCATATACTATAAGCAAATTCAAACCTTACACAACCATGTTCAAAAACTTACAAATATCTTCTGAGCCAGGACACATTGTTCCCAGCTATTCCATTCTCCCACCCGACATCATCTCAACAATACTTTCCACATCTGAATTGTCCTGCTTTTGCACAAAAGAAGAAGACGGATCTACGCAGCATTCAGGCATTTCTACCTTGGCACTCGTCAGAAGTGTAAACACCTAAAATCTACTAACACAGTTTTAATGCAAAAGTGGTACTAATTATCCTCTAACTCATCATTTTCATTATAATTAGTGTTTTTCGCTAATTAACTAATGTTTCCCTCTATTTTGGTCAATTAACGATACTTTGTTAGTTATAATCCTCTTCAAATCAATTAATTCATTAGTATTATTTAATTAATCCTTTTTAACATTGTATTTAATTAGTAAAACATTTTATTGGCTAAATCCTTTTTCAAATGCTTCAAATCAAATCAAATTCCTCCTAAATCACCTCCAAATAGCCTAAAAATATGATTCTATCCTATTAATTAATCTCAACTAATTAAATAAAGCACCCTCCAACTCCCATGAGTTGCTAATCACTTGTTAATTCTTCTAAGCAAGCTTAACAAGTATAAATCTACTTTATCATTTATGCCACATTCATTGGGATTCAAACTTCTCTCAAATAGAAAGCTATATCAAGGACCAAGCTCCTACCTTCAAACCTTACACCATACTTTGAATATTATTTTCATATAAGACATATGATTAAGAGCATTCTCCATTGATTTGGAATAGATTGTTCATCTCTTGCACCCATTCTTCACTCTTAGAGAGATCCTTTCACCATATTGAAGCAACAACATAAATTTGATTTCTTTTGATCTTCATAGGTCCATTTTTAAAAGGCATTCATACATACTAAGTAAGAATGCTAGTAATTATATGAGTAATTTCATGTTTAATTCATTTTAGCATTCCAATAAGGCATGATGGTTCTATGTTAGATTTCAGCTTAGTTATTTAGACTACTATGTGTTAGTATATTTTAATTAGCTTTGCAAAGTTTAAGTAGTTCACATTTGGCACGCCCGGTGGCGCATACTCCATTGTTCTTTGTATTCATTTTCAATATTCTTAGATTAGTTTCAAATTTTTAGTTTACTAACTATATTTTATGTTTTTAGATAAATATGAAGTTTCTTAACTATTTTGGTTAGGATTTATTTGTTTTTGTGCTCTTTGAAGGATAAAGGGAGGTGAAATGCTATCAAATTTGGACCAAACTAACAAAGTATTGAGCTTTTAGATAATGTTTTGTCAAAAATCTCATGTTTTGGTGATCTATTGGAGCTTGTGCTACTGCGTAAGTGCCTTGCACTATCACTTCAAAGCTCACACTACTGCTAGACCCCCTTACACTACCATTTGATGGGTTCTCACTACTAATATTTTGTCCACGTAGGTGCAAAACTGTATTTTTCTACTTTGTGTATGCCTCGCATTACTACTTACCTTTCTCGCGCTACCGCTTAAGTGGCTCATGCTACTGCTCCTCTGGTTGCGCTAGTGTGACACTTTATATGTTTTTTGACATAGAATCACACTATTGCATTGACCTTTCACCCTACCACTCAAAGGCTCATGATACCGCACTATAGGATCGCGCTACTGCGTTATGTGTTGAATTTTGGCACTAATTTTGAGGTTTCAGTTTTTGATTTTTTGTGTTTTTGTTGTTTGTAGGTTTTCCTAACTATTTTCTACAGGTTTTTAACATTTATAATAAGATTTCAAACATTTTTACTTAATTTTTTGATGATTTTTTTTCCATGCTTTACTTAAGTTAGCTAAAGTTGTGTATCCTCTTCTCTTGCACCTTAGGGTGATCTTGAGAATCAAAAACAAATTTTATTTTTCATTTTATAAGATTTGGTTATATTGGAAACTTAATCTTTAATTTCTTGGCTTAAGGAAATGAACAATGTATCAATCTTTGTTTGAAATTCATTTGATTTAAAGTTTTCCTTTACATTTATCTAGTTGAATAAATTCATTGTGTATGCTATTCTCTTGTGTCCTTGGACGATCTTGAGAATCAAAAACAAGTTTGGTTTACTTTCTATTGGAAATTACTAAAATCATTTGTGTGCAGGACCTAACGGTTGTCAATGACTTGGGATCTAGACAAACTCTAACTACATGTGTGTTACAGGTTGTCAATGGTATACTAAACCTTGTCTCTTAATCTGAAAGATAAAAAATACACCACTTTATTCAACACACTATATTTACAGGTTTCAGTTAAGAGTTGTGGCTTGATTGCTTTAAACTGGGGGAAGTATCTTGGCATAAGCCATAAAACTCATTGTGAGGATTACCCTAAGAACCCCAAATTAGTTCACACCTTGAGAGAAATGGTAAACGAAATGAGAAGTGACCCGCCACGTAATTGACTAGTACGCCTTTGTGAGATTAACATCAAAATCATCTTCATGTGACCCCACTGTGATACAACTAAATGCAATTTATCACTCATTATATCAAAGGGGGTAAAGTAAAGTCGAGATACTCCTTGAATATTCCTAACAAGATTTTCTTGGAAAACTGCACTCATAGAGATATTTTGTGACACCTAGAGTGTGAACCAATAGGAAGCTTTTGGCTTGGGGCCAACTTGATTTTATCCATCATGTTCTATTGAGATCTCACGAAGCAAGAACTTATTTTGGAGTCAAAACCATGTTATTTCAAACAAGGGGAGAGTTTCTCAAATTTTGAGCCTAGTGTTATTCATTATGAAATTTATAAAGTGTTACTTTGTCCTAGTTTTTCACTTTTCTTAAGACAAGGCAAAAATCTTCCAAAGTTACACCAAGTATTTTTCATCACCACTTGGTTTAATCCTTTATTTTTTTTGTTTCCCCTTTGGGAAAAAGGATAACATACATATGTAGTACTATTAAATATTGTGTCCACCACTTTTGCACCAACTTACATCCTTCCTTACTGCGCCTGTGATAGTAAGCGTTGAAAGTGTGTTGGTACGTATTTTTATATGGGTATCCATTATCTTAATACCCATGTCAATATTATTATTGTAGTTAGGTTGTATTGTCATTAACTTCCTTTGATTTGGTATTGTTATCCAAAATTCCCCCCCAAGGTAATTTTGATAACATGCACTAGATTATTCAATCCAGATTCCAAGAAGAAAACCCAGTAGGTTTTAAAATGTGAAAAATTTGCAAAAGCCAAGCTTGGTACTGAAATACAGAGAAAATCGGCTAAGTCCTAGTCCAGGCAGTCTGTGGGACAGTTAGGACGTCGGGACGCGTGGGACGTGAAAAACCAAATTGGCCGAAAACAAGGGAAAAATTGCCTAAAGACCTTGTTTCACGCAGTCGGGACAGTTGGGACAAAAGTACGCGCGGGACGCGGATCGGCCGGTTTGGCACAAGTTAGTCCATTTCGGGTGGTTCGGAGATATTTGTCCTAGGCAGTCTGAGACAGTTGGAACAAAAGTACGTGGAGGATGCAAACCGGTCGATTCGGCCGAAACAAGAGACTTTCGTCTGGGACATTTGGGCCAAAAGTATGTGGAGGACGCGAAAAGCCGAAGGAGCTGAGAGCCAATCAAATCTCGCCATGTGTCTTCACCTCAAAGAGGAACAAGGAATCCCAAATCGGGTGATTCAGAGATATTTGTCCTAGATAGTTTGGGACAGCCGGGCCAAAAGTACACAGAGGACGCGAAAAGCCGAAAGAGCTGCCAATGAATCAAATTTCGCCACATGTCTTCACCTCATCGGCCCGGCAGAAATTTTTTGAAAAGTTTTCCAAAGGAAAACAAAAGGGAAATGGTCAGGAAGGGCCCGCGTCTAATGAAATCGTGTCATGTGTCACTTGAGTGGCGGAGCGCGGGGGAGAAATGGGAAAATTTTCCCAAGGTGAAAAATGCTAAATTTTCGAAGGACAAAGTGCGCCCCTCAGGCCCGAGCCAATAAAATAATGCCACGTGTCCAAGTGGCAAGAAATTAAGGAAGGGCCCAACAGGAATTTTCAGAGGATGAACCCACGAATGAATCAGAGCCTGACACGTGTCATCCAAGTGGTAGAATGCGGGAAAAAATTCAAAATCCGTTTTGGCTTGTTTTTGCCCTAATCTTCAGATCGCCATAACTTTCGATCCAGAGCTCGGATTTTCACGTTCTTTATATAAATGGAAAGATGGTGAAATTATCTACACGATTCCAAGGTCAATATTGAATTTTGGTTTAGTTTGGAGAGAGAAAATAAAGAAAATGTCTCTGGCGCGTGGTAATGGCCCGAACTAATGTTTCAACAACCAGCTTTAATGCAAATACAGCTCGCCGCTTTTGTCAGGGTTCTCACCCACCGCCATGATGAGATGAATTAAATGCAACCTAGAAGTGGTTGGGGTAGATCTGGATTTCCTCTCTCTTCCCTCTCTCATTCTTCCTATAAATTGTAAGGAGAGGCTTCTTTCTAAAGGGTGGTTCATCTTTTCAGCTCTGCCCTCCCTTCTTTTCTTCTCCAGGGTTGAAAATGGAGTTCAAACCTCCTCCCTTGCTCTGTAATGGCGTTTTTGCCTTTTACCATTAAAATGATGTTCTGTGCAAACTTCTGAAGCAACAAAAACATGTTTCGTGATGCATCTGTCCATCCTTGCTCGTTTTTCGTTTGTTTTCTTCTTGCCTCTCTTCATTGCAGGTATTTGTGCATGTCTGAATGTTCATTGCAGGTTTGGAGCTGTGTTCATGGAGTTTTGGGACATTTTCTATGTGAAATCTATCCTTGGGCTTGTGATGCATCTGTCCATCCTTCCCATTTCTCACCCCTCCTTGTTCCATGGCAGTTTTGATAGATGTTCAACATTTTCCTTCTCTGGTGTATCACCGTTTTAGTGTAGGCTCTGTTTTTCCCTTTTCTCTCTCTCCCTGTCTCCTTGGTGGTTAGATTAGGTTTAGATTAGCTTGCCTGCACTAGAATAGCTTGTGGTAGGTAGTTTAGGAAGAGGAACCAACCTTCTCTGGAGATTCCTTTCTCATTTTCATGAGTCCCACACTCAAAGAAAGGATTCAATGTTGTGTAATCACACTAGATGCTAGAGTGATCAAACTAGAAATCTGATCAACATCCAGGGGTGTTGTGATTTTACACTAACAGGTATGCTAACCACATCATATCAATACAGTTATAATACTTACATCTTTTTTCCTTTTATGAAACTTGATCTAAGTCTGTAAGTTGTATTATTACGCTACTCACTTAAATAACAACTTCTTGCTATAATTAGACTTGGTTTTGATCCTAACATTTCCTTTTGTTTTGATAAGCATCGTTACGCTACTCACATTGTGGTAACATTATTTTGATACTAAAAATCTTTCCTTCATTTACAAATCTTGATTAACATGTCCAAATAGTGTTGTTGCACTGCTCGCATTTGTAGCTTCCTTTTTCATAATTTGGACTTTGTTTGTTTTTAAAAAATAAATTAGTATACCTTTTCAGGAGATCGATTCAACAAATTATTAGTACTTAGGTCTTGTTTATTTAAAACTTGACCTAAGTGGTGATATTATGTTGTCACTATTTGCACTAAACCTATACATAAAAAACATTGGGAGTAACTACTCTTGTGATTGGATGATATTCTTGTACTTGATTTTTGTGTCCTAGATACTTGTTGCTACATGTACCTTTATCAATGTGTCATTATTTATTATTTGTTGTCCTTGGTTCATATTTCCTTTGGAATTATTACCATTCATTATTTGACATTCTTTGTGATGATTTTATGTCATTATGCTGCTTGGTTTTTCCTAGGGTCCATTTTGAATCAACCTTAGTAAAAACTTTCTCGTTATTCCTCCTACGACAATGATAGGGCATCAAACAATAGGGTCAAATCCCTTTATAGATGACAAGTTACATCCAATTTTTGAAGACAAAACCGTAGTTGATCATGTAGTGGTGGTGAAGATAATTCTCCTTGGGCGGACTTTGAATTCAACCCCGCTCAAATAGATAACTTCTTGTTCAAAAATAGAAATGATGTTCTTATGCATGTTGTAGAGTTAAGGGCCAAGTTGCCATCTATGGTTAATACCTCTCTCATTTCAGGCATGGTTTAAGGAGAGGAAGAAGTATAGCATCCTTCACATAACGTTGATGAAATATTAAACCCAAGACATGCTTCTACTTCTAGCCAAAGGAATGAGGAAGAAGCATTCTAAAAATGATGGCATATATCGCATCCCATTATCAAAATATATTGTGAGGATCATGAAGAACATGTTAATAATGAGAAACCTCCCTCTCATGAAAATCGTAAAGAGAAAATCCAATCCATGTCTCGCCAATTGGAAAGTTTGGCTTCACATGTTAATAAGGAATCGAAAAAGAATCCTAGGAAAGAAAAACTTTGAGCCTCATATCAAGAGTTTTATAATAAGACTCCTAGACAAGAAAAAACTAGGGCTCTGCATTAGGATTTTTATATTAAGAATCCTCGTCAAGACAAACGTAAATAACCGTATGAGGAGTTCTACACAGACAATCATAGAAATGACAACTATGAAACATGTAGAAATAACCATTTATATAGGCCAACATCACTATTGTCACATGGATCATACATCCGCTGAATCTTTAAATGATCATGTGCAACATGGGAACATCCCCAAGGTGTGGGACCTTATCACCTTGGGATAAAGCTCTGGAGAAGACCGAATTACTTTAAATTTGGTGCATTCAATTTAGGATTTAAATGCAAGGCTATAACACTTGAAATAAAACTAATCTAATTGTTCATGCGGTATAAAGATAGAGAGATAAATGAAATATATAAAATTGGTGATGCACAAAGAATAAATTAAACAAGGAGATCTACTTCATATGCATAGAACAATATATCAGAACAATGGATAACATGCACATCTACTAATAAGCTTTTTCAATCACTGAATTAACTGCACACAAAACTTTAATAACATAAGGGATTCAAGATTTTCCACAACTAAAACTGAAAGATTCCATACCACAACTCAAATATAATTGAAGGAAGATAACCGAAATAAAGGAAATATATTTCACTACATACAAGGAATTAAAACATTCACAAGTATTAAATGATTTATTAAAGTTGCAAAATACACCAAGTATTTGACGGTAAAATATTGTTATGAATATATCTAAGACTTAAAGATTGTTCTTGGAATCTTCAAAATTATATATCCTCTTTACAATAAGATCTAAAAGTTTATTTTTTGAAACATAATGCATTCTCATATTTATAGACTAAGAGAGTTGAGAAATTGTAGCTTAATATTCTAACTACTTCTTATTAAATATAGAATGCATTAATTCTTAGGGAACAACGTCCCATAAAAATAGAAAAAATAGTTACACAGGTTTAACCAAGTCAACCCTACAAATTTACTGGTTATGGAGCTTGGAGGCTACTCAACAATGGTTGCCAAACCTAGGTTGGATAGGTAGAATCCTTTTCCTTCTTTTTTTCTTCTTTCTTCTCCCATACAACTAACATGTTCATGTAATTGATAAATCATTTAATAATTCCCTGGACCTCTTCCTCCTCAAGTCCAAATGCGTAATGGCTTAAGATGTCTGTTGAATCAATTTCTATGGAAAATTTTAATGGCAATATTGGAGTCCTATCAACAACCTTCTTCAGCTGGCTCAATAATTTTTGACAAGATACCAACTTGTAAATAGAATCAAGATTCAAATATTAGGTCACATCATCATCTTGGTTTACCAAACTTTTAAAATTGGCATTAATCTAATCATCTAGAAGGGTATCAATAGTTTTATCCAATAATTTGCATTTTATCTTCTCAAATTCTTCCAAAATATCATTCAAACCATCCACTGCCTTGAATCTTATTTCTTCCAACTTTTACATGAGCTTTTATAGTATTCAAGCTCAGAATTCCATAGCTTCCTTGAATTCAAAAGGTTTTAAAATATCATCGATCACACCTTCCTTCAAGAGAAATTATGAGCTAACACTTTGAATTTCTTTCCAGGTTTCGAGAGCAAGGTATAACTTATCAATCTCCTCAGTGAGGAGTCCATTAAAATTCATTATGGCATACTTCTCTGCATATAGTTCATTATACAAATCCATAACAAATTTGATCAATGGATCTTCTTCCTAAATCTAGTTCTCCATCCAACCTCTTAATTCTCTCCTTTTTTGTCCAATTTTCTCCACTATATGAAAAGATGTGTCATCGATACTTTGAGAAATAGTGAGGGAAGTAGTAGTATGGACCGGTTGTGTAATCATGGTTAAGAGAGTAGTTAGCTGCTCAACTTTTCCTTGAAAATTGTTTGTTTATTCTTTTTTATCATAGCTATATAGAGGTACATCCACTCCTAAAATTCCCTGGCAGATTAAAGACCCATACCCTTTCTTAATAGAGTAATAATATCACTAACCTCTTGAATAAAATCAGAGTGAGGAAGTGTCTCAGGAAATCTAGACATAGTGCTTTTAGTTTTTACCATGTAGCTCTTGGTGACGATATTTGTGCAAACCTCATTCTCTGTTACCCAATGATTTAAAGCGTATTATGGAGAGATAATGAAA
The DNA here is from genome assembly GCA_019776745.2 of Taxus chinensis. Taxonomy (NCBI): domain Eukaryota; kingdom Viridiplantae; phylum Streptophyta; class Pinopsida; order Cupressales; family Taxaceae; genus Taxus; species Taxus chinensis. Next base: position 292,493,100 of record CM034150.1, read on the forward strand.
TATTTTTAGACATCAAGAAGCTTAAAGAGGTCCTAAAAAAAGTCACTACCCACCTAATTACTATTGTGCCTTTGTCATTCTTTATAGTTTGTGTACCTTTGTCAAAGTGGGATGTTGTTGCGAGTAAAAACTCAGGGCATGACATTGCCTGAGGAAATTAAACTACAAGAGGAATTCCACTATCATATATAGCTTGCATACATGTCTTCTTATTTAGGGCCTTCGCCCTTTCCCAAAATTCAGCCATATCTATATGCTCGAAATCTGTATCTCCAATATTTTCTACTTTAGAAGAGATACTGGAAGGGGGTGACACCCCTTGGTTGTTGTATTTCATCTTATCCTTCCATTTTGATGAATAAAAAGACATCTTCCTTCCTAAAAAACCTAAGAATTCACAGTTCAGAAAGGATAAATATGCATGTTAAACACCTTGCAAAACCAACTTGGACTTCTGAAAATATGAAGTTTGAAGATCCAAAATCAGAATTTCACCTTTGAAAAAACAGGTTCAAAACTTCAAATGGAAAAGTTTTGAAAGCCAAAAATGAGACATTTCTATAATCATAGAGTTCCAAAAATAGCAGAGTCTCGAACTCCAAAAAATTTGAAATGCAGAAGTCTCCAACCTTTGGAAAACCAAAACCGTAAAACTCCGAATTCCTGAGTTTTGAAAATCAAATATTTCTGAAATTCCCAACCTTTGAAGGTTGAAGCCATGAAAATATGAAAATCAAAAATCATGAACCCTGAAAAGTCCAATGTCCAAAAATTTAAACTTTGAAATATGAAATATACGAACTGTGAAATCTTCCAACTCCTAAAATGTAAGAATCCGACCTCGTGAAACTCCGATTTTTGACTTGTTAAAAATCCTCGTTCTCCAAGTCTAGAAAACTTTTTCTTCCTTTTTGTAAGAAAATTTTCATTCTAGACTTAATAAAAACAAAAAAAAGGATGATATATCTATACTTGAAACTAAGAGAAAAACCAAGGAAAATGAAAAAGAGTCGAAGGATGAAAGGAAAAGAATAAGAAAAGCAAGAACCCCAAAGTCAAAAATAAAGATGTAACTTGCAAATATTACCCAAATGTGTAAGAAATATATGAAAAAATCTCCAAAATTCAGCTTAGGGGGTATGATGAGGTGCACAGAGATTGTCAGTGTGTCAGTGTGTTTAATCAAGTAGTAAAAATGATAAGTAAAATCTTTTATTTTTATAGGGAGATACACATATATTACCACAAGCCAACAAATGTGGGGTAGTTGGATAATAAATTCCTTCGGAAATAAAATTTTAGAAGTCGGTGAATAAACCACATGCAAAATGTAATTTAGACTCTGAAATAAGAAATGCCAAATTTTCGAAGTGCTGAATCCCTAAATTATCAAAATGCAGAAGTTATGAAATCAGAAATCCCAAAGTTCCAAAATTAGACTTTCAAACTTCGAAAGGAACACATTGTGCAAGAAACATTCATAATTATGAATTTTTATTCCGAATTGTGATTTTGGACTTTGGACTTTAGAACTTTTCTTCATTCTACATGCAAAAGCAAGAAAATCTCTGAAATTCGAAACCTAGAATCTTCAAAACCTGAAAATGATAACAAGGAAACTTTTGAAACATTTAAAAAAAAAAAACCAAGGAATGGGAAGGAAAATAATATGCGAGAAATGTTTTGGAAGCCCTCCCAACAAGGGTAACTAGTAAAGTTAACATTTTTTACGATCTCTTACAGATGCTTATTTGCTAAGCATTAGGCTAGTACTAGATATGTCATGGATCTTATTTGAATTAATATAAGTGAGAAAGGATTTAGAGATGTTTATATTTCCTTTTTCCCAAGGGAGAGCAAGGGCCCACTCGACCAAGGAAATAGGAGGCTATTTACATTCACATACGCATATGGTTTTCTGATAAGTTTTACTATAATCTCTATTTCAGTATGTTTCATGCAATCTCTGTTTGAACGTATTTGTTTTCCCTATTGAAATTTATATTTAGAATGTGTGTATCCCTTTATGCAAAGTCTAGTTAGCATGTGATTTTACTTCTACTGAGTTTTAGTTACAAATGTGTAATTTCAATTTCGTTCTTTCAAATTCTATGTGCGCATATCCATTTAAATTAGAAGTACAGATGTTAGACTTCATTTCATCATAGTAACTTAATTCCATATATTTACATTAAGTTTTCGTAGATTAGTAACCAACTTAGAAAGATCTCACAACAACCCCCCAATAGACCCAATAGGAAAATTGGTTACATAAAGCTCCATTGCATACAACCTAGGAAAAAACCCTGGTCTATAATGACACTAACAAAAGATCCTATTAGTTAAATGACTAGAGAATAGAATGACCCATCATTTTTAGCACCATTTCTAGGTACCACCATAAGCACACCATGCCATTTTTCTCACTTTACATGTTATGGGTGTTAATGGAGTTCACATATGCAACCAGTACAAGTCTTGGGCCTTGTTTCAATAACCAACCTTGATGCATAGGCCACGAGACGATCAAGGGAGATTTACACCATGTAACATCCAACAAATATCTCCAAACAAATTAAATGTAGGGAACACTAAGAGTGACAATGAATCCAATACAATTCCTAGAAGCCTTTATGTGTATTTTGCATCCTCCGACCAACACTTAGAAATGGGGGACCATGGGACTAATGGAGACCGACCCTTGGGTTGACCCTTTGCTTATCACATTTTCTTGGATGAGGATGAGGATGCACCCATGAAAAATATCTCACCATCCATCCTCCCTATCTTTCGAGGCATATCTATGGAATACCCCAGTCAGTTCTTGTTTGAATTCAAAGTTCTTTTCCAGACATATGACTATATAACCAACAATCAAAAACTCAAATTCTTTCCTTCCACTCTCAAATTATTTGCTATGAGATGGTTCATGGGGTTTTCCTCTAACTCCATTTATTCTTGGGAAGCCATGGAGACAACCTTTTTTAATAAATATCAAGACTACAATAGGGGAAGGGATAGGAAATAAGAGTTCTTCCAAAAAATCTAGAGGATTATCTAGATATATTTCTCTTTTTCCATCGATGGAGTGGTTATGAGTTGCATGCAGACATCACTAAGACAATTTTCCTTAAAGGACTTGATGAGGCAACCAAGGATTCCCTCCATCTTATGGGAGGAGGAGATGTGCATAAACTTACTATGGACCAAATCACTGAGCTATACAGAAGTTACTCCAAAACACGAGGGGGTATAAGGAAGAGAAAAAAATCCAAGCTTACCCTAAAACCTCTGAAATTCTAGAGGAAATGGGTAACATGAAAATAGAGATTTTGTTACAATTAACATCAACCATAGTTTGGATTAATGCCAAAACTAGTGCTGCCAAAGAACCTCTGGACATATATTGCCCTAACTGTAGGAAGAGACATCCCCTGAGAGAATTTCCTTTGGATGCCACAAACATGTGTTTGATCTATGAAGTTGCTAACCATGAAATTAAGCATTGCACCTTCTTATCACAGTTTAAATGAGGCTTGAATGTTGTCTCTCAAGCTGATGCAAAGGTAAAGTTTGTTCAAAGGCCAAATAATCAGGTTGTATATTCCCCTCGACTTGCTTAGAACCCTTGGAGGATGTCATGGCCTAGTCAGGCTCCTCAGCCTACTTGGGGAAAAAATGAGTGGAAAACATCAAATTGGATGTCTTACCCACATCCACCACCCTAGATGAATCCCTAAACTTAGCCAAGTTGGACATCACTGACCCCAGCAAGTCCATAACACAACCAACATTGGGTATCTCAACAGAATCCTAACCAAAACCAACAGTGGACACCACAACAGAACATTAATCAACAATAGAGGTTCCAACAACCACAACAAGCTTTAATGGCCCCACCACAAACCTATCAAGAACAAGGATATGTAACACAAACAGAACTTCCAGCCTAGCCTGTAGCGAACCCTAAAAATTAGCCAATAACTTCAATTGATGAAGTAGGACCGAGTAATACAATGCAGGTTAATACTATTGGTAAACTATGACTAAGGTATGGGAAAACATTGAATCCTCCCATTATTATCATAGAAATGCCTGTAGACACTGATAAAGAAGAGACACTTGAGGAAAATGAAGGAACTGCACCTTCTCCATAAACACAAAACACTCAGAATGGTCAAGAAACTAATCAAAATTCCCATAAAGCTCCTTTTCCTAAGTGGTTACAGGACACATGAACTGTAGATGAAACAAATCTAGTTCAAGAGTTTAAAAAGGTGCACGTTGAGATCCCACTTCTACGAGCAATAAGGTACATTCTAGAATTAAACAAAACCATTATAAACGAGTGTATAAAGACACTAGGAAGAAAGAAGAAATACCCAAATACCGTCAGGGTGGAAGGGAAATTGGCTGATCTTGCTGCTGGAAAACTTATTTCACCAAAATACAGGGATCTTGGGAGTCCAGTAATTAATATTTGTATAAACAATCAGTCAATATCTAACGTTTGGTGGATATTGGTGTTTTCATTAATGTTATAACAATATATATGTTCAATCTTCTTTCCTTAATAGAACTACAACTTACCAATACCATTATTCAATTAGCAGATCAATCCATATATCTGATATGTTTTCATTGCTGAAAAAATATTGTGTTTTTGAATGGTCTACTCAGTTTCAGTAGGCATTCGATATTATCAAGGTGAATTTGACCACCGCCCCAGTCTTACGAGGCCCCAATTGGGGGAAACCTTTCCATATCCATGCTGATGCCTCCAATACAACCATGTGAGTTGTTCTTGGGTAGAAAGATGAAGAGGATCACATGTATGAAATTTACTTTATCAACAAAAACCTGACTCCTATGGAAAGAAACTATACCACTACGGAAAAGGAATTTTTAGTTGTTGTTTACTCCTTGAATAAATTCTGACATTACATCACTGGGTATAAAATATTTGTTTATACTAACCACTCTGCCATCTGATATTTGATGAATAAACTAGTAGTCAGAGGTCAAATTATTAGATGGTTACTCTTGTTATAGGAATTCAATCTAACCATTATTCATAAGCCTGAGAAATATAATGTTTTTGCTTATTTTCTTTTGAGATTGAATGTTTTAGGTAATGATGAGGTAGTTTAGGATCAACTTCTAGATGAACATTTGTTTCCTATATCAACTCATGCTCCATGGTTTTTTGATCTTGCAAATTATTTAACTACAAGGATGTTTCCTACCTATTTTACTCTTAAAGAGAGACAAAGATTGGTTAAAAATAGTGCAACATATAAATGGTGTAATGGAATTTTATTCAAATGTTGTCCTGATATGGTTCTTCATAGGTGTATTCGAGAAGATGAAGTATATGACATACTATGAGCTTTTCATGATGAGGACATTACTCAGTAAAGAGGAAATTCACAAAGTCCTTGGAGTTGGGTACTATTGGCATTACCTCCGCAAGACTGTCAAGATGTATGTGTGGAAGTGTGATAAATGTCAAAGAATGGGGAAGCCTACACTATCCATGGAAATGCCTCTTAATCCTCAGCTGGTCTTAGGACCATTTGAGAAATGAGGAATTGATTTTGTTGGACCTTTTGATCCCCATATTTTGGGAAAGAATACCTCTTGGTATGCACGGACTACGTCATGAAATGGGCTGAAGTTCAAGCATTGGTACCTTCCAATGAGGATGATATGCTGATTTCTTGTACAATCGGATATTGCTACGATTTGGGGCCCCCAAGGCCACTGTATCTGATCAGGGTCCTCAATTTGTGTCTTAAATGATTGTGGCTTTTCTAGAAATCTACCAAATCAAGAACCAGAAATTATCACCATATTGCTCCCAATCCAATGGGTATGTGGAAGTCACCAACAGAGAACTTGAGAACATTCTAACTAAAGTGGTCAGTGCTAACAGAAAAAATTAGGTACCAAAACTTCCCAAGGAATTTTGGGCCTATAACACGACCTAGAGTTGGTATATGGGAAGGAGCCACTGTTACCTATAGAGTTTGAGTTATGCACTTGAAGAACAACAATGGAATTCGACATCAATTTAAATGAAGCAAAACATGAATGGGTGATTTAACTGAATGAATTGGATGAAATGCAGATGGAAGAACAAAAATAGGTGAAAATCATCCAACATCAAAGGAAGACCTGACATGATGCTCATATCAAACCTAGGATGTTTCACGAGGAAGAATGGGTCTTACTCTTTGATTCTAAATATCAACAGTTTAAAGGTAAGTTACGGACACACTGGTTGGGCCCATATCAGATGACAAAGTGTTTGATAATGGCTTTGTGTGACTATTACCAATCGATAGTGATAGAAGGAATATTATTGTGAATGGACACAGACTCAGGATTTATCAATTACCTCTTAACAAGGGAACTTTCACTAGTGACATCATGTTGAGTGAGGAAATGCATGTTGAGGCGGCTCTTTGCCACTCTGGCTAGAAGTAATTGTTTTACTTCAATTCAAATAAAGGAGGATAGTCACGACCTTGATCTTCTTCCCTTAGTTATCTGTGTTGTTTTCAATAAATGAAGAAATATTCATTGTTTAAAGACCACTAATCACATTTTATCTTGGATCACAGGACATGGAAATCTATGGATATCAGACGCTGAACTAGCATGGGTAAGTGCATTCTAATTCACTACAGATATTTCCTTATGAAGTAACTCCCCATGCATGAACTTATCATAATTACATCCATACACAATGTTCAATGTATTTATTTTGGATATCCTTCTGAATCCGACACTACGACATGACGGCATGAGGGTGTAATGAGTCATGATTTCCACGCACACCACATGTGTCATGTTCTATAAAAGTGACAGGTGGCATTTCTATTTCAAAAGATGGGATGTGTGTCATCTCACATATCAAAACTACTCACATATACATAGTATTGTTAACCTTTTACACTGCCAAATTTGCTCTAATTTTATGTGATTCAAGGATCTAGGTGCATTTCAAATTGATAGTTCCTAACCACCTCCTATCATTTCTTTGTGAATATTGAATGCACCATTCTACCTTCCATCACACTGTGAATTCAAGAAAGCCCTTGTTCTTATTTCTCTGTTGTCTAGATTCATTCACCATCATCATGAGATAAAATAAAAAGTCAGAGCCTGATTCTTTGGACCCATTACTTAGGAACGCTATGATTTCACAGGTATTTTATGATTTTAGTTGGCTTGACTTCATCTGGAAATTAAATGGTTTTGATCAATGTGTAGTGGATGAATTCATAGAAAATTTTGAAGCTACTTGCTCGTGCGTTAGAGGGAAGTGAGTGGAGATTACCATCTAGGTAGTGTTTGAACTATCTAGTTTATCAGATTTTGGTCTGAAAGTCATGAAAAATTCTCCCCTCAAAGACTTTCTTACTCTATTTCATGAGGAGGGTGAGGCATTTCTCGAGGTAATCCTTACCTCCCAAGGTGTTCAAAAAGGAGTTAAGAGGGACAATCTTCCCAACATTTGGAGGGAGATGGCCAAATGGGTTAATAGATACTTTATATGTGACGGCCAGCCGTCTGTGCTGGGTTACGATTCACTCAAAATTATCATTCATTTAAAGAAAGGATGCATCAACCCTACATTCAGGGTGAATTTACCGAAATAATTGGTAGATGTAGTTATCAAAGTCGACCAAAAATATAAGATTGGAGGAGGAAAGATAGTGCTAAAGCACCCAACGTTCATTCACTTATTGTGCTCACATCAATTTTTTTAAAGCCAGAGAGAAGGCTTGAAAGGATGAATGTGGGGGAGGGTTCCAAGTCGAAGGAGCTCAAACTAGGGCCATCTTCCACACTTTGACCCACTATTGCATTAGCATCTCTCCCTACACACAAGAAGAATGAGGAACCTAACACCTAGATAAACATGGACAAATCTGGTGATCAAGTGAGCCCGTCTTCAACACATTTCAGTTCTAAAGGTAGGAATACCTTGAATCCTTCTTATATTTTCCTGCAGCCACGATGGTCCTATACATTGCATAAACCTGGAAGTTCCTAGTCAGAGGGTTTTGTTGATGCTTATGCCCCTGTGTGGGAGGTAAGGGATGATGTAGAAAACCTAGCTATCCCCACTGAAAAATCACCAGACACTATATTCACTACATCTATTCCTACCCCACAGATCTCGGCTATGCCCACATCTTCAGAAGTAACTCTACAGCTCTGGAAACTCCTTCGGTACATGAAGCAGAAAATCCTGCTCCGAAATCAATTGCAATGGAAATTAGTTACCTTGGGTTATGTCAAGATTCCTATCCTCATGGTTATTTGGAAGATATTGCACTCCTTAAAGCCTAGTTGAAAGGTATGGAGGAAATAAATTTGTCTTTACAAAATGAATTTACCCAATGCATAGTAGAAAAGGTTAGAGAAATCATAACTTTACAAATAGAAGTTTGCATCCTAAAGTGACAAAGAGATATAGGTTTTAGCATTTTGAATGATGTCCAAAAATCATCTCTACAAAGTTCAGAATTAAAGAAGGAAAAAAATAAATTAAACGGGGAGATGGACATCATCCAGGATGAAAAAAAAAATTTGCAATCTCTTTTGGACTTTGTCTGTCCTCTAGCTTGTAAGCTCTTGTCTTGTAGGAAAACATCTTTGATTTACAACACGTTTGGTCAGGAGCAGTTTTAATCTTGGTAGTTATTGCAGTTGTTTTTTTAGGTGCCTTATGAAGCTCCTGATGGTCATTTTTTAATCCATTTACAAATCTAGTACCCCCAAAATTCAAAACCTGCTCTGTGAGTTCTACCTCCATAATATGTTAGTTCTTAATGCCCCTGAATTATTCATTAACTTGTTTGTGGGGGATTTTTAATTAAAACCCTTTCAGTCCTTTCTTTAAAATTAGATCATGTGGGGTGAACAAATGAATATCTTCAATCCCACAGCTCAAAAAATAGGATTATATATTTGGCCTACACATTGCACTGATGTGGCTATTCGGAAAAACTTCAGATCTCTTTACTACCAAGCTGGTATTGGAGAGAATACTTCAAAAATATTACTGAAATGTGTTAAGGACTTTGAAACCTATAGTCAGCATCACTTTGGGGCAGCAAGGCATGCCTATGATAGGAGAATGGACATTTTTAGCTTACCATTAAAGCGAAGGGAGGTTATTTCACTTCAAAATTTGAGTTAGAGTATGCGACAAGGTGATGCCCTCATAACAATCATAAGGAAGTTGTCAGAAAAAACTAGCACACAATATAATGATGAATGGGTAGGACTTCAAGTGTGACAACCTCTCCTCTTGTGACCACCTGGAAAAAAAATGTTGCACAATCAAATGAAAGTTTCATAGCTTGGGTCGAAGTAACTTCCAACACTAAGGGATGTAAAGGTACCACGAAGCAATATGTTGACCAATTTGAAGAGTATGACATGGCCCAGCAGGTTGGTCACAGGGTAGGGCATAGATAATTTGAATTGGGATATGCAACAAATAAAGTGTGGGGGAAGTGATGACTGCATTATTTGGCTCATTTATATAATTCCTATGATTAATAAATTGTCATTTAGATATGATTTGCTAATGCATGGGGATGCTTTGTATAGTTATATCTTAGTGATTTTAATGCATTTTCCTTGCTTTTTCTCATATAACCTGATTACCGTATAACTTCCTACTAACTGCCTTCATGAGAGAAATGTGATGATGTGTGCAAGGAAATAATGAACATTTATTGCCAATGTAATTAAGAAGTCTGATGTTGGAGCTGGAATGCGGAAGAGGAAGACTTTTTCCACCTATTGACCTATAAGTATGGGACTTGTTTCTAGCAGTCCTATAGGAATTTATGAGTCTTGATCAATGTTGATTAGTGGGAGACATTAGTGCCATCTATTATGGCATATTCTATAACTGCTTGTGTCTATATAAATATACCTTCTTAAGAACACTATAGTAGCTGTTATTTTAGATATAATTTGTAATATACAGCCTGTTGTATTTAACACTCTTCTTTTCACGTACTGGATATGTCATGGAACTTATTTGAATTAATATAAGTGAGCATCATTTTGAGGATCTAAAGTTGTTGAGATTTCCTTTGTCCCAAGGGAGAGCAAGGGCCCACTCGACCAAGGAGACAAGAGGTTGTTTACATTCACATACACATATGGTTTTCTGATAAGTTTTATTGCAATCTCTATTTTAGTATGTTTCACGCAATCTCTGTTTGAACGCATTTTTTTCCCTATTGAAATTTATATTCAGAATGTGTGTATCCCTTTATGAAAAGTCTAGTTAGCATGTGCTTTTACTTCTAATGAGTTTTAGTTACAAGTGTGTAATTTCAATTCCGTTCTTTCAAATTTTGTGTGGGCATTTCCATTTAAATTAGAATTATAGATTTTAGAATTCATTTCATCACAGTAAATTAATTTCATATGTTTACATCAAGTTTTCATAGATTAGTAACCAACTTAGAAAGATATCACAACAACCCCCCAATAGAATACCCAATAGGAAAACTGTTTACATAAAGCTCCATTGCATACAACCTAGGACACAAACCCGGTTTATAATGAAACTAACAAAAGATCCTATTAGTTAAATTATTAGAGAATACAATGACCCATCATTTTTGGTGCCACTTCCATGGACCACCATAAGCACACAACACAATTTTTCTCAATTTACGTGCTATGGGTGTTAATGGAGTTCACATATGCAACCAGTAGAAGTCTTGGGCCTTGTTTCAATATCCAACCTTGATGCATAGACCACAGGATGATCAAGGGAGATTTACACCACGCCACATCCAACAAATATCTCCAAACATATTACATGTAGGGAACACTGAGAGTTACACTGAATCCAATACAACACCTAGAAGCCTTTCTGAGCATTCTGCATCCTCTTACCAACACTCAAAAATGGGGGACCACGGGAATAATGGAGACTAACCCTTGGGTTGAACCTTTACTTATCCCATAATCTTGGATGAGGATGCACTCATGAAAATTATCCCACCATCCATCCTCCCTATCTTTTCGAGGCATGTCTATGGAAGACCCCGATCAGTTCTTGTTTGAATTCAAAGTTCTTTGCCAGACATATGACTACAAAATCAACAATTAAAAACTCAAACTCTTTCCTTCCACTCTCAAAGACTCTACTATGAGATGGTTCATGGGGTTCTCCTCTAACTCCATTGATTCTTGGGAAGCCATGGAGAAAACTTTTTTGGATAAATATCAAGACTACTACAAGGGGAGGGATAGGAAAGAAGAGTTTTTTCAGTTACGGAAAAAAGAAGATGAAAATCTAGAGGATCATCTAGATATATTTCTCTTTCTCCATCGATGGAATGGTTATGAGTTGCATGCAGACATCACTAAGAAAATTTTCCTTAAAGTACTTGATGAGCAAAACAAGGACTCCCTCCATCTTATGAGAGGAGGAGATGTGCATAAACTTACTATGGACCAAATCACTGAGCTATGCAGAAGTTACTCTAGAACACGAGGGGGTATAAGGGAGAGAAAAAAATCCAAGATTACCCTAGATACCTCTGAACTTCTGGAGGAAATGGATAACATGAAAAAATACATTTTGTTTTAATTAACATCAACCATAGATGGGCTTAAGGCCAAAACCAGTGCTGCAAAAGAACCTCTCGACATATATTTCCCTAAGTGTAGGAAGAGACATCCCCTGAGAGAATGTCCTTTGGATGTCATAGACATGTGTTTGATCTGTGAAGTTTATAACCACAACACTAAGCATTACACCTTATTATCACAATTGAAATGAGGCTTGAATGCTAGCTCTCAAGCTAATGTAGAGGAAAAATTTGTTCAAAAGCCAAATAATGAGGTTGTATATTCCCCTCGACTTGCTTAGAGGATGTCAAACTGGGCTCCTCAACCTAATTCGGGAAAACCTGAGTGGATAACATCAAATTGGATGACTTACCCACATCCAACACCCTGGATGAATCCCTACACTCAGCCAAGTTGGACACCACTGACCCTAACAAGTCCATGGTACCTTAACAAAATCCTAACCAAAACCAACAGAGGACACCAGAGTAGAACATTAATCAACAACGGAGGTTCCAACAGCCACAACAAGTTTTAATGGCCCTACCACAAACCTATCAACAACACAAATAGGCAACACAAACAAAACTTCTAGCTCATCTTGTAGTGAAACCATAAAATCAGCCGACAACTTCAATTGATGAAGCAAGACCGAGTAATACAATGCATGTTAATACTATTCGTAATCTAAAACTAAGGTCTGGGGAAACATTGAATCCTCCATTTGTTATCACAGAAATTCCTGTAGGCACTGATAAAGAAGAGACACTTGAGGAAAATGAAGGAACTACACCTTCTCTACAAACATGAAACACTCAGAACGGTCAAGAAACTAATCAAAATGCCCATAAAGCTCCTTTTCTTGAGTGGTTACAGGAAACTCAAACTACAAATGAAACAACACTAGTTCAAGAGTTGAAAAAGGTGCACATTGAGGTCCCACTTCTGCGAGCAATAAGGGACATTCTAGAATTAAACCAAACCATTAGAAATGAGTGTATAAAGACACTAAGGAGAAAGTAGAAATACCCAAAGATCATCAAGGTGGAAGGGAATTTGGCTGATATTGTTGTTGACAAACTTATTTCACCAAAATATGGGGATCCTAAGAGTCCAATAATTACTATTTATATAAAAATTCAATCAATATCTAATGTTTTGGTGGATCTTGGTGCTGCCATCAATGTTATAACAAATATGTTCAATCTGTTGTCCTTAACACAACTACATCCTACCAATAGCATTCTTCAATTAGCAGATCAATCCATTATTGTACCAAATGGTGTGATTTAGGATATAATGGTCACCATTGAATACTGGGAGTATCCTGTCAATTTTATGGTCTTACAGCCTAAATCTCAGAAATCGGGGTATCCAATCATCTTGGGAAGACCCTCGTTGGCTATTGTTGCTGCATATATTGACTGTAGGTCGACCAAAATGACCATTCTAAATGGGCAGAAATACAAGCATATTTCATTATATCCTCTTGCCAAACCTTATGTGTATGCTTGTGAACATGTATAGGTAGATTCTTTGGATACTAACTCTTTGAGTTCTTCTTATTTTGCTACCATTGTAGTGAAAAACCATACGACAGAAGTTGTTGAGTCATACACATTGACTGATGCAAAGGGCTCTGTGAATATAGAAATTGGCACCATGGCTATGGAAATTGGAACTTTGACTACAGATCCATTTGTTCTAGACACGTCCGATATTGTTTCCTTGGTAAGTGATACTTCTAATGAAGCTTGTAAAGAAATCTATGCTTATAATGTAGAATACATAGTCTCTGATTTCTATTGTCCTTTAACCAATATTTTGTCTCTTGACAATGTACCCATTTTGCACAAGCTTCAGCCCCATGTTTTCCCATTGAATTATTTAATCACCAATGTAGAGCTTGCTATTTTGAAAGATACCAAACAAGCGCCTGTTGACATAGGGAAATAATTGACCATTGGTAATAATTTGGAGGCCAACCAAGAGTCTAGGGTTCTCAAGATTTTACGGAAAAATTCCCACACTTTTTCCTGGGATTAAACTAATATGAGTGGAATTCATCCTAACATCTATACTCACCATATCTACACTAAATATGTTAAACCCATAAGGCAACCTCAATTAAGAATTAACCCAGCACTCAGAGACGATAAAAAATGAGATAGAAAAATTGCTAAAGGTAGGATTCATCTACCCTATATCTGATAGTTAGTGGGTCTCACCATTAGTTGTAGTTCCCAAGAAAAATGGTAAATGGAGAATTTGTGTTAACTATAGGGAACTTAATAAAGCCACCAAGAAAGATTATTTTTCCCTACCTTTTATTGACCAGGTTCTGGAAAATCTCACTGGTAAGAAATATTTTTCTTTCTTGGATTGGTTTAGTGGGTATAACTAATTAAGTATTGCACCTGCTGATAAGGATAAAACCACCTTTACTTGTCTTTGGGGTACATTTTCTTATCGAGTCTTACCTTTTGGGCTTTGTAATGCACTCGCTACGTTTCAGAGAGTAGTTTTGACCATTTTTTCAGTTCTTACAAATGACTATGTTGAAGTTTACATGGACGATTTCACTGCCCATGGATCCACTTTTGATGAATCTTTGAATAACCTTAAAAAAGTATTGAGCAGATTTGAGCAGCACCAATTATCCCCAAGTCATAAAAATGTCTAATGATGGTTGATCAAGGAATTTTATTAGGTCACAATTTTTCTACCAAAGGTATACAGATTGACCCCAAAAATATCGCAGTCATCAGTCAGCTACCTACACCAAAAAATTGGAATGACATCAAAAGTTTCCTTGGACATGCAGGGTATTATCGGTGATTCATCAAAGACTTTAGTAAAATTTCCGCACCTATGTTTTCATTACTGACAAAAGATTGTGTTTTTGAATGGTCCCCTCAGTTTCAACAGTAATTCGATATTATTAAGGAGAAGTTGACCACCGCCCCAGTCTTATGAGGCCACGATTAGGGGAAACCTTTTCATGTCCACATTAATGCCTCCAATACAACCATGGGAGATTTTCTTGGGTAGAAATATGAAGAGGATCACATGTATGCCATTTACTTTATCAACAAGAACCTGACTCCTACGGAAAGAAACTATACCACTACGGAAAAGGAATTTTTAGTTGTTGTTTACTCCTTGAATAAATTTCAACATTACATCACTAGGTATAAAATATTTTTTTATACTGACCACTCTACCATCCAACATTTTATGAATAAACCAATAGTCGGAGGTCAAATTATTAGATGGTTACTCTTGTTACAGGAATTCAATCTGACCATTATTGATAAGCCCCAGAAATCTAATGTTGTTGCTGATTTTATTTCGAGATTGAATGTTTTAGGTAATGATGAGGAAGTACAAGATTAATTTCCAGATGAAAATTTGTGTTCTATGTCAACTCAGACTCTGTGGTTTGTTGATCTTGCAAATTATTTAGCTACAAGGAAGTTTCCTGCCTATTTTACTCATAAAGAGAGATGAATGTTGGTTAAAAATAGTGCAACATATAAATGGTGTAATGTAATTTTATTAAAATGTTGTCCTAATATGGTTCTTCGAAGGTGTATTCGAGAAGATGAAGTGTACAAAATATTGCGAGCTTGTCATGATGAGGTAGGAGGAAGACATTACTCAGCAAAGAGAACAATTCACAAAGTCCTTGGATCTAGGTACTATTGGCCTTCCCTCCACAAGATTGTCAAGAAGTATGTGGGGTAGTGTGATGCATGTCAAAGAATGGGGAAGCTTACACTATCCATACAAATGCCTCTTAATGCTCAGCTGGTCTTAAGACCATTTGAGAAATGGGGAATTGATTTCGTTGTACCTTTTGATCCCCCATCTTTTGGGAAATAATACCTCTTGGTATGCATGGAATACGTCACGAAATGGGCTGAAGTTCAAGAATTGACATCTTCCAATGAGGGTGTTGTTGATTTCATATACAACATGGTCGTTAAAGGTTTAGCCAAGGTGGAGAACTGAGGGATAAACCTTCTCATAAAATTGATACTTCCTAGGAAACTCTGAAGGCCTTTCTTATGGATTGGAACGGATAGGGATAAGATTCAATGAATCCTTTCTGGGTCAATAGAGATTCCTTTTTCTGAAACAACATGCCCTACAAATTTTCCTTTGTGCACTGTAAAAATGCACTTATTAGGACTTAGCGAGACCCAAAATTCCCTACATCACTTGAAGACATTTTTCAAATGGGAAATGTGATCTTCTGTATGTTTAGAATACAATGTTATATCATCAAGATAAAAAAGAATCATATCATTTGTTAGCCCTTTGAAATCCATATCCATAGCTCATTAAAAGGTATCTCCAGCGTTAAACAATCCAAAAGGCATCTTATTTTAGGAATACATACCCAATTTGGTCATGAAGGTCATTTTTAATTAATTAGATTCCTTAACCAAAATATTGTTATGGCCCAAATAACTGTCAAGTAGCAAAAAACTCTCTACTATTACCATTGTTTGAAGAATTTTTTCCATATATGGAAGAGGGTAATGATCCTTGATGGAGGCTCAGTTCAAATCTCTGAATTCCATGCATAACCTGATTTCCCCATTCTTCTTTCTAGCAGGAACTAGATTACCCACCTAGGAGGAATTTTTTATTGGGAAGATGATACAGTATTCAATGAGCTTCGAAAGCTATTTCTTCATCAGCGACTCAATCTTGGGGTTGATTGGTCTCTGTTTTTTTTGGAACAACTTGGCATTTAAATCGAGCTCAATAGTGTGTTGCACCAATCCTAGATCTAAACCACGAAGGTCATTATAGCTCTAAGGAAAAATATCATGATATTCGTGGAAAAGATCAACGAAATGCTTCTAGGGAACATATCTTCCCAATTTTAAGGAAATTTTATTCCATGACTTGAACTTTCTCAAAATCATCTTCCTTGATCACCATATTGGTACATTACATTTTAACTTGATCATCAAAATTAAATATTGATTCGAGAGTAACCAAACCCTTTGGTAATTTGTTGGTTTTTAATTTTATAATTTGATCCCTGTATTCCTCTTGAAGTTTGGATTGGTTTTTTGATGAAAAATGAACTTCCTCATGTAGGAAAAGGATGATTTACTTATCGCTATAAAAAATTTCCAACTACCTGAATTATTTGGTACTCCAAGTTTGATAACCACTTTGATGATCTATATTTATTCTTTTATGATATCAACAGGCACATCGTACTGTGAACCTAACATTGTAAACTTATTTGCATATTTATTTTGATTCTTGGGAACCTCATGAATTCAAAAATATTCAAAAAACTTTGATCAAATCCCATACTATATTTTTGTATGACCTCAAGAGATCATTCTTTAATGCACTTTAGGTTCTTATCTGATTTACAATAAGCTCACTATCTCCCAAAAAAAACTATGGATTTGATTCCCTTTTTCTGAGCTAGTTGTATTCCTTACACCTGTGCTTCATACTTGACCACATTATTAGTGCAACTGAATTGAAGTAAAAAAGATGAGAATTATTTATCACCTTGTGGAGAAATCAACATGACACTAATGCCTGCTCCATTCTTACTCCTTGAACCATCAAAAAAGAGTTTCCATAGTCCCTCTAAGTTGTCCTTGGTTTTTAGAAGTTGGGGTATAATTGTTCCTTCTTCACGAATATAATATGTGCCTAAACTAGTTTCTTATAAAACTAAAAAACCAACTTCCTCTTATGCCAATGCCTTAGCATAAGAATCAAAGTGATACTTCATACGTACATCATCCAGTATAATATCATGAACTTCTTCCACAAGAGTAGTGGACTCATGATCTAGAAATTCTTCTTCTTCGTCAAAGATAGTATAATTTCTATTAATGGGGATAGCAGTATAAAGCTCCACATGATTTTGAAAAATGGGCTCTACCTTTATAATTATCTTGGTCCCATACCTAGTCCTAAGGAGCATGTGCGACCAATCGAGAGAGAGAGAGAGAGAGAGATACCAACCAATTTTGGTGGTGAAGTCTCCTGACAGACATATACCAAAGAAGGGTGGAAGATAAATGACTGATATATCATGCATAAATAAAAATCTTGGACGTGCATGAATAGTAAGATAAAGATCCTTGATAATCCCAATAGTTTGAACTGTTTTTCCATCCAATTGAACAACTCCCTATGAGACCGACCTATAATGGATTCCTAGTACATCTCCAATTTTTTTAGGCATGACAGAGTTGCTAACTCTAGAGTCAATTATGAAGTTATGTACCAAGTGATTACCAATAATTAAAGAAATATAAAATGGAGGTGACTTATTTGTCTTAGGAGAAATTCTTCCTTCCGGTTGACATAATATTGTAGCACTTTTTGCTCTATGACTCACAGTTCCGCCAGATGTACCGAATATTTTCAACGCCTCCTATAAAATATGTTTTTGAGAAGGAATTGAAAGTGTTTCCCAAATAGTGACACTCCAGTTGGTCTTCTTCATATGTTCTATAATGCTGAAGTGAATTCTTCCTACTTTGTCGACATTTCTTTGTGTACTGACATCCTCCTTTGGAAAATGAGTATTTATTACTACGACACCTAAAGAATTATCTTTCTTCACACTCTAACTGGTATGTTTTTCCAGAAACCTCTTTCCTACATCTTGGTTTGTAACTTCTTACGAACGAGATTGAGAGGTAGATTTCTGATCAAAATTTGGAGGTTGAGTTTCTATTACCCTCTTTTTCAAATGAGTATTAGTAGCTACTGATGTAGAGTCTATATTAAACCCGCATAAATCTTCCTATTTCCAATTCAACAAAGCATTTTCCGCTCATGCCTGTGACTAATATGAAAATTCTTCCAAGGTTACGTCTTTTGTCTTTTTTGTTGATAAAAATACACTTTGGACCATAAGGGATTCACTAAGCACTCCATTGGGCATAAATTATGATTATGAGGTTGGGAACAAGAATAACACCATTCATAATCTTGTACCATGTTATTTTGTACATGGAGAAGGGCTCTAGAGAAACTTGTAGCAAGGGGAACTTTAACATTTAAGGGTTTAACGTTGAAAACCTGATTTTGAGTTTGGTTGCTATTTTGAAAGGGTTTCCTATTATATGGATACTGTTGGCTCTGAGATTGGTAATGAAGACCACACTATGACTATTTTCTCTTAAGGGCTATTGGTTCATTTCCAAAGGTTTGGAAAAATGTTTTTACCTCGTAAAGATCACTTGATTTGGTGGGCACAAACAAAGCTGGTTGGTTATACACTATCAGAAGGGGGCCGATGGATGGTTTATTATAGGGAAGATTAGGATACAAAGGAATTGGGGGTGTTGGAGCTATCTTTCCAGCATGGATCAAACAATTCTTTCCTCTTATGAAAATTTCATAAGCATTGAACAATGTCGTTCATCCCTTTGATTGGATCATAACTGCAACATCATTGTTCAAAGATCTTAAATAGTATGGGAATGTGTTGTTTAGAGAGGGTTTTATCTGTGCAAGAATCCTATTCCATGTCTTTTAGAAATAGAAATTGAAATCACTCATATGCTCTTGAGGGGCTCTCTTTATGGTTGTGAGCTGCTCCATGAGTGACAAGTGATCACCCTTATCTTCTAACTATTGGCAGAACTTTTCTCCCAACTTATCGTAAGTGCATATAGTACAAACTACTAACCCACAATTCCATTAGATCACTTTTCATTTAAAGGAAGTAGTGAGAAGTAAGACTACAATGTTGTCTTCTGTGATATTTTTTACTATGAAAAATGTTGGCCACATCGAGAAAATGTTATACAAAAGTAACACTAGTATCCCTTGTGTATAAATGAAATTTTTTGACAGCAACTGTAGGTATAACATCACATTAATCTAGGAGAAGAGGAATTATGGCATTGAAAGGAGGAAAATATTAGTTTCTTATGACCATAGCGACGAGTAGTTTATTGTGTCTTTGTGGGAGAAACCTTCCAAAAGGGGTGTTGAATGGAATCTACAAGGTTATGTTGATATGACACTTCTTCTTCTCCTTGGAGGGGTTAAGGATAGTTTAATATGCCGATAATTTCCTTTCCTTGAAGAATCTCTCATTTGAAATCTTTACATAAGTTAGTATAATAAATCTTGAAATCTAGATATGTAGAGTTGTCAGGTACCTTGATTTGTGCAAACACTAAGAGAAGTACTAACTCTTAGAGGTCCAAACAGGGATGCCAAAAAAAATTGTCACATGGATCGTACAACCACTGAATCCTTAAATGATCCAGTGCAACATGGGAACATCCTCAAGGTGTGGGACCTTTTCTCCTTGGGATGAACCTCCAGAGAAGACCAACTTCCTTTAAACTTGGTGCATTCAATTTAAGATCGAAATATAAGGCTATAACACTTGAAATAAAACTAATCTAATTGTTCATGGGGTATAGGGATAGAGAAATAACTTAAATATATAAAACTAGTGATTCACCAAGAATAAATGAAACCAGAATATCTACTTCATATGCACAGAAAAATATCTCAGAAAAATGGATAACATGCACATCTCATAATAATATTTTTCAATCATTGAATTAACTGAGCACAAAACTTTAATAACAGAAGGGATTAAAGATTTTCCACAAACGAAATTGAAATATTCCATACCAAAACTCATAGATAATTGATATAAAGGGAATATAATTCACTACATACAAGGAATTAAAACATTCACAAGTATTAAATGAATTATTAAAGTTGCACAATATACCAAGTATTTGATGGCAAAATATTGTTTTGAATATATAAAATTCTTAAATCTTGTTCTTGGACTATTCAAAATTATATAGCCCCTTCACAATAAGATCTAAAAGTTTTTTTGAAACATAATGCATTTTCATATTTATAGACTAAGAGAGTTGAGAAAATTTAGCTCCATATTCTAACTAATTCTTACTAAAAATAGAATGCATTAATGCTTAGGGAAAATCCTCCTATAAAAATTACAAAAATAGTTGCATGGGTTTGACCAAGTTAACCATGGAAATTTATTATTTTTTGAGCTTGGAGGATGGTCGACCATGGCTGCCACACTTATCTTGGATGGGAAGAATCTTTTTCCTTCTCTTTTTCTTCTTTCTTCTCCCATACAACTAAAATGTTCATGTACTAAATAAATAATTTATTAATTCCATGGACTTCTTCCTCCTTATCTCCACATCCGTAACACCTTAAGATGTCTGCTAACTCAGTTTCTCTAGAAAATTTGAATGGAAATCTTTGATTCCTATCAACAACCTTCTTTAGGTGGATCAAGAAGTTTTGATAAGATATCAACCTATAAATAGAATCAAGATAAAAATATTTGGTCATATCATCATCTTGGTCTACCAAAATTTTAAAATTAATAGTAATCTCCTCAACTGGAAGGGTATTAATAGTTTTATCTAAGAATTTGCATTTGATCTTCTCAAATTCTTCCAAAATATCATTTAAACCATCCACTTCCTCAACTCTTTTTTCTTCCAAATTTGACACGAGATCTTGTAGTATTTAATATCAGAATTCCATAGCTTCCTTGAATTCAAAAGGTTTTAAAATATCATCAATCACACCTTCATTCATCAAAATTTTTGAGCTAGCACTAGGAATTTCTTTCCAAGTTTTGAGAGCAAGGTCTAAGTTATCACTCTCCTTAGTGAGGAGTCCATTCAACTTCATTATGGCATCCTTCTCTCCATACAATTCATTATATAGATCCACGGTAGATTTGATTAATGGATCTACTTCCAGAATTAAGTTCTCTAACTATCTTCCTAATTCTCGCCCTTTTTTTGAATCTTCTCCACTATATGAAAAGATGTGTCATCGAAACTCTTAGAAATACTGAGGGAAGTATTAATCTAGACCGACTGCATAATCTTGGTTAAGAGAGAAGTTAGTGGCTCAACTTTTCCTTTACATTCCTCCTTGGTTTCCTTTTCCTTGTCATAGTTATCTATCAAATTACCCAAGGCCACATGAACATCTTATTTGGCACATTCATTGGTGGATTTTCTAAGAGAAAATATCAAAACTTGATAATCCACTTCTGTGATCATTTCTTTATTTTTTCCTTTTGCAGAAGCGGCTATCTCAAAAGAAATGGGAATATAAGAAATGGAAGACAAGGTCAAAGGAAGAGTGATAGATGGAAGGCAAAGAGGAACTGAAGATGGTGAAAGTGGAAGAGATGGAGAAGGGGGTGAATGCGACACTTTAGGACTCTTCGAGAAACACTTAAGTATATCACTTTAGGTTATTGTGATTTAGGAGATTCCGTTCCCGTAGTAGGAACCCTATAAAAATATCCTGAACCCTTGCAGACAAAAGATATCCTACATGGCTTGGTAATAGGTTTGGAAGTCAACCTCTTCCCTCTTGATGGAGTGAGTTGAACCACTGATGACTGTATTTGTACTAATTCTCTTGCCAGTTGGTTTTACATCTTAGGTGTAATCCCCAAAGTTGCTAACCATTAGTAAGTCCTTTGCAACATGTGACCAACCATGTCCTTTGTATTACGTCACTCCCCAATTGAGAAATTTATCCTCGGAAAAGGATGATTCATGAAATTATTTTGGTTGTAAACAATATCTAACACCTCATCATTATCTTCTAAGCCTTCATGAATGACTGCAAGTCCATAGTGAATAATTTTCTTCAGGTCTAGCCTTTCAAACTCCCTTTCTCTTATTGCATATTCATCTCGACAATGAATCCAGATGTCTTCTAGTTGAGGTATAAGTATGTTGGATAATCCTGTTTTTCCGAACTTATCCCAATAATCAAAATTAGTACATGGATGGAATGTTTTTAGAGTCATCTGATATATTTATCCTTCAACATGTTTAGCCTTATGTATATTTGCACACGTATATTTCCCTATTGTTATGGGGAAATGGATACCTACTTTGTTTCAATCATGTTGAATCTTATTGTACTAGAGTAATTTCTAAATTAACTCTATCAAAATCCATTTGTATTTTGCACATCTTAGAAAATTAAAAGGAGCATGTATCAAACCTGAAAACTTGATATAGGTAAACACTGGGAATTGAAGGTAGATACCTTCCCACTCCTGTATTTCCATCCAGGATTCATATGAGATTATCTGATTATACAAATTATTGTCAAAATAGTGTAAGAGGAATGTGAAGAAAGCATCACTTACCCTCTAAAAGTGATTGTAACCTTCTATTGGGGTGAGTTTGGGGTAGTATTCATATATATTCAAATTGGCCCTAACTCCTTTCAGGTTTATCCCTAGATATTCACTTATTCCTATCACTGCGTATACTAGGTAGAAGGTCATGATTTTTTTTTGAACTTCTCAAATCTTCCAAATCATGGCATATAGAATTGCTTATTTGTACACCCTATCAAATGAGGTCCTTATTATTTTTAATCGTACCTATGTAGAGGTACATCCACTACTGAAATTCCATGGCAGATTGAAGACCCATAACCTTTCTTAATATATTAATAATATCACTAACCTCCTAAATAAAATTGGAGTGAGGAAGTGTCTTTGGAAATCTAGACATAATGCATTTAGTTTTGACTAGGTAGCTTTTGGTGACAATCTTTGTACAAACCTCATTCTATACTACCCAATGTTATAAAGTAGATTCTAGAGAAATAGTGGTATATTATTCGACACCAAGAAGCTTAAGGAGGTCCTCAAAGAAGTCACTAAACACATTTATTACTACTTTTTCATCCTCATCCTTTATAGTTCATGTACCTTTGTCAAAGTGGGATGTTGCTGTGAGTAAAACTCAGGGCATGGAATTACCTGAGGAAATCCACTTGTAAGAGGAAGTCCACTATCATATATATCTTGCATTCATGACTTCTTGTTCAGGGCCTTAACCCTTTCCCAAAATTCAGCCATATCTATATGCCCAAAATCTTTATCTCCAATATTTTCTACTTTAGAAGAGATACTAGAAGTGGGTAACACCCATTGGTAGTTGTATTTTATCTTCTCATTTCCTTTTGATTAAGAACCATACATATGCTCTGCTGAAAAACACAAGAATTTAGAGTTTAGAATAGAGAAATATGAGTGTTAAACACCTTACAAAACCAACCTCGACTTCCGAAAATATGAAATATGAAGTTCCAAAATTAGAACTTCACCTTTGGAAAATAGATTGAAAACTTTTAATGAAAAAGTTACGAAATCTCAAAATGGGAAAGTCCCAAAATCATAGAGTTTTGTAAAATAGCAGAGTCTCAAATTTTGAACATTTCAAAACATCGAAGTCTCTAAGCTACAAAAAACTAAAACCTCAAAACTCTAAATTCTGGAGTTCCAAAAAGAAAAAAATTCCAAAATTTCTAACCTCTGAAGCCTGAAGTAACAAAACTTCAAAAACTTATTATCTCTAATCTCCTAAAATCCAAAATTTGGAACATCAAAAAGTCCAAAGTCTAAAAAATACTAAATTTGAAACCTGAAATCTATGAACTTTAAAATCTTCCAACTCGGGTGAGAGATCCATACTTGAAACCAAGAGAAAAACCAAGGAAAACAAAAAAGAGTCAAATGATGAAAGGAAAAGAATAAACAAAGAAAGAAACCAAAATTCAAAAATAAAGATGTAACTTGTAAAGTTTAACCAAATCCACAAGAAAAATGTGAAAAAAAACCAAAAATCACCTTAGGGGGTACAATGGGGTGCCCAAATATTTTTCAGTGTGTCAGCATACTTAATCAAATGATAAGTAAAATTGTGCATTTTTATAGGGAGATAAAAATTTATTACCACAAGCCGACACGTGTGAGGTAGTTGGAAAATAAATGCCTTCAGAAATCAGACTTTGGAATTTGGTGCATAAATCACATGCAAAATGTAATATGGACTCCGAAATTTGAAATGCCGACTTTTCGAAGTGCTGATTCCCCAAAGTGCTGAACCACAAAAGTTCCAAAATCTAAAATCCTGAAGTTTTGAATTCAAGACTTTAGACTTCGAAATGACCACTTTTTGGAAGACACATTCATAATTCAAAATGCTAATTCTGAATTTCTATTTTGGAATTTAGGCTTTGGAACTTTTCTTCATTCTACATGCAAAAGCAAGAAAATCTCTAAAATACGAAACCTAGAATCTCTTAAACTTGAAAATGATAATAAGGAAATTTTTGAATTTTTTTTTTTGAAAAAACCAAGGAATGGGAAGGAGAAGAATTTGCAAGAAAGTTTTGGAATCCATCCCAACAAGGGTAACTGGTAAATTTAACAATCACCTACACAAGGGAAAGCCTTTAATCAAGAGTGGTTATCCATGAAGAATTCCCTTATTGCTTTACAAGAAGGCAATGTAGGCAATAGTAAAAATTATCAGTTTGAAGAGTTATGCCCAAATCTCTTCAATAGGTCTATGTTATAATTCCCTTTCCCCAGACACATTGATTGTCCAAAATTTGGAAAATACAAGGGAAAGGGTGATCCAAGGGATCATGTCAAATATTTCTTCATGGCTTTCAAAGAGGTCACGTTCAGTGACAACTATCTAGTATGCCTTTTCCCGCAGATTTTAGGGGGTCAAGAACTTGATTGGTTCTTACATATACCAAAAGGATCCATTTATACATGTCCAAAATTGGAGGAAATATTTGTAAGCCACTTTTCTTTCAACATGGAGAATGAAGTTACTATGATTGAATTATGCAACACAAAGCAACGTAACAATGAGAACTTTGTTTTTCTCTTACAAAGATGGAGAGGATTAGCTAGTCACTTCCCTTACTCCATACTAGAGAAATAGGTAGTCAACATATTTGTACCTAAATTACACCCAGATATTGATTTGGACCTACAAATGCATTATGATAATACATTTGAGGAGGTTATAGAACAAGGTAGAAAAATAGAAAAAGCGTTGTTGACTAAAGGGATTTTGAAACCCATCTCGCGAGACAACCGTGATTCAAAACATAATCATGATTCAAAGCCTATTGATAAATCAAATTTCATTCCAAACAAGAACAAAAATTTCATAGGTGACGGTATTACCAATTCTAAATGGGTCCAGGTAGTTCAAAACCATTCTCCCTTGAAACTAACTAAAGGACCCATAGTCCCTAAGTTCAAACTTCTTGAATTTACTCCTCTATCTAAATCTATGCCATTTATACTCAAACAATTAGAGGCAGTTAACATGGTAAAATACCCAGAAATAATCCCCTATGCCAATGATGCACCTAAACTATCATGGTTTAGAGAAAATAAATATTGCACGTTTCATCGTGTTAAGGTTCACAAAACTGATAAGTTCCTAAAACTAAAGCACTATATCTAGGATTTAATTGATAGTGGTGATGTGGAAATGGATTCCACTTCCCCTAGTAAATCTACCAATGCAAATTTAGGAATTTACAAACAACCTTTCCCTAAGCATAACAAAGGAAAGGAAAAGTCGGATCAAGGACAATCATCCCAAAATAAAAATGCCACCTATGTTACAAAGACATAATTATTTTTATTCCCTAATTGGTTGTGTTAAGCCACCTTTTGAGCATATCAACACCATTAAGATTAAAATGGAGTGTGCCATGACAACATAACGTGCTTTCCTTGTTATCTCAATACCTCCTTTGCCTACCCCTCAGGATAGTCATTATGATGTTTTAGAGCAACTTGAGGAAACTATTGCTAATATTTTGATCTTAGATAATACTAAAATATTGAATGTTCAAAAGGACATCCTTTGTAAAAAATCACAGGGGTTATGAGTGTTATTTGATATTGAACCTACTTGCTTCCAAGCTATGGTCTTGTAGATTTCTCTAATAGAGCACATAACATTTAGTCATGAAGAGATTCATGAATAGGATACAATCCATAACTTACCCTTACACATTGAGGTCATTATCAATCGTAAGAGGATAAAATGGGTTCTTTTGTATGGAAAATCTCATTTGAATATTTACACTTTGAAACTGGTTTGATACCTAGGTTGTACTGAAACTGGTCTAGAAACTAAGGTCATCACCATCAAGGCGTATAACAATGAAGAACAGAAATCAACCTGCATGATCACTTTCTCACTGGGAGTAGGGCCTACTACTCATTATACTAAGTTCCATGTTTTAGACTTAGATCTTCCTTACAACATATTTCTTGGTCGCTCATGGATTCACACCATACAGACCATACCTTATATGTATCATTAGTGTTTGAATTTATACCATGAAGGAAAAATTATCACTATTCAGGGGGATTCTTAACCATTTTCTCATTGCAGATCATTGTTGGTTTATTTTCCCACCACTTATGAATGTCCTTCTATAGAGATGGCCATTCCATTTCAGTCGAAGGTGCTCACTTCACGAGTTGATCCAGATTCCTTGTCTACCAATGATAATGGTGCTTCTACATCAAATTCTCCTTTTTCTTTATGGGAGATGAAATTTGTTGCAAATGGCTACTTAGAATATGATCTCCAATAGGAACTTTTATTTTCTAACCTTCCCATATACCCCAAAGCATGTGGTAGGCCTTGTTACAAGTAATAATGGTCTAGAGAAAATTGTAATGTCAAACTTTTACTCCTTGTGGTTTATTAGTAGTTGAAAAGATACTTAACAATATTATATCCCATCCTTAGGATGATGAAATGGATCCATGCTATCAATCACCTTAGTTTGCTATCCCAAATAAAATGATGTATGCCATGTGATACAAAGGATATGGCTGTGGCATTAATGAACAAGATATGCGGGAATCTCTTCCAATACCCCATCACAAGGTTTGTAAATATGGAATTGACATTCAACCGTATGGGTTTCATACCTTGAAAGTCAAGGATTATTCTTTTGACCAGGAGGATAGTTTGTTTGAATATAAAAGTGAAACAAATTCCCAGTTTAGTCTTTACAAAGACCTTTCCTCCATGAACCTATTTTCTGAAATGAATATCTTAACTATAACCCCTATCATATCCACTACCATTCCAACATTAGATCTTGTCTACCCATCACTTGTTAACTAAAATCAACAACAACATGTATCAATCAACATTTTTAAAATGAAGAAGCTATTGTTGAGTTTATGGGTCTTTGTGATGGCATTCCAGTTAGTGATCATAAGAAGGAATTCTCTTTCAACCTCAACACATGTATGTATTTTGGGGAGGAGGCTGAGTTATATGGTCATCTAAGTAAAAAATTAAGCAAGGGAAAATTTCAACAGAGAAGTCTTGCCAAAATAATAGGTCCAAGTCTTATAGTGAAAACCTCTTTGAGGAACTTGCGTACAAACAAAAATAAAAATTAATGGACAAATAATTTAACTAGCCTGAAGGTGAAAATCTCATCGAGATGCCTTTAGAAGAAGAATATCTCAATCTCCCCCCTGATCCTACACGCATGGAGGAAGAATCCAAGTTTCTTGTGGAGGAGACCATAGATGCCAATATTGGTAAAGAGGAATTTCCTAAAATGGTCAAGTTAGTAGCTTCATTCTCGGATCAAGAACAAAAAACATTTGTTCTTCTTTTGTGTGAATTTGCATATATATTTGTTTGGTCCTATGTGGACATGTCAGGGATAGATCCAGTATTAGTAGTGCATAACTTTGTTGTGCACACAGAGGAAAATATTATAAGATAAAATCCTAGAAATATGCATCCTCGCATCACCTTATTAGTCAAATAAGAGCTAGAGAAATTATTGGTAGTAGGCTTCATCAAGCCTATTGATTATTCAGAGTGGATTTCAAAAATTGTATTTAAACAGAAGAAACCCATCGGTATTACAATTTGTATATATTTAAGATATAAATAAAGATTGTCCTAAGGATGAATTCTCTCTTCTTAATATCAACATGATTGTCAATTCAATATCTGGATATGAAATGATATCACTCATGGATGGATTTATAGGGTATAATTAGATTAAAATTGTTGAGGAAGATCAACATAAGAAAAATTTTACAAACCCATGGGAGATAATTTTCTATCAAGTCATGCCATTCGGCCTCAAGAATGCAGGTGAAACATATCAATGGGCTATGAATTTCATCTTTCACAATATGCTCGATGACATAATGTAAGACTATGTTGATGGCATCTTGGGTAAATATAGGACTAGAGAAGATCACCCATCTATCTTGCAGCACATATTTTAATGTATTAGAGACTATATGGTCAGAATCAACTTGAAGAAATGTGTCTTTGGCATGCTATCAATAAAATTTCTAGGACTCATTGTATCATAGAGAGGAATTGAGGTAGATTTTGCAAAGGTTACTGCCATAGTAGAGATGCCTTCTCCTAAGAACATTAACCAATTGTGCAGCTTGCAAGGTAAGATTGAAGTAATCAGAAGATTCATATCCCATCTTGTAGACAAGTGCCAATCATTCACACATCTTCTAAAGAAATATGTCAAATTTCATTTTGGTCAAGAACAACAACAAGCATTTGATTTGTTAAAGGAATATCTATTCAAACCCCATGTTCTAATGCTTCCTAATGTAGGAGAACCAACGCTAATATACATTTTTACTACTCAATTTTCAATTGGTGCACTATTATCTCAATATGACATAGAGCAAAAAGAAAAATATGTTTACTATCTTAGTCATACGCCAATTGATTATGATCTCAACTACTTGTAAACTGAGAAGGTTTTCTTGGCCATCATTTTTTCTTTTCAAAAAATTCATCATTATTTGATAAATACTAAGATAAAGCTCATATCAAAAGTGGATCCATTGAAATAATTTTTATCAAAGCCAACACATATAAGAAATATGGCCAATTAGATCATCTTACTTAGCAAATTTTATATCAAGTATGTTCATCAGAAATCAGTTAAAGGGAATATGTTGGCATATAAACTAGCTAAGGCCCCTTTTCCAGGTACTGAACCATAGTGTTTGGAACTTCTAGATGCTTCTATAATGTACCTTGAGGAATATGTTATATGGAAACTATATTTTGATGGCTCCTTTACATTTCATGGATCAAGTACAAGATTTGTGCTGATCACTCCTTTAAGAGATTTGATCCCCCAAGAATTTAGACTCAGCTTCCCATGGACAAATAATATAGCATAATATTATGCCCTTATTATAG
Source organism: Taxus chinensis (assembly GCA_019776745.2). Taxonomy (NCBI): domain Eukaryota; kingdom Viridiplantae; phylum Streptophyta; class Pinopsida; order Cupressales; family Taxaceae; genus Taxus; species Taxus chinensis. Next base: position 292,522,850 of record CM034150.1, read on the forward strand.
GGATGAAACTATATATCAAGTGTGACATTAGAAAAGTTAATATAATTAGTGATTCTATATTGATCATCAAATAGGTAACTGACGAGTATAAATTTAAGGACGAAAAAATTCTTCCTTAAAGAAAAAAGGGTTGACACTGTGAAGGAGTTCTTTGAAAAAATTACATTTGATGAGATCCTAAGAGGACATAATTGAGAAGTGGATGCTATGGCCATAGTAGGGTCTATGTTATGCATCCCACCTGGGCACAATGATATGCCATTCTTCATTGAGCATATACGAATACCAACATATGACATGCTTGAATATTGTCTGGTATGTGAAGTTTTTGGTCCCTTTTCCCCTTGGTATAGTGAAATTTTTAAATACCTTCATGTTAGAACCTTCCCTACAGAAATTTACTGATATAACAAAAGAAACCTTATCAAGGTATATCCCACTACACCTTACTTGGAGGAACTCTCTAGACGAGAATCTGTTGCGTTGTCTTAATTCAGACGAATTCATCTTAGCGGTTAAGGAGGTGTATGAAGGCATATGTGGGGCCCATATGAATGGGATATTCCTAGATAAAAATATACTAAGAGTAGGCTATTATTTTCCTACCATGGATAATTATTGTTGCAACTACCTAAAGAAATGTTTGCAATGTCAGAAATATGACAACTAGATATATGGACGGACACAATTATTACAACCTACTACGACACCATGGAATTTTTCAAAGTGTGGACTCGATCTCATCGAAAAACTTTCCCCTACATCCTTTGATGGCCATATGTTCATTAATAATGCCACTGAGTATTTCAAAAAGTGGGTAGAGGTTGTTCCCCTAACCGATGTCAAGGGTGCGCAGATGTCCAAATTTATAATGAACCATATTATTTTCTGATACAGTATCCCATTTTCCATTGTAGTTGATAATGGAAATTCATTAAAAAAAATACTATGGAGGCATTGTGTCAACGCTTTCAAATACAACTCAAGTATTCAACCCCCTATTACCCTCAAGGTAATGGGCAGGCTGAAGCCCAAAAAAAAACCCTTTTTCGTCTTATAGAGAATATGGTGAATACAATAAGATGTAATTAGAATTTAAAAATTAATCCCACCCTTTGGGCTTACAGAACATCCATCAACACCCCTACAGCTGCTACTTCATATTCCCTAGTATTCTTCATATAAGCCATATTACCCCTTGAGATCGAGCTCCCCTCTTTGTGCATAGAGCTAAGAGATTGCTTAGATAAAGATGACTACATAGTGGATTGGCTAGTAGAGCTAGAGCTATTGGATGATAAGTTTCTTCACACCCTTCATCACTATAACATCCTCATTTTAAGAATTTAATAACAAGGGAATTTTTTTACATGATAATGTTCATTGTTCTAAATTCACATAATTTAGAAAAAAAATGATTTATCTAATCCATCACATAAAAGTGAACCATATGCAACTATAATGACTCGATGTTTAACTTATCTCTCATTTTCCTTTATATAAATGTGTATACTAAGTATACATGTGGTTCCCTTATTCCATTAAGGGGCAATCAAGTGTTAATGCCTAAAGAGCTTATTTGATTATATGTTACTGATACTCATCTAATATAACACATCTTTAGTTTAGGTGAAATCAAGACAATATAACTAGTAGTTTGCGATACTTTGGACAAATTTTTAAGGCATGCATGCGATGCCTTTATTCCTTGATGGCATACTCGTCAAAAGGAATATGTCTTTCACCACACTTAAAATTGTTATATAGATTAGAATAACTTGACTTACGTCAATCAAATCCATGTCCTTGTTATATACTCAGTAGAGATAGCACACATAAACTAGTGTTGATAGTCTACTTATGAAGACTAAGGGAAATCAAGAGCATCTGAATCAACTTACGTCTCTTTGGATCTAATTCATTACCCGTAATCATCATAAGATGAATTCAACACTAGGATATTCTGCTATCACTAGTTAGTGTATAATAGAGACCTAGATCCATAGTTTATGATAGAAATGCTTAACAAAGCTACGTGGATAGTCATGCCCTAGTGACTACTCTATTGTAGCCAATTAATGAATCATGTCATTAAATATGTACTATGTAGCAAAAACTATGATGCGATGGCCCATCGAGTTCTGCTAAGAAAAACATCGTATCTTAACAGGTCATTAATTCATTTAATTCACAACATGTTAATCCACCCATTAATATTTCCATTGTTAGGTGTCGTGCTTAGGGATCATTTAGGGTTCAAAATGAATGCTCCTTTATGTAAGGATTGTAACATTTTATTCACTTAAGTACATGAATTACATATTTAAATCTACATTGTCCTTAATCATTTAAGTGTACATTTTCCCCTTAATTTAGTTAAGTGTCAAGTTTCTAATTTAGTTGTATTAAATATAGGAAAATCTTAAGCCAATATCATCTTTCCTCAACATTCTTAGGAATAGTCTAGATATTCCTAAATAATATATTTAAGTGTATTTCATACTTTTTATTGAGTAACATAACCTATCAAATGAACTCAACACATAAGCTATATGCATACAATTTTACTTTACTTATAGTTTGGTTTTAAGTAATCCCTTGTACAAAGATTCATTATGATCACTGTTAGTGCAAATTCTAAACTTGCATCTTTTTTCCCTAATTTTCCATGTCTAATTTTGATCAGAAAATGTTTTATCTCTCGAATGGGTGATCTACAATTCAGGTTATCTAGTTTAGTGCTTTCAAAAATCTTACAAAATTCCCAGGGTGTTGTTGTTGTGCCCTCATCTGAAGTAATTTTCCAAGTTTTCCCCTTTTTGTGCCCTAATTTCTTCATTTTTATAGGCTATGTCATTTTTCCTTTGTCAAATCGTGAAAAAACATGAGTTTGATCAAATCCCAAATTTGTGCAAGTATTTTCCCAATCCCAGGGTCAAAATTAATGTCAAAAAATGATTCAACTGGTTTAAGATAAAGAAATCTGCCATCCTTGTGAAATTTATTTATTTCTAGGGCATCCTGTGAATTTTTGACGTTTTGACAGTCATACGGGTGTATTCTACCCGTCAAATTCATCATCATAACATTATTACAACATGGCGGGTTCCTATTGGCCGGGGATATGCGGGAAAATGTTTCTAACTTGTCATTTTTAAAATTTTGGCAAAAGGAAAATTTTTATCCGAGGCTCCGCTTGTTACAGTGAAGTGCCTACATGGTGTGATATGATTGGTTGGAGGATCAGTGGGTGGCGGGCTTTCCTTAGAAATTTTGCTTTCATTTTTGTGAAATTTTCACAGTTCACTTTTGGCCCAAAAGCCCTCATCCAATCATAGGTGGACACGTGTCCAAGAGAAGTCAGTGAGGGGGTAGAGGTTTTGATGCATTTGAAGTTTTTAACTCCAAAATTCTAAAGTTTAAATTTGAGCCAAAGCTCTGCCACGAGTCGTGAAGCGACACGTGTCCAAGAGGGAAAGAATAGGTTGGTGGGTTTTGTGATAAATTTGAAGTTTTTAAACTTCAAATGGTAAAAGTGAATTTTGAGGCCAAAGTTCCACGACCAATGGAAAGAGGACACGTGTCTAGGAGGTGAAATGGAAGAGGGGGACAAAGGAGAATTTTATGACTTTTTGCCGTTGGTCTAAAAGGTAAAAAATGAAAATTTGCTCCGCAACAAATCATTTTTGGACACGTGTCTAGGGGAGAAAAATGGAGAAATCAGGTGTTCAGGCCCGTGAATATTTTTTGGGAAAATTTCCTTTTTTCCAAAAAATGGCAAAATTCATAAAATGAGCCCGTGGTTTTTGGTGGGGCCCACATGTGGACACGTGGCGGGTCCAGGGGCAAAGCGGGGAAATTTTTCAAAATTTTCCAAAGTTTAAAAGGGCCGTAAATGCATTTTTTAGAGGGGGGGCCGATCCAATGGTTTTTGGACACGTGTCCTGCCTTATCTAAGGGGCAAAAAGGAAATATTCAAGAATCTCATCTTCCATGTGGAGGGTGGAAATTTAAAGTTGATTTTAGATCAACAACAACTGTGCATTCTTCATTTTCACCGCCATGGGAGCTCCAGGAAACTTAGATTCATTGTTTCTTCACCAAATCACATCAAATTTTATATGATTTTACATCCTCTTGGCCTTATGAGTGCAATGGCATTATTTTCATGAGCTAATTTGATGATCTATGATGTTTTTGATGAAATTTTTTCCCTAGCCCGCGAATAACTTGAAAAGTCAAAATTAAAAGTTACAGAGGTTAAAATTGAAAAGGTGAAAGGTGAAAAATGATTGCTAAAACATGCTGGCATGCCTAAATGAAAAAAATGTGACCCTAGGATGGATAAGGATCCAAATTTGTGTAATATTTTAAACTTTTTGTGCATCCCTAGCAATATGCGAGTTGTTTTCTAGTTTTATGTCATTTTCATGAAAGGACAAGGGTTTTTGTAACAAATTTGATCCCTTAAGCATATGCTTTGCTTGGGAAGCAAGAATCCAAGCTGGCATGAGATATAAAATGTAATTTTTGAGTATGGATGGAGGAGAAAAAGACGTAGAATTTTCAAGAAAAGACTGGAAGAAATCCATTTCTTTGGAGAAAACCGCTTGAGAGCCATTTTCAATTCCATATTGCATTAGATTTCATCATGTTGAGTTGGTTTCAGTTGTAAAGCCATCAATAAGCTTTGATATTGTTCTAATAACATTCCCCTACTGATGTATTTGATCAATTTTTGGATTATTTGGTGTTATCTCTTGGCAAAATTTGTATATGCTTATGTTTCAGAATGATTTCAATTTATTTTTATTGCTCATGTTGCAATCTTGTGTGTGGGATCTTCCTTGATCATACATGGTCTCATTTCTTGTTAAGGGTTTAATGGCATCTACAATATTTCATTCAGAAGAGAATTCATTTGATAGAAGATAAACAAATTTAAATTCATTTTACCTTCCTTGAATATTGAGATTGTTTGTAAACCTTTGGGTGCACCTTAGGTCATGATCAAATAGGGATTACTGGATACTTTATTGGTATATTGCTTCAATATTTTATGGCAGGTTATCAAAGGTTAAGTGGAAGAGTGCAGATCTGGGCCTCCATTTGGTGCACATGTCCTAGTTGAAGGAGTATTTTAAACCCATTGAAACATCTTTGTTTTTTAGGTGTTGTAGATCTCTTGCAAAGGTTCTCAAAGAAGTTGGTAATTCCTAGCTAGTATTGTCTAAACATCTCCCAAAAAAATTTCATTCAAACTAACTCATCCTACCCATACTACCCCTGCATTGCATTGTGAGTCAACAAAAAAAAATACAATCCATTCACCAAAGTTCACAAAGCATATCAGGATTTTATCATGTCTCTAGCAGCCTCAGCCTTGTCTTGAAAGAATTTCCATCATTTAGTAGTGACAACTCTTTTGGGTTTGAATAATGGATAATTGATCATGTTTTCCCAAGGCCATCTCCATACAATGTGTAAAGCATAAGGATATCTCCACCTTCTTCATCAAAAAAAGGCTACAATATAGGTTCTCTTACCTTGGTTGAAAGGCACAACCTAGAATAGTGAGGATTAGATCAAAATCCTTTTTAGGTGCTACCCACTCCTTCAAATCTTGAGTGCTAATAAGTCAAATAGATGTGTTCCCCAGCTACAAACGACACACATATCATTTATCTGCCTTTGAGTGTCCTATGAGATCCATGATGTTGCTTAAGTTGTGAAGGAGATTAAGTTTGGGTACCAACACCGGAGTGGTGCCATTGCCAGGGAATTATTGGAAGTTCTTAGTGTTTTTGAGATGTATTCAAGTATTTAAGCTGCTGCATTATCAAGTTATCATCCTATGTTTTAAATCTACAAGTCTTACAGAAAAGGTTTCAAGCTCATCCTACCCTTTTTCATTTCCCAACAGTTTAGACACTTTTTGTTGCATTATTTTTGGTTGATTTGGGAGGAAGAATGTCTAATTTATAAAACCTTGCAAAGTTATCAGTACTAGAAAACATTTGACAAAATTATTTTAGTGCATTCTTACACAACTGAGGTGAAATTCCTTAGTGGCGACTCCATGCCGATTTGAATTTAGAAATACCAATTCCTTGAGATTTCTATCATTTATTTTTGTGCTATTGATCTCTACAAAACTGGAGGGAAGAATATCTCTCTTCCTTAAAGACTCTGATAAGAAATTGTTCTCAGACTTGAGAAATTTAGAGTTGGAAGGGAGAAGAGTTTGGAAAGTGGTTAAAGGTCAGACATCAGACAAAGAAACAGTCATTGGTGAGAGAGATCAGCCTTTAATGGAAGACTATCACTCTTCTTCAGGTGATTCTGATTTAGGAAATCCTCTCATAAACTTGTTTGCCTCAGCTGGTGAAGGTCCTTCTATTATACCTGATAATTTCCTTCTTCAATCTGCACCTCTATCTTTTAATTTGAATCAAACTTTCCAAGAAAATCAACACTTAGAGGATACCAGTTTTGTGAATCACATTCTTGAGCCCCAAGGATATTGCACTCCTCATCAGCTTGCCTCACCTCCAAGATCATCCCCACCAAACAATATGGCTTATCCTAGAACTCCATTTGTTGTTAACACCTTTGGTCCTATAAATTTTAGAGGAATGGATGGTTACCCAAATGCTGTCCCATAAGATGTCAGAAATAGGTTGCCAAAATTCCAAGGTAACAATGCCATCACTGGTGATCAGCATCTCAATTTTTTTGATAATATGATGGAAGATTTTGAGTAGAGTTTGAGGATGTTTATATCAAGTTGTTTATTCATACACTTGAAGAAGATGCTAGGGATTGTTACAAGGCTCTACCTGATAACTCTATTGATTCATGGACTAAAATGAAAAATGCATTTAGGTTGCAACATGGAGACATGACTGATCCTAGATCTTGATGTTTTTTTGGGAGGGCATTCTGAGTTTGAGAATCATTTCTTTTATCTGAGTTTGAGAATATCAAGAAAAACCCTAACGAATCAGTCCATGACTTTAACACAAGGTTTAAAAAAAATTTGAGAAGCCTACCTATTGGTTTGAGGCCTTGTGATGAATCTTGTTTAATCAAATATGTAGATGCATTTGATAAAAAAGTAGCCTATTACCTAAGAGACAAGAACCCAACCAATATAAGACAATCTTTCACTATGGCACTTCAAATTCAGAACAATATTTAAGCTATTGGTAAACCACTTAAGAGGTATGGTGTGAAGCTGAGAAACCCTGAGAAGCCTCAAGCTAGTAAGGGTGCTAATTTAGAAGATGTTGTTAAGACTTTGGTGGGGGCTGTTAAAGAAATTTCTTACAAGTTAGCCCGGGCTGAGAAAGGAATTGGGCAAAGTTCACAAGGACAACAAAGAACTCAAAACCATGATAGATTTGGAAATAATCCTAGGGGTGATCAAATAAAATATGATAGAGGTAAAGGGCTTGTTGGTGGGGGAAATAGACAACCCCAAGCACATGAAAATAGAGTGGTGCCTGACCCTCTAATTGCAAGAGTTGCTGTTCAAGAAATTGATGATGATATGGATTGGTGTGATAGATGTTTTCTTCCTCATCCTCCATGTGAAATGGACCAAAAAGTTGTTGAAGATGATAATGAAGATGAAATGGATGATAAAATTTGTATGATGGGCAGCTCTTCAGGCTCACAACAAGCAACAACATCAACAAATGTGAAAAGTGCAAGGAATTCTACAACATTTTGGGATTGCATAAAGAGGGTACCAATTCTTTCCTCCTTTCAAACTCATGAGGTAGATTTTTTTCAATCTTTTAAAATTCCTAAAAATGACTTTGAATATCTAAGGGCTTTAATGAGGTTGCAAGAAGTATGATGGTGGTATTCCCTCGGAGGAAGATAGACAATTGTTAATGAATGTTGTGGTTGGTCAAGAGAAAGAGTATAATACTAGAAGTAAAGTTGTTAGAGGAGCTCAAAGTGTGCTGTCAATCAACAACGAGAGTTTAGCAAGTATATGACAATTTTTCGTCATATCAGCAAACACGCAAGTACAATAAATGTTGTCCTATCAATAAATCACAGCATGCAAGAATCCAAGTTAGAAACACATTCCTTTAAGATAAAGACACCCTTGCTCACAAGCATTCCAAAAGAGTAAATCCTAGAAAAGAAACACTTGCCAAGAACCCTGCATTCCAAAAGAAAATCCCATGCTAAAATATATTAGTCCTCTTCATGCCCAGGCTGCCAAGAATCCTTCTCCATCTGATGAATCTACTTGTGTCCCTCCCAATGCTGTCCTACGAAAGAGTGTTCCATATGATATTTCCCAATTATTGAGTCAAATCAAAGTGAGTGTTCCCATCATTGAGTTGCTTAGAATACCTGAGCACAAGAAGAGAGCATTTGAATACTTGGGATTGAAGGAAGAAAAGAGTATACCAAGTAGGAATGTAAACATTGTTGAGGCTCCTCTTCCAATTAATGCAGACCTTGGAACACCATCAACATTGGAGGATCTTGGAGAGGCTCCTGAGGTATATTTGGGGACATCCTTGGTTGATTCCCAATTGAATGTTGATCCATTTTTCACAACTTTACTCATAAAAGATAGGTTTCTTCACAATTGCATGTTTGATTCTGGTGCATCATGTAATGTCATGCCTTTAGAAGTTATGAATGAGTTGGATATCAAAGTGACATCAACATATGGGAAATGTACAACCATGGATTCAAGGGAAGTACAGGTTGTTGGTTGTGTGAAGGGTTTAATAGTGCAGCTTGCAGCCTATCCGGGTAAGAACTTGAAACTTAGATGTTGTAATTGTTGACTGCCTTGCCAAGTGGGGTATGCTTTTGTCAAGAAAATGGGCTGCAAGTGTTGGTTGTAGTGTTCAAATGGAAATTTCCTTTTCCACCATTCCCATTGAGGGCAGCCTTGTCAAACTCTATGGTGAAAAGAAGATGTTGCACTTGATTGAAGATCCCAACAATGCTTCTTATGAAGTGTTGTTTGCTGATGTAGATGTGGACAATTTCATTGGTTTTGCTGATGGAAAAGAAAACAAGATGGATAAATTAGAATGCATTGATATGGTAGGTTCTCCATGGACATTGCTATTTGATGGAGCTTTCTCCAAATTTGGAAATTGGGCTGGTATAGTTTTTCTTTCTCCTAGTTTGGAAGATTTTCCTTTTTCCTTCAAACTTAATTTTGAATTCACTAACAATATTAATGAGTATGATGCATTGTTGTTGGGGTTAAGGATTGCATGGAAGTATGGAGTGAAGGATATTGTTGCCAAGGGGGATTCAGAGCTGGTTGTCAAGCAAGTAAGGAAGTTATATGCCACAAAAAATCAACGTATGAAAAAATATAAGCATGTTGTTTGGGACTTGATTGAAATGTTTGATTCCTTTAACATTGTTTACCATGATAGAAGTCTTAATTCTGCTGCTGATAAGTTGGTTGTACTTGGCTCTAGATTTGACAATTGTACTATTTCACCTTTTTGTGAATATAACATTGAAGTGCTAACAAGGCCAGTTGTCCCAAATAATGTGAAACATTGGTAGATTTTTGATGATGATGCACAAGTGTTGAGGTTCTTACAATGCCAAGGTGATTTTCCTTGTTAGAACATTGATAGGGAGCCAATGGTATGCATGAATGAAGGGAGATAAACTTTTTTTGACAAGGATATTATACAATTTAAAAAAAAACCATTCCTAAAGGTCTTGTTGCAATTGGATCAAATTTTAGCAATGTTGATTACATCATTAATAGGAACATGTTTGCTTCAAGGGATGTGGAAGAGAACAACTTGGGAACCAAGGATAAAACAAGGAAGATTTGGTTGGGCAACAATCTCAGCAAAAAGGAAAGTAGTCCTATGCCCAACTCTTAAAGAAATATCAAGATTGCCTTGCTTGGTCTTATTCAGAGCTAAAAGCATATAGAGAAGATTTGTTCCAACATGAGATTCCTCTTGAGGCCAAGAATAAGCCATTTAGACAGAGGACAAAGGCCTATTAATCCACTTCTCTTCATGAAAATGTAGGAAGAGTTAAAGAAATTGAGAGATGGAGGTATTATTCAGCCCACTAGGTATTCATCTTGGGTTGTAAACCTTGTGCCAGTTAGAAAGAAGAATGGAGACATCAGACTTTGTGTGGATTTTAGGAATCTAAACAAATCATCCACGAAGGACAACTACCTCTTTCCAAACATAGAAAATATGTTACATCTTGTGACAGGGTCAAAAATGATTTCTACTTTGGATGGTTTCTCCGGATACAATCAAGTGGTTGTTAAAGAATCAGAAAGACTTAAGACAACCTTCACTATGCCTTGGGGAACTTATGTTTTTCTAAGGATGCTCTTTGGATTGATGAATGATGGTGCCACTTTTCAAAGGGAAATGGATGTTGCCTTTTCTAGTTACATCAATGAGTTTATTATAGTCTACCAAGATGATGTGACTATTTTTTCAAGGCAGAGAGGAGACCATTTGCAACACCTAGAGAATATTTTGATCAGATGTAGGGAGTATGGAATTTCCATTAATCCAAAGAAGTTTCATTTTGGTGTGTAAAATGAAAATTTGCTGGGACATATTGTGTCTAAAGATGGTGTCATGATAGACCTTGAAAGAGTGGAGGCAATCAGGAAAGTACCTATCCCAAGAACCAAGAAAAGTTATCCAATCTTTCTTTGGCCAAATAAATTTTATTAGAAGGTTTGTTTCCAATTTTGCTGAGATGACTCTTCCAATCACAAGCATGTTAAAAAAGGATCAAGTTATCAGGTGGGAGGAGGCAGCCATTCAAGCTTTTGAAGGAATAAAGGATGCACTTAAGCATGCACCTGTTTTGGCAGCTCCAAACTATAAGAGGCCTTTCCAAATCTTTTCTTTTTCCTCTGAATATACTATTGCTTCAGTTTTGTTACAAAAGGATGAGAATGGAGATGAGAGGCCTATTGCTTTCTTTAGCAAGGCTTTACAAGCAACTGAGTTGAAGTATAAAATCATGGAAAAATAAGCATTTGCATTGGTAAAAGAAACAAATATTTTCAAGCCTTATATATTGAGTTCAAAAATTGTTACTTATGTTCCCCACACCATGGTGAAAGACATCTTATCAGAAATGGAGATATCAAACAAGAGATGTAGATGGGTCAACAAATTACAATAATATGATATGGATATCCAAACAACAAAGCTAGTAAGAGGTTTGGGTATTGCCAAGCTCATGGCTGAGAGCAATTTGCAAAATGTGGAAGTGAATCAACTAGGGGAAGAAAGAGTAGATCTCCTTGAGATATTGATGAATTATTAATGGTACAAGGATGTGATCTTCTACCTTAGGAACCTAAGCTGTCCTAGTCACTTGAATAAAATTTAGAAAAGATCCCTCAAGCTGGCTTCTCAAAAATATATCATAACAGACCTTGGGCTGACTTGGAAGAACCCTGAAGGTGTCCTTTTGAAATGCATAACTGTAGATGAAGCTTCCAAGTTGATTTTTGATTTCCATGGGGGAATTTTTGGAGGAAATTTTTCTGGGAGAGTGACATCACATAAGATTTTAAGAGCTGGTTATTGGTGGCCTACTCTTTTTAAAGATGCAACCCAGCTGGTTAGAAAGTGTGATAGTTGCCAATGTTTCTCTAGAAGACTGAAATCTTTAGGCTACCTTCCTTTGCAGCCTGTATCAATTGAAGCCCCTTTAAAACAATGGGGAATGGATTTCATTGGTGAGATTTTAGATCCTTCTAGTTCTGGTCATAAATGGATCCTTATAGCAACTGATTATTTTACAAAGTGGGTTGAAGCAATTCCATCTAGAAAGGCAACAAACCAAGTGGTAATGGATTTCTTGTTGAATCATATCATATGCTGATTTGGAGTTCCAGTTATGATTGTATCTGATAATTCCATGTGTTTTAGAGCCAAAAATTTGATGACACTATGTAATGAATATGGAATCAATCTAAATTATTCTTCAAACTACAATCTAAAAGGGAATGGAAAAGATGAGTCAAGTAACAAGAACTTGCTCAAGATCATTAGAAGGACCTTGGAAATCAACAAGGAGAAGTGGGGAGAGCAATTGAAATTTTTAGTTTGGGCTAATAAAATAACTCCTAAAAGAGCAACTGGTAAGAGCCCATTTGAATTGGTGTATGGAACTCAAGCATTGCTGCCCTTACATATGAAATTATCCTCATTTTAGTTTTCTCAACAGTTAGAAGATCAAGAACATGGCCCATATGAATCAAGAATCAATCAGATCGTTGAGTTGGATGAAGAAAGAAGAGCCTCTCATCAAAGGCATATCAAATTTAGAGATAAATTGAAGAGGTTGTTTGATAAGAAGGTCACTCCTAGAGCCTTTAATGTGGGAGATCTAGTTTTGCTATGGTATAGTAGGCATAAAGATAAGGGAAGGCATGGAAAGTTTGATGCATTATGGATGGGCCCTTATGTAATTGACATAAGAATTGGTGAGCACACCTTTTTTATTAAGGATCTAGATAGGGATTTGCTGGAGCTGCCTGTTAATGGAAGACATTTAAAACATTTCTTGGATTAAATCCCCAAGTGAGGTATGCACAAGTTGTATATTTGTATAGTCTTTATTATTGCTTTGTTTTTTGCTGTTGGTTGGTGTGTGGTCTACCCTTTTGTCCTTGGAAACCTTTTTTGGCTAGTTTTCTTGGTCCATTTTTGGTGGTAATTCTAGTTTTTGGGATGCCTTTGTGTTTTGACTCATTTTCCCAATGGTTTTTTTCACTTGGTCTATGTTTTGTCCTTGTGGCACTCGCTGGGAGTGCCCATCCCCAAGTAGGAGCCAATGTTAGTGCAAATTATGAACTTGCATCTTTTTGTCCTAATTTTCCATGTCTAATTTTGATCAGAAATTGTTTTATCTCTCGAATGGGTGATCTGAAATTCGGATTATCTAGTTTAGTACTTTCAAAAATCTTGCAAAATGCCTAGGGTGTTGTTGTTTTTCCCTCATCTGAAGTAATTTTCCAAGTCGCCCCCTTTTTGTGCCCTAATTTCTTCATTTTTACGGGTTGTGTCATTTTTCCTTTGTCAAATCATGAAAAAAATCGAGTCTGATCAAATCTCAAATTTGTGCAAGTATTTTCCCAATCCCAGGGTAGAAATTAATGTCAAAAAATGATTCAATCGGTTTAAGATCAAGAAATCTGCCATGCTTGTGAAAATTTTTGATTTCTAGGGAATCCTATGAATTTTTGACATTTTGACGGTCATACGGGCATATTCTACCTGTCAAATTCATCATCATAACATTATTGCAACATGGTGGGTTCCTATTGGCCGAGGATATGATGGAAAATGTTTCTAACTTGTCATTTTTAAAATTTTGGCAAAAGGAAAATTTTTATCTGAGGCTCTGCTTGCTACAGTGAAGTGCCTACATGGCATGATATGATTGGTTGGAGGATCGGTGGGTGGCGGGCTTTCCTTAGAAATTTTTCTTCCTTTTCTACAAAATTTTCAAAGTTAACTTTTGGCCTGAAAGCCCTCAACCAATCATAGGTGGACACATGTCCAGGAGAAGTCAGTGAGGGGGTAGAGGTCTTGATGCATTTGAAGTTTTTAACTCCAAAATTCTAAATTTTAAATTTGAGCCGAAGCTCTGCCACGAGTCGTGAAGCGACATGTGTCCAAGAGGGAAAGAATAGGTCGGCGGGTTTTGTGATAACTTTGAAGTTTTAAACTTAAAATGGTAAAAGTGAATTTTGAGACCGAAGTTCTGTGACCAATGGAAAGAGGACACGTGTCTAGGAGGTGAAATGGAAGAGGGGGTCGAGGGAGAATTTTGTGACTTTTTTCCTTTGATCTAAAAGGTAAAAAATGAAAATTGGCTCCGCAACAAATCATTTTTGGACACGTGTCTAGGGGAGAAAAATGGAGAAACCGGGTGTTTAGGCCCACGAAGATTGTTTGGAAAAATTTCCTTTTTTCCAAAAAATGGTGAAATTCATAAAATGAGCCCACAGTTTTCTGTGGGGCCCACATGTGGACATGTGGCGGGTCCAGGGGCGAAGCGGTTAAATTTTTCAAAATTTTCTAAAGTTTAGAAGGGCCGCAAATGAATTTTTTAGAGGGGGGCTGATCCAATGGTTTTTGGACATGTGTTTTACCTTATCCAAGGGGCAAAAAGGGAATATTCAAGAATCTCATCTTCCATGTAGAGGGCGGAAATTTAAAGTTGATTTTAGATCAACGACAACTATGCATTCTTCATTTTTACCGCCATGGGAGCTCCTAGAAACTCGGATTCATCGTTTCTTCACCAAATCACATCAAATTTTATATGATTTTGCATCCTCTCAGCCTTTTAAGTGTAATGGAACTATTTTCATGAGCTAATTTGATGATCTATGATGTTTTTGATGAATTTTTTTCCCTAGCCCTTGAAAGAATGTGAAAAGTCAAAATTAAAAGTTGTAGAGGTAAAAATTGAAAAGGTGAAAGGTGAAAAATGATTGCTAAAACATGCTGGCATACCTGAATGACAAAAACATGACCCTAGGATGGATAAGGATCTGAATTTGTGTAATATTTTAAAAATTTTGTGCATCCGTAGCAATATGCAAGCTGTTTTCCAGTTTTATGTCATTTTCATGAAAGGACAAGGGTTTTTGTAACAAATTTTATCCCTTAAGCATATGCTTTGCTTGGGAAGCAAGAATCCAAGCTAACATGAGATATAAAATGTAATTTTTGAGTATGGATGAAGGAGGAGAAAAATACGTAGAATTTTCAAGCAATGACTGGAAGAAATCCATTTCTTTGGAGAAAACCACTTGAGAGCCATTTTCAATTCCATATTGCATTAGATTTCATCATGTTTAGTTGGTTTCAGTTGTGAAGCCATAAAAAATATATGAGATTTTTCCAATAACATTCCCCATTTGATGTATTTGATCAATTTTTGGATTATTTGGTGTTATCTCTTGGAAAAATTTGTATATGCTTATGTTTCAGAATGATTTCAATTTGTGTTTATTGCTCATGTTGCAATCTTGTGTGTGGGATCTTCCTTGATCATACATGGTCTCATTTATTGTTGAGGGTTTAATGGAATTTGAAATCTTTCATTTAGAAGAGCATTCATTTGATAGAAGATAAACAGATTTAAATTCATTTTACCTTCCTTGAATATTGAGATTGTTTGTAAACCTTTGGGTGCACCTTAGGTCATGATCAAATAGGGATTCTTGGATACTTTATTGGTATTTTACTTCAAGCTTTTGTGGCAAGTTATCAAAGTTTGTGTGGAAGAGTGCAGATCTGGGCCTCCATTTGGTGCACATGTCCTAGTTGAAGGAGTATTTTAAACCCATTGAAACATCTCTGCTATTTAGGTGTTGCAGATCTCTTGCAAAGGTTCTCAAAGAAGTTGGTAATTTGTAGCTAGTCTTATCTAAAAATATCCCAAAAAAATTTCATTCAAACTAACTCATCCTACCCATACTACCCCTGCATTGTATTGTGAGTCAAAAAAAAAATACAATCCATTCACCAAAATGTAGAAAGCATATCAAGATTTTATCATGTCTCTAGCAGCCTTAGCCTTGTCTTGAAAGAATTTCCATCATTTAGTAGTGATAACTCTTTTAGGTTTGAATAATGGATAATTGATCATGTTTTCCCAAGGCCATCTCCATACAATGTTCAAAGCATAAGGATATCTCCACCTCCTTCATCAAACAAAGGCTACAATATAGATTCTCTTACCTTGGTTGAAAGGCACAACCTAGAATAGTGAGGATTAGATAAAAATCCTCACTCCTTCAAATCTTGAGTTCTAACAAGTCAGATAGATGTGTTCCCTGGCTACAAATGACACACAAATCATTTATCTGCCCTTGAGTTTCCTATGAGATCCATGATGCTACTTAAGTTGTGAAGGAGATTAAGTTTGGGTACCAACAATCACTATTTGTTAGACTGTATCAAGTAACTAAACAAGAAGTATATATTTAAGGATCATTACGTATAGACCATCCCAAATTGTGTAAGTAAATTCCAACTCATTCAAGTTGATGGACTTAATCTAATAGTCATATACTTATCTTATTACCTAATTTACTTAAATACCTTATTTACTTAAATATCTGATCATATTTCATAATAATATTCAATCACATACATCATGAAGAACTTCATAATATAATATATATGTTTAGTATAGTAATGAAAATAATATAATCTACCTCACTTTTATAAATGATATTTACAACTAACTTCCAACAATTTTCATTACGACACTTCCATTTAAGTAATGTAAATCAAGTAAATCATCCTTATTTCATTCCAATTTAAGTATCAAAAAAATACTTCTGTTAATGAAATGGACATATTTCCAATTAATTACAATAAGCATGCCATAGGTCTTTCTTGTTTCTAAATCAAAAGTATTTCAATAAATTTATACAATAATCATTTAATCAAATAATCTGTCTTCAATCAATAGAATAAAGGAAACTTTTTATACATCTTCCTTATTACATCTTTCACAAACTCCATCTACAAGATTGTTAGCATCTATGAGTTCATACGAACTGAGCATGATAGGTACTGAAAATTCATAAAAACATGCTCTAATTTAATAATTTCATAAAAGGAACACTTATTTTAAATGAAATTATTGAGAGGTTCAAAAGAAAATAAAAAAATATTTTGATCATGCCACAAGAACATCATAAATGAAATCATCTAAGGAAGACAAGTTATCTCATGCAAATCATTCAAATAATCTCAATCAAGTAATAGTTTAAGGCACAAAAAGGTAACCAAAAAAAATTCAATTGATCACAATCAATCATATTAATGCAAGTATAAGAATAATAAGATTACAGTCATATAAGCCCATACTTATATGACTGTAATTTTATATCTTGTTTAATAAGTTTTTATAACTTAACTTAATCAAACAGTTTTCTATACATCATTCGAGAAATGCCATGTAAGGTAATACTTATTAACTACCCTAATATAATTGAGATAATATATATTTCTCAACTCATTATAGAAATCAAGTAAAATTCAATCACATATACAACATACTTAGTTTTATTCAATAGTTTATCATAGTACAAAAACAACATTCCAGTAGGGTCATTTCAAATTGAAACTTATTTGAAAGGAGGTATAAGATCATAGTCCATTAGTATCCAAGAAACAACCATTAACCAAGTAACTAAAGATGAAATGAGATCAAGTACATTAAACCATAACATTTACCATAAGGACTTATCATGATTGAATAATCATTCCCTAGCTCAACTATGAAGCCATTGATTTTAGAAAAGAAATCAGTATAAGTGACTAATCATTTATAAAACCATCACATTCAAAGAATCTCAACCTAATATTTAAGAAAACTAATCACTGTAACACTCAGTCAAGGCTACCTACTGAAGAAAAAAGATTCCATAAAGTTGTTTCTAATCGATCAACAATCCAAGATCAAACTCTACAACAACTTTAAATCAATTTATAATAGGTGTCAAAATAGGAGATTATCCAGCTAGTTCAACATTGCTAAAATTGGTAGAGTAGTCTACACTCCAGGTAAAAAAATTAAGTTCAACTCAAGGTTCATAATAACTTAAAACTAAAACTCATTACTAAATACAACTGGTAACGAACCATACAAGATACAATTAGATCAAAAGTATAAGGTAGGTGTCGGTATCACTTCGACTTGAGTGAGCCTAAGGCTCAATGTAAATAATAATTAACTTAGATCAATTCACAGTTACTTTTCTTAGTTTTTTGGGTGAAGGAGGTTCAACCACACAATCTACAAACAAAAAATCCTTTCCACGAAGGTGAAGTGAATAAAGGATACAAGAATAATTACCAGAGAGGTGTCTATGAAACCAAAAAATACCTAATGATCTGTCAACCTATGGCTCCATTTTAGAGTTACAAAGGCTTCCATACATGGGAGACAAAGTGAAAAGACTTCATTATAAACCTAAACTTCATAGAATCATCAAATGGATATGTTATTACCCAATTAGCAAGACTAGTTAAAATTCAAAGATGTCACCTAAAGAAATGAAAACTCAAACACCTAGTAATGGTATTAACTCAATATATGAGTTTCATTAAACTAAAGCCAATATGAATTAATATATAGTTGCATTTCAAATTTTTATTCAAGTTCGAACAAAGGATAGAATGTTTGTAGAGTTAAAAACCAACATTCAAGACAGTATATAGAATACCCAGAAATAGAAAGTCTACCCAATCATATTCTCACAAAAAACACCCACTTCTAGGTATACATTAGATCATGAAAAACATGCATTAAACCCTGTAGAGATGGGTATCTACAAACAAAGGTATCATACTTCGAACAATCACGAGAACCTAATTTATTTAAGGTATTCAATCACAAATGCATCCCATCATTGTTATGAATCAAAATATTAATTTTTAATCAAACATACAAAAACTATAAGCCACAATAATAGAAATACGACCAAATTAAAAAATAATAATTCATAATACAACTAGATAATTGAATAATGAAACCGATATATAAAACCAAGAATCAGA
Organism: Taxus chinensis; assembly: GCA_019776745.2. Classification (NCBI taxonomy): domain Eukaryota; kingdom Viridiplantae; phylum Streptophyta; class Pinopsida; order Cupressales; family Taxaceae; genus Taxus; species Taxus chinensis. Next base: position 292,541,458 of record CM034150.1, read on the forward strand.
TGACAAGATTTCATATGAGAGTAGTGTTCTTTTCATGAAACCATTAAATAGAGATGTTTTTTTTCAAGGAATTAGAGTCTATCGTGTATGGTAGAGCTCCTGAAACTCCTTTCCAAGCTCTCCAAGTTCTTCTCCAAGATTCCACAAAAAATTCCACATATATTTCAAAATGGATTTCGCAGAAAACCCATTCTTATCCCTTTTTACCATTTTAATAGCCAATGCCTTAAATTTTTATCCATTATTTCCTCCATGTAACTGATAGATCATTATTATCCAAAAATGATCTAACTGTTCGAAAACTAAATTATCTACATGTAGAGCCCAAGTGATTGAAAAACTGACCCCTATCTTTTCTAAAAAAACCATCGTGCTCTTACCAAAGTGGTTTCAGTTTTACCAAGGCCATTAATTCCATGGCATAATTTCTAGTTACTCCCAATAATCCAGTCAACCGCCATCCTGCTAATTTAAAATTGGTAATCAACTAATGGTTCATCATACCTTTACTAAGCCTTTAGCCACCAATTTAGAGTGCATGGCCAAGTATGACTTGGTCCCTACCAAAGGTGGCAGTGAATATCAATTAAAACTCATTTAATTTGCTAAGTACAAGTATGGGTTGGCTCCAATCTTCCTAATCATGCAACTAACCCTTATCCATAATGATAACCATAGTTAGGTCCTTAAGTTAGGTCAAAGGATTAGGATGTAAGATCCTTAGATAGGTTTAGGTTCCAATTAATATTTATGGCTCAACCTTAGCTTAGGTTAGTTATTATGCTTAATCCAAAGCAAAATAGGAATAAATTATCACCTTAGTATAGGCTCCATTAAGCCTTCATTATCAAAAAGAGTATATCACATTTCAATTATTCATATATTAAGTGGAAGTACCTTCTAAATTATAAGGTGATCATAAACAAACTAGGTTAGTTTATAGTCAACTTGATCTGCATTTAATTACAATCCCTGAAATCACTAAGAATTCAAATAGATTTAAAAATTATAGTGGTAATAACATATCAATCAAGGAGAATGCCTTGGATCACTGAAATTGATCTAAGGTATTATCCTTCATCCAATATCGATACAATAGTTTTAGGAATTGTAATTATATCAAAAATTTAATAGCTTTCAAGGTTACCTATTTTTTTAACTATCCCAAGAATGTGATTTCACTTTCCACAAGATGAAATCACTAAGTTTATTTCAAAAACTAGTTAAGTAAGTACTTCATGATAAATCAACATAAGTACAAATAATTTCCATAAGAATGATTAACAGTAAGATATCATAAGCACTTGATATGATTCCAAAAAACATGATTAAACAGTTCAAAAGAGTGCAACAACTTAGAACACAATCACATGTCAACGTTTGCCAACTACATTCAAAGAAGAAAGTACAAATATCAACACAACAGAGGCATTACATATCTCCCCTCTAAAAATCATCATATTTTTTATGATTATCTTTATCCAACACATTTTTAAGAACATAAGTAATAATATAATTTATTCAACCATAAGATTCTCAAACATTAACAAAATTTTGTAGAAATTCAAGTTTTTTAGAGGATCATTACAACATCAGAATGGATGTATCAACACTTATTAAAAGTGTTTTTCTCAAAAATAGAAAAAATCAGAGATAGTTTTGAATCAATTATCTGAAATATCACATAAAAGTGAAATATTTCTATTAAAACAGATGTGGAAAAGCAGTTTTCATGTTTTCAAGATTCTCCCAGGTTTCACTTTCTTCACTGAATTGGTGCCACTAGACCTTGCATTGGCTTATTTCCGGTTATGCAAAAGTTCAACTTGTGAGTTTAAAGTGCATTACCCCTGGCAACCTGCAAAGTCTAATTTAATACATGTGACAAATCTAAAACATATTTCTTAAGTAAGGAAATATGAAAAATATCAGTGCCAATGTGGGAGGAAATGCTAAGCAATAGGAAACATGATTGATGAATTCTACAATTTTGAAAGGTCCCACAAATCGAGGTAATAACTTGGCTTCTTTTCCAAAAGTAATTGAGCTCTTTCTAGGCTTAACTCTTAAAAATACTTTTTCACCAAGTTCAAATTTCCTATCAACCATTTTTCAGGTCTGCATAGCTTTTCTACTTATCAGTATCTTCCTTTAATCGCTCACAGATTAATTTTACTTGTTGTTCCATCTCAGTAAGCATTTCAGGTCCAACTACCTCTCTATCTTCAATGTTATCCCAACTAATAAGGGTTTTACACTTTCGTCCACATAATGCTTCGAAAGGTGTCATTTTTAGAGAGGAAATGTTATTGTATACAAATTCAACCAAAGGAAGGTATTATTCCCATATGTACTGTTGATCCATATAGTACATCCTAGGTATGTCTTCCATTACTTGATTAACTATTTCGATCTGTCCATCCATTTCTGGATGGTACGCAGAACTAAAGTTAAGTTTCTTTCCTAAGGCTACATTTAGAGTTTTCCAAAAATGTGAAGTAATTCTTGGATCTCTATCAGATATAATTTATTTAGGTACACCATGCAATCTGTAAATTTCATGATTTTTTTTTAAGAACAACTGAACCATCCTTTAGATTACCAACAATGAAACAAGCCACTTTTGTTAAATTTTCAACCACAAATAAAATAACATCATGTTTATTTTTAGACATAGGTAGCCCTTGAACAAAATCCATAATTATTACTTACCATTTAAACTATGATATGCCATGAGGGTATAGTAAACCACCTTGGTGGACATGTTCAACCTTTACACGTTGACATTCTAAGCAATGTGATACAAAATATTTTATATCCTTATTCATCCCTTTACAAAAATATTTTTGTTTTACATCAATAAGCATTTTTGTCACTCCGGGATGTCTAGAGTAAGGTGCACTCTGAAATTCAATCATCAATTTCTTCCTTAACTCATTTTCTAAGGGTACATACACCCAATTTTCATACCCTAGGATTCCTTCACCAATAATTCAAAAACCTTTGTAAATTACATCATTAGAATTTGTAGCAAGTACTATTTTTACTTGCTGATAATACGAATTTGTTATCATTTCTTTCTTTACCTCATCTTTGAACTGATTTCTCAAGGTTAAAAGTGAAGAAACACAATTCCTACAACTTAGCGCATCTATCACATTGTTCTCTTTACATTTAATATAATTGTTGTTAATCCCCCCCGGGAAAAAATTGGACAATAGGATAATCCCCTGAGACCAAAAATTCTTCTATAAAATATTCTAGGGTTATTGAGATAATTTCAAGCTTTAAGAGGTGTTTATGATCATCTTAGACTGATCTTATCTTTCCATGGTCTTGGAAGCTTGAGTCTCACTCAGAATAAGGAAATTGCTTGTGGAGAATCTACACTCACCCAACTTGAGCTAAATACGGTTAAAAGTGACATATAAATTTTTAGGTTTCTTATCACACCTCCATGATCCAATTTATCATAGAAGGGTTCAAAATTTTAAGAAGGGTAAATAAAAACCTTACAAAATTTGTCAACATAAGTCACAAATGAGCTCAAGCTAAAATCAGCTCACTGAGCTTCTCGGATAGCCTGTTGGCATGTGGGTTACATAGATTGAGGTCTACACAGAGCTCATTTCGGTTGTTAAGTCTACATTTGGAATGGTGGTCATCGTATCATCAAACTCGACTTGGGAGCTTGGTGAGTTCCTTGTGTCGGTAAATGAAAAAAATTAAAAAGGAGCTCGATTAAAATTGTGGTGAATCATAATTTGGGGAAGCAAGTCAAGCCTCCAGATTTTTTCTTTCGAGCTCAGATGAGTTGCAGAAGAGTTTGAGTGGGTCAATCCTATTGTTCTCGATGATGAATTTTGGAAGTGTGGGTGAAATCAGCTCCCGGACTCAGGAACTTGAAGTTTGGTGATCAAGTGCATGCAGTGAGCTTAGGATGAAGTAACGAGTTAGGTCGGTAAGGCATAAGCTATGGGTTTTGATTGGAATCACCATAAGATTCCATTTCAGAGTTGTGAATGAGTTGAGAATAGATCCAAGGATGTTCTTGGCTGGGTTGATTAGGGCTCAGACGTTGTGGAGGTGAGCTCAAGTCAAACTCGGTGGTGAGTTTACAGAGGCACAATGAATAGAAACTCAGGAACGAAGCATCATTTTTTGGAACTCGGTGAATGATCGATGAACTCGAATCAAGTATGGAGATGATAGGATAATGAGTCCGAGTTCGAACCTTCAGGTGAGATCATGAGAAGAAGAGTGTTTAGCTCGATGCAGATGGAGCTTGTGTAAAAGTCTACTCGGCATAGAGTTCGTTGGGAGCTCGCTCAATGTGTTCGAGGGACATCACTCAGTGGTGAGTGTGGGTAGACAAGGAGAGCTCGGTTGATGCAAAGAATAATGGAGCTCATTTGATGAAGTTGAGAAAATGAGGAAAGGCTTGAGTCAATCATAGAGCTTGGCAAGAATGAGTGGAGTTTAATGCTGAAGAGTGGCTTAGGTACAGGCCCGAGAAAGTTGGTCAGGATTCTGAGTTGATCGGAGAGAAAATTGACTCAGTTTTGAAATTTCATTTGAGGATCTAGGCATGGCAAAAAATTTTGGACTAAGGTATAAGTAAGGAGCTTGGGAGTCATGTTATAGATCGGATCATCATTGTGGACGTGGCTTAGGAGGAGTTGGTCACATCGGGTGAAGCTTGCAGTGAGCTGAAGGAAGATGATAGATGAGATCAGATAGAGAACCAAGGAGTCTCTTTTTAGAGTTTCCTTTTCAGATAATTCCCTTTCGGAGTTTTAGAGTTTTTAGGGCCTAAAGATGTCATGAGCATTGAATATTTCTGAAGCTTGAAATCCTAAAAATCTGAATTTTGGAGTTTTGGGTTTTCAAGATTCAAAGATAATGTCTTTCAGGGTTCACATATTTTGAAGGTTAGAGTTCGGGGATAGTGGTTTCTGAGATCCGAGTTGGTCGGAGAGTCGTGAGGAGTCTAAGTTGGTTGTTGATTTACCAGGTGAGTCATCAGGGGTGTTAAATCATGTTTGATGATTGAGTGGTTTCACACGAGACAACGAGTCATTTTATAAGTTATGTGGAAGTTTGTTTGTGACACAGAGAAAAATGGAGGAGATGACTCAGGTAGAGTCAAGTTTAGTCGTTCACAGGAAACATTTGGAGTCAGAGACGTTTGGAGCTTGGCATAATGAAGTGATCTTGATGAATAGTTAGAGCTCGATGTCAGAGCTTGGCGGTCGTCGATGCGAGGAATGTATTATGGAGCTCAACAGGGAAGATTAAACAGAGGATCTCAACTCTGTATTTATGGTGGATGAAGGATTCAATGTGAGCTCAATGTCAGGTTAGTTACAAGTCGACATGGAGTCACAAAGGAGGTTGGTGTTGATCTATCAATGATAAAAGAGAGAGCTCTAATCTCATTGAGATCACCGAGTTTACATGATTCTATGACATTGGAGTGAAAGACAAGAGTGAGTTGAGCACGTAGGTATGCCAAGGAATGATGTTGGGCTCACCATGAATAAGTGAACTCGGTCAATGAATGCGTGATGGAGCTTGTGGACAAATCATGCATGCGCTCTCAACACTCAGATGACGTATCGAGAGGAGTTCAATTATAAGGAGCGCGGTTGCGGTAAAGAGATCGTTTGGGGAACTCAACATTAGGAGCTTAACTCGGAATTTGTAGTGATTGAAGAGCTCAGACCCAACTCGGTGAGTTGGCTCGGCAAGCCAACCATCTAGTTGGGCCATTTTTGGGTTTTTTCCCATCATCGCTAACCGGTCAACATGGGGCCCACCAATTATTTTTATTAGTTTAATATTTTTATTTAAATAATAATATTTATTATTATTATTTAAATATTATTTTAATTATTTGAGAAGACTGTCAATAAACATTAATGATGCATGATGGAACCATTTCAAGTGATTCAAAAAAACGTAATAAATGATACATCATGTACCTTCCATTTAGGAAGGAAATTTATGACTCCTCTCCTCTCTCTCATTTTCTTCTATAAATGTAAACTGGAAGTTCATTTTCAAGGGGTTCCAACCAGTAGGTTCCGATAGGTCATACAAGTTAGACAAGTTAGACACTTTCCAAGCTTCCCCTCTCTTCACAAGATGGTATGTTGTGATTTGTAGATTTTTAAGCCTTTCTTCTAAAATTGTAATGTCATCTTGTGCCCTTTTCCCCTAATGTAATGATGCATTGTGCAAGTGCTTGAAGTAATGATAATCATGTTTTGTGATCAGATGAATGTCCTTTCATGATTTTTCTACTTTTATTTGCCTCTCTCATGTTTGCAGGTGAAGAGTGCACATTCAGGTTTCCATTGTAGCTTTGTGGAGTTCTGTGCTTATCAAGTGGTGGAATATTACATGCAGTTGAGTTGTGGTGCTGGTTCATCTTTCTAAAGTTCATCCTTTTCCACTGGGAGATTGGTATCTTATTGTCTGATAGAGTTTAACAAAGGAATGTCTACCCTTGGTTTGTGGTATTTTGTACCTTTTCTAGTTGCAATAGGTGAAGGTGGTCAGTGATGTAAGCATACCTCCCACATTAACCCTTCTAGATGTTAAAAATCCCTTAATTTGTTACATCACCATTTCTAGCATAGGTTTAATTTCCTGGCAAATATCTTTCCCTAATCCCATGAAATGTTAGCATAGGACTAGTTAGCCATTTTTATTGCATTAGAAGTAGTGTTGTGTTTAGTCTAGGAAGATGAATCCAGCCTTCTCTGGAGGTTCACATTGAGCCCAATTCCCATAGATTAAGAGGTTATCCCATGTGTCCCAATCACATCGAATGTCGTGATTCATTTTCAGGCCATTTAGGGGGTGCAGTGATTTGGTGACAACATTTTTTGGCACGCCCGGTGGGATAATAGGAAAATATTTCCTAGGTTTGTATATTGTGTTCATTTAATTTCATTAAGTTGTTGTGCTCTTAGTGAAATTTCATCCTTAGGAGGTATACCCAAGCACAACTGGTGACTCCATTTTTTAAGTAACCTACTCTATGTGTTTCAGAATTTCATTTTATCCATTTTCCATCTAGTTTTCTTCCATATCTTTCCATTTTTTTCCCATTCATGAAGTTGTGCAATCATGGTTTCATTTCCACAATGGGATTCCCACTTCCACCAGTAACATTTTCCATCTTTAAGCTATTTTAATCCACCTCCAGCTTCATTCTATAATGAGAATCAATAGTATGCATATCCCTCTGAGAAATGTCATGATCATTTTAGCTTTTCACCGAACTATGCAGATTTTCAAGGGTAGGAACATGCATATGATGCAAGCTATCCTACAGATGAAGAGGTTAATTTACAGCTTAAAATACAGAAAATGGAAGCAGGCATGGTATAATATAGAGCCACATCTCAAATGAGAGCATTCAAGAATGGTTTCAAGACAACTTATCTATGGGTTGGCCCTATGCCAAGTTTTTACAAATTACAGGAAAAGATTCATTTTATGATTGAAATTTTGCCTCAGCTTGATGGTTGGATCGAAGAAATAGAGGCCTATGAGTTTGATGTAATGCAATCCTTTCAATGGGTTGATTCTGCACTACCACCACTTCAGGGTTCTCTTTCTATTTTTTATCCAAGGTCTTTTCAGTCCAAACCTCAAATTCTAAGCTTTTCACCATCAACACATGCTGAGAATTTATTTCCTTCACTTCCTATTCCTCCATTCCATCATGAATATTCCATGCCTCATTCTTCTAAATTTCCTTCTTTTCTACAAGGGCCATCAGAACAAGAGGCAGAATCTCTATCTCTTCCTCAAACAGTGAGGGAATCAGTTGACTCCGGGCCCACCCCTCCTCTTGTAGTCCAAAATCCATTTTGGGAAGAGAAATGTCAAGAAATGAGAAAATGGGAAAAGTATATGGTCAAGGAGAGTAGAAAAGGAGAGCATGTAAATAATTTGAAGAAATGGGTTGCAAAACTTAGCATAAAGCAAACCTCATTCCTGAATAAACTTTTTGCAGAAGTTGAGACTCAAGAACAAGTGGAACAAACTAGTTTCGTACCAAAAAAAATCTAGAGTTGAACAAGGAGGACCAACAATCTACTTATTTAGAATGCAATATTCATTTTGGCTCAATTCCATCAGAGGAGTTTGAATAACCAAAGGTGGTAGAGTCTATTGGAGAAGAGAATGTGCAAGCTGAAGAAGAAAGAATCTCAAGTGTACAAGCTGATTCTTATGAGTTTAATGATTGTACCTATCAAGCATGTCAAGAAATTTCATCACGTTCGAATACAACAACTAATCATAGCAATATTCTTCCCATGATGGACTCAAAAGTTTCAAGCATAGATTATACCATGCAAGAAGTTTTAGATTCTTCCCCTTCTTCGTCTTTTCAAAAATCTGTTTTCTTGAAAGGATTTGATCTTGTAAATTTTATGTTTGAAGATGAGGAAGGTCATGGGGAATTAGTTGCTAATTCAGGAAACACCATATGGGAGGTTGAACCCTTTGCACATTCAGAGAAAAAAGAAGAATATTTTCTATCAGATTTGGAGGAGTATTTAGATGCAGAAGAGCCTATAGAAATACCCACTTTTGGAACACCTGTAGTTTCAAGTTATCTCCTGGAATGGGAAGACTTGGATCATCTAAAATTTTCATTGAATGAAGAAAGAGAGGAGCATGTGGGAGAAAATAATTCAATTTTTAAGGTTTTGGGTGAAGATGATATTATGGAGAGTTTCTTGCTTTTAATTGTGAAGCCAATTTTTTTTGATGAACAAACAATGGTGGAAGGAAACCAAGGAAGTCTTGCTTCCCTTAATAGTCCTGAAAAAAAATAGGTGAAAGGATTTGATATTGCAGGTTTCATATGGGATGAATAGGTTAGAGATGCCGAACAACTTTTCCTTCAGATGAAAGTGGAACTCATATATGATCAGTATGCTTCAAACACTTGCAGTATCTTTCCAATAACTTCATTTAAGGTTGTAAGCATTCCAAAGCAATCGCATGTCATAGAGGAAATTCTCATTATTAAGGAAGGAAAAATAAATGGAGAGGACATCACTTTCATACCATTCACATAGGTAAAAGGTCAGCTATTTTTAGATGGTAAACAGGAGAAAATTCAACTCATGTGTCATCATTATTTTCAAGGCTTTCCTCAACAAGACTTGTTAGAATTGAAGTACAAACAAGAAGAAATATTCAACAGTTTAGACCATGCCCTATCAGGTACCTAGCTTCATTGAAGCCAGAAGAGAAGACATAATCAATCAAATTCACTTAAGAGTGTGAGGATGAGTTTCAAAGTTACGAGGATTAGTTACAATGCTTATGCAAGAAAAATGCAGAGAAACTAAAAGAGGAATGCTTTCTCTTTCTAGCTGATGTCTCAGTAGACCAAGTGGAGAATTGGACCTGTTTCAGTTTTTCACTCTCATTTTCAGCCATGTCCATTATCATATCATTTGCATGAAAATCCATTATGAGGAAAGGAAGCTATTTTACACAACCAGTTCCAGGTTTTGTTTAGCTCACCTCTACTTCTGGTTAGTGTAGGGTAGTATAGGTGTTCTTTCAACAGAATAGATGAATTTTCATGCCCTGCATGATTCAATTAGGGCATGTATGGTTTTCAATTGCAGGGTGTTTTTGTTTTCCATTGTCACTCTTGTGTTTTTTCTGTCACACTGTAGCATCATTGGAAGGTGTCAAGGAGAAGGAGGGTTTGAATATTCCACAAGAGTTCATGATATGTTTTCAGTCAAAATTATGCAGTGTTCCATAGATGCCAAGTCTTAATCATATTTAGTATACTTCATGTTTAGCATTCCACGGAGGTCCAAGATCACCTATACTTAAGGAGACTTCTAAGATATATAACATAGAGGATCAAATTGATTTTTAGATTTATAAATATTGACTCCATGACCAATGAATGACTTAAAGCTACTAGTATAATGCTTAGTAGGAAAGCATCCCTAAGAGGTCATAAAAAACGTTGTCAATGTTTGCCCCCCCCGGAAAAAATTGGACAATAGGATAATCCCCTAAGACCGAAAATTCTTCTATAAAATTTTCTGGGGTTATTGAGATAATTTCAAGATTTCAGAGGTGTTTATGATCATCTTGGAATGCTCTTATCTTTCCCTAGTCCTGGAAGATTGAGTCTCGCTTATAACAAGGAAATTACCTATGGAGAATCTACACTCATCCAGCTCGAGCTAAATATTGTTAAAAGTGACATATAAATGTTCATGTTTCTTATCACACCTCTATGATCCAATTTTTCACAGAAGGGTTCAAAATCTTAAGAAGGGTCAATGAAAAACTTACAAAAGATTTCAACATAAGTCACATATGGGCTCAAGCTAAAATTAGCTCATTGAGATTTTCGGTGAGCCGATAGGCATGTGATTTTCATAGAGTGAGGTCTACACCAAAATCATTTTGGTTGTTAAGTCTACATTTAGAACAATGGTCATCATATCATAAAACTCGACTTGGGAGCTTGGTGAGTTCCTCATGTCGGTAAATGCACAAATTTACAAAGGAGCTCGATTAAAATTGTGGTGACTTAGAATTTGGGGAAGCAAGTCAAGCCTCCAGATTTTTTTGTTTCGAGCTCAGATGGGTTGTAGAAGAGTTCAAGCGGGTCAATCCTATTGTACTTGATGATGAAGCTCGACAGTGTGGGTGAAATCAGCTCCCGAGATCAGGAACTTAAAGATTGGTGATTAAGTACATGCAATGAGATCAGGAAGAAGTCACGAGTTAGGTCGGTAAGGTAGATCCTACAAGTTTTGATTGGAATCACCATAAGATTCCATCATGGAGTTGTGAATGATCTCGGAATATATCCAAGGATGTTCTTGGCTGGGTTGAGTAGGGCTCGGGTGTTCTGGAGGCAAGCTTAGTTGATGTAGAATGGTGAGATCAAGTCAAACTCAGTGGTGAGTTTGTAGAGGCACGACGAATAGAAACTCAGGAATAAAGCATCATTTTTTGGAACTCCATGAATGATCGATGAACTCGAATAGAGCATGGAGATGATGGGATAATGAGTCTGATTTCGAACCTTCAGGTTAGCTCGTGAGAAGAAGAGTGTTTAGCTTGATGCAGATGGAGCTCATACAAAAGTATGCTTACCACAGAGTTTGTTGGGAGCTCAATCAATGTGTTTGAGGGACATCACTCAGTGGTGAGCATAGGTAGAAAAAGAGAGCTTGGTTGATACAAAGAATAATGGAGCTCAGTTGATGAAGTTTGGTGAATGAGGAAATACTCGATTCAATCATAGAGCTTGGAAAGAATGAGTGGAGCTCAATGCCGAAGAGTGGCTCAGGTGCATGCTTGAGCAAGTTGGTCAGGATTATCAGTTGATCAGAGAGAAAATTGGCTCATTTGGGAGAGATCTCATTTTAGGAGCTAAGCATAGCAACAAGCATTAGACTGAGGTACAGGTATGGAGCTTGTGAGTCATGTTATGACTCAACTCATCATTGTGGACATGGCTCAAGAGGAGTTAGTCACATAGGGTGGAGCTTGCAGTGAGCTGAAGGAAGATGATAGTTGAGCTGAGACAAAGAACCAAGGATTCACTTTTCAAATTTTCCTTTTTAGAAAATTCCCTTTTAGAATTTTGGAGTTTTTGGGACCTAAAGACGTCGTGAACATTGGATATTTTTGAATCCTGAAAGCCCAAAACTCTAATTTTCAGAGTTTTAGGCTTTTGGGATTAAGAGATAATGTCTTTCAGTGTTTGAAGATTTTGAAGGTTAGAGTTTGGGGATGGTGGTTTCTAAGATCCAATTTGGTCGGTGAGTTGTGAGGAGTCAAAGTTGGTTGCCGATTCACTAGGCGAGTTGTCAAGGGAGTTAAAGCATGTTCAATGATTAAGTGGTTTCACACGAGACAAGGAGTCATTCACCAAGTTATGTGGAAGTTTTTTGGTGACACTGAGCAAACCAGAGGAGATGAATTGGGTGGATTGTCATTTAGTCAATCAGAGGCAGAGTCTGAGTTAGGATTCCAATTCACAAAACTCGATGTTGAGTTTAGTGCTCAATAAATACATGATAGAAGTAATCTCGGTTCGTTAAGCTTAGGCAGTGTAGAATGAGTTTGGATTGATAGGAGTTGTTTGATGGTAAAGTTTCTCAATGTGAGATGTAGCATGGTCAATGATTTTGATTAAGCACAGGGAATAGATGACACTAAGATTACATTGGTGTTGAGTATGACTGATCACAATGAGTTGAGAACAGAGCTGCCAATGCCAAATAGATAGTCCAAATCTCATGATACTCGGTTGCAAGGGAAGAAACTGGGATATGGGAGCTCAAGCTCATGAGAGGATGCAAGGCTTAAACCTGTGAATGGTTGCTCAACGTGTGAGCCATTAGAAGTGATAGAGGACATTCGAAGCTCATCGGTTTGGATTAGGTGAGGTTTACAAAGATTTGGGGAGTTCAATGCAGATGGAACTCGTCGGTTGGAGTCAGAGACGTTTAAGGTTTGGTGAATGGTTATAGCTTGACATGGGAACTTGGTGGTGGTCAACATGAGGAATCTAATGTGGATCTCATGAACGTAGGACTCACACAAGAAATCGACTCAAAATTTATGGTGGCTCCAAGGATTCAATTTGGAGATCATTAGAAAGCTCACTCTGCAAGCTTGGACATGGAGCCACGAAGGAGGTTGGTGTTGATCTATCAACGATAAAAGAGAGAGCTCTATTCTCATTGAGCTCACTGATTTTACATGATTCTATGACATCGGAGTGAAAGACAAGAGTGAGTTGAGCACATAGGTAGGGCAAGGAATGATGTCGGGCTTTCCATGAATAAGTGAACTTGGTCGATGAACGTGTGATGGAGCTCGTGGACAAATCATACATGCACTCTTGGCACTCAGATGACATACCGAGAGGAGTTCGATTCTAAGGAGCTCGGTTATGGTAGAGAGCTCATTTGGGGAACTTGGTGTTAGGAGTTCAACTCAGAATTTACAGCGATTGAAGAGCTTGGACCCAACTCGGTGAGTTGGCTCGACGAGCCAACCACCGAGTTGGGCCATTTTTGGGTTTTTTCCCATCATCACAAACCGGTCAACATGGGGCCCACAAATTATTTTCATTAATTTAATATTTTTATTTAAATAATAATATTTATTATTATTATTTAAATATTTATTATTATTATTTAAATTATTTGAGAAGACTATGTCAATAGGCATTAATGATGCATGATGGAACCATTTCAAGTGATTCAACAAAATGTAATAAATGATACATCACGTGCCTTTCATTTAGGAAGGAAATTTATGACTCCTTCTCTCCTCTCTCTCATTTTCTTCTATAAATGTAAAATGGAAGTTCATTTTCAAGGTGTTCCAACCAGTAGGTTCCAACAGGTCATACAAGTTGGACAAGTTAGACACTTTCCAAGCTTACCCTCTCTTCACAAGCTGAGATGCTATGATTTGTAGGTTTTCAAGCCTTTCTTCTAAAATTATAATGGCAGCTTGTGACCTTTTCCCCTGATGTAATGATACACTATGCAAGTTCTTGAATTAATGAGAATCATGTTTTGTGATCAGATGAATGTCCTTTTATGAAATTTTTGCTTTTATTTGCCTCTCTCATGTTTTCAGGTGAAGAGTGCATGTTCAGGTTTCCATTGTAGGTTTGTTGAGTTCTATGCTTATCAAGTGGTGTAATATTACATGCAGTTGATTTGTGGTGCTGGTTCACCCTTCTCAAGTTCATCCTTTTCCACTGGGATATTGGTAGCTTATTGTCTATTCGAGTTTAACAAAGGAATATCTGCCCCTGGTTTGTGGTATTTTGTACCCTTTCTAGGTTCAATAGGTGAAGGTGGTCAGTGATGCAAGAATACCTCCCACATTAACCCTTCTAGATGTTAAACATCCCTTAATTTGGTGCATCACCATTTCTAGCATAGGTTTTATTTCCTTGCAAATCTCTTTCCCTAATCCCATGAAATGTTAGCATAGGACTAGTTAGCCATTTTTATTACATTAGAAGTAGTGTCTGTTCGAGTTTAACAAAGGAACATCTACCCTTGTGTTTAGTTTAGGAAGAGGAAGACAACCTTCTCTAGAGGTTCACCTCGAGCCCAAGTCCCACATATTGAGAGGTGATCCCATGTGTCCAAATCACACCGAATGTCATGATTCATTTTTAAGCCATTCGGGGGGTGCAATGATTTAGTGACAACAATAACTAATATAAAAGTGACATTGAGAAAAAAATTATAACCATCCTCACTTCCTTACATTAAGATTAGGCTAAGTGAAGATGTATTTCAGCCCAAGATGGTTTGTTTTTAACTCAAAGGGCTTCCCTAAGAGATAATGTCTCCAAACATGCAGTGCATGTACTATGGCAATAAGCTCTAGGTCACAGGGAGCATAGTTCAGCTCATGTAACTTGAAATTTCTACTTTCATATGCTATAACATGTTCATTTTGTAGTAATATACCCCCTAATCCTTCTCTAAAAACATCTGTGACAACTGTAAAGCTTTCGTTAGGATCCATAATAGTCAAAATAGGTGTTGTAGTTAGATTTTCTTTTAATGTTTTAAATTCTACCTCACTTCTATCAGTCCAAATAAAATTTTTATCTTTCTTCTGCGGTGAAGTAATTGGAGCAAAAACCTTTGAAAAATAAACTTTTTATACTATCCGAAAATCCCCATGAAACTTCTAACTTCTTGAACATTATTAGGTGTTGGCCAATAAATTATGGCTGTAATTTTTGATGGATCAACAAAGATTCCATCCTTTCTTATCAAGTGTTCTAAGTAATGTACTTTTGTTTCATAAAGAAAACATTTTGACAACTTTCCAAATATTTTTCTCTTTCTTAAAACCTCAAGTACAATACTTAAGTGTTCATTGTAATCCTTCACGCTTATTGAATACATAATAATATCATCCAAGAATACAAGTACAAACTTGTCCAAGTATTCTTAAAAAATATTATTCATCAAATTCATGAAAGCTGCAGGAGCATTTGTTAAACAGAAGGGTAAAACAGTGAATTCATAGTGCCCATACCTTGTTTGAAAAGTTTTTTTATGTATATCTTCATCTTTGATTCTCAACTAATGGTACCTATATTACAAATATATCTTAGAATAGACCGATGGACCATGCATTTGATTAAATATATCATAAATTCTTGGAAGAGGGTATCTATTCTTGATTGTTGCTTTGTATAACATTCTGTAGTCAATAAAAGGTTTAAGTGTTCCATCTTTCTTTTTAACAAATATCACTGGTTCTCCCCAAGGTGAGAAACTCAATCTCATTAACCCCTTAGAAAAAATTTCATGTAACTTTACCTTTAGTTTAACTAACTCTGTTGTAGTCATTCAGTATGGTGCCTTGGAAATAGGTTCAGTTTCAGGTTTTATTTCAATTTTGAAGTCAAACTCACATTTCAACGGAAGACTAGGTAGCTCTTCTAGAAACAGATCATTGTACTCTTGTAATAATGGGTAATTTTCCCTAAAATTACTACGTTTCACTACTAATAAAGAAATTTTTACTGCATATAACATGCAACATTTGTTTTTTTCCTTTTTAAGTCGTATGTATGATATTTCCATAACCACAATACATCTATTTACACCTTGAATGTCTATTATTTTCTACATATCGTTAAGATAGTATATGTGTTTTCTATAAAAATTCACATGTGCCTTACGATTGGTAAGAAAATTCACACCAATTATGACATCATAAGACCCTAAAGGTGCAACATAAAGGTCTAGTTCTATAGTAAAGCTTGGTAACTCTAAGGCTGCGCCAAAAAGACATTTACCAACTATGTGGACAACATTGTTCCCATAATGGATAGCCCATGATTTTTCCATACTTCCAAATTTTATTTTTAATTTTGAAGTTGATGTACTAGAAATAAAGCATTATGTAACACCAATATCAAAAAGTATAGTTAAAGGTATAAAAAATAACTTACCTATAATTCTATGGGTGTAGCTTGCTTATCAACTACTACATCATGTATCTTGTACTGTTGGTTGCTCTCATTTTTCTTTAGAGGGAATTAATTTACGTAATGGTCCTTTCCACAATTGTAACAACCCCCAATAGGTCCCTTCCTAGGCTCAAACTTATTTTCATCCTTGGTGTTATTGTTTCTCCCATTATTATTCTTCTGTCCATTGTTTTTGTTATTTGTAGCAGGTTTATTTACTATTGTTTTCTTACTATTTTCAGCCCCAAATCTAGTTTTATTCCCAAAAATTTTCCATGTAACCTTTTTAAGTGCCAAAGGTGAAGGAGAGATAAAAACGTTCTTATGTTTCTCTTCCTTATGCGTAGAAATTTCCTTATGGCATTTTCTACAACTCCTTCCATTGTGGATGGACTATGTACATCCACCTCATTTCCTATAATAGGATTCAACCCCATTATAAATTTATGTATTCAAAAATTTTCATCGGTTTGGTACTATGGTACATACTTGGGAAGCTTAGTAAACTTCTCCCAATATTCAGTCACAGTCAGTTTTCCTTAAACTAAGGTCTAAAATTCTATCATATTTTGATCATAATAGAGTTACAGAACCAACACTACCTAAAGTATCCATTAAATTGATCCCATGTGATGTTAGCTTCATTGATATTCAGTTTTCCCTTACAGCTGTCCCACCAGGAAGATGCTTCATGGGAAAAATGGTAAGCTCCACATACTGCTTTGGTTTCTTCAGAAAAGTTCCTTATTGCAAAGTAATTCTCCATCTCATTGAGCCAATTCTTAGCCCCATCTCCTAG
This sequence comes from Taxus chinensis, assembly GCA_019776745.2. NCBI lineage: Eukaryota > Viridiplantae > Streptophyta > Pinopsida > Cupressales > Taxaceae > Taxus > Taxus chinensis. The sequence continues at coordinate 292,558,311 of CM034150.1, forward strand.
TGTGGTATCATTAAATTTTTGTGGACTTATTCATTTTATGTCATTTTTAAGTTCAGCTGCCAACCTTGCTTTCTTATTTTCAGCTTGGTTAGGTGTAATTGCATTCACATTTGTAGAGTTATTGTTGGCATTTACAACATCATTATTTGCTGCATTAATTTTATATTCTCCACCAAGATTTTTAACATTAACATTATTTTCTTGAGGTTTCTCGTTTTTATTAACAAAATTATCCTCCTCTTCATTTCCCATTACTTGTTGTTCAAGTACAACAAGATGATCCATTGTGTCTAATAGGGAAACAAGGATATCATCCATCTTTTGAGTTATAGCTGCTTCACCAGCCAGAGGTTGGTTATTTGCATTACGTCCCCTTGTTCTAACCATTTTCTGTTAACAAGAAATTAAGTTTTATCATTGATGGAATCAAATAGGTCCAATAGATGAAACATTTAGCTTTGATACCAAGATGTAACATCCTCATTTTAAGACTTCAATAATGAGGGATTTTTTTTACGTCATAATGTTCACTGTTCTAAATTCAAATAATTTAGAACAAACATCCATTTAGCTAATCCATCACATAACAGTAAACCATATACAACTATAATGACTTGGTGTTTAACCGATCTCTCATTTTCCTTTATATAAATGTGTATACTAATTATACATATGGTTCCCTTATTCCATTAAGGGTCAATCAAGTGTTAATACTTAAAGATCCTAGCTGAGTATTTGTTACCGATACTCATCTGATATCATGCATCTTTAGTCCAGGTGAAATCAAGACAACATAACCAACAGTTTGCGATAATTTGGATAAAATTTTAAGAAATATATTCCATACCTTTATTATGAGATGACATACTCATCTAAAGGAATATGTCTTTGACCACACTCAAAACTGTTATCTAGATTAGAATAACTTGACTTACGTCAATCACATACATGTCATTATTATATACTAAGTAGAGCTAGCACACATAAGCTAGTGTTGATAGTCTACTTATGAATACTAAGGGAAATAAAGTGCATCTGAACTAATTTACGTCTCTTGAGATCCACTTCATTACACATAGTCATCATGAAATGACATCAACACTAGGCTATTCTACTATCACTAGTTAATGTTTAACAGAGACCTGGATCTATAGTTTAAGATAACAATGCTTAAGGGAGATAGGAGGATAGTCATGCACTAGTTGATGCTCCATAGTAACCAATTAATGACTTACATCATTAAATGGGTATTGTGTAGTAGTAACTATGCTGTGACGACCTATCGAGTTCCACTAAGTGAAACATAATATCTTAACAATTCATTAATTCATTTAATTCACAACTTGTTAATCCACCCATTAATATTTCCATTGTTAGGTTTCATGCCTAGGGATCATCCAAGGTTCTAAAAAAATGTTCCTTTATGTAAGGATTGTAATATTTTATCCACTGAAGTGCAGGAATTACAAATTTAAATCTGCATTGTTCTTAATCATTTAAGTGTACATTTTCCCCTTAACTCAGTTAAGTGTCAAGTTTATAATTTATTTGTATTAAATATAGGAAAACATTAAGGAAATATCATCTTTCCTCAGCATTATTAGGAATAGATACAACTATTCCTAGCTAATATGTTTAGGCGTGTTTCATACTTTTTATTAACATAACCTGTCAAATGTGTTTCAACACATCAACCATAAGCATACACTTTTAATTTACTTATAGTTTAGTTATAAATAATCCCTTGTACAAAGATTCATTATGATCAGTACTTGTTATATTGTATTAAGTAATTAAAAAATAAGTATATATTTAAGGATCAATATGTATAGACCATTCCAAATCGTATTAGTAAATTCCAACTTATTCAAGTTTATGGACTTAATCTAATAATCATATAATTATCTTATTACCCAAGTTACTTAAATACCTGATCATATTTCATCTTATTTCATAATAATATTCAATCACATACAACATGAAGCATTTCGGAAGATAATACATATGCTTAGTATAGTAATGGCAATAATATAATCTACCTCACATTTATAAATGAAATTTACAACTAACTTCCAACACTTTTCATTAAGTCACTTCCATTTTAGCAATGTAAATTAAGTAAATCATCCTTGTTTCACTCCAATTGAAGTATCAATAAAACATATTTCTGTCAATGAAATCAACATCTTTCCAAGTAATTACAATAAACAAGCCATAGTCCTTTCTTGTTTCTAAATCAAAAGTACTTCAAGAAATTAATAAAATAATCATTTAATCAAATAATCTATCTTTAATCAATAGAATAAATGTAACTTTACGTCTTCCTTCTTTCATCTTTCATGAAGTCCATCTGTAAGATTGTTAGCATATGTCAGTTCATATGTACTGAGCATGATAGGTACTAAATATTACAAATATCATACTCTAACTTAATAATTTCATAAAAGGAACACCGTGTTTAAATGAAATTATCGTAAGGTTCAAAATAAAATACAAAAATATTTTGATCATGCTACAAGAACATCATAAATGAAATCATGTAAGGAAGACAAGTTATCTCATGCAATTCATTCAAATAATCCCAATCAAGTAATAGTTTAAGGCACACAAAGGTAACCAAAACAAATGAAATTGATCACAATCAATCATATTAATGTAAGTACAAGAATAATAGGATTATAGTCATATAAGCCCATACTTATATGAATGTAATTTAATATATTTTTTAATAAGTTTGTATAACTTAACTTAATAAAAATTTGGTAATGAAAAGATTGTTTTTTTGGTGAAGGAGTTTTTGGAGTGTTTGCAGGGGTGCAAAGTCGGGCTCGGGAATAGCAATGGCAGTGAAGGGTAAGCTCAGACAGAAGAATGGAATGGTGAATAGGTGCAGCGAGGGGGAGAGGAAATGTAGTGGGGGTTTGTGATAGATGGAGACAAAGTCTTAGGAGGGACTCGAGCCCCGAGGGAAGGTGCTTCAGAATCTAGAGAAGGGAAAAATTATTGCCCTAACCTACAACCACTCAGAAGAAAAGAGATGGCTATGGATGGGCATGCTAGGGGTTTTAGTGGTGTGGGAAAAGGATCTACAAGGAGTGGCGACATGGGTGGTGGGAATTTTAAACCTAGGGTCTCTTTCAAAGCTAACCTAGGTAAACCGAAGGTATTATGACTGCTAATCAACCGTATATGGTGGAACTCACCAATGAAACTCCCTTGCTGATCATTAAAGTTCTGAAGATGGAGGATTATTTCCAGAAGATATCTTGGGATTCCATAATAGGTCACTTCAATGGATGATGTCCTTCCTTTACAGAGTTATACCAATGGATTTTTCAAAATTGGATGGATAAATACAAAATTTTCCTTTGTTTCAGAGGTTTTTTTGTTGTTCATTTTAAAGAGATGATGGATTACTAGCAGTGTCTTGTTGATGGGCTATGGTTCTTGGGAAATGTGGGTTTGTTTTTGAATCCTTGGTTCCCATAATTTGATCCTAATTCTCTTTCAATTTCTAAAACACCAGTATAGGTGTGACTTACCAATCTACCTTTACATTTGTGGTATGCTCTAGAAGACATTGGTAATGTCTTGGGTAGATTTTTAAAATAAGATTTGGATATAACTCATGTAGGCTTGTGATCCTTTGCTCATATTTGTGTAGAAGTTGATCTGAGTAAAGGGATACCGGATTGAATAAATCTCAAATTTGGAAAAATTGAACACACAACCCTTGGATTACATAAATACATCATTTCAGTGTAGGAATTGTAGAAATCTTGACCATCTACAAACATCTTGTCGAATGAATAAGAAACCAATAAATAAGCATGAATCGACCTTCCCTCATGGTTGGGGTGATGTGGATCTAGATTTGGTGGAAGTAGCGACATTTAAGGAGTCATAAAATTCCAGTACTGAAGAGAAGGTAGTGGAAAGCGTGAGGATGGATACAACTCTTGTTCATTCTCCTACAAAATTGGATTCTGACCAGGAATCCCTATCAGAAAATAGGTTGGCTTCAATGAATCATGGTAATCTTTCATTAACAATTATAGTAGAGACTAGTGAGTGGCATGAAGTAATATTGAAGATTTCCTTACACCCCTAGTTGGGAAATAATGGATACTGGGTTATGTAGTTTATAAGCATCATAGGCTTGTAATTTGGGATATAGGCCCAGTTGATCTAGTTAATTTTTTTGGGTATTTAGGCCCTATTTTTAATAGGGAATGGGTCCCTTCAACCCGCCTTATCAATAAAAAAACTTAATCAAAATTTTTGTTATACATAATTCGAGAAATGACATGCAAGGTAATACTTATTAAATACCTTGATATAATTGAGATAAAATATATTTCTCAACTCATTATAGTAATAAAGTAAAATCCAATCACATATACAACATACTGAGTTTCATTCAATAGTTATTTATAGTACAAAATCAAAATTTCAGTAAGGTCATTTCAACCGAAACTTATTTGAAAGGAGGTATAAGATCATACTCCATTATTATGTAAGTAACAACCATGGACCAAGTAACTAAAGATGAAATGAGATCAACTAAACTAAACCATAACATCTACCAGAATGACTTATCATGATTGAACAATCATCCCATACCTCAACTGATCAGAAGATCATTTTTGATATCAAAAATTTCCTAAACATCCGTAAATTGTTTAAGTGCAAAAGATATTTTTGAGATATTTTTAGCAACTATGAGAACACGACAAACATACATTGTGAGCTCCCGTTATGTCCGGTCAAAGTTCAGTCAATAGGAAATTCAACTATGGTCAATAGCTCATCAATGAAAAAATAGATGATTTTTAAATCATCTAATGTTAGAACCATTGCGTATATCTTTCCAAGACCTTTTGACACATTTTAAACAGACCAAATCTGAGTCCGTATGTAAAAGTTATGACCGGTCAAAGATCGGTCAATTGGTGGTCAACGAGTAGAGGACGTGCCAAGTGGATGAATAATATGGTGACATGTGGCATACCAACATATGTGCACGTGGATTTGGGCACATGGAATGTGGGTTTATGATTTACCCATGTAAAAAGGTTTAAAATCTGTTTATAAAAAGAAATTAATTAAAAAAGAAAAAGAAAAAAAGGAAATCCACGTGGGGGTTGGTCAAAGCCTTAAAAAAGGCTAAAGAATCTTGAATTCCCATAATATGTGGGATGGGATTCATATCTACCTAATGTGGGATTCAACCCACATCAAAATATGTCGCTCCATATGGGACTCTAATCCCTTTTTGAATGCATCTATCACGTGGAATTTGGAGGATTATGTGGGATATAACCCACTTAAAAATATATTCCACCCTAAAATGGGATAATAAACACATCCCCATGCCATGACAAGGCTAATGGTAGCCTATATATATATTTTAAATGCATTCTTTTAGGGGCATATTTTAATATAAATAGGGAACCCATTTCTTTGTAAAGGACACACAACTTGGAAGCTCAAAGCAAGAGCATGAGGAATATTGCCCGAGCAAGTGGAGAAGAGCATTTTTTGATAAGACCTATTTTATTAGGATTGTTGTAAATTTGTGAAGACCTGTTTATTCAAATAGGCATTATTGTGGCTAGGATTTTTTAATCCTACCTAGTCGTCCCATAGCGCCACACCAAATTATTATGAAGCATGTAATATCGACCAGAGTGCCATAGGGCGTTACAAAGCATTTCGAAGGCCAATCGAGAACTAGAGGATTCTGAACAGTGGAGCTAGTGCCATAGAGCTTTCTGAATAGACCAAGAAAGGGGAATTTGGGTGCTATTTTTCACCTTTGTCATATAAAGGTCTAGATATTCTTGTAAGCAAGTTCTTAATAATTTCCATTAGGTTTTCCTGTGAAATTACTATTGTAACTTACAAGTTTTGACTAATTGAACAGTTCGATAAGAACCCAGAGACGTAGGCAATTTATGAACTCTGTAATCAATCATTGTGTAATTTTTCATTAAATTCTTGCATTAATTTTAAATTGATTACTTAAAAGGAGAAAATTATTGGAAAATAAAATAAGCCTATAGGGGTCCGAGATTAGGTGAATAAAAACTTGATAATTTTCAGATCAAGTTTGGTATCAAAGCTGCTTTAGCTCCATATTTGCTTCAGTAAATCTGATTAACAGAGTGATTTCTTCAATATTGGTGCATTTGGTTCAATTTTTGTGAATAGGGTACAAGTGCACTATGGTAAAGATGTCTAAACAGGTGAAGCTCGATGAGGTTGAAGCTTATAATCACTAAATACAAGAAGAGATCTCTCTCCTGCGTTCAATGTATTACTCCTTGGAAGAGGAGAATGCTCACATGAAATTAGAACTGTAAACCAAGGATGAGCTCTTGGCAAGGTTGTAGTGTGGTGATTAGAGAAAGGAAATACCTTCAACTTCAGATGTAGAAACCATGGCAGATGATTGCACTATAAGTTTGTCACCATTGGAATCTTCTTCCTCCCATTTAGTTTTGGATTTAGGTAATGAAGTCTTTGTTTTTTTTGAAAATCATACTAGAGGAATTGGATCCAATTTACTAGATAAAATGGGATTTGATGGAACAGGCCTTGGAAAAAATGGCCAAGGCATTGCTAACCCAATACAGGTCGAGGATCATCCTCATTTTGCAGGTTTGGGTTTTTCTAGCATGGGAATGGAAATTGGAGATTTCTCCAAGAACGCTAACAGGAGACAAGCTTATGAAAGAAAATTGAATACCCCACTAGTCCTATAAGAATAGTCTAAGAACATCACGGGTAAGATGTGGTAAGAGAAATTAGTGAAGAGGTAATGAGATTCCACCTCTAGTTTCTTACCATAATCATAAGAACATTTAAACTTCTGATCCACTTTTTCATCTTAAGATGTATGATTATGATTTTAAGAAGATGTGGAATTCCTTTCCATGTACTTTTTTTGGATTACATAATCATTCTATGGCCAGATGATGGAAATTAAGGAAACTAATGAAGAATGTTATGTCGTTTGTCAGGAACACGACAAATTATAAATACCAATCTCGTCATGTAGAGTCGAGAAATGGCAGAAAGATTTTCTCATCCCAGAAGAAGGAGATTAAGAAGAATTTTTGTGCTCATTTCCAGAGGAATGGGAATCGGGTGGATAATTACTGGAAAATCTATCCATCTCGCCATTAGGGTAATGGCAAGACAAAGATGGAATGGAGGCCTATTACAAAGGCAAAGGAGGTTTCTACTCCACCACCAGTTAACAATTCAACCCAGGACTAGGTAATACCTGAAAGTGAAAGTGCTTTAAAATGGGTAACTCATAATTCAAATTGATGAATAGTATGCAGTACTTGTTGGAGATCATATTTTGTGAGAAAATACTAAGAGAAGGGTTTACCATACTCAATGGATTTTCTTAGAAAATTTGATTAATGCTCCAAACATATATCCTAATCAGCTTGTGAGTACTTGTTATAGCTTGATTACAAGATTTAACTCATATAAAGCTTGGAGATTAATTTTCCATTTGTGCAGATAGTAGAGTTCGCAGGAGTCAGCTCAGAACTTCATTATGTGTAGAGGCATTGTGACCGTGCAACATAATGGTAGTTGAATCATAGATTGGCATTGACGTTAGGTTAGAACTTCATTCTGTGAAGAGGCCATCATGTGCATATAGCATAATGGTACATGATATTACTTGTCAATAAAAGGAGGTCTCAAAATATTTTCTCGGAACATCATTCAGATTCAAGGCATTGTGACCACACATTTGAATGGTAGTTGATCATTAGACTTAGCCCTACACATTGGAGGCATTGAGGTAGGCAAGAGACTTAGCAGTGCACAATGGAGGCGTTGAGGTCTGCAAGAGACTTAGCACTACACAATGGAGGCGTTGAGGTATGTAAGAGACTTAGCACTACACAAAGGAGGCATTGAGGTCTGCAAGAGACTTAGAACTATATAGCGGAGGTGTTCAGGTCTGAAAGAGACTTAGCACTGCACAACAGAGGCATTGAGGTCTATAGGAGACTTAGCACTACATAGTGGAGGTGTTGAGGTCTGAAAGAGACTTAGCATTTCCCAATGGAGGCATTGAGGTCTGCAAGAGACTTAGCACTGCACAGTGGAGGCGTTGAAATCTGTAAGATACTTAGAACGTCACAATGGATGTGTTGAGGTCTAGAAAGGGACAAGTCATTGTCCATCATTGACATCGGATCAATCATAGCTCTAAGTAGCATGGAGTTCCTTCGAACCCGTTTGGATTCTACGGAATAAACTCAAAGCCAAGAGCTATGTTATAGAGTAAAATAAGATCCTTTTTGTTAGATATCTGGAAGCTTAGCATCGTACAATAGGAGTTTTGAATTTTCATTCAAAAACTTAGCACCATACAACAAAGGCATGGAGGTCTTCTTCAGATATCAGAGTAGGCGCAGTGGGAGCATCATTGGATGATAACCCACAAGTCCAAGATTGGAAAAAAGTTTAAAAGTGAGGAGGTTTCAGGGGAAGAGACCAAAGGGTCTAATACAACAACACTTCTGAGGTGGTAGCAGAGTGTCCAAATTCAGGACAGGATGACAAAATGTTCCAATATAAGCTTTTCGGGACAAAAAGCCTTTCTCAGTGGGGAGGTGTGATCAGGGGATCATTTTTGATATCAAAATTTCCCTAAACATCCCTAAATTGTTTTAGTGTAGAATATATTTTTGATAGATTTCCGACGACTATGAGAACTTGACAAACAGACATTGGGAGCTCCAATTATGTCCGGTTAACAAGAAAGTCAACTCTGGTCAACAACTCATCAATGGAAAAATGAATTATTTTTAAATCATCTAATGTTAGAACTATTACGTAGATCTTTCCAAGACCTTTCCAACACATTTTGAATGGACCAAATCTGAGTCTGTATGTAAAAGTTATGATCGGTCAATTGGTGGTCAACGAGCAGAGGACACGCCAAGTGGATGAATAATATAGCAACACGTGGCATACCAGAAGAAATGCACGTAGATTTGGGCACATGTAATGTGGGTTTATGATTTACGCACGTAAAAATGTTTAATATCTTTTTATTAAAAGAAATTAATTAAAAATAAAAAAGAAAAAAAAGGAAATCCACGTGGGGGTTGGTCAAATCCTTAAAAAAGGTTAAATAATATTAAATTCCCATAATATGTGGGATGGGATTCATATCCATCTAATGTGGTATCTAACCCACTTCAAAATATGCTGCTCCATATGGGACTTTAATCTCTTTTTAAATGCATCCATCACATGGAATTTGGAGGATTATGTGGGATATAACCCACTTAAAAATATATGCCACCCTAAAATGGGATAATAAACCCATCCCCATGCCACAACTAGGCTAAGAATAGCCTTGATATATTTTTTAAATGCATTATTTTAGGGGCCTATTTTAATATAAATAGGGGACCCATTTCTTTATAAAGGACACACAACTTGGAAGCTCAAAATAAGAGCTTGAGGAATATTGCCCGAGCAAGTGGAGAAGAGCTTTTTTTGATAAGATCTATTTTATTAGGATTATTATAAATTTGTGAAGACCTATTTATTCAAATAGGCATTATTGTGGCTAGGATTTTTTAATACTACCTAGTCATCTCATAGCACCACACCAAATTATTGTGAAGCCTGTAATATTTACCAGAGTTCCATAGGGCGTTACAAAGTGTTTGGAAGGCCAATCGAGAACCAGAGGATTCTGAACAGTGGAGTTGGTGCCATAGAGCTTGCCGAATATGCCAGGAAAGGGGAATTTGGGTGTTATTTTTCACCCTTGTCATATGAAGGTCTGGAAATTCTTCTAAGCAAGTTCTTAATAATTTCCATTAGGTTTTCCTATGAAAGTACTATTGTAACTTACAAGTTTTGACTAATGGAATGGTTCGATAAGAACCCAGAGATGTAGGAAATTTCCAAACTCCGTAATCAATCATTGTGAAATTTTTCATTATATGCTTGCATTAATTTTAAATTGATTACTTAAAAGGAGAAAATTATTGGCAAATAAAATAAGCCTATAGGGGTCCGAGATCAGGTGAATAAAAACTTGATCATTTTCATATCATCAACTATGGAGCCACTGATTTTAGGAAAGAAATTGGTATAAGTGACTAGGCATTTATACAAAAATCACACTCAAAGTGGCTCAACCAAATCTTTAAGAAAACTAATCACTGCTACACTCATTCTGTTACAAATATATTTTGTAACATTATTAATATATTGTAATATTATTAGTAATGAGTTTATATAACTCATATTAATAACATAGTTAGTGTGAGTATGTTGTGATGACAATTCACGTTGATTAGTCTTGAGGGATATTTGGGATGTTGGAGATATTTTAGGGATGAGAGAGATTATAGGGGAAGTTGGAGATGATTGTTGAATCCTTGTATTAAGGAGTGCATCCTCCTATTTATGTGTATCACTCTTGTATTGATAAATTATGAAAGAATTAAAATTGAATTATTCTATTATTCAATGTATAGTTTCCTTTTTAGTATTCTAGTTTTTAAGAAAGCTCAGACCAAAATGATATTTGGTATCAGAGCATGTTCGGTTGAATGAGAGTTTAAGAGAATTCAGGATTACGTGCAATAAGAGATAGATTATTTCATGGTGGAAAATACGTATGTAGTCATTTGTAATCAATTTTCATCGACTTCAGTCTTGCATTCTGCATCAACTTGGTCTACAGATCCAACAAAACGTCAATGCATTCACTTCTCTTCCAACAATGATATGATCATATGGCTCATGATTCATGCCTATTTAGAGCAGAAATTGTTGCGGCGAAGTTGTTTGTATGCATGAATGACAAACCGTGAGTTACAACTCTACTTATCTATTTTTTTCCATTTTTTGATTTAGCAAAAAAAAACAAGTACAATTTTTTTCCTTTTTCGGAAAGAGGTCCAAAAAGATGTTGGATTAAAAACTTGTAGTTATCATAAATTTACACTGGTAACTCAGATTAAGATGTTTTTTTAAATATGTGTTTTTTCGAGGTCTTTGTATTGATTATATGCTTTCTGTTGTCAATCGAAAATAAAATTTCATAAAATGTTACTTTCATTTTTTAATTTTATTGTAAGGGTGCATTTTCAACTGAGTTCAAAACCCATAATGGAAAAATTAAGTCATATTGAAAAGTTTGAAGGTAAATATTTCCATACATGGCAATTTTGAACCCAATTATTGTTAATTAACAACGAATTGTGGGAAATCACTGATGGTAAAATACCAAAACCAACTAATGCAGATGAAGCCAAAAAATGGGAGAACAAGTATTGAAAAGCTAAAACAATTATTGACCTAGGATTATCTGATGCTTACTTGCATCGTATAGACTTATCCAAAAGTTCAAATGTCATATGGACCACATTGAACAAGCTTTTTGGATCCCAAATAGGAAGCACAATAGTATCTCTCAAGAAGAAATTGTTTGGACTCAAGATGGAGGATGAAGGCAATGGAAGAAGGAGGTCAATCAATGGCCTGCCACCATCCACAAGTGACAAGACTGCATAATGGTGTTGTGGCATTTTATTTAATTTGTGTGATTCTTTTCTACAAATAAGAACATATGGATCATACCTATTCAACTATTGTAATATGTGAACTCCTACGTGAGTGATATTTCTTGCATTTTCCCTTGATGCCAGAACATTGTAGAAGATCAGAATCACCAATGTAAGTAAATTTGTGGATCTTGAAAAGGTTTGTGGGAGATCTAAAAAACCACATGAGGTGGACAGTTGATGGTTCTTGTCACATCAAGGTTTGTGGTAAACCTATTTAAACCATGGAAGGAGAGAGCCTTTATTTTGATCAAGGTCATGAGCTAAGTTGGGCATGTGACATGGGTTAGCATACTACAAATAAGCATGTGAATGTTGTTTTTACCATGTCAACATTAGGGGAATGTATATCGGGAATTAACAATGTTAACAGTAGGGGAGTGAATGTTACAAATATATTGTGTAACATTTTAATATATTGTAATATTATTAATAATGATTTTATATAACTCATATTAATAACATAGTTAGTGTGAGTATGTTGTGATAACAAGTCACGTTGATTAGTCTTGAGGGATATTTGGGATGTTAGAGATATCTTAGGGATGAGAGAGATTATAGTGGAAGTTGGAGAAACCTATTGACTCCTTGTATTAAAGAGTGCATCCTCCTATTTATGTTTATCACTCTTGTATTGAGATATCTTGAATGAATTCAAATTGAATCATTATATTATTTGGTGTATAGTTTTCTTTTTAGTATTATGGTTTTTAAGAAAGATAAGACCAAAATAATACAGTCAAGACTACCTTCCGAAGAACAAAGATTCCAAATTCATAAAAAAATAAAAAACTATGACAGTTGTTGCTAATTAATCAAAAATCCAAGATAAAACTCTACACAAGCTTTAAATTAGTTTATAACAGGTATCAAAATAGGAGATTATCCAACTAGTTCAACCTTACTGAAAATTAAAGAGTAGTCTACACTCCAGGTAAAAAAATTAAGTTGAACTCAAGCTTCATAATAACTTAAAACCAAAACTCATTACTAGATCATACCAGTAACGATCCATACTGGATACGATTAGATCAAAAGTATAAGGTAGGCATTGGTATCATTTTGACCTGAGTGATCCTAAGGCTCAATGTAATTCAGAATTAAATTAGATCGATTCACAATTACTTTTATTATTTTTCCGGTTGAAGGAGGTTCAACCACTAAATATACAAACATATAATCCTTTCCATGCAGGTGAAGTGAATAAAGGATACATGAATAATTACCAGAGAGGTGTCTACAAAACCCAAAATACCTAACCAACTATTAACCTATGGATCCATTTTCGAGTTACAGAGGCTTCCATACATGGGAGACAAAGTGAAAAGACTTCGTTATATACTTAAACTGCCCATAATCATCAAAAAGATCTATTATTACCGGATTAGCAACCCAGTTCAAATTCAAAGGCGTCACCTACAGAAATGAAAACTTGAACACCTAGTAATGGTATCAACTCAATATAAGAGTTCCATTACACTAAAGCCAAAATGACTAAACATACAATTGCATTTTGATTTGTTATTCAAGGTCGAAAATAGGATAGACTATTTACAGAGTCAAAAACCAATATTCAAGACGGTATATAAAATACCCAAAAATAGAAAGCCTATCCAATCATATTCTCACAAAAAAAACCCACTTTTAGGTATACATTAGATCATTTAAAAATTGCATTAAACACTACAAAGATGGGTATTTACAAACAAAGGTATAGTACTTCAAAAAATCTTGAGAACATAATTTATTTAAGGTATTTGATCATAAATGCATCCTAACATTGCTATGATTTGCAATATTACTTTTTAATCAAACATTCAGAAACCAAAATCCACGATAATCAAAATACGACCACATTCAAAAAAAAAATTCATAATACAACCAAACAATCAAATAATGAAACCAATATATAAAACCCAGAACTAGAGAACAAGATTTCATATGAGAGCATATTTATTTTCATGAAATCATTACATAAAGAAAAATATTTCAAAGAGTTAGAGCCTATTATACCTAGTATAGCTCCTAAAATTCCTTTCCAAGCTCCCCAAGTTCTTCTCCAAGCTTCTATGAAATATTCCACAAATATTTTGAAATGGCTTCCATAGAAAACCCATTCTTCTCCTTTTTTCCATTTTAAAAGCCAATGCCTTAATTTTCCTCCACTATTTATTCCATGCAACTGATATATCATTATTATCCAAAAATGATATAACAATTCGAAAACCAGAAGGTGTACATGCAGAGCCCAAGTGCTTGAAAAAACAAATGAAAAATGGAAACTAACCCCTATATTTTCTTCAAAAAAAATCATGCTCTTACCAAGGTGATTTCAGTTTTACAAAGGCCATTAATGACATGGAAAAAATGCCAATTACTCCCAAAAATCCCACTAAATTCCATTCTACTAATTTAAAATTAGTAATCAACCAATGGTTCATCATACCTTTTCAATTTAGTGTGCACGACCAAGTATGACTTAGTCCCTACCAAAGGTGGTGGTGAATATAAATTAAAATTCATTTAATATGCTAAGTACAACTATGGGTTGGTGCCAATCTTCCTAACCATGCAACTAACCCTTCTCCACAATGCTATCCATAGTTAGGTCCTTAGGTTAGGTCAAAGGATTAGGATGTAGGATCCTTAGATAAGTTTAGGTTCAGTTTAATAGTTATGCCTCAACCTTACCTTAGGTTAGCTTATGCATTCAAAAAATTAATGGAATATATCCATTACCTTATTCGTAATCACATTTGGTTAGCTATAAGTATACCTTTTAAATTATAAGGTGATCATAAACAACTTATGTTAGTTTAAATTCAACTTGATCTCCATCTAATTGCAATATCTGAAATTACTAAGAAGTCAAATAACTTTACAAATTATAGTTGTAATAACATATCAATCAAGGAGATTGCCTTAGATCATTAAAATTGATCCAAGGTATTATCATTCATCCAATATCAATACAATAGTTTCAGGAATCATAATTATATCAAAAACTAGTTAAGTACTTCGTGATAAATCAACATAAGTAAAAATAATTGCAATAAGAATGATTAATAATCAAATCTCATAAGAACTTGATATCATTCTAGAAAACATGATTAAATAATTCAAAAGAGCACAAAAACTCAAAACACAATCACATCTCAAAGTTTACCAACTACATTCAAATAAGAAAGTAAAGATATATCCACAACAGAGACATTACAATCACCTCAAAGTGTATCAGAATTGAGTGCGTTGAAGTTACAACAAAAGAGTGATACCTCACCAATTTGAGGCAAGAGACCTTGTTTTAAAATAAAATTAGTTAAATACCACCAAGGATAGTGAAAAGAAAGGTAATTTTAAGCCTAATTTGTTAGGGTCATATGTTGTGGTCACTAAATTTGGTTCAGGTGCCTACAAGCTTGCTTAATTTGATGATCAGGAACTTTGGAACCGATGAATGTCATGCATTTCAAGTGTTTCTATGCTTGAGTATGGGGTCCATCAAATATCATAAAATCAACAAAAAAAACATAAAATCAAAAAAATTAAAGAGAAATAAATGCGTCCAAGGGTGAAAAACACACAATTGTGGCACTTTGGACAATTCCTTTGGTGAAAAATAGTTTTTGGTGCCATTGGAGGGTCCATTGTTAACAAACATCTCAATATCTAGGATTATAATGGCTTTATCATAAGGTAGTATTTGCATGTTTCTAAGGTAATTTTGAGCATATCTCTCTTGTCCTTGATCTGACTGATCCTACTTTTGTATGCAACAAGTTTTCCTTTGTATGTTCCCATCTCACGTTGAGGGAAACTTTGTATTACCACTTCTTGCACATAATGCATGGAATTTTGTCCTTGTACATCCCATCTATCACTTGGGGCATCCAAATTTCTTATTTTTTCTATACATAGTTTTGGAAAACTTTAAAAATGCCCTAAACACATAAAATTTCAAAAATCCAAAACATTGGTAAAAAAATCACAAAAATCCAAAAAATTGTAATTTTTTTTTTCAAAAAGTGGTAAAAAGTATGCATGCAGTTAAAGCCTGCATTTGATGCATTTTCCTCAAAAATTGAAAATTTTCCTACCAAACATATTTCTTTGGCCCTCAATTTTTATTTCCATAATGACTCGTAGATCATTTTGATACACCCCCATTAAAAAAATTAATTTTCTTACTATGTCTGTACTATCTTGGCACAAGGAGTTGCCTAGTACTGTTTCATAGTGCAAGAATGATTTTTCATAGGACCCCTGTGTCCTCCATTATTCCCATTGTATGTATCCTTTCTTGGGGCACCATTATCAAACCTTTTTGTTAAAGATGAAAATTTGAGAATTAAAGCTTGATAACAAAAACTTTGGTGCAACTGTCTTGAACATTGTTTGTTTAAGTATGTGTGTTTGTACTTGTTTCCCTGTTAGGTTAGCTTGTTCAATTTCTCATATTACATTGCATGATGTATGTTGCATGGAGTTAAGAATTTTTAGCAAAGAAAACATGTTAGTATTATATCTTTTCATGTTATTTTACACATTTTTTGTATGCGTACATCTTAATAAGGGACAATGATATTGATTATTTAAGAAAAGTGACAAAAAAAATATTTATTAAACGAGATGAATGCACAACTTATTTCCATTTTCATCTATCAATTCTCATTACTAGCAGGGTTTCTTCCTCCTGATTCTTCTATATGTTTCCTTCATATTTTCGATCGTGGATCAACCTCTTCTATCACCCCATAAAAAATCAAGGGGAAATCCTTCATTCTATTAATTTTTCTTCAAAATTTACCTGTTTATACTTTTCTACTATCTTTGAAGTGGCATCTCTTATGCCACCCTAAAGAGGGGCAAATGTAGACACCTAAAATATGCTTACCTAGTTTTAATGCAAAAGTGGTACCAATTATCCTCTATTTCATCATTTTCATTATAATTAGCGATTTCTACCAATTAATGACACTTCGTTAATTAGATAGCTTCTATTATATTCCAGATGTCAATTAACAAAACTTAGTTAGTTATAATCCTCTTAAAATCAATTAATTAACTATTATTAGTTAATTAAGACTTTTTAACATTGTATTTAATCAATAAACCCCTGTAATGGATAAATCCCTCTTTCAAATGCTTCAGATCTTATCAAATTCCTCCTAAATCACCTCTAAATAGCCTAAAAATCTTATTATAGCCTATTATTTAATCCTAGTTGATTAGTTAAACCACCCTCCAACTCCCATGGGTTGTTAATCACTTGTTAATTCTTCTAAGCACCTTTAACAAGTCTTAATATGCTTTATCATTTATCCCACATTCATTAGGATTCAAGATTCTCTCAAATAGAAAGCTCTATAAAGGACCAAGCTCCTACCTTCACACCTTACACCATACTTTGAATAGTATTTTCATATGATACATATGATTAGGAGTCTTCTCCATTGATTTGGAATAACTTGTTCATCTCTTGCATCCATTCTTCATGCTTGGTTAGTAAAGGAAGATCTAAACATGACCTTATAGCCATTTCTTAGAGATATCCTTTCACCATATTGAAACAACAACACAATATTTATTGTTTGTGATCTTCATAGGTCCATTTAAAAAAGGAAATCATACATACTAAGTAGGAATGTTTGAAATTAGATGAGTAATTTCATGTTTAATTCATTTTAGCATTCCAATAAACTATGATCATGATGGTTCTATGTTATATTTTAGCTTAGCTATTTAGATTATTAGGTGTAAGTCTATTTTAATTAACTTTGTAGATTTTAAGTAGTTCACAGGAAGCACCACCCCTTGATTCTTTGCCAAAGCTTCCAACCTACATACAATGACATGCATGCCTCTAGCCAAAGCATGGATATGAAACTGGATGCTAACTAGTTACTCCTCCAGTCCTTCATGTTATTTGTGAAGAATAAACTGGCTGGAAGAATTAGATAGGATATTTGCCATAGAAATTCCTTGGGCCATATCGAACACAATCCTTCTACCAATTGATTGATTTTGGTCAATCATTAGTTTCCTCATACTTTTTCATATGTCCACCTCTTCATCCTCTTCGAGGATTTCAGAAATATATCAAATTTTCTCCAACCAACCCCTCATGCTTGCATTCTTAATTTTACCATCCATCTAGATAGAGAACAAAACTCTACCCACTTCTCTAATTAAGGCTATTTTTATTTTATGGATTGGAGAAGCTTCCTCTCCATTTGCATTCATCATAGTTTCCAACTGAAAACCACCCATTGGATCTTCCATATTGCTACGACTTAAAATTTCCCAAAATAGAATTATAGAGGTGATGTAATGCTACTTCCGAACACTACTTTAACTGTTAGGTTAATTTATGCATAATATTACCTTAAATTATTTAATTATTTAATAAGGTAATTAGTTAATATATTGTTATATAGTTTTATAACAATATTTGTTTTATTATTGCATAGGTTTATTGTTATAACAATTATTATTTGTTTGTATTTAATTATTGTTGCTTCCCGAATGTATTTTAGAAGCTGTTGTGATTATGGTTGTACCTGTGCAACCCATTTATTTATCTGCACATGGCTATTTAATTCCTATAATAATTGTAGCACTCCATTGTAATTTTGGTTGATTTCACATTAATAAAATTCATAGGCTACCGTCCTTGTTTTGTGAAACTACATTTGGTACCAGAGCGAGATTCTAGACCTATGAAGTTGTGAAGGTGTGGAAAGAGAGCAATAGAGAAAGAGGAGAATTGGAGAAGCATTTGCAGCAATTGAGAGCCTATGCAACCTCTTCCAACCTCCCAGCCCCATCCCTACATCCCCACATCCTCTGATTCGTTCCAAGTGTTTGGAACAATTTTTTTTTTGCACTGGTACACCCAACACAGGAAAAATTTGCTGCTGGATTTTTTTTTTGAAAAACATTATTATTATTTTTCCCGATTAGGGGTTTTGTCACTAAAATTTAGTGATCCTGTTAGCCACAACTAACAATGGCAGTAACACCAAATTTGAAGGATTCTGTGATATGTTACCAGTGTTTAACGGGTCAAGGATTTTACAAGCACTGAGTTGGAGCTATCCAAACATCGAGTTCTACATCCATCACCGAGTCAAGTGCTGTAAGCATCTCCTACATCTATCACTGATTGGATTCTTTTTATTGCATGTGATCCAACTCACACACACTGAGCTGTGCTCCATAAAGTCTCTGTTTTTAAATATAAATCAATTCCCCTAAAAAAATAGTCGAGGCATTGATCAGATTATATCAAATATTGATGGATCCACCGAGCCCACATCCATCGACGATCTATCATTGTAGTTGACCATGATTCCTCCACCCCACACTGGATCTGCGACTTGCACACATTTGTGGAAATCGTTAGTCTACCCACTACGTCCTACACACCAAAGCTTTCCTCCATGAGCAATGTGGTCTCTCCTCTAGCCACATAGACCTGCATAAAGAAATAAACGGTGAAGCAATCAAGTTCCACGTTCCTTCAAACAAAACAACGAACAAAGAAATAAGAATAATGTGTAAACAAAAAAAGTCACAGTAACATACAAGAGGAGCTAGCAAATAGCTAGATCTGGTTTTTGTGGAAACCCTAAATCTAGAAATCTCTCCAAGCTCGTGCCACACAAGCTCCACCTGGTCTCAACCTCCTGCTAGGTTGTTGGTTTTGAAAGGTGAGTCAAATTTTGTTTTCTTTAAATGCAATTTGCTCATTTTCATACATCAAGTGCTCATAGAGCCTAATTGGATAGAAGGATCAACTTAGAAGTGGGTGGTTTGGGGTTCAAACCCCACCCCCAACTTGGTTTTTAAAAATAATTTGAATTTGGAGCCAAAATTAGAAAAATGCCAAATTTAGAGGATATTTTAGTAGGAATACCACCTCTAAACTACTAGTTACAGCTAAATAGGGCTCCAAAATTTTTAGCGAGAAAAACCCTAATTTAGGGTAAAAAAGAAATTTCTCCTATTCGACCTGTTTTCCCATTCCGGAAAACTTTTCCAAAGCGGGGATAGCTAAAAATTGCATTTTCAGCTAGTTTTTTGCAATTCTTTGCATTTTGGGTCATTTTGGGCTCTGGAGGCCACCAGGGCCCACAAAACAAAAATAATATTGCCTTCCATTCAATTTTTTGTAAATTTTCGAATGTAATTGCATGCTTCAATATATTGTACTAATTTGTAGGTTTCCATAGTCAACCACAAATATTGAAATTTCTCATAAAATGGAAGTGAATTGTAATCCAAAACAGTAAAAAATTGGTTTTGAAACACTCGCAAGATCCTAGATCTCATTTGCAACGTTCGGTATATGCGGTGCCTCAGGAAAGCACTTACGGGTAAAGCCATTGCAACTACTACTGCACTTAATGCCTAATATGGCTGCAACAACGTCATCTGGGCATTGACCCTTTATATTGACAGGGAGTAATAAGGTCATAGTGCACACACTATGAGCCATCCCATCCATCTATGAATGATTTCACGACATAAATATGGAATTAGAAATTATCCAAGTATATAGTGAAGTGACGCATGCGTGTGAGGATATTTCTTTGAGCCGGTGTCAATAATCACACAGACCCCTTTCCATACTAACTTGGTACCATGTATTTAATTCTTTCACATATGTTAATGCCTATTTCATGTAACACCAGGTATATAGAAAGGGCGAGATTCTTCCATGTACTGCCGGGTATATCAGAAGGGCATGCATATAGAAAAGGTTGGTATTTCAGATTGACTGTATATTGATTGGGAGAACTTATGCCTAGAGTGATAAGAGCTAAACCCTGTCAGTGTTTTTCTACAAAATGGGCACCAATGCCACAAAATTTTTTCTTCCAGATTCATAACTACTTAGAGGGAACAACTATGCTGCATGGAAGATTAAAATCAAGACACAACTTGAGTTTGAAGAGATCTGGCCTATTGTAATTGGTACTATGACTAGATCAGCTACTGATACAACACAACAATGATAGTTTGATAGAGTAGATCAGAAATCCAAACTCATCATCTTGTTTGCAGTGTCTGAGGATGTGCAACCTCACATTCATGATGCCACAAAAATGAAAGAAGTGTGGGGTAAGTTGAGAACAATGTATGAGGCCAAGAACAAGAATGTCATTCTGAATTTACAGAGTTTGTTACACACACTGAAGTTAAAAAAAAAAGAGAAAATCAAAGCTTTCTTAAGAAGAGTTTTAGAATTGAGGGCTTCACCTATAGCCCTAGGAGAAGTGGTCAAAGATGATACTCTTGTTCCCATTATTATGAGAGCACTCCCTTCTTCATAATGTATTTTTGTAACAACACTAAAATTTTCAAATACGACAGTTAGTTTTGACAAATTGGTAAACCTACTGCAATAAGAGGAAGCAATGCACAATAAGGATGATGAAGAGGAGAAGACACTTTCTTCACATCAAAAATGGAAAGGAAAAGGTAAAGGAAAACCTAATTCCTATCAAAATTACCAACATCAGAATCAATATCACAGGGACAAACAACAGAAGAAGTAATGTACAATTTGTAAAAGAGGACATGACTTAAAATATTGTTAGTATAATAATTACAAGAAAGGTTCATCAAGAAAATTTGGACCTCCACAAAAATCTCACAAGGGATATTCTAACTAAAATCAAGGGCAGAAAAAGGGGAACTGGAAAATAAGACCTCATCAGTAAGGAAATGTTGCTGAGCAAGAAGAAAATTCAGATAATGAAGACTTATTGTACACTACTCAATCAAGTGAACCATCCACATCATCTAATGATGCTTGGTATGTTGATTCGGGAGCCACTTGACACATGATTGGCCATAGAGACTGGTTTACTTCAATGAGGGACACACCATCAAAAAATCATGTTTTGTTGGGAGATGATTTTTCATATACAGTTCAAGGGATTGGGAAAATTTCTCTACTTGATGGTTCAAGCAACTGCAGACTATCGGATGTCTTATATGTCCCTGGGTTGAAAAAGAATATGCTTTCAGTTAGTCAACTCCTAGATAACAACCTAAAAATTGACTTTGATAGTCATTTTGGCAAGAAAACGTGTTTGATTTGAGACAAATCATGAGGCTCAAAAATAGTTGCAAAAGCCTCCCATATGGGATACATGTTCCAACTTGATTTTGTTCATAGAGATAATCAAGAACTTGTGGCTAAGAAATCTACCTCAAATCAATTGTGGCATCAGAGACTTGGTCATGTTAGTTTCAAGTATCTCGAGACACTACGCCATCGCAATATGGTACATGGGCTACAATCTTTTCAAAAGGATATAGACAAGTGTCCTCACTGCCTAGCAGGAAAAAAGCACAAAGATTCATTCTAGAAGAGTACATATCGAGCTCATGGTAAGCTTGATTTTGTTCATACTGATCTTTGTGGTCCGATGCAACTGAGTCTTGTTGGATTTCAGTGCTTCATGCTATGTGTTGATGACTATTCAAGGAAAATGTGGATTTTTTGTCTTCGCAAGAAAAGGGAAACTTTGAAACTTTCAAGAAGTTCAAAGTAGTAGTTGAAAATGAAACTGGTCATCACATCAGAACTCTCCACTCAAATTAATGGGGGGAATTCACCAGTAATGAATTGAAAGACTATCTACAAACTCATGGGATTCATCGAAAAATGTGTCCTCCACATACACGACATCAGAATGGTGTTGTTTAAAGAAGAAATCGTACCATCATGGAAATGGTGTGATGCATGATCGATGAATCTAGACTTGTAAATACATTATGGGA
The DNA here is from genome assembly GCA_019776745.2 of Taxus chinensis. Lineage (NCBI taxonomy): Eukaryota > Viridiplantae > Streptophyta > Pinopsida > Cupressales > Taxaceae > Taxus > Taxus chinensis. The sequence continues at coordinate 292,580,738 of CM034150.1, forward strand.
AGAAGTAAAAAATACAATAGTGTATTTGTTGAACAGAGTGCCCATAGTTTCTCTTGAAGGAGTAACACCACAAGAAGCATGCTCAAAGTAGAAACCATCTATTGCACACCTTAGAGTATTTGGGTGTAAAGCAAGTATGTACATACCCAAGGAGAATAAAAATAAATTGGACATGAAGTCCTAGAAACTCATCTTCATTAGGTACAATGAAGAGACTCTTGGGTACAAATTTATGGATCCAAAGACTAGAAAAGTCTACACTAGCAGAGATGTTGATTTTTTTTAGAAGAAGGAAGTAGAATCTCCTCCTCTAGACTCACCTAATGCAGATTCTTTACTAGTTGTAAAAATTGAAACTGATGTTCCCACATATGAGGAAAGTGATTATGGGGATGATGGTGTTGATCTGATAGAACCACGACCCATGGGAATATTTCAATGTATGCCTAAGTGGTGTACTAGCAAATTACAAGATGCAAGAATGGATGCTCCATTGGATATGTCCACCCCTGGACCAAGGACTCATAGTAAAGCAAGAGAAGAAGTTAACTTTACTTTAATGAGTAGAGTAATTGAATTTGATGAGCCCTCTACAGTCCAGGAAGCCCTACAGTCAAAATCTTGGAAAGATGATGTGGATTTTGAATATTAATATGTGATGAAAAATAACACTTGGAAGCTTTTTGATCTTCCACCAAGGAAGAAACCCATTGGATGTAGATAGATATTGAAAACAAAGTATAAAGTAGATGGGATAGTGGAAAAGTATAAAGCAAGACTAGTTGCAAAGGGGTATGCACAAAAAGAAGGCATTGACTATGAGGAGACATTTTCTCCCATAGCTAATATCAAAATGACCAGGATGATATTTTCTCTAGCTACACATTTTGGTTGCAAAGTCCATCAGATGGACGTAAAAAGTTCCTTCACAAATGGATATTTACAAGAAGAAGTCTACATGACTCAACCTGAGGGATATGTTGTACCTGGTCAAGAAGAAAAGGTATGCAGAATCAGGAAATCTATGTATGGCCTCAAATAGGCACCCCAAGCATGGTACATCAAGATTGATGAGCATCTTGTATAACATGGATTTGTTAGAAATCCATACGATCCCAATCTCTACCTCAAAAATCAAGGGGGGGAGATTGTGATTGTAGTTGTCTATGTTGATGATCTAGTCATCACTGGTAGTTCAGTGAATATGATAGATGCAATGAAGAAAGATCTTAATCTATTGCTCGACATGACCAATCTCAGGATGATGCATTATCATCTTGGATTGGAAGTATGGAAAAAAGAGAATCAAATCTTTGTTTCTCAGATGAAATATACCAAGAAAAATCTCGATAAATATAGGATGATGGATTTTGAACTAGTTGCTACACCCCTAGGGAATAGATTACAGTTATCTCATTTAGATCCATCTCTTGAAGTAAGTGCCACTCTGTATCGGCAGCTGATTAGGAGTCTCATTTATCTAACCTACACTAGACTAGATATCAGCTTTGCAGTAATCTATATATCCAGGTTCATACAAGAACCCAATTTTTTTCATTAGAAAGCAGTAAGACACATATTGAGATATCTCAAAGGATCAATGGATCTTGGTCTAGAATACAAGAAGAATGAAAATTTCTTCTTGACTAGATATTCGGATTCAGATCCTGCAGGTAATATTGATGATAGAAAATCCACTTCAGGATTTGTATTCTGTATGGGATCTGGACCAATATCATGGGGTAGCAAGAAACAACACTTTTTTTCTCGTTATTCTATAGAAGCTGAGTATCATTCTACATGAGAAGTTGTCTATGAAGATATTTGGCTCGTCACATACTAGAAGGACTTGGAATACCACAGGATAAACCAACCACCATGTATGTTGACAATGAAGGTGTTCTCAAAATTGTTTGCAATCTAGTGTTTCATAAAATAACAAAGCACATTGAGGTACAAGTTCATTTCATATGCAAACATGTGTTGAAGCACAACATCCAACTTCAATTTTGTCCAACAGCTGAACAACGAACATATATATTCACGAAGTCACTCTCATGTGAAAAGTTCGAGTTGTTCAGAGATTTTCATTCCTCATCCCTTGAGGCAATGAAAAATTAAGGGGGGGAATGTTAGGTTAATTTATGCATCATATTACCTTGAATTATTTAATTATTTAATAAGGTAATTAGTTGATATATTTTTATATAGTTTTATAACAATGTTTGTTTTATTATTGCATAGGTTATATTGTTACAACAATTATTATTTGTTTGTATTTAATTATTTTTACTTCCCAGATGTATTTTGGAAGCTGTTGTGATTATGGTTGTACCTATGGAACCTATTTATTTGTCTGCACATGGATGTTCAATTCCTATAATAATTACAACACTTCATTGTAATTTTGGTTGATTTCACATTAATAAAATTCACAGGGTACTGTCCATGTTTTGTGAAACTACATTAACACCCCATCAAAATTCAATTCTCACGCATGTGAGGGCATGAGGTAAAAATTGGATTCTAAGAGAGGATATCCCCTTACAAAAACATTAACACCCCCTTAATAGTTATAAATGCACGAAATCATTCATCATTAGCCCCCCACATAACCTTCCACCATCTTTGCGTCCCTCAAAATAAGGGACATGAAATAATTGGGTAAATTTTCCTCCCATATCTGACACTTTAAATGACAATTAAAATTATCCCTACTCCCCTAATTAGGAGGATATCATTTCGTATTTAAATTTATATATGAAAATAAATTAAAAATCCTTTTCTAAAGGTAAAATTATGGTAAATCATTTTAAGCATTAACAAAATTTCATTGTAAAACTGTTCATCATGCTGGGATCCGAAATTCAGAGAATAAGTCATAGCAAAATATATTTTTTACATGATATCTATGAAAGCACTAATTCTTAAGTTGGTTGAGAATTTTTCAATTCCTTAAATTCCTTAAACTGATGTAAAAAAATTGTGCAGTGGCCAGTTTGAAGCTGAGAGGATAATATGAATTTTAAAAATAAACGTAAGATAGCTAAAACATAATGGCTGCTAGGTAATGTTAGTGTAGCTTATCTAGGTAGATTAACATTAAACATATTGGAATTCAATAGAAATAAAATAATTATGTACACTTTTTTTTATATATTAACATATCTACTAGCATACCTATCTTAAATAAATTTATGTAAAGGAGGTTGAGAGGTCTCATCCTCAATGATTCTTATTATCTAATAAAAATGTATCTATATTATCTTAAATTTAATTTACTATATCTAATCAATTATATTTTTTGTATAATTTAATTATACATATTAAATATCTATATTTACCTCAATTTCATCGACATCTATATTAGATTATATAAGGTTATCATTAAATTAGTTCTACATCTAATTTCTTAGAACTAATAAATTATATACATTATATTTTTTTGTGACTGGGCACCAATTTTTTATTTCATAATAAATTATATACATTATATCATCTAGATTTAGATAAAATTTACCTACATCTATAAAAAACTATATTTGGTCATTGTAAATAATAATTAAAGGTTAGTTTTTCACCCAATGATAATTCTTGAGAAGTCAATGGTAAAATTTATAAGATAAAAATACTATATTTCATGTTAATATTAAGTGTACAATCAGACTAAAATAATAATCATAGCTAAGTTGGTAAGTTTCTAGGTCCTCGACCTAACAATGATGTAGTTATGAAATGGGTCGCTATAAAATGAAACCCTTTAGGAAAAATGATTATTTCTTCTATGGCCAATCGTTTCTTCTTTTGTAAATGTAATCTTCAAGAAGACATTGATGTTGTGGTCCTGGGAGTTCCATGGTGTTTGGGGAACATGGGGATCTTCATCAAATAGTGGTACCTTAGGTTTGATCCTTTCAACGAAATTATAAATACCATCCCCTTATGGTACAGACTTCTAGGACTGCCAATGCAGTTTTGGGATGATGAAATCTTGTTGAACATTTCCAAATCTATTGGTTCTCTAATAGGTCTGGATAGTTATACCAAAAATAGATATCAATTGGCATTTTATCACTTTTGTGTCTCCATAGACATGGAGCAACAACTACTAGACCATGTCTTCCTACAAACAAGACTAAGGGCATGGAGGTAACCTTTTGTTTGTGAATATTTTTAGATGAGGTGATCCAGATGGAACAAGTTGGGCCACTTTACTAGGAAATTCGCTGTAACAAAAATATTGGAGGTTAACAAGGGAAAATATTATCATGCTATAGATTCCCAACATGTAAAGGAATTTGAATCTAACCAGATGAATAGGAATAATGACCATACTCAAAAGAAGATATAGGAGGGAAATATTTAAACCCGAGCCAAAAAACCCCCGGTTTGGAGAACTCTGTGGGTTCCAAAAAATCCTCTTCCAAAGATAGGTAAAAATGATGATTTGATAAGCAAAGCTACAAAGAAAGAGGAGAATCTTGTAGAACTTACCTTGAAGGTTGATGAGACTCTTTGGTTAGTGGAGATTCATGTCCCTCCAAAAGGTGAGTCCAAAGGAGATGACTCAAAAATCACAACCTTACCTCTCCCTCCTTTGACTGAAGAGTCAACTCAGAATATTAGTTATGAAGTTTTAATTTAAAATTTGTTGAATGTTGAAGGACATGTACTGCAGTTCTATAACAGATTCTCCATCGCATTTTATTGAAGGAAGAAATCTTGTGTAGATACAAATCACCTCATCACTCTAGCTATAAAAGTGATACAAGGTCTATGAATCCTCTACAGGGTTCTATCCTAAAAAAAATGGAGGTGAACTAGAAAAACAATCCCATTGTAGATTTGGAACAGCATTATAATAGCAAGATCTCAGCTTCACCCTTTCCTCTGTTGAATAGGATTATTGAAGGATTATAGAGGAATCCCCGCCAAAATAATGAAGAAGGTGAACTCACCCCTATAAAATTAATAAAGTATTGTGTCAACACTTTATCACCATATTTTTCTCTTATGAAATCCAAAAAAAAAAGATAATGGCTATGAAGATATTCATGATGCTTTATTCTTTGATAACAAAAAGTCAACGGGTAATTGGACTACATCTTTCTCTAGATACATTGGATCATCCAAGAGGCAAGCCAATCTGTGGGCTAACACCACTAAGGGAAGACATTTAAAAACTTATTAGAGAAATATTTAAATTAGTAAGGATCTTACAGATGGAACCCAATCCTCTTTGGAACATCTGGTACATAACTCCCCATGTCTATTTTAATGAAGATCATTTTTTGGGAAACTTAGAGGCCTTAATGGGATTCGTAAGTAGCTCACCCTTAAGGATCTGAGAAAGACTTGTAAGCCCACTAATATAGCTATTCAAGAAAATAATATGAATTTATAAGCTTTGAAGACTTATAACAGATATTTTTTGAAAAAAATTTAATGGACTGTTATTGACTTAAGAGTGGCATCTAGAGGTATTGTTTTCTTTTGTGACCCAAATTTAATCTCATGTAAGGTGGTTTTATCCTCTTATTCCCACGTTTTTGTTGCATTTAAAACTCATGAAAATTCTAGTAGTTGAATCCTCTTAGTCATGTATGCCCCTAATAATCTTCATGGTAGAAGGTAGCTCTAGAATGTTTAAAAAAATTTCAAGCTAAGTGTAATAACTAGAATTGGATTGTCATGATGGAATTTAACACCCCACTCTCTCCATTTAAGAATAAAGGGGGATATTCAATGCATACCATGGGGATGGATGATCTTGAAGATTTCATTTCTCACTCCAATCTCTTTGATCTTGATCTTCACAACAATCCTTATACTTGGTCTAACAAAATACTAGGAGATGAACTCATTCATATCATACTTGATCTGTAAATTATCTCTGCTAACTAGATATTATCTAAAAGTTTTCATTTATCCTCTCTCCCCATAATTGACATGCATCATAACCCTTTTTTCTTGAAACTACTAAATGTTGATAGGCTTTCTCATATCTCTTTCAAGTTTGAAAATATGTGGCTTGACCATCCAAACATTAAAGACATATTCAAGGAATGGTCTAACATTTATATTGAAGGATTAAAATAATTTAGATTCATCCAAAAGCTAATAAATGTCAAAAATAAAGTCAAGACCTAGAATAGGATGTTTTTGGTAACATCTTCCTTTAGAAAAACCAATTAGGGAGGATATTGAAGCCTTGGAAAAAATATTTTCAAAGGTTGGTATGTCTCATGAAGATCATATTTGTGCAAGAACCATATTAGTTTCCTTTCATAACCTCTGTGCCAAACAAAAAAAACATTTGGAGATAGAAATCTAGAGTTGTCTGGCTCATGGAGGGTGATAGAAACACCAAGTTTTTCCATATGATAACTCTTGAGTATATGGCCCATATAAGTCTCCCATTCTGATGGTTAAATTACTTCAGATCAAAACAACATCAAGAAAAAATATTTAATTTTTAATATGAACATCTTGAATGATAACTTTTGTTTATCTTTGGAGGCAACAAACTACTTGATGGAATTTATTCCTTAAGGTATCTTGGCTTCAAAAGATTTCAACATTCTTATAAAACATGTAACTTTAGAGGAGTTGCAAAATATGGTATTATCCATGGAAGGATAAAAATCCCCAACACCAGATGGATTCTCTACAATTTTTTATCTTAACTTATAGGAAATATGCATTGAGTATCTCCTTAAAGATGGAAATGAATTCTACAGGATATGGAGACTTTTAAAAGAAATTAATAACACATTCATTGTTTTATATCCTTGGAAAATATGGACTAAAGTCTTTAATCATTTCAGACCTATTATTCTAACAAATGTTGTTCAAAAAATCTTCACCAAAATTCTTACTTGTAGAATTCAGCCATTGCTTCCTCACCTTATCTCCAATCAATAGGGGGTTTTGCGAATGGAATGCTTATTCAATATGGTGTTGTGATGGTTCATGAAACCATTCATTTTATTGAGAAAAATTAAAAATCAGGCATGGTTTTGAATCTTGATATGAATAATTCCTTCAATAGAGTTTCTCAGGATTTCCTGGATAATGTAATGGAAAAATTTGGGTTTGATGCTCATTTCAGAAATATCATTGATGTTTGTATTTCAAATCCCATACTCTTTGTGATTGTAAATGGAACCTTAATGGGTTTCTTCTCAATCAATAGAGGTATCTAGAAAGGGGATCCAATCCACCCCTACTCTTCATCATCATGGAAGAAAGTCTCAGTCATTCCATTACTGGAGTTGTTTCTTTGGGTTACCTCAATGGTTTGTAACCTACATCCCACGAGCACAATTTTTCACATCAGAAATTTTATGATGATACTATTTGTATCCTTTAGGCCTCTATTTTGAAGTAAAAAATGAAGAAAACCATTCTCAAAACCTATGATGAGGCTTTGGGACATCAAATTAACTTTGAAAAAATTTCTCTCTACTTCTTGAACACTCCTCCAAGAAGGAAAAGGAAAAATTCTCAGCTATTTAGTTGCGAAATTAACTCTCTCCCTACCACTTATCTTAGCCTTCTCCTTGGTACAATTTTTTTTTTCTATGAGTGTATGGAATGCTTTTTTAGACAGGTTTCAAAGGAAGTTAGCTGGCTAGAAAGGTATCATCCTCTCCAACAGAGGAAACAGTCTTCTAATAAAAAAACACACTTCAAAATATTCATATATACATTATATCTTTATTCTCTATTCTTGTTGATATGGCGGATAGGATTGAAAGAATTCAAAATAATTTATTTTGGATGGGTACAGAGGAGTGAAAGAGATTCTTCCTTGTGGCTTGGGATAAATATTGCACCAATTTTTTTTTGGGTGGATTAGGGATCAAGAATATCAAACTTATAAATGTTGCTCTTGTCCCTGAGATGAGTTTGAGGCTTCTCAAGGGGAATATCCCTTGGATAAATCTTATCATAGTGAAATATCTGAATCAAGGTCAAGCCAAATATTTTATCAAATATGATTCCCTTCCTAATGGTTCTATTTTTTGGAACAATCTGGTTAAGACAAGGAATTTTATTGAGGAGGGTTGTAAATGGACTCTAGAAAATGGTGAGGACATTCAATTCTAGGATTATAGATTTGAATATTTTCACAATCTTCATAATTCTACCATTAGGAACAACTCAAAATTAGCTGCAAAATGACATTAAGCCAACATGTCAGTAACTACATCTATAATATCGATGGAAAACCCCAATGGAATAATGTAATATTTTTTTTCCTTAAACAAAAATATATTCTAATGGATGTACAAAACATCATCAGACACATCCCCATCATCCAAATTCATGCTAAGGATCAGTTCATTTGGTTCCATTCCTTTGATGGGGATTATTTTGTGAGAATAGGTTACTAGGTGTTGGCAGATGAAACCCCTAGTGGATTTCCTTGGAGAAAGATCTTGTTTAAGGAGCTCACTCCTAAAATTATCCAATTTATTTGATAGATCTTGAACATGAGTATCCTTACCATGCCCAATAGATGATGTCTATGCAAAAAATAAAATAATTATATTCATCATCTACTATTGCACTCTCCCACTATTGCATCTTTATGGAAGCTGATATTCAATAGATTTGGTATCTGCTAGAAGTTTCCTATTGATATTTTTCAATCCTGGGAATAGTTGTAGCCACCTTTTAAACATGTCTTGCTTAGGATATTTTGAAATATATTATTTTCACACACTATTTGGAGGATTTAGAAGGCTCATAATTCCCTCATTTTTAGAAATGCTAACAAATCCATCAAAAGGAACCTAAATGAAAGTTATGATTTTAGTCAAGGTATACATCTTAATATTCAAGCCTCCAAAAAATTCTAAGTACCCCAAAGAAGAGGATATAATCCTAAAGTTTTGGAATATTGATTTATAGCAGGGTAAAATTACTTCTCCTAGCATTGACAGGACTTTTGTTCCATGGATTCCCCCACATGAAGGATGGCATAAAATGAACTTTGATGGAGCTTCTAAGGGAAACCCAAGTACAACATGTGGTGGGGGGTGTATTAGAAACCATCGTGGTCACCCTATATATTCCTATGTAGGCCTTATGGGTAAATAATCAAATCACTATGTTGAGGACCTAACCACTCTTTGGGTAATAAGAACTGTAAGGGATCTCAAGATAAGAAATTTAATTATTAAGGGAGACTCAATAAATGTTTCAAAAAACCTTATTGGTTCCCAACCTCCCATATGGACCATAAAATATTTTATAATTGAAGCCAAGGTGTTATGTGAAGATTTTTCAAAGATTCATATTCATCATGTTTATAGAGAGGGGAATGGAATGGAATATGTGATTGAAAATGATGGTTTCATCATTAATAGGTTTAAAATATGGTATGATTTCAAGGGGATCTCTACTACAGTGAAAACAATCATTTTAATGAAGAAAAATACATGTTTCCCTCTAATCATGCCTTTTCAATGGTCATGAAATGTGTGGGGTAATGATAATTTGTAATCCAAGCTTACAAAAATTTACCCTTCCAAACATATACCTTTTCATTTATTTTTGTGTTTGAGATTTCAAAGAAGGGTTTTCAAATTGTTTTCACATCTCTGGTTGGTTGGCTAGAAATATCTACAACTTCTCTATATTTTAGATCAAATTTCAAGGCCACTTTCAAGCTACACCTGGGATATTGCCACTCGGTCTATAGGGTTCATTTTCACTAAGGGCGGTCCTCCTTGTAGATTGGATCATTTATGCGACCCATCCTAGAGAAATAACATAGAATTATGGGATTTTTTAAGTGTGGATGGTTTCACAGAGTTCATGTAGTGAATTAAGGGAAACAATGTTCACATATCCCCAACATTCACATAAAAATAAAAATATAAATTTATCCATTTCAAGGATAAAGATTTTTCAATCATAGATGAGATGATCCCCTTCATCGCAAGTTTGAGCATGAAGGGGGTAAACTTCTTTCATAACAAATCTGACAAAGATGCTGATGAGAAATTTTTCTTTATGGGGGATGAGTCTCTGTAGATCATAAAATTGGTGATTTTGTAATCTTCCATTCCCTCACCATTTTGTTAAGGTGCAGAAATAGTAGTGCGGTACATCACTATGGAAAATTCAAGGTTATTTTTCCTTAATATTAGCATTTTCTTGAAAATTTGGTGAGGGATGTCCAAGCTTATATGAGGGTATTTCCCTTGTACTAAGGAGTGATTTTTCTCCTTCACCATTACTTCCTTGATGTTTTTGATGATGATCCACCCCCCTCTCTACCCTCTCCTCACCTTCTTAACAACATAGGATTCAAACCAAGAATATCAATATTAGAGATCCCTTTTCAGACCCCCCTCCTTCTAAGAGAGTCCTCTGTAGCAACTCTAAGAATAAGGAAATAATGGGTGGTAAAAATATATTGGAAATCAGTCATTCTACCCTTGTCTATTATTTTTTTCATAGCCTAACTTCTCACATCAAACAACAAGCCAAGGCCCTTAAGGGAATTGAATAAAATGTTGATATTCTCATTAAGGAAGGTGTCAAGTCCAATGTAGACTCCTCAACTCTTTTAAAACTAGAGGAAAAGCTTGACAATAGTGCCACTCAGCTCACTAAATTGAAAGACAAAGTTTTGTAGGCTGAAGATAATAATTATAACCGTATCTTCATCTACAGGTAAATACTTGATTATAATAAAAATAAATTCAAGTAGGTTTGTGATGCTTGTGTTATTTTATGGTCTTCTTGGAATAATGACAAGATCAAGAATAACACAATCACTGAGATCAACAATGATCCTGAGATGTGAAATGCAATCAAGCTCTATAAATCTCTCAAGATTTCTTTGAAATTCTATATCATGTCTCTTGTCTAGTACTGACTTGTTGTTTTTATGCTTCTTTTTTTCTATTTTTGTCATTTTTGTGGGATCCTTGTAGGTACATACTCCCTTCCTTAGTATATTTTCTGAATATATTACTCTTAGGATTTTTGTTAGGGTGTGGTCCCCATGTATCAAAAAATAAGTATTCTAGCATGATCTTTTCTATATTTTGAGACTTTTGTAATACAAGGTATGGTCCCTTCAAAACCATTTACCAATAGTAAGAAAAATAATCATAACTAATCACATGGTAAAATTAAATTACATTTGTATTTGTGTAAATGCAGCAAGTAAAATTAGATTTGTATTATATTTTATTTTGTGAGTGGGCCCCATTTTTTTATTTCATAGGAAAAAAATCAATTATCAAAGTCAAAGGACAAGCTAGAAACATTCTTCAACTACACCATGTGATCAGGAAGGATTATGTTTATTAGTAAACACACATTATACAAAATAACATTACTAAAGATAGTCACACACATTATATAGAAAGGTCTTCTCAAATAAATTTAGGGACACATTACTTAATTATAATTGAGTTATTGATTTAATAACATTGTATATGTATCCAACCGAAGCGGAGTGCCGACAACTCTTTGGGGTACTGATAAAGAAAGCAAGAAGACCTTGGAGCAGCTGGATTCTAATGACGCTGCCCATATGACTACTTTGGGTATGTTTAAATCCTGGAAGAATATCAAAACCATTATAGACAAAGCTACTAGGAAGTAGCTGCAGTTGATTCTGCTATCCTTGTTTATTTTTTTGTTGTTTTTTTGCGGATCCTTTACTGCTTTTTTGCAGTAATTTTGATGTTCTGTCTCGTTTTGGTAGCTGTTTTTTAGCTACTTTGAGCATCATTGTTACATTTGGATTCTGATCCTTTTCACTCTGGTTCTCTTGCTTATCCTGGCTTTTAGGCCTTCTTTTGTAATCAAGGGTATAGTCCCTTTCAAAAAACTATTTGCCAATAATAAAAAAAAACATTGTATATGTATCCACATCATATTACACAACATTCAATAGTTGCAATATAGGCCACAATTCATTTTGCAATTAGAATTGTAATTTGCATTATAGGCCACAATTTATCCTTCAATAGGTGTATTTTTACAATTGTAATATGCATTACACTTTCTATAAACTATGCTAATATTTTTGATAAATATGTTGGGATTCCTTGATTATTTTATACAATTTATCGTTCACTAGGATTATTTTTTGCCTTAGAATAAGGTTCTTATCATTTTTAAAATGCCTTTAAGATTAAACCATGCATAACTGAGGAAAAAAACATTTTTTGATTTCTAGGGACAGTTAACATCAATCTGTCAAACAATAAACATTATATGTTTCTATGTATTTTACGTGCTAGCAATCGCTAGGCTTAATTTTTTATTTAGAATAAGGTTCTTACAAGTTTTAAATTGCGTTTAATGTTTAAACTACATAGATCTGGGGAAAATCATTCTTTTATTGGTCCATGATCCACGATTGTCTCTTCACCCTTAGAAATAAAACATTCTTTCTTAGAAAAGGAATCGTCAAATAATTATTGCGACATTGCAAATATTTAAGAACCTTAAGGTTAGTTATTTTAATTCCATATAAATTTATAATACATTATTAGTATTTGGAAGAAAAGTATACAATTCAAATTCCAATGGTGCATTTCAAAGTTTTCAATGATATACACATGTTCTTGTGTTCTACTTCATGTTTTAACCATGTACACAATTAAGTGTAAAATTTTCGAACTAAGAATTATAGTTTCTATCAAATAACAAGTATATTGGGGTTTTCGACAGTAATATCTTCTTTAACTTCATGCAACGAGAATCTTGCATCATCAATCAAAATTATATTGTTTTTCACCATATACATTACCGAAAAATGTCTACTATCTGCTAACTGGTATTTGTTTTTAGCTTACATTGGTGGCTTCCTTAAATGAACCTGAAGTGTTTGTCTCATAGACCAACTAATTTTTTTGATGAAAATTTAATTCACCATTGTTGAATCCATAAATTAAGTCTATAAGGCAATGTCAAAAATAATTTAATGCAGTACTTATAAAATTCAGCACTAAATATTCATTCAAAGTATTCAATATTCCTGGATCTAAAATATGGAACCATATTAAGATGTATTTTTTCACTAATACTGTAAATTCCAAATAACAAACCTTCAACACCCAAAATTAGTAATTTTTTAGGCTTCCCAATTGGATCTATAAAAACAACTTAGAATTAATGTCAGATTCCAAAATTTATTAAAAACATGTCAACATATTATTGTGACAATATTTTATTTTGGTAATTCACACAAACAACTTATAAAACTATAATATCAACGTAATCATATTTAAGACATAAATATTGCTAACGTTTAAATTTTTATTCTCAACATATAAAATAAAGAGTTACCATATTAATGTATGAATTAATATCATTGTAAAACAACATTTTGAAATAAGTAATAGTTATATAAAATTTTTTTCTACAATTTTTTGATGCCCTCTACAAAACTCAAACCTTGAGACAATATCTGTGATATCTTTGAGTATAAAATTGGTCATCAAGCACATATATTTGAAACAATTTTCTTCATTGGATTTCCTCCCCACCATAAAATTTTCCATAGAGGGCTTTCCCTTTAGGCCTATTGTAATACAAAATGTGTATACATGGCTGAAAACAATATCCTCTCTATTCCAAATATTTTGGATATCTTTTAATACAATTTCATATTCTACACAACAATGTTCTTTACCCAAAAAAGAATTGGTTTAAATTCAACCAATAATATTTTTTCAAAGCCTTAATCAAATTTTCAACTTCAGCGGAAGAGAAATAGATAGACCAAAATTCCACATCACATTTTATTTCTATTAGCATTAAAAATTCCTTGAGCCCACCTCGCAATTTTATAATATCCTTACTAAATTTGATTGCTAAATCCTTATGGGATTGGTTTTTCTCATATAACAAACCCTCCAAATCTAAAATAACTAAATAATCCTTTTGGCCAACTGCACATATGTAATTTTTTCTCAATTGTCCATAATTTGATATTAACCAATTTAAATAATTAAAATTTAAGTAGGTTAACACTTACTTATTGAGATTCTAGATTTGTATTTCCGTCATACTCTCCCTTTGCAGGTTCTTGTGATGCACGTTATATTTAAAAAATAATAATCAAATCAAATATAAATTTTAAGTTTGAAGTAAAAAAAAATGTGATACAACTTACTTGTTATACAATGTTCTACTCATTTGCTCAGATAATATTACATAGATGTAGTTATATATTAGCGACCACTAGGATTAAACTAGTAATGCCTGGAACTATGTTTGGGTTGAATAGTATTTGATGGGATTAGTGACCATTAGTGGTCAACTGTGTAGAAGTATTTATGTTTTCAATTCTTGGGATTTTGTTGTTAACCAATTTAAAAATCATTAATCAATTGAAAATAAATACCATTTTGACGTAAATAAATCTAGTGATAAAACTTTATTCTATTCAATGAAAAAAACTTTTATAGAAAATAGTACATAGATATTGATGTATATTAGTGACCACTAGTCTGACTAACCCATTACTGGTTGGACTATGGTTGGTTTTATATTCTTCGATTAGCTTAGTGTCCATGCAAATATTCAATTGCACAGAACTAATTTTTTTCGTTTGTCTACAGTTTAATATAAACCAAGTAAAATCAAAAATTTACTCAATTCAAAATAAATCAAATTAAAAGATGTATGTTAACGACCACCAGAGTAATACATATAACAAAAACAATACTTCGTTATAGGTTCCTACAATTATGAGGGCTTAGAAACGGTTTTGTTTATAAGTGTACACAACTATCATAACATTTTCTATCTACGACTTTGTGCATGACATGCTAATAACCTCCCCATTTGGCATCAAATATGAAAACATTTGAAGTTTTATTAAAAATATATAAACAATGAAAATCAAAAACTTATTGTAGTGATAAATTTATAAAATGAGCATTTCCCACTCACCCACTTTATAGATTCATTGGGTGTATGGTTAGCGACATCTGGGGAAACAAGTTGAATGGGTTACGACATGCTAATAATGATATTGTCTCCTTTATTTGTATGTGGATAGGAAGAGACGGTGTCTTCCTCTATTGGCTGGTTGTCTGCATAAATATTGTATGTATCAGTTTAAATGCATTAATCTAATCAGAATTGTTTAAAGTGATCTTAATCAACATGTACCTTTTTCAAATGAGAATAATTATTTTTTAAAAACATTTCTTGATCATGTGATTCAATAATAAAAATTGTAATAGACTTGAGTTAACCAAACCATGCAATGCAACACTACCACCATAAAGCATTATTATCAGATGAATTTTCAAAAGTGAGTCGAGTAAAAATTTGAGACTGAAACTCACAAGATCTCTTATAAAGAAAATGATTTGAATTTCCTTCTTGGTCAATTTCTCTAGCAGTAAAAAATTTCTATGGAAGTTGGTCCATCCAGTCCATGACGATTTCTTCTCTATCCCTATCATCAACATCACAATTGTGCACATCATTTATTGTGTGCATAAGAAACAAGCTCTGAAATTTTCCATTGTTGTCATAAAATTTGTAACAGCCTTCCAAAAATGATTCCCCCTTGTCTTTAACTTTTTACATTTATTTTTAATTGTCTCTCTTAACATTGTTGAAGAAGATACAGGTAAGATCATAATAATAACATAATTTAACAGACTATATCTCACAACTGTAAGAAATTCCATTATTGCGTCATAAGTTATTACACTATAAAAATTTAATAAATCTACGATCACACATTCTGCATAGAATGCAATAGTTGATGAAATAGATGATATTGTTGACTTGAGCTGGAAGGGATATGAACATTGATAGGTAAAACTCTTCAGTGTCTTCCATCCTTGCTAGAATTTTTACTTCCATTGAAATCACATAGTTATCTATAATTATTTGAGTTCCCATTGGGAGAACCTTCCAAAAATGATTCCCCCTTGTCTTTAACTTTTTACATTTATTTTTAATTGTCTCTCTTAACATTTATTGAAGAAGAAATACAGGTAAGATCATAATAATAAAATAATTTAACAGACTATATCTCACAACTGTATAGAATAGGTCCATTATTGCATTCATAAGTTATTACACTATAAAAATTATAGATAATATCTACGATCACACATTCTGCATAGAATGACAATAGTTGATGAAATAGATGATATTGTTGACTTGAGCTGGAAGGGATATGAACATTGATAGGTAAACTCGTTCAGTGTCTTCCATCCTTGCTATAATTTATTACTTCCATTGAAATCACATAGTTATCTATAATTATTTGAGCTTCCCATTGGGAGAACCTCTTTCAATTCAACAGTCAATTTTCCTTTTTGTTTATTTTTCACTTCCTCTAGAATCAGCGTTTCTTTTTCCTTTATCCTCTTCTACTAAGAGTACTCACAACTGGCGGTAGTGAGTTTCATGCAGACTAAATTTTTAAATAATATTATTTTTAGTGAATTCTTCCAACTACAATATTACCTAGGATATTTACTTTTCAAATATTTTAGAACATTTTCCTCTAATTATGTCTGTCATCTTTTACTCTTTGGTAGTAAGATTCAAAATTATCTTCTATGTCACGTCTACTTTAATAGATCTAATTAACCATAATTTCCCTATTTGCACTTTATCTATTATTAATGATAGCTCATCATCGATCATTCATTCTTGCAGTCCTTGAAGGAATTTGACCGTGAACCTTACCAATGAATTTGGCTGAAAGTTACCCTGGTTATTCTTAAAAGGAGAACAAGCAAGCCCACCTTGATTTTAACAAATCGAAGGGTGTTGTTCATTTTTTCCATATGTCCTCAGGTAACAATAGACAATTTCCATTTTATTAGAAACAGTTTCTATCTTAGAAACTTTTAAAATAGTAAGACATTGCTTCTTGAAACGTAATGCATTGAAAGAATAAAATAATATATTTACTTGTCTGCATATTATAAAAATTAAATTTTATGTACAAATATGTTAACATTAAGTTGCATTACCATAAACTCATATATCTTTATGTTTGCCAACTCCAGGTCTCTGAGGCCATCCTAGGGATATCTACAAATCATTCAATCCTTGTAGAGTACATCAATAAAAAAAATTCAATCCAATTTTTGTTTACCTCATTTTGTTACTTGAAAATATCAATAATCTCTTCATTAGGAACTTTTGAAGACATAATGCGAGCCTTTATAAACTCATAACTTAATATGTAATGAATTATATTTACTTTTAGCTAATTTTTTTTAATGCAAAAAATTGTATGTTGGTCTGTCAAGAATGTAGAACTACACATCATCCCTTTTCAGGCCATATGGATCCTCTAGTTACATAAGTTCCTTTTTAAAATGTAAAAAGGGAATAAGAATTGCATCCGTCAGTGTAGATATAACATTAATTAATATTGAATAGACAAGAAGGTCAAAATTATCATCATGGATAAGATGGTATTGATATTCTGGAGGTGCCACATAGCACCTAGAAACTTAAACTGGGAAAAACATCACCATTGAAAAAAAGTTTCAATTTTAATTGTTTAACAGCTGAATATTGTACTTTCTTAAATATACTGGATGCACTTTCTTCAACAATACAGCTGACTTTGTTATTCTTTTTATGCCATTGTAACTTTGACTTAGAGAGATCTATCTCTAATATAGACAAATAAGATCACCTTAGTGTTATAAATAGCTTTGCATGTTTCGGTGGAGAAAGAATTTTCTTTATATTCAAATAATGACAAATAGAATAGGTATTGTCGATTCTATACAATTTTTTGAATACCAAATTCATGTTAATATGAATATCAAGGGAATTTTCACATATTTTTTTGTTTGAGTGTGTGAACATCCCCAAATTCCAACCATATTTAGAACAAGAACATGTCCTACTTTCTCTAGAATCCTTCATTTCTAGTTTCTTAAACATTGAAACATCCAACTCCATCTCAAGAATAAGGAAATTATTCATTTCAATGTCAATACATTCAACATGAATACACAATGTTTGTTGATCAATAAATTATGAAGTTAGTACCATACCGATTTCATTTAAAAAAATATCATCATCAACAAAAAATAACCACAGATCACCACGATAATTTTAGAGGGAATGCATTTCTACAAACCATTCGTCTCTCTTTTTCATATCCTCTAACTCCTTCAATCAAAGGAATTTACATGAATGGAATTGCAACCAATGAAAGACATATTACCTCAAAAAATTAATTAAACAAATTAATAATTTGTAAGAAATTAGGAAGGATAAATACTATTTTTCAATAGTGCAATAGTAAGGAGATGTTGTATCTTGATGTCATTATTTTCATAGAGTAAAATTCAATATAAATTTATATTTATATCTTAGAGTTCGCTAGGAATAATTTAAACATTCTATAGAATATGAATGGAAAGGAAAAATACATTATAGATTAATTTACGTCATTCAAGGTGTCTATAGACAATAATAATATGACTATGACAAGGAAGGCTAGTTACTAAAGATTGGCATGCATGAGTTATCCACTATTGGGCATTGTATCACCAATATCTCTATTGAATCTCACATGGGATGAAATTAAAACACCCTCATAACTCAACTATCATGATTTTTTAATACCACACACTTGATAAGGAAGGATTTTAAAGTATGGATGCATGACTATCCACATTGTATTTCATACCTTTGAAATTGAAATTTCAAATGTTTAAATTTTAGTGTTTGCATTTATAACATTTAGGTCGTTTTCCTTGGTGGAAGTATAATTGTTTAGTATTGTCCATGGTAGAAGTAAAAACATTCTTGCAGTAATGAATTAGGAGATCTCGTGGGAAAAAATAGTGATGCAAAGAATCAATAATATCAAATTAGCAAAAAATACCTATAGTCAAAAAGTTTTCAAGAAAATCATTTATAATTGTTTCCTCTATAATGTAAAAAAAACATAAAATATGCCTATCTAAAATGGTCATTACAATGCACTAAATACACTAGAGAGAGACATAGCCTTATGTAGTTTTTGTAAGATATATTATGTATAAGGAATAATCCATATCTTTTCTATCAAGGAAAATGCTTGGCGACCACTAAGCTCCATGATTTCCCTTTGGTAGTTTCCTTTATATTTTTTTGAAATCCATTTTAACTTCGAGAATAAAAATTATAAGGATGAAGCCTTATGTATTACTCATAGGATTTATCTTCATATCACATAATTCATGTTGGTTCATATAAAAAAAATGCTTGGCGAATGCTAAGCTCCATTACTTGCTGAAAGGAGTGGCTTAGTGCTCAATAGGTTCTACTGTTTCTGGTTTACAAAAATATCGACCTAATAAAAGTTCACTATCTACCTTAACGAAAAAGATAAGTGTTATAGAATAATAATCGAAGTACATATTTTAAATGTGAAGACATATGCTGATCATCTTGGCCTTGAGTATTTCCAGAAATTACCCTTTACACAAAATAGTCCTAAAAAATTTACAAAAAATTAAGGGTGAAGATGAACATGAATATTTCTTAGGAATAAATTATATGAGTCTATGAAGAGAAATGCATGTTTTATGTTTAACAATTATTTTTTGATGGGAAGGCTAGTGGCCACTAGCCTCTATATAGTTGATGAATCCATTTTAACAATTTAAAAAGAAATCTCAATAGGTTTATTGTCATTATTTGTAATTATATTATATATGTTAGACTATCACTGGCAAAGCCAAGTCCTTTAATACATACCTTCGAGAAGGATGACACCTTATGTAGTTCTCATTTGATATATTGTGCAGAAAAACTAATTCATATCTTTTCACAGAAACAAAAATTCTTTGTAATCGATAAGCATTGTTAGTTAATGAAAGGTAAGGCTTTGTTATTTCTAAGATAAATATTTTCTGGTAATAAACATAGCCACATAGTTAGGAAAGGTTAGATCATAGTAGAAGAAGTACATCATTTGAACTTGAAGAAGTATCCTGTCCATCTTGGCCTTGCATATTTTCTTAAAATCATCCTTCAAAGAAATAAGGCGAAGGTGAATAGGATTCTCACTCAGGATTAAATGATGAACTTCTATTGCATTGATCTAATCTTGCTGATATATTATTATTTTATTTCCATTTATATGCTTTCTATTATGAGGATACCCAATTGTGGATTTGATAAAACCAGCAAAATTTGGTTAACCTATCTCTTATAAGGAAACCACGAGATGAAGAAAATACCTATTGTTAAATGTGTCGACGTTTCACTTCCTAAAGATTATGGGGTAGTGGGAATTTTGAACTACGAAAAACAAAAAAATTGGGTCTAAGTGCTAAATGTGTTTGGAATCCTCTCTCTAATCATCATAGCTTGTATGTCATGGTATTCACAAAAAAATAATGGGTGAGCCTCTTCTATAGGCTATTCTCATAATTAATAACTTGACTAATGACTAGAAATTTAGTAAAGTAATAAATGTATAAATCAGTAAATTAAAGTGTTGGAACATTGTTGGTCCTTTCCTAATGAATCCAATAGTAATGAATTAATTATTGGAGGAGACTCCCATATTATTGCTAACACCTCCATAAAAAATCAGATCTTGTCAAGGAAAATCAATCTTGTGTGAATAAAATTCCCTTTGTATGCTTTCATTAACTTCAGATTGGACCTTAAATCTTATCTACTGTGATGGTACTAAATAGGTAGATTTTATAGAAAATTGAGAGACTGACTAAGAATTTTTTAATAAGATTGGTAATAAATATATTGATTAGCCAAACTCATCCCTTTTCCAATAAAGGTTGGTATTAAAACCCCTAACAAGAATGTATTAATTACAAACATGCGATGGAATATTTACTTCATATATTTATCTAGGTGATCTCCCTTATTTTCAAAACTTTTGGGTTTCTTTCATGAGATTTCATTTATTCTATCATGACTAGACCAATTTTGTCTTTAATGTTATTTTTTGTGTCGGTGCGTGAAATGGGATTTTATACCAAAATTTCATGTCGTCATTTGAAATCCATTTTTTGGATTGAATCAAAGACATGGTTACTATTGAGGGATTTCTTGGAGATGATTATCTTTCTCTAGAGGGACGTCTGAGGGTGAATGTAGAAGTTTCTTCAACCTTCATTTGTCATCTTCTTATCATACATCTGCTGAAGGGTTGGACTTTGGAGATGGGTCATCACTAGATACAACCAGCTTATAGGGTTCGCATGTAGGTGGAAATGGATAAAACATTGAGTGATTTGTGGCCCTTCCTTTCTGATGCTCATTATAAATAGGAATTTTTGGTGGACATGGATTTTTTTTCAAAGGTGTACAAATGGTTTGACATCCTAATGTATGGTGTGTTCCAATGGGGTGAGAGCTTAATGACAGGACATGGTTCGCTCCACTTTCCTGATATGGATGTTATGTTTTCTTCGCTACAACTGGAGCTGCCACATTGGGATATTCTTCATAGGAAAGGTCGTGAGGCGTATGATTGGTTAAAGAGTCATACTACTGTTGGAAAAGATATTTTTTTCTAGAACCTCCTATAGAAACCATTTTCAAGCCCATTAAGGTGGAGGTTACAGAGGTGTCATCTGATTCAGATAAATAAGTGCTTCTAACATCTATCAGTATGTATCTTTATTTTTATTTTTATACAGCGTTGTTAGTTCCATTGTTATCAAATCATCCTTTCTTACTGGTCTAGATTTTTTTTGTATTCCCAACCACTTGTGTTTTTGGCATAGGCCCTTGATTTTTTTCAACAAAGTATTGTTGGATCATTCAGGTTTTTAGACTGATCCTCTCATTATATCTGTAATGTAAAGGGAAAGGGACCCTTCAACCCTCCTTTAATTATAAAAAACAAGAAATCATTAATAGAAGTTTATGTTATGTGTTGCAATAAAAAATTTAAACAATTAATCACTATTAAATTTGGTTTGTTTCAAGTTGTCAATTTGTTGGTAGAAGTGAATACTAGTGGCTGCTAGCATCTATATATTCTAGGATATCTTTCCATCAATGTAAAAAATAATTTGTATAGCTTTAGGATAGAGGAGATAATAGTGGATTGATGGATATCTTCCCATCACTGTAAAAAACAAATTTGAGTTACACTACATCATGGTGGAAACTTGGAATCCAACATGGGTGATAATGGTTGAACATTGACTTGAGGTTAGCAGTCACTAGGATCCTAGCATATGCCAGGGTAGTCTATGGATTTAATTTTATTCGATCGCTAATTTGAAAATAAGAAAATGTTGAGGCTTGAGACCGGGAAACCATTACTTACAATTAGTAATTGAGCCTAGCGACCACTAGGAATTTTCCTTTATACTAGTTGATTTAAATTATGTGATATACATGATATATCTTATGAGAACTATAAAAGACATTTTCCTTATGAATTTCCTGAATACATGTAATTCAAAACGTAATTTTCAGCCTAGCTGCCACTGAGTTCAATATGATATTACATTTTGAATTACATGTATTCATGAATGTTGTAAATATTTTTCTAGTATTAGTATTTTTTTTCTTCTCTTATCTTGGAACATCAAAGAATCTACCCTATCGGTCTCTAGTCTTTGAAGATATTTTTTTAAAATTTAAATAAAATTGTGGAGCGTAGTTATTTTTTCAGTGGATTTGTTACTACTTGTCTTGTATGCAAGACAAAAACTATCCTAGTGGCTGCTAACTTCAAGATAGTCTTATAAAATTTAAATAGAGTAATAGAGCATAATTAGTTTTTCATTTGAATTGTTACTACTAGTCATGTATGCAAGACATAAAATATCTTAGCGGCCGCTAACCTCAAGTCTTTGTGATATTAGCAGCCCACTCAAGTCTGTTGCTATGTAATTATATTCATCCTTAGTGGCGATAGGCTTTGAATGTCATGTTAGGCTAGGAATATCATCTAATAAAATTTGAATAACATGTTATACTCAAAGGCCACTAGGCTCAAAAATTTATGTTGGTGCTTAGTTACATTTTAAGTTATCAATTTTTAGTCAATTTGTTACTCATTATCTTGAATGGAAGACAAGAATTATCCTAGCGGCCACTAATCTCAAGTCTTTGTTATGTTACACCAATGTAGTGGAATAATCTACAACCTTAGATGCCGTTATGCTTCACATATAAGGTGATATAATTTGAATAACATATTGAACTCAATGGCCACTACGTTAAAAAATTCATTTTGGAATACGTGTATTCAAGAAAATTGTTAAAATTTATATTGTCTTGTAATACTTTTTTGTCTTGGAACATAAAAGAAATAAGGTAAACATCCAATCTAGTGTTTTCTAGTCTTATAATGTTGTATTTTAAAATACAAATATTAGAATGGAGCTTAGTTAGTTTTTCATTCGGGTTATTACTAATTGTCTTGAATGCAAGGAAACAACTACCCTAGAGGCTGGTAATCTCAACTCTTTGTTATGTTTCACCAATACTATTTAATAATCTTTGACATTAGTGGTTTCTAGGCTTTGAATATCATGCTAGGCTTTGGATATCGTAATTCAAATATCTAAATATAATAATTGGTGCTTAGCTTGGTTTTTAGGTGATCTGTTACTAGTTGTATCATATGCGAGTCAACCAATATCTTAGCGGCCACTAATGTCCATTCTTATTTGAATAAATGTATTTACGAAAATCTTTAATATTTTTGTTTTCTTAGAATATTTGTTTTCTTGTGTTGTCTTGTAATAGCTAAGAAATTTCATAAACATCCATATTAGCAACCGTTATTCTTCGAATATAGTATTAGAGAATTTAAAAATTGTTACTTTAGGTTGCTCAGTTATCAAGTAAGTCCTTACTAATTGTTTTCTACATGAATAATTTTGACAAAGTAGAATTATACCTCGGTGGTAGCTAGGTTACACAACATTTTTCTTGATTGAATTTACAAAAAAGATACATAAATATATGAGTACAATCTTGTATTAATATATTTCAAAAACCTCTAAAATCAACCAATGATATGTAGCATAATAAAAATATATGGCATAACATTAGGTCTTCAAAAGGAAATAAAATTTTGTAAATATAATATAATATTCTTACCTTTCATTATACATAAAAAAATCTTTCTAAAGACATTACATCTGACTATTTCTATGTGGGAAAATGAATATAATTAAATAATACATCAATGTGACAATCATGTAAACAATGAACATTGAAATAATTAGTCACGACTATTTATTTCATATTAAAAAAATCATTAAACGAGTTCAAAATGATTACCTAAACTATTCTAAATCAAACCATTACGATTTTTTAAAACAATGAATATGTGACTCATGTTTTGTAACTAGGGATTGATGCCACTAGTTATGAAAAATAATAAACACAAGGAGGATAACGAAAAATCCACAAAAAATTAACCATAGAAAGACACATAGAAGGGCTAAACAGGGAACTTGTTTAACAGACATGAATACATGAGCTACGATAGAAAATAAAAAAGGTTTTCCCAAAGAATAAATACTATAAAAGGGAATACAATTTCTTAGGTCAAGGCAGGACAAAAAATGTGGTTTCAGATAGAGAAACATGTTTTGAAAAGGAGATGAAACATAACTGCATAGGCGGTGGAGGGGAAGGCATGGAAAGATTGCAGTGTAAAACACAAGAACTAGGTGAATACAAAGTTACTAAAAGTTCCCGCCATCAACTAAAGTACACATAATAACATAGATATCTTCTAATAAATACATTTTTTAGTAGTATTTGAAATTTTTACGTGCTTGATAATGTCTGTTAAAGGTTTCCGTATTCTATCTTTTAAACAAACTATCTGTGAGATTCTATCTGTAACCTATTTTTCTTGTCTCTTTTGATTCCATCCTTTGTGGGCCTCTTGATCTACATCGTACCTGTGATATATCCATAACCACTTTTTATTGTCTCATTTGTGTGCCCCCAAATGATATTATCATCGCTTCCTCAACTTTCCTTTCCAAAAAATGGCCAAAAATCGAGCACTCAGACCAGTAAATTAGTTCATGCACATGTTGTATTTTATTTCAAGAGCTTCTTTTCTACGATTTCAAAATAAAAATAAACCCTAATATATATTTCTCTAGTGTATTTAATTTTTCCCAATACATTCAATGAAATAAATTCTAAAAACTGAAAAAAGGGGGAATAAGAAATTTCAAAATTTGAATTTCCTCTTCGTAAAGAGAAAGTGCAGGATTTTGAAATTTCAAATATTTCCTTTTAATGCGGGGGATTTCATATATCAAAATTTGAATTTACACCTCATTAATATTTACATTTAATTCGAGGGATATTGTGGGATACGAGGAAATCAAATTTATTAATTTTACTTTAGAAACAAGTGGGACATTGACAATTGTTTCTTTGTGAACTCATGGGAAAATGACAAATATTAATTTAAGCATGATAAAAAACCATTTAGAAAATAGAAGTGAACATTTCTAAACAAAGGTTTAAAGTTTAAGAGAGTGATATATGCACATTTATTATTAATTTTTATCGAATGTGAATTTGATATTTTTAAAATATCATGCACGTTAATTTAAAAAATCCAATAAAATGTGACATCTTGCAAGTTTGAACCAATTAATTACACAATTATATAATTGACACATTTATTAAGAAATATTTAATTAGTGATAGAATTAACAAATACTTTTTACCTATAAAAATCTGCCATATTAAGTTGTAACTGTAATCCATTAAAATGTTGACACATGGCATGAAATTTTTAATATATCTTGTGATTGCCAATATTTTGGTGTTATTTACGCTTTACTCTAGAAAAAATAAAACATAATTTTATACTTCACAAGAATTTGAGAGTACCTTATAGATAGGAAAGAAAATAGCGACCACTAAGCTCCATTAGAATGATATTTTTGCAACACCGGATTCAAAATAATAAATACTTAGATTTTATAGGGGACTAGGCTATTCTTTTCAGTACATGTTAATGAACAAATCTACATGTCGTATATTGTTCCATCTATTTTTTGAGTAGAAGCCTAGTGGTTGCTAACCTCTACAACTCCTAGGTTTCCTTTCTAGCAATGTAAATAAATATCTCTACAATTTTGGATTGCATGTATTTTTCATTAACTATAATCATATCTTATTGGCTATACAATCACTGGCATAGTCAAGTGTCGCACTACATACCCTTGAAAGATATCACAACTTTTACATTACTCATAATTTTTTTTGTGTCTAACACATCATTTATATTGGTTCGTATCTAGTAAAATACTTAGTGACCGCTAAGCTCCAACTACTTGAACAAGATCAATCAAACAGTTTGTATTAAAGAAAATTCTTAGTGACCGCTAAACTCAAATACTTACAGAAAGGAATTATTATGTGAAAAATAGGCTAAACACTTTCTATTTTTTACATAGTGCTTGAATAACAAATCATAGAAATAGATATTAGTGGTCGCTAGGCATTTTCCATAATATATTTTGATGACAAATATGTGAGATATGGAAAAATATTTTATTGTAAACAAATATGGAGGTCTTTGCATAGTCAAGAAGAAATATGGTTATTAAAAATGTTTTCAGGGTGCTCATATAACATCATAGTGACTACTAGGCTCACATATTTACATCTTTTATTTGTTTTACACATCAATGGTTATCAATGAAAAAGCTTAATGACCACTAAGCTCAGATAGTTATTAAAAGGAGTAGATTAGCAGCTACTAGGATCAACTGATTTTTAATTTTGAATATATAGATCGAACAAAAATTAGTATTAAAGAAAATGATTAGCGAACACTAAGATTGAATAGTTACATGAAAGGAATGATTTGGTGGAAACTAAGATAAAAATATCTTATTTCAAACATAGTGTTATAATAACATATCATAGTAATAGATATTAGTGGTCGGTAGGAAGTTTTCATAATATATTGAGATGATAAATATGTGAGAAATGAAAATTGTTTATTGTTGACAGTCTATGGAGGTATTTGAGGAAAGAATATATTAACAGACTCTAGGATAAACTATTTCTTAATTACGAAAATAGAGATAATAATAAAAATGTATTACAGAAAATGCTTAGTGACCACTAAGCTCGAATACTTATATAACATAGCGCTCAAAAAATAGATCATATGAATGGATAAAATGTGGTCACTAGGCATTTTCCATAATATATTTTGATGATAAATATGTGAGAAATGTAATTTTTATTGTTGAAATCTATGGAGGTCTTCTCATAGTGGGGAAGAAAAATGGTTATTAGAAATGTTTCCAGGGTGCTCATACAACATCATAGTGATTGCTAGGCACACACCTTTGCATATTATTTTTTTACACATCGGTGGGCATTAATGAGAAAGCTTAGCGACCACTAAACTCTGCTACTTATTAAAAGGAGTAGATTAGTAGCCGCTAGGCTTGAAACCGATTTTTAATTTTGAATATAGAGATCAAACAATAGTTCATATTAAATAAAATTATTAGTAACCACTAAGCTAGAATACTTACAGAAAGGAATGATTTGGTGGCAACTAGGCTAAACAATATCTTATTTCAAACATAACACTCTAATAACATATCATAGTAATATATATTATTGGTCGCTAGACATTTTTCATAATATAATTTGATGATAAATATGTGAGATATGAAAATTGTTTTAAGTCAAAAAACTATAGAGGTCTTTGAGAAAGGAATAGATTAGCAGATTCTAGCCTAAAATGTTTATTAATTTCAAAAATAGAGATTAAAAAATAGTTCATATTAAAGAAAATTATTAACGACTAGTAAGCTCGAATACTTACATAACATAGCGCTCTAGGCTTATTGTTTATTGTTTATTGAGAAAGGAATATATTAGTGGCCTCTAGGCTAAATTGTTACTTAATTATGAAAATAGAGATAAAAAATTTTCATATTAAAGAAAATGCATAGCGACTGCTAAGCTCGAATACTTAGAGAACATAGCACTTGAAAAACATATCATATGGATGGATAAAATGCGGTCACTAGGCATTTTCCATAATACAATTTGATGATAAATATGTGATAAATGGACATTTTTATTGTCAAAATTTATGGAGGTCTTCTCATAGCGGGGAAGAAAAATGGTAATTAAAACTGTTTACATGGTGTTCATACAACATCGTTGCATAGAGATATGTTGTCTTAAATAAAATATTTGCGTAAGGGACATTTCATACTCTAAAATGTTATGGATGGTTTCCCAAGTTTGTAAAAAAAGATGATTATTAACAAAAATTTTAGGGTGCTCGTACAACATCATGATGTGTAGATATGTCACTTTAAATGGTGCTTAGGAAAGTGGGATTTGGTATAATAGTATTTTATCGTATCAGCCGGAATTAGAAATAAATTATGGTTTTGTGTTTGTTAACACTCCTTGCTTAGCTTATAGATAGCTTGGGTAAGACCTATGCATCCAATCTTCGTAATACACATCAGTTTGAATTAAAGAAAATGCTTAGAAACCGTTAATATAGATTACTTATGGAAAGTAATGGCTTAACGATCGCTAGACTAATTTTTTTTATCTTCTAATTATAAAAATAATTATCAAATACATGAAATCCTTATTATAATAATCTCTCCGCATGTTTCTTAATTTTAACTTTGATGAAAGAATATTATCTTGGGTGTGCCAACACTGAATTCCAAAAAATTTATAGATGAAACATGTTCATCTATTCCTGAACCAACACGTACGAAAGAAATCAATTGAGTTTTTCAATTCCTTTTAAATGTCCAACATATATTTGATATCATATTATATATCCACATTCGTGGGGGGTACGCAATAATATGGAATTGATTATAGTAATACCAATAAAATCAAGATGCCAATGATGTTTCAGAACTCTAGTTATCCCGAAATTTGTGATTTTTCTTTGTAGACAGAATTATTAGGCTTTTGGAGCTTCCAAGAGCTCAACGGTTTCCGGTAATGCTCAAGTTCTGGACGTCAATGGCTCGACATTGTGTTTTTCAGGTCATAGTTTAGATTTGTTAACTTGGACACTGTTTGTAGTTTACAACCTTATAACAGTCAAGCTTATGGAGGTCACACTATGAGATAATTTTTTTAGTTTTATTTTTTTGGTATACTTTGAATAGACTGTTAAGAATTGTGTTTGGATTGAAATTTACTATCTAGATGACAACTGTGAAGGAATTCCAATTTTTTGGTTGATCTATGTCCTAACATGCAATCCTATGGACCTCTCTAATAATAAACTTTCTGGAACCATTCTGGGATTTGTGGGGGATTTGAAAAATCTTTTGAAATTGTAAGTCATGTCCTTATAGGATTTGATAGAGCATAAACAAGAATTTTAAATTCTATGAATGAACATTATATTGACTTGATGATTCATATCAATTATAAATTCCAAGAATTTGAATGGAAATAGACTGAATGGGTTTTTGCCATAGGATTTTGGAAATATTAGGAGTATAGTGGATATGTAAGTTCTTCATACTAAAAATATGATTATTTAACTCCTAAGGTCATGTTTTTGGATCTATATGCTATGTATTTTCATTTCAAGTGAAACTGTAACTTAGTGTGATTGGTTTGAATGTAGATATCTTTGTGTCAATCGATTAACACATCTTATTCCTTAAGAGATTGGGTAGTTATAGAACTTAGTCTCACTGTATGTTCCTTTCATCTATACCTTAATTGTAAATTTTGGGAAGGATTGTGTTGATGTTCAAATAATATTGGAAATGAGTCATATACATGATACTGAAAAATAACAATTTATCAGGGGAAGTGCCATTATAGTTAGTCAACTATTTCAGCCATGATACATTGTGAGGATTCCTTTTTCCACATGTTTCTTTGTGAAGTTTTGAAATATATGATTTGCAAATTTAATTCTCTTTCCCTAATAATAGAAGATACTTTAAACAACTCTATTTATTTTACAGAAACCTCTCCTACAACAATTGTTTTTGGGGAAATTTCTATCATTAAAAACTTTTCAAGTTTTCCTCCACATAGGTGTAGATATAAGCACAAATTTCCTTTGTAGACCAATTCAATTTTGTTTGTTATGGATTTTGGATATAAAAAATTACATGATGTCAAAAATAGTATTTTTCTTTTAAATAACTCAAGTTACAAAGACTTTCTTATAATGTTATAAAAAAATTGGCAAAATTGGATATGCGTGATGTTGTGTAACAAAATTGTGGCCCAATGCAATGAACAATATCCATCTCAAAATAGGAAATTGTTTGCATTTTTTTGGGTTCAGTACTACTATTGTTCATAATTATAGTTATGTACCGTTCAAATCATCCAAACACATTTACAAAAGGCTTTGTAAAAAAATAGAGTAATGTGTTAAAACTAACATGACTAGACATTCTTTAATATTGTATAGATTATCTGAAAACAAATCAGAAAGCAATATCTTATTACAATTTCTTAATTGAAAAATCTATTTGTTACATTAAGGTTCTCCAAGGTTAGTCATACTGCACATGAACATGGCTCTTCACACGTACGACAACATAATGACAATCAAATAAAATCTAAATGAGAAAAATGTAATTGGATATGGTGTTACAAGCAATGTTTAAAAATGTGATCTAAATAATTCTAATCCAATTACTATAAAATGAATGTACATTCGTTACCCACAAAGCTTGCTTGAATTTGAAACTGAGTTGGAAACAGTTGGAAGCATCAAACATCAAAATCTTAAGATTCTGCATGGATATTCATTTTCTCCACTTGGAAACCTTTTGTTTTATGATTACATGGTAAATGGAAGTCTGTGGGACATCCTACATGGTGAGTAAAATGACTATGTTATAAAGAAAAATGGATCTGTACATGTTGTAGATTCATATTTTAAAATAAATGCATCCAATCAATCTTTAACCTTCATATCAAAATGAATTGTTGGAAAATATAACAAGTGTTTTAGTAATTTTATTTTCGTATAGGATCATCAATCAAGATTAATCTAGGTTAAAATACTTGGCTAACGATTTCTCATGGTGTTAAAGAAGGATAACCATATCTTCATCATGAAAGTAACTCAAACATTGTTCACAGGGATGTGAAGACTTCTAACATTCTTTTGGATTATAAATTTAATGCACCTTTGTCATAATTTGGCATTTCCAAGTGCATTTACTCAGCCAAAAACCACACCTCTACTTATGTTATGGGTATCATTCGTTTCATTGACCTAGAATATGTAAGAACATCAAGGTTTAATGAGAAATCTTATGTATACAGTTACGAAATTTCTCTTATGGAGTTATTGACGGGGAGG
Organism: Taxus chinensis; assembly: GCA_019776745.2. Taxonomy (NCBI): domain Eukaryota; kingdom Viridiplantae; phylum Streptophyta; class Pinopsida; order Cupressales; family Taxaceae; genus Taxus; species Taxus chinensis. The sequence goes on from CM034150.1 coordinate 292,612,062, forward strand.
AAGTTGTGGCCAATAACTTAAATTTTCTAAAGTTGGTAAGATTTCTATTTGTTAATTTTCATTTGGAGCTTACATTGTACATCACTTAAGTATTTTTAAGTTTTGTTTTCTATAGCATGGAGCAATTAATCATGGATGGAATTATCTTTGGCATTATAAAGTGAACCTAGATTCTATCAAAAGAAGATAAAAACATAGTCATGGAAGTTGTTAATATAAAATTTATAAAAAACTATAGGAATCTTGGGATTGTATGAAAAAAATTCAATTTGGCATTTCTTTGCACCAAGAAATAACCCTCTGATTGACCCACCATGCATAACGTTGCTAGAGTTCTAAAGTTGATATCACTAGTTCCTACTCCTACCTAATTTCCTAGTATTTAAACAAACCAAATAAACCCTAGTAATAATTACAGGAGGTATTTGGATAGATATGCATATGGTAAGCACAAAGATGTTACAGGGAGCACAAATTTTTTTTCTAATAGGCATTTATTTGTGAGATTTAGTGAGGTGATTTCACAAAACACCGTTTCACTGGAATGAGACTTGGACGGTGTTGTGATGGAAAAAAATCATCCCCAGGTGTCTTCTTTATCTTGGGGTTGGATTTTCTCAATGAATCAGCCAATTTTCAAGTAAAAAATGACCAATATTTCTTGTAACATCCCAAATTTTTTCCATAATAATTCAAAATACTCAGAACCCTTAAAACAGATAAAAGTGTTCTTGAATTTCTTTTAGAAGGGGAAATATTGGGTTTTGGGAAATTTGTTCCTTTTCCACTTGCCGAATAGGATTGTTTTTGTCATATCTAAATCAATCCAATTCTAATACTCATAGTAGTACACTCTTCTGCTACTACCTACTCGAAAATACTAGTCTCTAATTTGATATCACCTCAACTGCTACTTCACTCAAAACTACTTATATCCAAAGTGACAATCCCATTCAATAGGCAACAAATATATTCATGTTTTTTTCAAATAAAATTGTCCAAAAAAGGTTACCACTCTTCATATAATATTTGCAAATATATATGTATGAATTTGTAACAAATTTGAAATGTACAAATATAACCTTTCAATTTAAAGATGATGACAAATCGGTTGTGTTATTTTGAGCTACATATATCATCACAAAACTCAGAGCATGATGGGATATAATGTTAGCTTATAGGCACAGGAATACAATCACTCCCTCAAACTACATGCTCAGTGAAAAGAAATGAGACATGGAACTACGTATATACATTTGGTTTGAATCTACAATTTATTTTTTCGTATTTACTCTATTCTTTGAAACATGCATCATTGATTTGGATTTTAGAATATTTGAAAATGATATTACAATCAAAGTCCTTAAGAACAACAAGGGTCTAACACTTTTACAAGGATAAGATAATGGGATACAAGAGGGAGACTTTTGAAAAAAATAAGCAAAAAAGTACTATACCACATTAATGGGTGTGATGTGAATGTAGCTCATTCACATGGAACAACATTGGGAAAAAGGTGTTGGCATTTCTTGACTCACAAATAATACAATTGTGGCACAATGAACCTTTTGATTGATGTAAACTATAAAATATTGGTTCAATGTATCTCTGAGGGCATAAGCCTTCATTTATCACAAATGTTTTTCTCACATTGTGTCAAGGATTATTTCATTTTATTTCTCATGGAAGTGACTCATCGTTTATAGGGAGAATGGAACAATTTACAAACATAAATTCTACTATCTTTCACAATAATAGAATTTGTGATATAGTTAAACTCCCAAGGATGTTGTTTTATTTTAATGATTACTCAGAGATATATTTTAGAATAATAAACACTAGTTAACTTAATGTCATGTACAATCTAAGAAAATAATACTTGAGTTGTTACAAGGCATATTTTAGGGTGAGAACGTAATTTAATTGTAAGTTCCATCAGAAATCAAAATAACACCACTAACATATAAGGGTAGTGTAAAATTTAAGGATGCGCATGATAAAAATTGAAAGTGTGAACCTAAAACTTTAAAAGTGCAAGCCCCATACTTTAAAATATGAGAGGATCGCACTTGCAGAGTTTCCAGGAACTTTCAAAGTTGCGAGCCTCAAACTTTGAAAGTGCAAGCCCCACAATTTCAAAGTGTGAGGCTCACAATTTCAGAGTGGAAGGATATGACTTTCAAAGTGCAGGGCTTGCACTTTAAGAGTGCGGGGATCATACTTTCAGAGTGAATGGATCTTAAATAAGCTTAAAGTGTGAGGCTTGTAACTTTTAAAATGTGTGCCTCGCAATTTTAAAGTTCGAGTCTCATATTTTTCATAACTTTGAAAGTGTGAGTTGAAAATATTACAATGCAAGTATTTTCATTTGAAAGTGTGCAGTTCACACTTCAAACTTGCTATTATAGGGATTTATTCTTATTTTTTGTTTTTAATTTAATATAATAGGATCGTGACTTATAATAGTTAGCAACTGATAACCTTAAATCGAGGACTTTGTAGTTTCATTTAATACAATGGGCTCATGACTTATAATATTTAGCGGCCACTAACCTTACATCGAGGATTTTACACTTTCAAAGTGAAAGGAAAGTGCTAACATCACCTTTTCAAATAGTGTGGCTTGCACTTTGAACTTGCTTTTGTAGGAAGTTATTGTTAATTTTTTATTTTTATTAATCCAAATGGCTCATGCCTTATAATAGTTTGAAGCTCCTATCCTTACATACTCTGAACATGAAAATATAAAAAATGACAAAATTGGAATCCAATAATAGCGATATTGGAATCCAATAATACTAAAATTAGAATCCAATAATAGCAAAATTGGAATCCAATAATACTGAAATTGGAACTCCAATAATGATAATGTTGGAATCAAATATTGTTACTAATTTAATGTAACAATAGTAATAACGGAATCCAGTATAGACAAACATGGAATCCAATATAGGAAAAAATGGTGATAGAATTCTTCCAAAACATGTAATACAAGAGTCCATATTCACTGGAATATGTCCAGATTTAGTGAAATAATCCTTAAAAGAATATAATATATAGATCTTACTATCCCACATAAATTTTGGTGAACCTAACATGAATCTTACTCCACAGTTAAGTGACTCATATACACATTTATCTCATATCATATATCATTTTTATCATATTGATAACAAATTCTATATTATTTATTCATTGATCATTCTTTGGAGGCACACACAAATTTCTATAGACATGCATAGGAAAAAACTAAATGCGTGCATGAGAAGTCTTCACGTAAGGGAAGTAGAAGGAACATCTACACAAGAGAAATAATGTAGATGTGTGGGAGACATTAGGAAGCATAATAAGAAGAAAAGGGTAAGAATATAGAGGACATACAAGGTAGTAAGAAAATAGGGATAAATTGCCACATCTTGAAATTTCAGTTTGTTTCTTCATCAGGAATAAGTCATAGGATAGAGAGCGGGTTACGAGAGCTGGAAAATAAGCTTTGTTGCATAGCTGTATATGCAACCACATGAGAGTGTGTTATCCTTAAAAGGATGTAAACATTTACATGTAGTTGTATATATAATCACACAATGATGCTTGTCAATCAACTCTTGTACCACACTTAGCATTTATGACATATTCCTGTTTGAATTTGATGTTGGTATGTACTTATTGTGCTATGTGTGTTATGATTTACTAACTTAGCTAAAAATGGTGAGTTAAGGCATTGATATGTTGCTAGTTATCTATCTTGTTGGAAAGCATGTTTTTTGATTATGATGAACTTATACTTGGCTGTAAAGTATTATTTTTATAAGTGAGATAATGTTGAATGCTTTACAAAAATTCTAACTCCTTTGACTTCATAGTGGCCATTAGTCATAAAGAAAAATGATGGCATTCTGAAAAAGGATAGGTAAACTCTGAGATCATCTAGGTAAAAGATAAGTTGGTTAATTGTAATCCATAAATTTATTTCAATCCTTTTATTGCATTAAAATGTAAACCTAGTCAATTGATATGATTAGGTACTTGACTGTTTTAACGATCTTTCTAATTTCACACAATGATCGATCATGTTGTGCATTGATCCGAAAATAATCAGATTATTTCTACCTGATCTCGGACCCTTGTAGGCTTTAATTTCTCACCGATAATTTACTCCTTTTAAGTAATCAATTTTAAAATAATGCAAGACAATAATGACAATTGCACATAGATTGATTACGGAGTTCGACAATTGCCTACGTCTCCGGGTTCGTGGTCGAACCGTTCCACTAGTCAAAACTTGTAAGTTACAATAGTACTTTCACAAGAAAACCTAATGGAAACTATTTAACTTGCTTAGAAGAATCACCAGACCTTCGGATGACAAGGGTGAAAAATAGCACTTGACTTCCACCTTCCTGGCGTATAATCTCCTTCGGCTGTGATCGGCCTTCCTGACGCAAACAATGTGAAGCTAGCACTCCGGTCGACAATCCAGGATTTACAAGTACTTGGTGTGGCACTATGGGCCGAATAGGTAGTTTGAATAACTCCTAGCCACAAATATTTAATTTATAATTGCCTAAAAAATAATAGGTCAATAATATAAAAATAAACAATGCCTAAATAATTTAGGTCTTCACACAACAATTTCTCATTCTCCTCTTGGCTCGGACTTCGCCTCCAGCACTCTAGGAATGAGCTTGTCTCTGAGTTTGTGTGTAATGTGTGTGTAATGTGTGTCCCATTACAATGAAATAGTTACCCTATTTATACATTTTTAGGGCCCAAAAAATATGCATTGCATATCATCCATAGGCTAATATTAGCCTTCACCCGTACATGAAAAATGGGATTAAATCCCTATGTGGGTGGATATATTTTTTAAATGGGTTAAATTCCCATGTTTGGCGTGGCATTTGTTTGACATGGGATTAAATCCCCAAAGAGGCACATTTGTTAAGGGATACAAATCCCATAAGGAGCGGCTGATAATAGTTTAGGCTTTATTAAGCCTTTCCATGTGCCAATAAAGTGGTCAATGACCACATTGGGCTTATAACCGTCCCCCCTACCACCGCTTACCACCTTCTTCCACGTGGAAACATATGTTTGGAAGCTGTGTAGGAGTTAATATTAATGTATACACATTAACATATATATGTGGCATTGGCATATATGCGCGCCATTTGGAAAGTGGACTTACCATTATAATTTCGACCCCTCTAATGTGGTATGAAATAATTAACTCGGTAATCCTGTAGCCCACTTGTCGTCTCCCGATAGGCAAATCGAGCGAATTCAACGAGTGTTGGCAAGCCACGTGTCATAGTGCGATTCGGTCCAATATTGACCAGTTGACCAGAGTTGACTTTCCCATTGACCGAACTTTGACCAAACATATCTAGAGCTCCCGATGTCTGTTTGTCACGTTCTCATAGTCATTAGAAATCTCTCGAGATGATCTTCTACACTGACAGCATTTAGAGATGTTTAGGGAACTTTCAAAAATGATCCCCTAATCACACCTCCCCACTGAGAAAAGATTTTGTCCCAAAAAGCTTCCATACTGTCCTAAATCTGAAAAACTCTGCTGCCACCTCGGAAGTGCGGTTGTAGTAGACCCTTGGGTCTTCTCTTCCAACCTTCTCACTTCGAAAACTCTAATCCGATCCTGGGACTTATGGGTTATGGGTCCACAATGCTTTCACTGCACCACTTTGATATCCGAAGAAGACCTCCACGCCTCCGCTTTATGGTGCTAATTTTTTGAATGAAACCTCAATGCTCCTTCTGTGCGGTGCTAAGATTCTTGATATCTGACAAGGATTTTCTTTAACTCTATAACACAGCTCCTAGCTCCGAGTTGATTCCACAGAATCTGAACTGGTTTGAAGGAACTCCATGTTACGTAGAGCTTTGATTGATCTGATGTCAATGATGGACAATGTCTTGTCCCTTTACAGACCTCAACGCCTCCGATGCATGATGCTAAGCCTCTTTCAAGACCTCGAGCCTCCGATGCACGATGCTAAGTCTGTTACAGACCTCAACACCTCCGATGCATGATGCTAAGCCTCTTTCAAGACCTTGAGCCTCCAATGCATGATGCTAAGTCTCTGTAGACCTCAATGCCTCCGATGCATGATGCTAAGCCTTTTTCAAGACCTCGAGCCTCCAATGCATGATGCTAAGTCTGTTGATCAACTACCATTCGTATGTGTGGTCGCAATGCCTTGACACCAAATGACGTTCCGAGCTAATCCTTTGAGAGCTCCTCTTGTTGACATACTAATAACAGGTACCATTCTGCTGCATGGTCGCAATGCCTCTACACAGAATGAAGTTCTGACCCGACGTCAATGCCAACGGTGATTCAGCTACCATTCTACTGCACGGTCACAATGCCTCTACACAGAATGAAGTTCTGAGCTGATCTCTGCGAACTCTAATGTCTGCACAAATGGTAGATCAATCTCCAAGATTTATATGAGTCAAATCCTGTATCCAAGCTGTAACAGGTACTCACACGCTGATTAGGAGATATGTTAGGAGCATTAATCAAATTTTCTAAGTAAGAAAATCCACTGAGTATTGTAAACCTTTCTCTCAGTATTTCCTCACAGAATTTGATCTCCAAACTTAATACTGCATACGATTCCTCAATCTGAATTATGCAATATATAATTGAAAAATTGTTGACTTACCCATTTTAAAGGACTTTCACTTTCAGGTATTACCTGGTCCTGGGTTGACTTGTCAACTAGTGGTGGAGTAGAAACTTATTCTGCCTTTGCAATAGGCCTCCATTCCATCTTTGGCTTGCCATTACTCTGATGGAAAGATGGATGCAGTTTCCAGCAATTTTCCACTTGATGCTTATTCCTCTGGCAATGAGCACAAAAATTCCTCTTAATCTCCTTCTAGGATGAGGAACTCTTTCTGCTATTTCTCGACTCTGCATGATGACATTGGTCTTCCTGATTTGCTGTGTTCCTGACGAATGACATCAACTTATTCATCAGTGTCCTTCTCTTCCAGCATCTGGCCATTGAATGATTATGCAATACACAAAAAGTACATGGAAAGGAATTCCGCATCTTCTAAAAATCATAACCATACTTATTAAGATGAAAAAGTGGATTAGAATTTTTACTGTGCTTACGATTATGGTAAGAAAATGGAGGTGGAATCTCATTACCTCTTCACTGATTACTCTTACCACATCTTTCCTGTGACGATGAAGCACAACTTTCCTGCTCAGAATCTTCTCGCAGGACTAGTGGGGTAATCACTTTGCTTTCGGAAGCTTGTCTCCCATTAGCATTCTTGGAGCATTCTCCAATTTCCATTCCCACACTAGGATAACCCAAACCTACAAAACGAGGATGATCCTCGACCTGTATTGGGTTAGCAATGCCTTGGCCATTTTTACCAAGTCCTCTTCCATCAAATCCCATTTTATCTAGTAACTTGGATCCAATGCCTCTAGTATGCTTTTCAAACAAACAAAAGACTTCATTACCTAAATCCAAAACCGAATGGGAGGAAGAAGAAGATTCCAATGGTGAACAACTTACAGTGCAGTCATCTTCCATGGCCTCTGCATCTGAAGTTGAAGGTATTTCCTTCCTCTGATCACCACACTGCAACCTTGCTAAGAGCTCATCCTTGGTTTGTAATGCTGATTTTAAACGAGCATTCTCCTCTTCTAAGGAGGAATACATGGATCGCAGGAGAGAGTTCTCTTCCTGGATCTAATGATTGTAAACGTCAATTTCCTCGAGCTTTGCCTGTTTAGACATCTTGCCCATAGTGCACTTGTACCCTGTTCGCACAAAATGAACCAACTAAACCAATCTTGAAGCAATCACTTTGTTAATCAGATTTACTAAAAAACAACTATGGAGCTAAACCAGCTCTGATACCAAACATGATTTGAAAATAATCAGATTATTACTACCGTATCTTGGACCCTTGTAGGCTTTAATTATTCACTGATAATTTACTCCTTTTAAGTAATCAATTTAAAATAATGCAAGACAATAACGACAATTGCACACAGATTGATTACGGAGTTCGGCAATTGCCTATGTCTCCGGGTTCGTGATCGAACCATTCCACTAGTCAAAACTTGTAAGTTACAATAGTACTTTCACAAGAAAACCTAATGGAATTTTACTTGCCTGTCAGTACACCAAACCTTCAGATGACAAGGGTGAAAAATAGCACCCGACTTCCACCTTCTTGATGCATAATCTCCTTCGGCTGTGATCGGCCTTCCCGACGCTATCAATGCGACGCTAGCACTCCGGTCGACAATCCAGGATTTGCAAGTAATTGGTGTGGCGCTATGGGCCGACTAGGTAGTTTGAATAACTCCTAGCCACAAATATTTCATCTATTATTGCCTAACAAATAATAGGTCAATAATAAAAATAAACAATGCCTAAATAATTTAGGTCTTCACACAACAATTTCTCATTCTCCTCTTGGCTCGGACTTCGCCTCCAGCGCTCTAGGAATGAGCTTGTCTCCGAGTTTGTGTGTAATGTGTGTGTAATGTGTGTCCCATTACAATGAAATAGTTACCCTATTTATACATTTTTAGGGCCCAAAAAATATGCATTGCATATCATCCATAGGCTAATATTAGCCTTCACCCGTACATGAAAAATGGGATTAAATCCCTATGTGGGTGGATATATTTTTAAATGGGTTAAATTCCCATGTTTGGCGTGGCATTTGTTTGACATGGGATTAAATCCCCAAAGAGGCGCATTTGTTAAGGGATACAAATCCCATAAGGAGCGGTTGATAATAGTTTAGGCTTTATTAAGCCTTTCCACGTGCCAATGAAGTGGTCAATGACCACGTTAGGCTTATAACCGCCCCCCCTACCACCGCTTACCACCTTCTTCCACGTGGAAACATATGTTTGGCAGTTGTGTAGGAGTTAATATTAATGTATACACATTATATATATATATATATATATATATATATATATATGTGTGTGTGTGTGTGTGTGTGTGTGTGTGTGTGTGTGTGTGTGTGGCATTGGCATATATGCGTGCCATTTGGAAAGTGGACTTACCATTATAATTTCGACCCCTCTAATGTGGTATGAAATAATTAACTCGGTAATCCTGTAGTCCACTTGTCATCTCCCGATAGGCAAATCGAGCGAATTCGACGAGTGTTGGCAAGCCACATGTCACAGTGCGATTCGGTCCAATATTGACCAGTTGACCAGAGTTGACTTTCCCATTGACCGAACATATCTAGAGCTCCCGATGTCCGTTTTTTGCGTTCTCATAGTCGTTGGAAAGCTCTCGAGATGATCTTCTACACTGAAACCATTTAGAGATGTTTAGGTAACTTTCAAAAATGATCCCCTGATCATGCATGGGAGTGAAACTTTTTGTATTAATTTCCACCTTTGGTCATTGTGACTCCTTGGTAAGCGGATCAATGTTGTGACTAGATAATTGATCTCATGGCATATTAAGAATGATTATTAGTAATCTTAGACCAAGGTGCAATGTGGAAAATCATATTATGTTTGATTAATTTCTTAATTTACGTAAGTATAGCACACCATGTATATGTAATTATATCCTAATTTTCTCTTAGGTCTTTGAACCTTATTGAAAACTTGTGTAGTTTTGTTAATAAGTAAAAAGGGGTCCTCGACCACCATGCATATATTAATAAGGCATACTTAAGGGGCAATATTGATTTCCATCAAAATTTGGTAAGGTTATTGCATTTTTTGTTTAACCATGATATTTGGAGAATAATTAGAAGTTCGACTCCCCATGAACATGTAAATTTTAAATTCTAATAAAATCACCCCATGAATTTTGTAAAGTGTGAAAATATTCCAAGAGAAGATGTCAACTTTACAAGAGTATTTTCATTCATTTTATTTTGTATCACCTTAGGTTTTGTCTCCTTGGCAAAGCCATGCAAAAATGGAGTTTCAAACTCTAGTTCGATGTAGAGCTCAACTAAGCGAGCTATGCATGGATTCATTTTGTGATGTGGGGAAGAGTTTAATTTTGGGACGACCACATAAATTGGGTGATGTCATTCTAAAATGGATTATTCGATTATGGGGTTTGGAAGTCTTTTAAGGATGGTGTTGATTTGGTTAAAAAATTTTGAAGTTTGTGAAAGTTTGGGGTTTATTTTTGCGTGGAAATTATTTTATTTAGTTTATAATTTTTAGGTGTGGTTTTTAGAGATTTTGTGGCAAATTGCAAAGTTGTATTTGAAAGGAGCTCAAAAAATATTGCAAGGGTTTTCACAAAAGCACAGGCATGAGTAGTTTCTTTCCTTCTGTTGATACGCTTTGAACTAAATAATATTAGTGGGCTCTCTATTTTAGTTGAACTAGTTTTATATTAAATTTATTCATGTGTGGTGATGATATTTTGAGTGAATCTAGTTTTTATGAAGAGAAACCTTGAATTCTTCCCTTTGTAGGAATTCTATGTTGACTATAAATGATTTATGTATTTGGGTATTATGTTGAGTTTGCTTTCAAGCTTTTAAGCTAGGCCGAATACATGGGTATTAATTGGTTAAATTAGTAGGTTGAAAAACTTTGTCTCGCTAATATCTATTGACTTATTTGTTAGTTTAACATCTGAGGCATCTTGATTGAAACTAGTCCCAGGGCACACTTATTGACTTACAGGATAAGAAACTTTGGACCCAAGTTCTTGAGTTTGAAATATCCTTTCATTCTATTCATGTAACACTTATTTCACTAAATATGGACTTATTCCAGTCCAAGCAAAAAAAAAATAGCCAATATTGGAATCTAAAACTACTTGTTTTGGATTTGTTGCCCAATTTTTCATCGCTTGCAAAATTTGAGGAACTTGCACAAGTGTTAAACTTAGCATATATTCACAGGTAAATTTCAAGAAACCGAGGAGGCCTTGAGCATGCCGCAGATGGAGGAAAATTACTGAGGAGGACCTAAGAAGAACCACAGAAAGAAGAAAGTTCCGTGGAAAGAAGAAAATACTTCGTGGATGGATATTCAAAGTCCAACTACTATAAATAATGCCATGGGATAGGACATTGATAACAGGTAGATCATGGGTCACAAGAAAGCAAGTCACAACATTGGGAAAGCCACGAAAGGTTTCCAAAACCCACATAGACCTAGGGTGCCATGATATAAAGGAATGATCAGTGGATGTCAAATAGTCACGCAAGACTAAGTGGAAAAGCCATGTAAAGGTAAAATGATGTTTCTTTGCGGAGGTTAGAAATCGAATGGTATTTGATTCATTCATTAGATATTTGCAGATTCAATAAAAAAAAATTTCTCTCTATGCGATCAAATCTGATTTCATGAATCAAATTGAGGAAAATGGGCAAGATTCAAAGAAACTTCTTCAACACATAAAAGGTGTAGTTCCAGGTGGCACAACCACCAACATTAAATATAGTATAGTTGCTTAGTTGAAGAAGGTGTGTAACAATGGATAAATAGAGTGGTGCCCTATTCCCTAAGAATTAATGAAGGTGGTAAGGATTGGTTGAGGAATTTGAATCTCCCTCTACATTTTTCTCTTTCTCCCTTCCATGATTTTTCTATATATTGTAAAACGATGCTTTGTTTTAATGTTGGATACTTTTATAACTTGGGAATTTGGTAATATAAGGATTCTCTCTTATGTTTCATGTATTTCCTAAGGTTCACATTCCTTGATCTTGATTAAGTGAATCCTTGCATCTTCCTCTCATGATTGTAAAAGTATATGCAAAATTTCTGGAAATACAATCTAATCTTGTGGCTCATTCTACCCTTGTTCTTATTTTATTGCACTACATAGCTTCCTTTCATTCGCAAGTGTGTTATATGTTTCATTATTTGAAATCTTTGTCTATTATGTATTTTGAAAGTGAATTCTAGGAGTGATTTTGATTAGTGTCTCATATCCAATCCTCTTCATTATCATTTCATTCCCTTTCCCCTTGTGTAAATGTATTCATCTCCTTATTTTATCATGTTATCAACTTTGTAGATTAGGATTTTTTTTTCATGCATCTCCTTATCACCCTGGTCCCTTGGAAAGTTAGTGTCGATCTAAATAGTTGCATTTCAATTCCTAGGAGTAGTTTAGCATTAGAAGTAGAGTAAGTTGACCTTCTTTGGAGGTATGTCTCAGTTCGAGTCCCACAACTTGGAGATAATCCCATGTTGTATCAAATCCCAAATTCTTGTGATCTAGGATGAGTGAAAATTTGAGCTCCAATAGTTTTAGCATGCCCGGTGGGAGATTTGAAACCAATTTTTTGAGTTTTATCAAATTTTTGTGTGTATATTGATGAAAATCTAGCCTTTGGAGGCTCTACAGTAACACATATACTGACTCCATTCAAAACATCAATTGGTTTCAGCAATACTAGTGATCCAAACATTTCCTTAATTCATGAGAAGGATCCAAACAAGGTTTAGAATAAGACAATAAGGTAGATTTCAATATTTGTAGTTATCCCCAAGAAGACATAGAAGAGGAAGACATATTCAAAGATATCCATCTCCTTAAAATAAAAATATTTCAACACCTCTACATGGTTGAACCTTCTTGCAGTCCACTAGAGTTCTCAGACCCATCATAATGGATCATCCACCACCACCTCAGAATCCATTTGTAAACTTCATAAATAACAATCCACATGCTTTGAATGCCCATAATCCTAATCCAGTAGATGCTTTGAAGAATATTCCATATTTTACTGGAGAAAACCACACTACTCAAGATGACTACATTCAAGACATTGCAAATGTTTGTGCTATTCATGAAATTTATGAAATAGATGTGGCAGTAAAAATTCTGGCTTCATCACTTAAAGGAAAATCTCTACAAAGGTTTAGGAGCTTGACCGCGAGATCAACCAACAATTGGAATGAGTTGTGCACAACCTTGTAAAATCAATCTGGGGAAAGAGGTGATAACTTGTCTCTTTTAGTGTAGCTAACCAAAATCAAGAGAGCACCTAATGAACAAATGGAAAATTTCAACTTCAGATTCCAGAGGACTTGGGACAAAATTCTAGTTCTTGTCAGGCCGATTGTTGAAGGTTCATTTCTTTACTTTTTGAAAGCTCTTACCTCTGATATATCTATTATGGTGAAATATATGGGAGGTGTTACCCTACTATAAACTTATGCATTGGCCATTAGGGTTGAGATTTTTTTAATTCAAGTTAGAAATTTATCTCCTATGCCACCTATGACATTATCTCTTGAATTTCCACAAGCCGCGTAAACTTACATTGCTCTTATTCCTCAACCAAATATGTAGCCTATAGCTTCCACATCACAAACCATTGCATAGAAAAAATAAGATGAAGAAATGAAATCTTTGATTAGAAACTTTACAAACAAAGTTATATCCATAGAAAAACTATAGACACTAAAATTAGGTCACACTCCCCTTTGGTCCCTCGACAAATAAACACCCTTCATTACATTAACCTAGCCATGGCCCCCTTCACCCCACTAATATTAATTTAATTAATCTAACTAAATTAATTCATTATCCTCACAATATTTATTATTTTAATATCTTAATTTAGATAATAGCCACACATACACTTCACTTAGACACCTCATCAAACCAACTCAACCTAAGACCTATTCTTAGTAAGTTACCATAACTAACTAAGACTTACCCAAACCCTAAAAATCAATGCCTAAATTCCCTCTAACCACATTCCCACATGCTCACAAGAAGCTCCTAGTCTAATCTGTGGGATAATGACATAAAATCCAAGGAAATCAAGAGGATCTCCCTAGTTTAGTAAACCTAGGAAATCCTATCTTGACCGACACCAGTTACCCCTAACCGTCGCCGGTTAAACCGTACCATAGTCGGTTACCCTTTTAACCCCTAAACTACCTTATTCTCAAGGATGTAAAATATTGGGAGAAATTTGATGAGAAAGAACACATCTTAGAGAGATAACGCATCTTCAGAGAGCAAATTCCAGTGAAAACCTGCATGCAAGGAAGAAGATTGAGCATCTTCTCCTGCATAGCCATCCCAACCATGATCTAATCTATCCAAGCAAAGAGGAGTGTACATGAACCCCATGAAGAATATTTATTTTAGCTGGTGATCACACGTAGCCTTTAAACACCTCATTAGCATCTCCATCCCTCACACACAGGCATTTAGGACCGGAATCCAAGTAAGTATAACATCATACTTTCCTTGTTTTTTTCATTTCATCATCATATTATCATCCTTTGTTTATCTTGCCCCCTATTGACCTTCTCCAACATTTTCACCTCCATATACCCATTAAAACCTCACCAAAGCCTACTCCAGTCACCCAATACCTCATCTTGACCAAGAAAATCCCTTTGTACAACACAAAGGAGACCAAAAGCTTGTTCTATGATATTTCTAGATCTCACAGTAACCGGCACTGGTCACACCTATCCGCCGTCGGTCACCCCTAACCGCCATCGGTCATCCCTGACCGAAACTGGTCTCTGTATTTTCCCACATAGCCTAGAATAGATACCTACCCACCTAATTTCATCTCACCCTCATTCACCTGTGATTGACCCGAGACCTATATCAAACCTGTAGAGACCCGAAACCAATCATTTGACCTTTGGATTCTATTCTAGCCTAGCCTGTTAGATTATATCTATTTCTTATTGTGTTTTAAGTGAGATACCTAAATCATTTTAAATAACAATAGGATTTACTTTGTTTACAACATTAAATTGTTTAAAACAGTGAACTGACAGCCATCTAGGAAGTATCACACTTCCCGGATCTAGCATACGCTAGGCAGTTCACTGCCCATATTGTTTAATTCCTTCTGGTGGTCTTGCTTTACATTACAGGTAGTTCCTCCTGGCCAAAAGGAAGATATTACGATTAGCTATTGATCTGGAAGTCATACACACACAACAACCCATCAACCAACATTTGAACAAGTATTCCTCCTATGCTCGTTACCCTATCTGTTTTGTTAACACTTTAAAGAAACGATCTAAGAATCAGGTGAAACATTTTGGCACACCCAGTGGGACTCATCCGAAGTTCCTTGCATTTCATTCATTCCTAGGATTTTTTTTTGTTTGTTTCCCTTCTGAAAAGTGTACATACTAATTTTCTTCCCTAGTAATCCACCTCTTCTTTCTATTTTCTCTAAAGGAAAATTTTTCTTTTGGTATAATTAAAAAGAACCATTTCTTCATGTTTTTTGCATTGTAGTGAAAGAGCATCCCTCTTCCTCTTCATCTTATTGTGTCATCTAATTTCACATTTTTGATTTAGGTTTTAAAATAAGTGCATTCCATTTTGATTTATTGTATTAGCTCACATTAATTGAGGGAAACCTATACGCTTGAAGTCATGCCCAACTGATTGTTGACAAACGAATTGTAGAAAATCACTTCTGTCCTTTTCTCTTTCTCCGAGTCTTACCAAACCTCACAAAAATTTTAAATACATACATTCTTAAACAACATCCTAAATGGAAGAAGCTGTAGGTGATCACACGATCATGACACAGTGGGCACCCATCTCATTGCTCTATCGAGTCATACTTCAGAGCGAAGCCTGCCCCCACCATAACATACCTGAAACCTCACCTTTTAGATATCCTTCTTTGTAGGAAGCCATCCTCACCAAAAAATCTATTTCACAATTCATGTGTCAGTCCCTAAATAGCATAAGCTAAACAAACATAATAGAAAAGGCACTCCTAGGATCACATTTTCTTAGTGTTTCTGCTTGGCTTGCATTTTGAGGTGAGAGATCACGTTCGTCACTTTTTTTTCTTTGTTTGTTCATCCTTGCACGCTCCTCATCACAACTAGTGTATTCTAGCTTCACCTGAGTGTGCCTAGGCCATATCATCATCATTCTTAGAATTCTGGGTCTGATTCTACATCATAATTTAATTCACAACCTTTTTCTTTCATCCGTGTTTAAATTTCATAGTAACCATCGTCGGTTACCTCTGACCGTCATCGGTTATACCCAACCAACTTCAGTTCCATGTCCTTTTGCTAACCTACTCAAAAGGACATTTTACTTCACTTTCTTCCACTTTTCATAGTCTCTTTTACTGTCATCATTCCCATTGATGTTTTAAACATCATAATATTTGGCATACCTATCATATTTTACGATCTACCTTAGTATTCACTCACTGTCCATTTTCTACAGTAACCGGCATCGGTTACCCCTGACTGGCGTCAGTTTTCCCTAACCGACATCGGTTAGCCTGTTTCACATTCCAGCCACCATTTGGTACTTAATCCACTTTTTGTCACCAGATTCACCTATTCTTGCTATTCTCTATGTCATTTACAGAGAAGAAGCCCTACCTAATCAGTACTGGTTCACATGGTGCTAACCTGAAGACAAGAAAGTGCCCTCGTATTTCATGCCAGTTGTCAACCACTCCCACCTAGTCCTTCACCACCTTCCATTTTATCACCAGCCATGGATCCCATCCAGCCTATTACTATCACTACCAGAGATGAGGAGTTCACACGACTCCTTGACCAGAACCCTACCACCTTGCAGTTTCACCTTTCACACTCATCAACTCGAGATTCCTGGGGTCAGTTGATATACGACATGCCCATATCTATCCCTTCGACTCTTGCACCCACTCCCACATCAGCTCCATATGGCTCCATGTTTCCCGCATCTACTTTACCCCTAGTCATTTCATAGTTAGGTCCTATACCCGTTATGATTGTCGCATCTACTACCTCCGTGGCCCTCGTTACATCCACCGTACCCTCAAAAACTACCCCAAACAAAACTTCATCTACCCCTAATGTCTCACACATACTCATAGCTACATTACCACCTCCAGTGTTGGTGATCCCTACCCCATTTCAGAATGTGGTCCTTTCTATTCCACAATCATTGGCCCCCATTATCACTAGGGTTACCATGACCCTTCCACCCCCATATACATACTATCAACAACCTCCCATTTTATCCATTGTACATTCTCGTTACGTACCCCCTATTTCACTACCTTATTCTCCACCACCCTACATGGCAGCCCCATACACTGGAGAGCCACCCCTATTGTATGCCCAAAACCAACCTCCTCATGCTACAGGAGGAATCCAATTATCACAACCCAGCAATGACCTAATTAAATTGATGGACAAGATACAGACATTGGAGGCATCGATTTATAGCTCCCGCAACACTCTCACCTATGACAAGATTTGTAATGAGCCAATTCACCCATCCATTCCTATCCGTTCATACCCTGTGCATTGGGAAATGCCTAAATTCAATCGTTTCAATAGCAAAGAAGACCCACAACAACATTTGCAGTCATTCAAACACGGGTGTTATCTGATCGCTCATGATGATGCCTTTCTTTTGAGAACCTTTCCCATGTCCCTCACAGGACCTGCATTAGATTGGTATAGTGGGTTACCTAAACACTTTATATTCTCATTCAATCAGGTAGCCCAAGCCTTCTTGGATCATTTCTCTATCAATATTGTCAAGGAGGTTACATTAACTGATCTATATTCCACACGTCAGTATGAGGATGAATCTATCGCAGATTTTGTCACTTGCTAGCGCAACTTGATCAATCAACTTACCTTCCAACTGCCACAAATTGAACTCATCGAGATCTTCACACGGGCTTGCGCTAGACATATATCCCTAACCTTACAGGTCCAAACCTTCTGAACATTCGATGAGGCATTCACTATGGCACGAAAGTTAGAGATTCAGGCCATCGAAGAGAAGAAAATCCAATTACGCAATAAGAATTTGGTATTCAATTTGAATGATACCTCTTCTTTTTCCAAAACACAAACCAATTTTTCAAAAGCTAAGGGCACCACTAACACAGTGGTACTCAAGGCTGGCCTAGCTCATCTGTCAAATCAGGCTACACCCTCATCTAATCTCTCACCTATCCAGACTTTTCAATTCAGATGAGAACAATGAAAATATACCCCAATTGGGGAACCTTACTCTTTTTTCTTAGAAAAGCTTGTCAAAGCTAGAGCCATCACCCTTCCACATATAAAACCACACACTGGTTTTGAACCTGCTCACCCCATGCCCGCATGGTATAAAGAACATGATTTCTGTAACTATCATTGAGTAAAGGTCATAATGACGGCAACTGCATCACTTTCAAAAATATTGTCCAACAAATGCTCGAGAAAGGTGAGTTAACTGTGGATAATCCCAACACCAACCCCAACGAAAATCTACAAATCTTCAAAAAACCATTTCCCAACCATGCCCCTTCATCCAATCAAACCGGTGAGACATCAACTCACAATACCCATACCCACAAGGTTCACGCTATCTTTAATGAGGTACCTATCACCTCCCAATTACCCCATATTCCTTCCATAGAGGAGATCATAGCCCAAAATCATCCTTCCACGTTGGAACCAACCTCCCCTATTCCTTCACCAATAGAGGAACACCTTTCATCTCCTTCGTCACCAATGGAGGGGTATTCACTAACATTGAGCCCATCTCACCCCTGGCTTCACCACATAGAGAACCTTTACCTACAGTACCTCCTCCACCCATAGAGGAGCTCCCATTATCTCCTTTACCCATAGAGGAGCACCCATTGGCTCCTCCACCCATAGAAGAGCACCCATCTATTCCTCCACTTATAGAGGATCTCCCATCATCTCCTCCACCTATCATAGACCCAGTTGAGATACCTTTTCCTCTTAGCAAGCATTCTCCATTAGCTACCAAGAATCCCGCAGACCTAATTTCGACTCTCTTACCCACGGAATTTGATGCTAGACAATTCCCCATCTCTAAGACACATTTTATGGGAATTGCCATTAGGTCCTCACAAAATCCATCCACAGATGTTTCATTCTCACATTTGGTCAATCACTTAGTTTATGTGGATAAGGCTTTACTACGGGGGCACCTCTTACTCCCCATCTCAACACATATGCAGAGATCCCTCACTGATACCTCTACTATCTACCCAAACACATTTTGAGAAATCAAACAAAACACAACCATCTCTATCACAACACCTTCCATGACACCTGTTCTAACTCAAACCACACCCTTAGCCATAACCCAACCTACATCTAAACCCAAACCCACACCTACAATATTTTCCTCAACTAAACCTATTACCACTTTAGGGGTCACCCCGACCACCAACCTTACTCATTCACCTATTAAACTGGATTTAGCTACATCCTCCAACGTCAATACCACACCTACTCCAACACACAAACGAAAGAAAAAAACCCATTGACCTTATACCCCGACTGCACCAATCACACCAACACTTGTCCCATCTATCTTAAGACCTCGGCTGCCCAACATGGTCAAGCAACCTCCACCCATCCATAAACTAATAACACAACAACCCATTCCTTCCTCACAAACCTCTAACCTACCCGGGCGCAGAACATGACCTACATCCACACCTATAGTCTCTTTACCACCAATACCTCCAATACCCTCAGCCATTGCTTCACTACCCACCACAATTCAATCATTTTCCCTCACACTCGAAGCAGGACCTGCGCCATCTACCTTCACAGCACCCCCCATTATCCCCATGGGTAACTCACCCTCTTCCTCCATATATTTTTCCTTCTAGACTTTGTACACCTACATCACCTTTACCCAAGAAGGTGCAACCCAAAAACAAAACCCCACTACCCCACAATAAGGTAGTCAAAATAACCACACACCCTCCTACCCATCCATCTATTGTACCCCTACCCAAACAAACATGACTGATACCTAAAACTACACCGCAACCTAAACCCCTAGCTTGACCCATTCCTACTCTTCCAAAAATAGTTCCTCGACAATCAACCACACCTACACCCAAACCCATGTTCACTTCCCATTGTGATCCACTAGCAGGGTCCTATGCCAAAATTTTAACCAACCTCAAGAATTCTGTTATCACATTACCACCACTTCGACCTTACGACCCCCTCAAACCCAAGCCAAAAGGGTTTGATGATAATAAAATTTTTTCATACCATCATGTTCCAAGGCATGATGTGGAGAACTGCAAGGCCTTAAAAACCATCCTAATCCAATTATGTCCACTAGAAACCAACTTTGATGATGATGACATTCTTGATGAGGATTCTACTTCACCGACACCCATTCCCACACTGCCCACTCAACAATCACAACCTCCACCCTCACAGCTCCTAGATTCACTCCCAAGATTTGAAATTAACATGGTTCACATCAGAGAACTTGCCATTCCACCACCCTAATATCATTGCACCCAGCTCACCTCACAAGGCTTTTCTCCTCCAGTAGGTTTTTTCCCTTCATGTCATTATACCACTCATCCTACACCTTCTCCATTTGCCAACTCCCCTCAAATCAACATGATACACGTCACAACACATGCGTAGAAGGGGAAAAGAAAAGGCAACTAACCTACCAACAAATCCTATACCCAAATTACCATCTACACCCATACCTAAAATAACTATCTGCGGCCCCACATACCCCATTTCTAATGGCGTCACACATCACACCATGCTCAAAAAATTACACCAATCTCCCCTCAAAATTTCCTTATATGACCTCATCCAAACCTCAGAATCCCATCGTCAAGCCCTAATGGAGGTTCTTCAATCTATTGAGGTTTTACCCAATGATCCTACACCCATAGCCTCCATTATCACACCCCATCATGTAGCCTCTCTCACCAAATTACCACCTTCATCCTCACCCCACCTTGTTCACCAAGTGGCCTCCCTTAGCTTCTCAGAGCAGGAGATCGCGCCACACCAAAACAATGACCCAGACCCAGCCCTCTTCATCTCTATCCACATTGATGACATACGGGTACGCCATGTGATGATTGATGGAGGCCCTAACATTAACATCATTTCATCCCATGCATTTGTTCAAATGCACATACATGAAAATTGCATGCATAAACATCTGGTCACGTTGCGTTCATTCAATGACGCTATCACCTCCACACTAGGCACTATCATCCTTCACATTCGCATGGGTCCCCACACTAATCCATAATTTTTTTACATTTTGGAGGGGGAATTCCAATATAACTTGTTTCTTGGTAGACCCTGGATCCGTGTCATGGGTTACATTCCTTCCACTTTGCATCGTTGTGTAAATTTTGAACATGAAGGACACACTTATACCATTTTAGCTGACCCATCACCTTTCAAAACATGCAACATACTTTACCGACCCAATGATGTGCTCATACCTGTCAAGCCTTCTACCTCCGTAACCAATACCACTTCACCTACACCTCCACCTACCAGTATAGCCAATGCTTTCACCACACACACCTCCTCCATTCCTACCGTTGCTATAACCTCCATGGCTGACCAATTAGATTCCTAATCCATTAACTCCATGTCTGTATCAACCTCTGACACATCATCCATTCCAACTACCTACATACCAACCACTGATCCCTTGGAAGGTGTTTTTCAATGCCTCACTCTGGGGGAGTACCGTCTATATAGTCTCAACACATTCCTTAATCCACACGAGTATGGAAGCCTTCACCAACACCCTCACTATGATCACCGTATAGGAGAACAACTCATTTATGGTCCTCCTCATCTTCATACTAGTCTCACCTATGGGGGTCTTGATACTACCACTTACACACCTGAACCACCATCACAAACCCACTCATTTTCTATTGACTTCCAATCACTTACCAATCACTATTTCACCCACACCTTCCTACACCATTGTACGTGGAAGGGTTTTGGCTTTGGCTTTTATGAGCAAGGCCACCATACCATTATTCCATGTACCACCCACAAACATAACAACTGTAGTGGTATCAGCTTCCCCGTACCTCCTAGCAAAAAAGCCCGTATTGAAATCATTGAGGACCCTAGCCCTTCTCCACCTTCATGTTCATCACCACCTTCACCAACGGAGTTGATGGATCCCGAATCTATCCCTCCTAAATTTTTTTTTTCATAAACACCATTTCCTTGGGGCCTTTGGCTTATCAATGCGAAGGCGAGGCCCATTCCACTCTTCCATTCCTGTATCCTGAAATGATCGATGATGACACACCTATATTTAATGTTGTCCAATGTCAGGATGATGAATCCATGCTCACCTACCTTGGTGCAGAAGACTCATATAATCATTGGTGGTTACCCTCTGAGACGCAAACCATGTTGAATGAATCGACTATCAAGATCAACATTCATACTCAGGATGACCCACACATCCTAAAGATCAAACAATATTTAGATGTTGTTAAACAATAAGCCATCACTTCTTTCCTCTAAGATCATAACCATGCTTTTGCTTGGTCTTATGTAGACATGCTCGGTATTGACCCCACCATAGTGGTCCACAATATTGTAACCATTCCCGATGCTAAACCTATCAAACAAAAGTTGAGGAAAATGCACCCTCACATTACTATTCTCGTCAAAGAATAACTTTAGTGCCTTCTTTCCATTTCCTTAATATTACCCATTAATTATCCTCGTTGGATTTCTAACATTGTTCCTGTTACTAAAGCAATAGGGGGACTCCACATTTGCATGGAATTTTGTGACCTCAACCTAGCCTACCTGAAAGACAACTTTCCCTTGCCTGGTATTGATCAACTGGTTGACCTCACTACTGGTCATGAGATGCTATCACTCATGGATGGCTTCTCGGGTTATAACCAAATTTTTCTTTCCCTAGACTGCATTCATCACCCCTTGGGGGACCTTCTACTATCGATTCATGCCTTTTGGCCTTAAAAATGTTGGTGCCACATATCAGCATGCTATGACTTACATCTTACATGATATCATGCATCGCATATTAGAATATTACGTGGATGATCTCTTGGCCAAATCTAAATGTCGCTTTGAGCACCTTGCCATCCTAAAAACCATCTTTGACCACCTCATTATATATTATGTCCACCTTCAGCCTAAAAGTGCATCTTTACGGTTCTCTCAGGAAAGCTCCTAGGATTTATTTTTTCCCTCCATGGTATAGAAGTTGACCTTGCTAAAGTCAAGGCCATCCCCGAAATGCCTCTACCTATTAACCTTCGCCCACTCTATAGCCTGCAAAGTAAATTACAGTCTATTCATCATTTCTTTTCACAATTATCTGATCAGTGTTAACCATTCCATCATCTACTCAGGAAGGATGTCTCCCTTAAATGGGATGATGACTGTCACAAAGATTTTGAGGCCCTAAAACAATACCTTCTACAACCACCTGTAATCATTCCACCTAAACATGATCAACCTTTTTACCTATACATATCCACTACTAATCATTCCTTGGGAGCCATACTCACTCATCTCGATGAACAACATAGGGAGCAGGTGGTTTATTACATAAGCCGTACTCTTTTGGACTATGAAAGCTAATAAAACCATCTAGAAAAACTTTTCTTAGCCTTAGTTTTTGTTGCCACCAAACTCTGCCATTACCTACTCAACCAAAAAACCTATGTCATGACCAAAACCGATCCCTTACACTTCATGTACACCAAACCTTATCACAATCAGCGTGCCACGCGATGGCTTATTCTTTTGGCTAATCTTGAACTCAAATTCATTCATCAAAATTCCATCAAGGGCCAAGCTATGGTCGACCAACTGGCCGACGCACCTATTTTCGAGGATTAACCCTCTAATTTTGACTTTCCCAATGAGTCAATTGCTACTCTTTCCTTGGACGAACCCCCTTACCAAATGACACTTTTCTTCTACAATTCCAAGTGTCAGCATGGGGGCGGGGCTGGTATTATCCTCATTACTCTAGATGGAGAACCCATGACTTTGTATTTCAAACTAGACTTTGATGCACTAACAATATTGCTGAGTACGAAGCACTCGTACTAGGTCTCCAAGCCGCCTACACCCTAGATGTCAAATCTATCAGCATCTTTGGTGATTCAAAATTGTTCGTAAACCAAGTCAATGGCATGTACCAATGTTGTAACAAGATACTTCAATAGTATAAACAACATGTCGACATACTTTTGATAACCTTTGATCGTTACACCCTTCAAACCATCCCACGTTCAACCAACAAATTTGCAGATACCATGGCCTGCTTAGCTTTCCAAATACCCACTTCCCCCATTAATTCTAAAATATTTGTCACCATACAATGCCTCTGTTCACCTTCTTATTTACCTCATGATGTTTACTTGATCAGAACTGACACCTTGGACCCGAGTGACCTTTGGTATAAAAAATACTCCGACTACCTTTATCTCTCCATCTTACCACCTGATCTCACCCGTATTGGACAATGTACCTTCCTTAAAAAGGTCTCTTATTATGTCATTTTGGGGGGAATCCTCTATAAATGCAAATTTGATGGTATTCTCTTACGATGCCTCACAAGTTCAGAAATTCCTTATACCATTAAGGAGGTTCAGGATGGCATTGTGGAGGTCACTTTAGTAGCCTTGCTGTTGCTAAGTGTATTCTTCGCTTAGGCTATTACTGGATGACCCTTAACCATGATTTTTGTGACTATGTCAAACGTTGTGTCAAATGCCGACAACATTCCAACCTTCATCATACATCCAGTCATGCCTTACAGGTCACTTGTGACCTTTGGCCCTTCTCTTAATGGGGGTTTGGATCTTGTCAGAGAAATCAATCCCCATTCTTCCAAACACCATTAATGGATCATAACTGCTACCGGATACTACAAAAAATGGGTGGAAGCCATACCACTCATCTCCATGAAAGTTGAGAAAATATGTGATTTCATTAACCATCACATCATTTTCTGCTTTGGTGTCCCTCATCACCTCATCACTGACAATGGAAAACAATTTAAAAACAAAACATTACAAAATATTTGTGATGCCTTCGGCATTAAACTTAGTTTCTCCTCACCTTATTACCCACAAACCAACAGCCAAGCTGGATCCACTAACAAAACCCTCAACAAAATTCTCATGAAAGTGGTTGACAATACTAGGAAGGATTGGCATAAGCACATTCCTTTTTCCTGACCGCACTAGTATTCACACTTCCACTACGGCCACACTCTTTTTTTTGGTCTATGGTATAGAGGCTATTCTTCCTCTCGAAGTCTAGATCCCCTTAATCCACATTTCTCTCCATGACATGCTCACTGATGATGACTTTCGTCAGGACTGCTTAGCACAACTAGAGTTCTTAGACGAATGTTGTCTTAACACTCTGGATCACCTTCAAATTTACCAACAACATATCAAATGTGCTTATGAAAAATGTGTTCATGAACGAACCTTCCAAGTCGGTGACCTTTTCTTGAAAGAAAATCAACACGTAACCAAAGCAGAAAAAAGTAAACAAGGAAAATTTTCTCCTAATTGGCTTGGACATCATAACTCATACCTATGGATCGGGTGCCTATCATTTATCTTCACTTGATGGTAAACCAAAACCTGAGCCCCTTAACGCATTACATCTTTGACCATTCTATTATTGACTCATTGTCCTACCTCACCCTTTATTTCTTTACAGGCTTGTCCCTTGAGCGCTATCCATTCCATACACCTCTCTAAAGATTAAATAAGAATCATGTGAGTACCCGTCACTAGTTATATTCTCTTGAATATGTGTACGACGGCACTGCACATATCATGATTCTCATGGATACTTTTCATCTACCTTTACATGAGATCCCATGGTCATTCCACCTTGCCTTTTGAACAAGATTCCTACCCTCCACCTTGGTCTTATCCATGACTTCAACGTCCTCACATGGGACCAAAATCCTTGAGTCAAACTTCTAATAAAAAGATGAATCCCTCAAAAGGACATCTTCCTCTTGACAAATTGCTGCTATAAATAGACTGCTCCCTCGAAGGACAGATATGTGAAGTTTTTAACAAAAAAAAATGAGAGAAACCAAAGCTTCCCGCATCAATTAGCTTCATGAAGACCTAAAGGAGTACCATATTATTTATCCCATATAGACTTCCCACATCGTTCAGTCTATCAAAACAAAAAACCTTTTATTCATGGACTTTCCCATTGTGACCTAGGACCCCTTGCCTAAAGGCCCTGTTACTCAAAACATATAAAATTATCTACCTTTCACCCTCATTACCATTTCCACTCTCTTTCCCTCAATTTCCTCAAGGTACATCTTGGAATTTATACATTTGGTGATCCTGTGACTACTTTCATCATAGAACAGTCAATCATGAAATGTCTTTAGGGTCTTATATTCATCACCCCCTCCATGGAATGATCTACTTGGTATGATCCTACCCAATCAGGTGGCTTTATTGGCCCCCTCTTATCTTTTAACCATATTTGTTTATGTTTTGATTACCTTATACAAGACTTGGTCCTTGATGCTTACCTTTGGGCTACTCCTCCCCTTTTGCCATAATCACCTTCCCTTACATCATTTTACCTATAATCTACCCACACCTATTAAACCTAAACCCACAACATGCCTAAAAACCTACCAACTTATTTTCATATTCTTCCTTGGCTCATGGGAGAACGACATCAGCTTGACATGCCTTTTCACCAGGACTATGTAGGCAGCACTCCGAGGGCATGGGGCCCTTGGAGGTTATCTCGGCCATTATCTACCCTAAAACAATTCCTCAACCATTCCTCACTCACCATTTACATCACATTTCACTTAGTTCTCCTCTTATAAAAAAGTTGGAAATTAAGCCACATACATAATAAGTTGCTTCCCATAACATACATTTATTACACTTACCATCTCTCTATCATCACTATGCATATATTATACAATATTTCACATATGACCCATATTATCATTCATTGCCAAAATAATGAATCCTAACCAAACATAACTCAATCATGGCTAACTCAACCATGCCTATAACCTGACTCAATCCATGCCTAAACCAACCTGACTTGATCTATGCCTAAACCAACCTAACTCCACCATGCCTAACTCACCTAATTTCCACCCATCTCAAAGTAACAAATTCATATCTCATCTAACACAAGCCATAAACCAGTGTCTCATAAACACATCAACAACTCAAATAAACCATGTATCTCATCATATAAATAAATAAATGTGTATCTAAATATACATGTCTATCTCATCCTATCCATCATCTCAAAAATGTCGGCACACAGGTCGATATATAACACAAAAGGTCATCAGCATGCAGGCCGGTCACATATATATAAAAGAATGAATCAATACAAAATCTCTTCGGCACATAGGTTGGTATATGCTCAACATATAAAAAATCACTCATACATCCTCACTATCTTCAGCACATAGGCTGGTATGTGATAAAAAATACAACTATCTTCGGCATGCAGGCTGACATATATATCACAAAAATCACTAGTATACATCAAACATCAGGAGCCGACATATCAAGCATCTCAATGGATGTCCGCCATCTCTGTGTCACCTTTACCCTCAACCTCATGTGTCCCTGTTGGCACCTCACCTACCATTGGTCGCTATGCATTGGTGGTCTCTCCCTAATCAGGCCCCAGAGCTTGCTGACCTCATGTGCTCTCCACACTTTGAGTGTGGGATCTCATCCTCTCATTGGACACCTATTGTGCTATGTACTCTCCATAGGATAGGAAGTCTATCCCAGCTGCCATGAGCTAATCGTGATAATATCTCACCTCACCTACAGCATCCCATAACCTAGATACAGGCACGATCTATGGTGGTCCCATAGGCCTCGGTCCCTATACCTACCTTGCAACACCCTACCCCATGCCTGCCTATGAACTAGGACCTACTCTCGGTGCCTGTGGTGGTGCCCCCTGCCCCTGTGCCTAGGTTATGGCCAACTGGCCCTGTAAACCTTCCACATGATCCTGTAAGGCTAGCACCTACCCATTCCCCTCCTGACCATCTCCATCTCCTCCACTAGCCATTTGGGCCTACAGACTGACCACTTGTATGTGTAGCTCTGCTAACTCTACCTCTGAACCCTCCAGTTGTGGCTGTAGTATACCCAACTGGGTAATCAGCGAAGCTACCTTCCCCTGTAGGGCATCTCTCTTCACTGTAATGGTAGCTAGGTCAGGTTGCCCCGGTCTGGGTGGTATGGCTTGTAACTGAGCCGCTCACCACTACCTGTACCTATCTGTACATCCGGTGTTATCTATTAGTTAATCCACTGGCTCCTCCTCCTCCCCTATAGGAATTATAGGCTATGGTAGAGGTAGAGACATCTCCACATTATCTCTCCGATACTATGGGAAGGACAGGAATATTCTTTACAAGCCTGAACTGCCATCAGACCCTGTCTACCAGGATCATATCATCCTCTCTGGCATGGTGACCCTATATCCACCTCTCTAGCTGGAGATAAACTATCTCCTCATGCATTTTCCTATATGAGGGGAATCCCACATATGGCCTCTAGATAATGTCCACTCCGGAAAACCCCTCTAACAACTACCAAAAATGGGCCACATCATATGTCAACCTATCCGATCTCTGCTATCCTACAACCAACACCCATCTCCTGTATCCCACCCATACAGAACTCACTGGGAATACATTTGCTTGGGGCATCCCTATAGGTCAAACATAGACTATGTGCTTGTAGGCCCAATAATGTAGTATAAATGTACAACATAGGCTAAACCTGCGCAACCACCCATATGCCCATAACTCTCGGTATAGCTGCACCAATAATGCTAGTATCCAGGAAAACCAGGTCTCCTCTACCATCATATCATGGAGCACCACCATCAGTGATCAGTTAAAATGTCCACCCTCTACATCTGGCAGTGCATAGCACTACATTGCCTCCATCAATAGAACCACTAGCCTCATCTCACCTGGATGGGCTAGGTACATCTCTCCATAGCTCAAACTAGCGCTATGGAATATCAGATCCACTGCCCCCTCACCAAAAACTATCCTAATTAGCTCCTCTAAGGCCTCGAAGGAGATAGAGTAAACTTGGGTACCCAATATGGGTAGCTGTAAAATCTGGAACACGTCCTCCAGGGTGATAGTCATCTCACCCTTCAGAAGGTGGAATGTGTTGGTCGCGGAGTCACATCTATTGATGAGTGTGACCATCAAGATGGGCTGCCAAACAACATGTCGATAGTACCAAATCCCACTCAATCCCACTGCTTCCACATGCTACATCTCCAAAGGGTTCGCTAAGCTGTGCAATGTCACCAGTAAAGGTGGAACCCTATGCCACATGTGTAACTGTGCTCTCCCATGCATCCAATCCAAGTACGAAATTAATCCACAGTTACCATGACCATATTCACCAATTATCATTACCCTCCACCCT
The DNA here is from genome assembly GCA_019776745.2 of Taxus chinensis. NCBI lineage: Eukaryota > Viridiplantae > Streptophyta > Pinopsida > Cupressales > Taxaceae > Taxus > Taxus chinensis. Next base: position 292,641,345 of record CM034150.1, read on the forward strand.
ATTTTTACCATACCCATCTCAACTACCTAACCTACATCACTTTTGCACCCTTATGCCTAAAAGTTTGACCAGTACCAGTTTATTCTAACTAACTTCGGTCACCTTTAAACCGGCATCAGTCACCTGTTTGGTGACTGCTATCAGTTCACCTTTACCAACCATGGTTATCACTTAACCAACATCGGTCACCTCTTTTAGTGACCAATACAGGTTCTACCAAACCAACGCTGACCAATCTTGACTGATGTTGGTCACTGTCATGGAAAATTCCATGACTTCCTAAACCCCCCATTTTTTTAAAGCACTCTCCAACCTATCCCTTTTACCCCACCTATAATGACCTACTACCCCAGGACCTCTACCCACCTCACCTTTAAAATTTACTACCCTCCCCCCTCTTTTTTTCCCATTATTCTCCCCATACCCACATTTTTCTTTTTTACCACCCACAAAAAACCAAAACTCACAAAACCATGACCAATAACAAATACCAAACCCTATTATCTATCTAATCACCAATATAGAGTTAGGCACTTACCTCATCGTGCTACCACTATCTCGATGGCATGTCTGGCCGCTATGTCGGTGGCCCGCATGATCCCTCTCCAGCCTCTGCCTTCACTAAATAGCTCCCACAACCTCCGACTAATAGAATCTCTGGGATTTTGAATAATACAATTGATGAGATCCAAATGACTTGTGGATTTTTTCATTTTGGGATTGGTTGATGTAGAGATAATTGATTTTATAGATGGAGGATGAATGTGGCTTTTAATTTCCTTAAGTGGAGGTGTTTGTGTCATAATTTTTTTGAGAGGTATCATAGTTATATTTGTAAATGAAGGTATAGTTTTTGGTGTAACTATACTAGAGGATATGATTGGTGGAGGGATAAATTTATTAATAACCTGTGATAAGGATGGAAAGATAGTTTCATTAATGTTGATAGAAAATGGGACTCAATAGATACAAATTTAGGTAAATGGGATATCAGTAGATACAAATTCAATATGTATTGGTATTGGTTGTATGGATGTGAATGTTTGTTGAGTAGGTATGGTTTTTGTTTCAATAGATGTGGATATTGATTTAGTAGATGTTTGTTCAGTAGATGTGGATGTTGATTTATTAGATGTTAATATTGATTCAGGAATGGGTAACATTTTAGTAATGGTGTTAATCATGTGGTGAGCATGAAAAACATTTGTTTCTGGTTGATTAGTGGATGGAGGATGATTTGGAAATGGTTGTTTGAATATTTCAAGGTTTTGATTTGGAGGTGCATTTGGATTATCAAAGTGAAGTTCACCCTTGTCAATCAAGTCTTAAAGAACATTGTGAAATGTACAACACCTTTCAATGTCATGTCCTTTTACCCTATGGTATTTATAATAGTCATTATCTTGATACCAAGAGGGATTAGATATAGATGTATTAATGGGTCAGATAGGTGGGAGATTTATCATATTTGTAGTGAGTAATTTATCAAATATTGCGCTACAAGTTTCTCCTATTTGTGTGTAATTACGTTGTGGATGATAAAATTCAGTAGTGGGGTTTTCCTTAGGAGCATATTTGACTACTATGGCATTAATAGTTGATTTGGTTTTTTTGGGACTAGATGATGACTTAGAAGGAAACTTAGTTCATGGTTTCCTATGATGAAGTTTAATATGACCATCTTCTAGAGCTCGCAATTCCAATTTATGGGCAACGGTAAAATCCTCATCGAAATTATGTAATGATTAAATTTGTAATGTTGATGAAATATGTTTGGCACATGATTGACAAAAAACTTCAATCAACTCAGCTTGTGGTAATGAAAAGGATAATTGATTGATTGTACCCCTCCAATGGGAAAAAAATAAGCAATGGATTCATCCTCAAATTGCATGATAGCATAAAGTTCAGTGATAGTGACTTTGTAGGCTATATTTATAGAGAAGCGTTTTAAGAACAATTGTGCAAGTTGTGTGAGGGAGAAAAGGGAATATCGTTGAATATTATTGTAGTAGTCCACTACATGACCAACGAGGGACATGGGAAAAGTACTCAACATAAGGTCTTGATCATGGGCTATTAGATAACAAGCATGGTGAAAAACAAAAATATGATGTTGAGGATCTTCCTTGCTAAAGAATTTAATAAATTTTGGAATTTTCCAATGAGGTGGAAATTCTTTGTACGAGAATTAGGGGTGGATAGGATCGCTGCAGATTTGATCATATGAGAGTACATTTTTAGGTGTATATGAGGAAAATTATAGACTAGATATATGATTCATGAGAGCTTGAAGGGGCTGGTTTGTGCCGGTTACTGTGAGGATGAGCTAGGTTGAGAGTACATTTGGTACCGTTGAGGAATGTTTTGTTGAGGAACATTTTCTTGTGGTATATTTTGCTGTGGGATATTACAAGTGAGTGGAATGTTTTGTTGAAGTGGAACATTCTACTGAGGAATGTTTTGTTGAGGAATATACTATTGATAAGGAATGCTCTATTGTGAAGGGATGTTTTTTTTGTGGAACGCTTTGCTATGGAAGGTTATAAGTAAGTGGAATTTTTTGTTAAGGGATGTACTGTTGGGAAGGAATATTTTGTTGTGGAATATTTTGCTAAGGGATGTATTGTTGAGAAAGAATGGTTTGTTGTGAAGGGATAGTATATTTTGGAATGTATTGTGATAGCATACCATAAGTTAGTTGAGACACTAATGGTTGTGATGGTTGAATATATTGGTAAGGATTTGGAATGGACCTAGTAGTAAAAGGTTTTGAATAAGTTGGTGGTTTTTGAAAGGGCATAGTAGAGGCAACAGAACATGGTGCCTTTTGTGGAATATTTTGAGTAGGATCAGATTGTGGTATGGAGATCATTGGTTGTGATTTTTGTTGTATGTATTTTTAAATAGGGTGGGTAATAGCGATAGAACATGTATTGATTAAAGGACTAGATGTTGGAATGTTCATAGTGATATTTTGAATATTGCTAACTACTTGACACACAACAATCAAAGCTACAATAGAACTCATTGGACATGTTTAGGTAATTGAGGATACTGGAGGGGTAGATGATGAAGCACTAGTATTATTTTATGGGGATGTTGAACCAGTAGAACTCTTTCAGGTGAGGATGCATGTTTTTGGGTGGTTTTTTCTTGAGAGGAAACCATATGAAGAATAATAATAAGAATGAAAGACACAACTTCTGACATTTTAGGTTGACTTAAAGGTGGATATGAATGTATTTTTTGAATGATAGATTGGTAGTTTGGATCAATAAGATTCAAAACCCTAGAAAAAGAATCAGGGACATAAGGCAGTGGTTCAAGTATAGATTGCTGGTTTGAATTGATGGGGGGTGAAGAACTGGATAGAGGATCAGTGATATTTGAGGTTGGTTCAAGTTCAAGTTGTTGTGAAGAGCCAGATAAAGGATTTATAATGTTTGAGGATGGTTTGGATGTGAACGGGTAATGTTAAACACCTTTGGATTCCAAATAGGTGTTGAGAGCAATGGGGTTTGAATCCAGCATTTCTTTGAAAGCAGTGTCTCCGTTTTCAAACAAAATAGGTTCAAAAGATTCTGATTGTGAGCTGGGGGAGTATATTTATTCATTTTATTCTTGTTCAATTGTATCAAAAACTTTACTGAAAATTGACATGAAGAATCCAAAATTCATTGTCTCATTTCCTCATTAACTTGTTCTTCTATATCATTCCAGGTTTGTTGAGCATCAGATAGAGGAGTAGACATAATTGGTTGGGAAAATGGTATTTGGTGTTGTAACAATGTAGATAAAGATGATGATAAGGGAGTGTGATCTTGTAACAGTGCAAACAGAGAAGTAGATAATGAGGTAGTCAATGGAGTAGATAGTAACATTTGTTACTACAAGGGTGTGGATAATGGTTGAGACATGTTTTCAAAAGTTTGGTTATGGGCTTGTTGTCTTATTTATAAAATTTTAAACAAGCAAAAAAAAAGAAGCACAATCACATAAAATTGAAAATTACTCAATGGGTGAATTACAAACAACAAGAAAAAGAAATCAAACTAGATGTTTTAGATTTTCTTGATGTGATTACAAAAAGTGAAATGTGTAAAACGGTTAACGAAGGTCCTAGGAAATGGCAAGCTATGGTTGGTTTTATGGCTTTTTAAGGTTATATTCCTCAATATATTCGAAGGTAGGTGAGGTCCAAATCTATACTACTACTGATACGGGCCTGGTATTGGGGCCCACCCCCTCACTTTATGGTTCTAGAGTGATAAGGGTGTCGGGTACTTAACCGATATATACCAAAAGATATATAATTATACTTAGCCATAAGACCGAGTCAGCTTCTCCTCTTGGTGATCAAATCCAAGTAGGTACCCACCTAGGTAGGAATTGTTTTAAATTTATTTTTTGTTTAAGTGGTTTGGTTGTGTGTGGGGGAAAGAAAAGTGAATGCAATAGATTACCTTCCTAATTAATTATATGTGAAACAAGAAGGATGAACGGTTTGTTATAAAACCCAAATAGAAATATTATTTTGATGAAGGCAATAAAGTAAAATGAAATACTAGAAACAAATAAGAATTTTTTTGGACTCATCGCCAAATGCTCCTATATTTTTCTTATTTTTAATAATTGTTAAATAAGAAATCCAACAATCTAGAAAATGATCTTTGCTAGAAACAAAAACCTGTAAACACATTAGGAGAAACAAAAAGTAGAATGTAGAAAACAAGGAGTAAAAATAAAACTACAAGAAAAAAAGACAAATCATTGGTGATTTTCCCAATCACTGGCGATTATCACACAGAGAATCAGAAAAATAAAAAAATATATTATTGTATTGATGAAATGAAATAATGAGACAAGGGACATGTCCCACCGAGCATGCCAAAATGTTATGAATAAATCTTACCTCTTCAACCTATCCTAATAAGAAAGAGAATAAAAATTACCTAACGTCAGTATGGCGGCCTTTAGAGGTACCCGCAGATATGGATGGATGATGTTTGATTGTTTTGCTCTGTGTAAGAAATGATATTAACTATTGTCCTATGAATCAAGCTGCAATCACAAACACTACACAAGATATTTAATAGTAAAAATATTAAGTGGATTTCCTGATAAAGGCCACTCCCTAGAAGTCAAAGGACTTCCTCACAAGAATTTCAATCCACTGTTTATATAATCAAGTGATTTTGGAAACAAACCATGATATATGATAGATAAATAATAAATGTTCTAAAAAATTTAGATTTTATTACAAATATGTATTTGATAATGAAATATGAGATATATGAGTTATGACTCAAAGTCATAGTCTAAATCAGTGTCAAAATTTTTTGATGATGGTGAATCCTCCTCTTTAGTAAGCTCAAGGTCTTCAGGGGAATCTGAATTCTCGTAGTCAGTATAATCTTCCTAAAATAATTCTGAAATGTATTTTGAATCTTCTTGTTCTGAGTCGTACTGGTATTCAGAATAAGAATCTAAGTGTTCAGAATTAGTTTGATCTTCAGATTTAGTGTCAGAGCTCAATTCCTCTAGTTTAGTTTCAAATTGATACTCGAACCAAGCCAAGCCAACTCAAATACGTAAGCCTTCAAAATAAGCCTCCCAAAACTCTTCTTTAGTGTTACAAATCATCTGAGTGGATTCAATAATATTTTGTAGTTGATCCAATGGGGTGGAATGAATGGAACACAACTCAAGGTCATGTAGAACGTCATATTGTTCCCAATGTAATGGATTGCTGATGACAGGAAATGAGTTGATGCTAGTTATTTCATGACCTTGACTACCTAATGCCATCTAAATAATCCATAATGGACAACATGTTATCAACAAAGGAGATACAATATAATTTATAAATGAAATCTTAATGATGTTGCAGGGAAACAAAGAAGACAGGAATCACAGGTGATTCTTGAGGATAATAAATAGATTGATAAAAACATGATATTTAGCCAATTATTGTTGAAAATATGATATTCCAAATTCTTATATTATAATACAAGATGAAGAAATTAACAGATAAATGTACCTGAATGTATAAATGAAAGTGTAAAATGATGATTGACCTTGATTGAAGACAATTAATGTAACCCACGAGACTTGTAGCTGGATGGTGATTTATCAATCCTTACAGGCTCCAAAATGATTACTAAAATTTCTTGATGGATGTAAATGCCAATGTTGGATAGTAATGCATTGTCATTGATGAAATACCATAGTGATGAAATTTGATAGAATATTTAGGCTCAAAAATATGATAAGATGATCCCTAAAACAAACTGCAAATTGGGCTTAAATAATCATTGGCGATTTCGGCCCTTTTGAGGTTTGTTTGGTAAATTGTTGGAACAATTTTCTAATTTGAGATTTTTGTTCTTATTTTTCAGGGAGATGATGTGAAATGGTTGAGAACGTATTGAGGAAGGGATGTAATTAGTTAAATATCATCTAATTTATCTTAAGTTTGTTTGGTATAGACATTAGGTGGTTTGATTAAGATTTATCAAACATAAAAATATAAGATTATTATGATAATGATGATAAATAATTAGCATTTTTTCAAGATAATGGTGACTGTATGGATGCCTATGATAGGTGGGTAGAGATAAGAGAATTAGAGGTGATTTTATATAGTTTTTGTGGAATAACATAGGTGGATTAAAATATCATGGGATATGATATTTATGTATAGAAAGAAATATTTAATTAATTAAATCATAATTTATTGATATATTACGAATGTGATCGGATAATTAAGGGAAGATGGGGGAGTGTAGTATTTTAGTTTCTACACTTGCACCTAGGCTTGATGAAACCCTTGTAAAATAAATGTTACACCTGTGTTCATGTATAAATCAGATAGCTTAAGAAATGAAACTAGAACACCTAATAAGTTTCAAAGCCTAGCTAACATAACAAGAACCATGAAGATAAGATCTTAGGGAGGCTAATTTATTTAACATACATAAATTTTACAATACTCAAACTAACATGCCTAAATAAATCTCTACTCTTTGAATGCTAACTTGAAATAAACCTAAGAAGATCCTTAACAATCAGTTTTGATTGTTAATATGATCTCAAGATTTGAGAATGGAGTCTCACCATTAATGGCTACAAAGCCATATGGTTCTCTCCATATTACTTAAGCTTGATTTAATAGATGCACTATTAAGTTATCAGCTTAACAAAGGGAGAAATGCTCAAGATCCTATTTTCTTATAGTTTATGCTAGAGGAGGAGAAGTGTTCTTTTTCTTGGAATGGTAAGGGTTAGGGTTCTATTAGTAGTTTTTTTATTCCAAGAACAGAATGATTTTGGTGCATGCGGGAAAAAAGGATAAAGTAACTCTAGTTGAATTAACCAAGGCTTGGTGAGTCAACATGGGAGTCAAAACTTTATGGGAATTTTGGGTGCATATAATTAAATGAAAATGATCAATTAATAAGGGTAGACTAGTAGAAGTCTCTTAGACTAATATTAGTGTGATTTAGGGGGAACTTTAGAGGAAGTATATTAAATCAATAGTCAATTTATTAATTTGGGGTTAGTAGCGTAGTTAATTAATACTAATTAACTAACTTAGGTGATGATGGATGTTATCAACAAAAGTTCGTTAATAGGCATCCTGAGTGGAAGATGGGATAATTAGTTAGCAAAGTGAAACTAATCAACAGGAATTGAGAGGAGAATAGTTAAATTAACAAAGTGTCATCAATTTTTGGAAAATAGAATAGTTAGTGCAATTTTAGTAATAAAATTTCTTTGATCAAATTATAGGTGTCTACATTTACCCCTCTTTAGGGTGACGTAAGCGATACCACTTCAAAGAAAGTAGACAAACAAAAAAAAATAATTTTTCAAGGGCTGGAAGAAAAATTAATAGAGTGAAGGATGCCCACTCAAGTTTCGATGGGGTGATGGAAGAAGGGAATAGGTAGAAGAATAAGAAAGTGTAAGATGTCCCAAGTGAAGTAGTATAATAGTGTGGAGAGAAGAAAGGGGTTATAGGAGAAAATATTATGAGGAAAGGGGATTCAACTAATATAGATCCAGTTCCTTTAAAACAACGTTATTTCATCATATTTCTAGTGATATTCATCATCGGTCCTTATTAAAAATATAAGCACATAAAAAAAGTGTAGAATGACATGAAAATAAATATCATGAACAAGTTCCCATTGCTAAAACACCAACTCCATGCAACATAAAAAAATTAATGCAATGCGATAAAGTAAACAAGCTTACCTTACAAGGAAACAAGTACAAACACACATACTCAAACCAACAACATTTAAGACATTTTCATAAATGTTTTGTTATTGAGTGTTCAGTTCCCAAATGTTCATGTGTAAAGACAAGCATTAAAAGTGGTGCCCCAAGAAAAGATACATGTGAGGGGACTAATTCAGGACTCAGGGGTCCGATGATAAAGCATTTGTACACGAAAAAATGGTACCCATCAACTCATTATGTTGCAGGTGTACAGACATGGCAAGAAAACTTGCTTTGTACATGAGGGTAGATAAAAATTATATGTGATTCATTGCTTATAGAAACAAGTGAAAATGCAAGAAAGATATGATTTGAATACAATTCATTTGACATAGGCTTCAGTTGCGTACTAATGTTTAACCAATTTTTGCAATTTTTTTCTTTATTTATTATTTTAAAAAAAACTGAATTGTTTTTTATGTTATCTCGAGACAATGTTCTATTGTTTTTGGGAGTTTTTTCCATGAAATGGTTTTTTTTTTTAAATATTGGGTTTTTTCTAACATATTTGAATGTTTTTTGTGATTTTTTAAGGTTTTCCAAAGCTATGTATAGGAAAAAACAATAAACCTGGATTCCACTAGCGTTAGATGGAAATGCACTGGGGTAGAATTCCACGCACATGTGCAAGAAGGAAAATATGTGAAGTTTCCCCAATATGAGATGGGAATGTACAAAGGAAAATTCTTCACACACATATATAAGAGGATAGGTTGGATCAAGGACAAAATAAATATGTTCAACATGATGATGAACACAAAACAATGAAGTGCAGAGAAGGAGAAAGGATGTCCCTAGTGTAAGATGGCCAAGAAGCCATGGATAGATAGAAGTAGAAGATTATTTATTTAATTAAGGAACACTTTTTCTCTCAAACATAGTTAAAAGTAAATCTTATACACATGGATGTTCTTAATGAAGTAGAAGAATAGGAAATGTTATGAAAAGATATGAAAAATTTAGCTAGAAGGAAAATGATGAAAAAGTGATTAGCCCAAGGCACAAATCATAAGAGAAGACATGCACTAAAGAAAGAGTTTGAACAAGTTAAAAAAAAAGACACTTGATAACACACTAATCCTATTAACTCATTGAGATCCAGTGTGTGTACATGGAAATTCATTACCTCCTGGAGGGAAGACATGAAATACAACAAGTGAATACACCCTAGCCAATGTGTAGGAATGATTTATTTTCAAATTTGATTTGTGAATGGAGGGTTAAAGGAGAGCCATACATTTATTTGCTTTCATTCAGGCGTCCATAGCCCCAAAAAATATGTATTTTATTTTAATCGTAACATTTCTCTACTTCCATCTAGACTTCCATATCCCCAGTAGAGATATTTGAAATACAACAAGTGAAGACACCCTAGCCAATGTGTAGGAATGATTTATTTTCAAATTTGATTTTTGAACAGAGGGTTGAAGGAGAGCCATACATTTATTTGTTGTCATTCAAGCATCCATAGCCCCAATGAAGATGTATTTTATTTTAATCGTAACATTTCTCTACTTCCATCTAGACTTCTATATCCCCAATAGAGATATTTGAAATACCCAAAGAGAGAGTTTATGTATCAATTTGCCTTTTGATTTTGATTTTGATTGATTATTATTATTATTATTATTTTTCTTTCTAAAAACATATTTCAGCTCTCTTGACTATTTTGACAAGGGGTTAAGAACCACTCATGGATTGATGGAAGGATTTGGAAGTGAATGTGATGACGACATTGGCTAGTGTCAACAAATACATCCAAAATTTCTTCACAACAATTTTATTAGATGGAGATAGTGATAGGATCTCTAAGAGGTCAGTCTTTCTTTAATTTACCAAGGTGATGAAAGACCAAGGTCAAATGGATGCCATAAAGATAAGTGTCACAAAATGCATGTGAATAGACTAACCCAAAATATCATCAAAGGGATGAAAAAGGTGGATGACCCATAAAGAGATGATAAGAAAGGGAATAAAGAACATTCGTGCATATGCAATACCTGATTGCAATGTTTGCTTTTTTGTACCTTTGATTTTAAATTGTTTCTCAGTTGTTTGTATTTTTGAATTTTTTGACTCTTTTATGATTTTTTAGTTATTGGGAAATTGGGACCAACACTATCACTCCGAGTGATAACATCCAATAGCAATGTTAATGATTTCCTTTATAAGGGATATTAAGTGTGCTTGATTATCAAGATTCATATTATCTCTGATCTCGATGATTTTGGTGAGCTCATACTCAAAAAATGACTAAGATTTATCTTGAAACATGGATTTTGTATGTGGGAGCTTGAGTTCCCTATCAAGAGGTTTATACACTTTGTGCCATACTTGATGGTTGCGTTGGTGTGAATTCTTGAATCATGTTTGGTTTTTAACTTTATGGTTGTTTGATTTTTTGGGATATTTGGATCTATTTGAAACTATTTTGGTTTCATATAAGCTACGGTGTGACTTGTCTTATCTCGAGAAGTGGGAGAAGAAAGTGGATATTTAGGATCGATGTGAGAAATGACAGTGAGATTGACACAGTCATTGATAAGAGGATGATACGATGGATGAAGAAAATATGATCCAAGGGTTGAAGAAGATTGGCTACTAGGAGGTGAGCCATAGAAAGATAAAGGAGGACTATTAGGATGTGGCCCCAAGATGGACAAAAATGGGAAACCAGGAGGTGTCTCATAGATAGAAGATAAAGGACTACTAGGATGTGGCCCAAGTATAGAAGATGAGGGACTACTCAAAGGTGTCCTATAGATAGAATAGGATGAAGGGCTACTACAACGTGGCCCAAGAAATATGGTAATGAGCTACCCCAAGCTGACTCATAAATATAAAATAATGGAGTGTTACTAGGACATGACATAAGAATAGAAGATAATGGGCTACCTAGAGGTGACACACAAGTTGAAAATGGAGGGCTGTGATGACGTGGCATGAGAATAGAAGATAATGGGCTACCAGGAGATGACCCACAAGTAGAAAATGGAGGGATACTAGGATTTGGCCCCAAGATGGAAAAAAATTAGCTACTAGGAGGTGTCTCATTGATATAAGACAAAGGAATACTAGTATGTGACCCAAGTATAAAATATGAGGGATTACTTGGAGGTGTCCTATGAATAGAAGAGGATGAAGGGATACTAGGATGCAACCCAAAAATTGAAGGTAATGAGATATCCCAAGGTGACTCATAAATAGAAAATAATATAGGGATACTAGGACATGACCCAAGAAATGAAGATAATGGGCTACCCGAAGATAACCCACAAGTAGAAAATGGAGGGGTACTAGGATATGACCCACACATAGGAGAAGACAATGGGCTACCAAGAGGTAACCCAAGGTGAGATTGTGATTGAGGGGTTATGATAGATAAAGAATGATTAGGTGATGAAAGATAGGCCATGGATCAATGATAGACCCAAGCATATCATCATGCATAGAGGAAGGTGAAGATGAAATAATAAGAGAAGGATCATGTTCGATGATATTAGGGTCTTCCTTTGTTTCCCGATGAAAGGAATCAACCTTTTCCCCACAATATGGGAATGTATCAAGGTATAAAGATATTTCTTTCTCGCAACATTCTAGATGGATATCTTCACGTACCCCTATAAATACTATGATTGCTTCTTCATTCTAAAATGAATCAATCGATATGGGTGGTTGTTCTTCAACCATAGTAGGTTGATTGCAAGAAATAGGTCCAATAGGTTTGGAAGATCTATAAGATGTTTGATGATGTAGATGAGGAAAATGCTTAACCTTATTACATCCACAAAGGAATGGGATAATGCATTGAAAATATATCTTAGCACATCATTTCTTGTGAATGGTTTGATGCAGATCCAAACATTGATTTTTAGAAGATTGATGAATATAGAGTAAGGATTGATCAAAATGACCATGTTGCTAAAGAGGAATTGGATTCTGATTGATAGAAGAAGATGACTTAGAAGATGAAGTAGACTTTGATTAAGACATATTGCAAGTGGAAGAAGATGACATTGTCTTACCTAGAAAACAACATATTACTAGGTGAGCAATAGGCTCATTCATATAGGTAGTATATTACAATGTATGGGTCAATTTGGATGATTGATTAGAGGAACTTAGATTCAGGGAGATCCTAAATGGAGGAAGGGGTCATTGACGCAACTAATAAAATAGGTCCTACTGAAAAAGTGAGGACCACGACTCAATGGTAGAATTAGGTGTTTGATTGGATGGACTTATAGTCACACGAATCTTTACAGGAAGAGGACTTTGTTTAAGTGACTGATAAAGGGGGTCTTGTAAAGAAAGGTAGGACCATGAATGAGGATTAAAATTAGATGAATTTGAATAATAATTCAGATCATAATAATTAAGATAATGAGGAGAATCAAAATAATAGTTTGGATCGGAATCATCATAAATAATGTTTGGATTGGACTCATCAAAATCTATCCATTGACCATGAGATGAAGCTGGGGAAATTTGTAACCAAACAATTTTTCCATTACAAAGAACCAAATGATGTTTAGTCATGATGGGAATATTTTGATGTGAAATCCTAAACCTTGGTTCCTTATTGTTGTTAGTGTGAGGAAACCTGCAATAGTCAGTCATTGTTGTCATTTTTTAGGTACAGATGCCTAAACCTAGATAGTTTGAATGAAATCCTTCAAAGCGAAGGAAGTTCCATGTTTACATTGAGAAGCATTATGAAAACTAACTAAACCTTTTTCAAAAAAAGGGATGCTTGTGTGATTTTCTAAAGGGAATCTAAGGAAAATAGATATCTTCATGGAAACAATTTTGAAAAATCAGTAAGGTTTGGCTAATAATTTGCAAGTGTAAATGTCAAAATGGTTTGATAAAATTTTTAGCAACATAAAGGCTACAAAGGTTTCACTTTAATGTGTTCAAGAATACAACAAATTGAAGTAAAATGCATGAAAAATTTCAACAATAATAAATCAATGGATCAAAGTATTATCCTAGAAAACAAGTTTTCAAGATAGATAACACGCAAGGAACAATCATGCAAGTTTTGGTAAACCAATAAATAAAAAAGAAACTATACCCTATGTGAATGTTTCAAAGATAGTTTTATGTAAAATGATCAATTGAATGTCAATACTTATGTCAAGTTTAAAATGACCAAGGCGTAAGTATTAATAAGGAGTTAACGTGATCTCCAATTGATGGATACTTATGAAGATCTTAGATACAATCAAGATCTAAATCCCAAAAAGTGGAGGTTACGTATGTGAGCCACACAAGAATGCTACTAGGATACATTAGCCAAGCTTCACGAGAAATTAAGGTATTAGTATCATAATAATATTGACATGGTGCAAACAAGGTAACAAGGTATTAAGGTTTTGTTAAGATGTGGGTAGTGTAACATTACAATATAGATATTTATATCATGTTTACGAGAAACGAGACATAAGTATCGTAATTATGTCGAGGTGATGTGAACAAAGTAACAAATCTAAGGAAGATCAAATGTTGAATCAAGCCTAACTATGATTATAATGTATCTCAATATTAATTTTAGACAAAGGGCCTACTAGAACATGAAGACATACCATTCACACTTTCAACACTTTCATTCTGGCATCGCAACCTAGTCATGGAAGTAGACTAAAAAAGTGGTGGAAATAATTATTTATAGCGGTATTGATGTGTGTTGTTATCTTTTGTCCCAAAAATGGGAACAAGATAAAAAAGGTGTAGATCAATTTGGGGTGAAACAAAATAAGTATGACTTCAATTTTTTTTTGCCTTACCTTAAGGCAAGTGAAAAACTAAAACAAAGTGACACGTTGTATTTTTCGTGATGAATGATGCTTAGTTCAAACTTATATGGAATCTCTCCTTGTTCTACCAAAAATGTTTCAAGTCTGAACAAGTTCTCCTTTTGTGAATAGCTCTATAAAATATTTTTTCTTGATACGATCAAGCTAGCTCCAAGATGATATGGATTCCTATTATTTCTCTCAACTAGGTGTCAAAAAATACCTCTGCAAGCACATTTTTCCAAGGATGTCATAATGACTAAACCTTGGAGTATCCTGACTTTACTTTACCCTCTTCAATACAATGAGCATATAATGCGTTCAGTTATATTTTCACTAGGATCGAAATGGAGATATTTTTTATTCTAACTCACACATGTATACTAGTCAAGTGGGTAACTGGAGAACTTTCCATTTCATCCACAAGGTTCCCTCTTACATGGACTACTTTGGGGTTCCTAGGAGAATCCCTTTTGTTTTAGCTTAAGGATTATGCCAAAGGGAGTTTCTCCAAGTTTGAAGTGGATGGGTTAAGCTTATCCAAACTTGCAAATCAAGTGTTTTGAATATGGTGTTTTTTCTTATCTTTTAGCTTAATGTGGTTTTTATTGCACACCATTTGGCAACCTACAACAAATGTGTTAGCCTTCGTTTAGAATCCAATTATTTCACAAGTGATATGGTCCTTCACACAAAGATTAGTAGTTTAAGTCATCATATAAAGAGGATTAAATATTGCTTTTGATTCCTAAGATCTCCCTAAGATGTGAAGGAAGAGCATACACAACATAGAACCTAAATAGTTTACTAAACAATGATGAAATCCTATGAACCAAGCATATAAATCATTCCTTTTATCCAAATTGGCATTCATTCCCTTAGAAATCGTAAATAAAGTTCCTTTAAAAGAATGAAAGAGGTACTCGAATCGTTTCAAATTCCCAAGATCACCTAAAAAGTGTGAGGGAAGAGCATACATGATCCTAACCTTACAAATGAAAATATCATTATGAACAACACTATTGTAACTCAAGAAAAGACCCTAGAAATGGTTAGGAAATATAAAGAATCAAAATTTGTTAGTCAAACATGATTTCAAATTTATATTGTAATGCACACACACCCCTTAGGATGTATGCATGCCCCTAATAACATATGCATGCACCTTGCAATATATGTGTGACTCTATCAAAACACAGTCAATATTTAGCATATGCGTAGGCTGAGAGACACATGTGTTCCCTTCTTGGCATATGCACACTCTCATGAATGTATGTGCATGTCTGTGGGAAAATTAAGGTAATACAGAGGATTTTTAACATATGCACATCCTGAGAGATGTATGCATGCATTTTTAAGCATATGCATTTCCTTCTTGGCATATGCACACATCTGTAGAAAATTTTTGAAAATAGGGAAAAAAGAACAACAAAGGCATATGCATGGGTATGGAAGCACATGCACACATTTGGGAACATATGCGTGCCCCAGAAAACAAGTGTGTGTGCATTTTGACGTATGTGTACCCTCTTCTGAAACCTACATGT